>JAPPVO010000036.1:86300116-86900116 GCA_030407325.1 Camellia japonica
TTTTCGTATTCCCCGGGTGAATCGAAACTTCGAACTGTGGCCTTCTTGGAGAACTCTTCTTTTCAATTCAGTGTTCATTTGTACACACACAGTCTATCTTGAAATTTCAGTACATTGTTGTCAAATTTGAAACCCCGTCTCTTGGTTTAGAATCTTTTTCTTCGATGATTTTCTTCAAGTAATCATCCAGTTGCTGTTTCTCTTTAACTTCTTCAATCAATGCTGGTTGAGCAGTAATGGCAGCTAAGGTTCCACCTTGTTCTTTCAAGACAACTTCAATTTCAGACTTTTCAAGGTCACAAAGTAATTCTTTCTGTCCAGTCAGTAAACAAGCTAAGTTGGCAATTGACTTTCGGCTCAAAGCATCGGCAACGGTATTGGCTTTTCCCGGATGGTACAGAATCTGTAGGTCATAATCTTTGATCAGTTCAAGCCATCTCCGCTGTCTCATATTCAGTTCTTTCTGTGTGAAGAAATACTTCAGGCTCTTGTGGTCGGTGTATACTTCACATGTCGCCCCATACAAATAGTGGCGCCAAATTTTCAATGCAAAAACCACTGCAGCAAGTTCAAGATCATGGGTTGGGTAATTCTTTTCATGCGGTCTCAACTGTCGGGAAGCATAAGCAATAACTCTCCCATTCTGCATTAAACACATCCCAAACCCTTATGAGAAGCATCACTAAAAAGTGTAACCATCCGTACCTGAGGGTAGAGTAAGGACTGGTGCAGTTACAAGTCGAGTTTTCAACTCTTGGAACGCTGATTCCCTCTGGTCAGTCCAGTCAAATGATATCCCCTTTTGTGTCAACTGAGTCAGTGGTAAGGCAATCTTGGAGAAATCTTTGACAAATCTCCTGTAATATCCAGCCAATCCCAAAAAGCTTCGGACTTCGGTTACATTTGTCGGTCTAGGCCAGTTCACTACAGCTTCAATTTTCTGCGGATCAACAGAAATTCCATCCTGGCTAATAACATGCCCCAAAAACATCACATGATCAAGCCAAAACTCACACTTAGACAATTTGGCATACAGTTTCTGTTCCCTTAAGGTCTGTAGGGCAAGTCTTAGATGGTGTTCATGTTCTTCAATAGTCTTAGAATAAATCAGTATGTCATCGATAAATACCACAATGAAATCATCAAGGTACGGTTTGAAAATTCTGTTCATAAGGTCCATAAATGCAGCAGGGGCATTCGTGACTCCGAACGGCATAACTAAAAATTCATAATGCCCATACCTTGTTCTAAAAGCAGTCTTATCAATATCTCCCGGTTTAACCTTCAGTTGATGATACCCCGATCTAAGATCAACCTTGGAAAACACTTGTGCACCCTGTAACTGGTCAAATAAATCATCAATACGCGGTAATGGATATTTATTCTTTACAGTTACCTTGTTCAGTTCGCGGTAATCAATACACAGTCTCAGTGAGCCATCTTTCTTCTTTACAAACAGAACAGGTGCACCCCACGGTGAAGTACTGGGTCTGATAAACTTCTTGTCTAACAGTTCCTGCAATTGTACTTTCAATTCCCTCAGTTCAGTTGGGGCCATTCTGTAAGGAGCTTTAGATATCGGCTGTGTACCCGGAATCACATCCACAGTAAATTCAATTTCCCTGTCGATCAAGTCCCCTGGCAAATCATCTGGAAATACATCTGGGAATTCTCTGACTATAAGAATACAATTCACATCAGTTTTAACACTATCATCAGTAGACACAGTCAGTACAGAACACAGATATCCCTTACACCATTTTCTCATTAGTTTAACAGCTTTCACAGAAGAAATCAGATATGGTGGGGGTACTACTCCAACTCCATTAAACACAAATTCAGGCACACCCGGTGGACGGAAAACTACTTGTTTTGTTACACAGTCTATAGTGGCATGATACTTTTGTAACCAATCCATCCCCAATATTACATCAAAGTGATCAATATTCAAGGGCAGTAAATCAATAAACAGATGCATATCCCCAACAATAATCTCACAAGCAGGATACATATATGCACATGTCATGGATTCCCCGATAGGTGATGATACAGCTAACAAGTAATTCATAGGTTCTAAGGGTCTATTCAATTTTCGTGAGAAAGCATGCGACACATAAGAATGTGTAGACCCCGAATCAATCAACACATATGCATTTTGAGCACAGATAGAGAGGATACTTGACACGACAGTCTCAGTGTTTTGCACGTCTCCCGGTACTAGGGCAAACACTCGGCCCTGCCTCATAGGCTCTTTCCCGGTAGCTTTGGGGTTAGGCTTCGGTGCCACATTTGATGCTGCTGCGCTCGGTGCAGCTTTACTACTAACTGGTGGAGCAGAAGGGTAGTCTTTAATTCTGTGGCCCACCTTGCCACACCTGAAACAAGCTCCAGAAACCTGATAGCAAACCCCTTTGTGCTTGTTGCCACATATGGAGCAGGGTGGAGTAAATCCACTCCCTTGGCTGGGGCTAGTTGTCGACCCCGTATTCTGTTTCTTGTTTGCAGAGTTATGCTTGCCTTTCTTAAACTTGAACCCCTGCCTTTTTCCATGCCATTCAGTTGTTGGTGTTTCAGTTTTCAGTGCTTCAATATTTGATTCGGCCATCAAGGCCCTGTCAAGAACACCCACATAGGTCGGCAATTTCAACATGTTGACTCGGTCAAGGATAGCAACATTCAGGCCACCTTCAAATCTCCTGGCCTTCTTATAATCGGTGTCCACCATGTGTGGTGCATACCTAGCAAGTTCGGTGAATTTCTTCTCATACTCGGCAACAGACATTTTGCCCTGTCTCAGTTGTTCAAACTCCGTTACTTTTCTGTCTCGGATGCACTGGGGAAAGTACTTTTCAAAGAAGGACTCCTTGAACTGAGCCCAAGTCATAATAGCATTCGCATCGCGGGTCAGCATCCACCACCTTCTTGCTTCTTCTTGAAGGGTGAAGGTTGCTAACAGTACTTTGTTGGCTTCGGAACACGGAAACACTTCAAATAATTTCTCTGTTTCAAGTACCCAAGCCTCAGCCTTCAATGGTTCAAGGCCTCCCTGAAAGGATGGCGGTTTCAACTTGCTGAACTTCTGGGTAAGAGCAATAATATCCCCCTCATTTGCATTCACATTTTGCACATTCTGTTCCGGTTGCACCGGAGGAGGAGGAGGAGGTGGCTGTTGATTCTGTTATTGATCTAGTCTTTCAATTATCAGCCCCATCATCAGTTCAAGTCTGGCCATTCTAGCCTCAGATGATTCAGGTTCATTAGCAGCATTTGCATTATCCATTTTTCTATAAACAGTTATAACAGTTTCAATCGTAGGCAGTTATAACAGTTATCATTATCAGTGGTTTAACATTTTAACACTTAATCAATCAGTCATAAGCACACACTTTTCAAATTCATGAGATGCCCTAATTACTTTTCTAGGACACCCTATAGCTCGTTTGGACACGTGTGTGCGGTGTAACTCGTGGTTAAGTATCGCTCTGATACCACTCTGTAACGACCCAAACCCGGCCCTATGGGTTTAGTACCGTAACCGGCCAGTAATCCGTGATTACCGAAGGCCTGCTGAACAATAATACAGTATAACAGAGTTCAGGGCCTGGCGGAAGCCAATACAGTAAATAACTAGTGTCCATTGAGCTGTGAAAATCTGTATGCCAAAAACATTTTCCACGCATTCATACAGTTCAAAACAGTACGGTCTATATACAGTCAGATACAATATTCAGTACGGGGACTTAATCCCTCGATAACAGTACAGTAAACATTCAGTCAATACAATCCGTTCAGTCAAAACGAAACAGTGAGGCAGTACAAAAAGGGGAAGTACTAAAACACCCATAAGCCTTAGCATAACAGGCTCGGAACCTCACAGTGAGGCACACAGGCTGGCTTGACAAAATTGGGGACCAACCCACGCTCCTAGCTCTGGTCTGGCTGCTGAGAACCTACATATATATATATATATAAACAGTGAGCTAAAGCCCAGTGAATAACATAAAGCGTAAAGAGGTTTAGAATGAACGTCCTTACAGTAATGAAAACAGTTCATTTCAATCGGTATTACAGTTGTTCAGTACGATAAACAGTCATATGTGGTACATCCATTAGCATAACAGTAACAGTAGGTCAAAAAGACCGAACAGTAATGATGGCCAGTCATTCAGTAAACAGTATGGTTCCACAAGGGAACCGACAGAGATCTCTGTAACAGTAACAGTCAGTAACAGTAGTGCTAAGGATGCCACAGTACAGTTCAGAAATAAATGACATACATTCATTCAGTAAATAATTCCAGTTCAGTAAACAGTTCAGTTCAGTATTCAAAAGATAGTCATTTTGAACATATCTTTACACAATTGTTACTCATAGAGATTGGGCTAGTAGCAACTAGAGCGCGTCCCCGAGAGCCAACCCTAAACAGTTAACAAATAGAACACACACTAAGTTTAACAGTTGGGAAGTATAATAATTAAATCCCTAAATTTCCTCGGTGTGGTTCTACATCTATATCCTCATTAAGATGCCTTAAACTAGGTCTAAGAATGCCTAGGATGGAATGAGGATGCAAAGATGTGCATAGTAAACAATTTCAGAATTTTCAGTGAAACAAGGCCTCCGCTCGAGCGCAGGTTTCCCCGCTCGAGCGGGAAAGCAAAATAAAGGTCCCCGCTCGAGCGTCAACTTCCCCGCTCGAGCGTACATTTCCCCGCTCGAGCGGTCTGATAAACAATGCAAAATGCTGGATGCTCGATTTCTCCGCTCGAGCGCGCATTTAACCGCTCGAGCGGACTGCAACGCAGGTCAACAAAATGCTGAGAGCATGATTTATCCGCTCGAGCGCTACTTCTTCCGCTCGAGCGGGATACAGAATTCTGGAAAAATGCAGATTTCACATTCAAGCTTAAAACCAGGTTTTGATGCTCCAAGTTCGATCCTCCTGGGCCCATTTTCTGGAAAACACCTCCCAAAACAACGATTAACAGGTTTCAAAAGTCAATTTGCACATGCAAGGGCCAAGAGTTGGTCAATTAAAGCCGTTTTTCAAACCCATTTCAAGGACAAATTTCAAAACATGCAATGCATGAACTTTAAACCAAAATCAAGCTTCAATTCTTGCTCTAATGAGCTCAATAGTTGGAAAACCAAATGAAAACATGGACTATGATAGAAACATGAGCATGCATGTACAATCCATCATGAATTCAACTCAAACTTCATTAATTCGAACATGCATGCAACAATGGAGTTCCCATTCAACATATATGAGCAAAAATCATGTCTTGACTTCTCTATAACCATGATACATGTAAGATGGGACTCAAAGACAGCAAGAAGAAGATGGATTTCCTTACCTAAGTCTTCAATCTCAAGGTTCAAGAGTCCAATTTGACAATCTATGTTACAATCTTCAAGCTCTTCTAGCAATTCTACAAGTTGAACCCAAACTCTCTCTCAATTCTCTCATTCTCACTCTAATTTCGGTGGAAGCAAGGAAAATGAAGCTGATGAATGTTTAATTCAATGTGTGCAAGGCTCAAATAATAAAAATAACTAAGGCCCACTCAATGGCAATTTGGTAATTAAGTTAAACTCTTCAATTGGCTTAAATTAATCTAATTCGATCATTCCTAATTACATTTTAAATAAATATACCATAAAATCAGATAAACTCTACTGATCATGGAACACTAAACGGTTTTCAATTCGGCCGCCGATAAGGCCTTCAATTAGCAGTTTAAACACATAAACACAAACAGATAATCAATAAATCAAACAGATGCAATATGCAATACAACAAATAAACTTGTTCAATTTCGGTTTCGATTTCAATCGGTTTATTCAGCACTTCAGTTAATTCAATTATCAGTCATTATCAGTTCAGTTTAGCAGTAATCAGTATATAATTCAGTGGTTATTCGGTAATCAGTACGAGGGTTGTTACAGTAAAGTTATGTTCAATTATAAGTATTTTTTGAATGATATAAGATGATATGTTTCTAAAATATTATTTTCTCTATGAATGAATGGTTGTCCAATATTTCTTAAATGTATTCGTGACATTCTTAGCTTCAGATGACATCTGTTATCTGTTCTGTTACGTCCCAATTATGGGTCAACTGTACGTCTCATGAGCCAACTGTTATGGATCCTTATGTATGCGTCCCATTTTATGAGCCAACTGTATCTCTCATGAGCCAACTGTACTGTCTTCGTGCACGTGAGTCAACTGTATGCTTTTATGGTCGTCCTTTTATGGGTCAACTGTTTCTGCTAGTGCTAATGAATGTACCACGTATGATTAACTGCAAATTCTGATTATGAATATAATTCTGAACCTGTATCTGTCATGAATTATGATTTCTGAACACGATTATGAATCCATTTCTGATAACTACTGAATTATGTTTTCTGTAACTGTTATGGACAACATTCATTAAACTTTTTACTTTGTTATTATTCAATGAGCTCCAGCTCACTATTTATATTATGTATGTAGGTGATTAGGCGTGTGACCAAGCCCAGAGTTGATGGCCTAAGATTCTGTTTTGTCAGCCACCTTTTGTGCTGGATCAAGTCAAACCTTGTGGCCATGTTTTGCGAACATTTAAAAACTTTGTTTTCTTTTGGTTTTTGAACAAGTTTTTGGTTTTTTGTACACGGGGTGACGTAAAATTACTGTATCTATTGTGGTGTCACATGTATGTTTACAAAGCTTAAATAATTATTTTGTCACATGTATGTCCGCACAGCTCAATGGACGTTGTACTTTGTATATTTGCTTCCACAACCCCTATTTATATGTTATTCTGTTTAGAGGCCTTTGGTAGTCCAAGGATTACTGGCCGGTTACGACACTAAATCTATAGGGACGGGTTTGGATCGTGGCACAGAGGTTAAGGGAATACCACATCTAGCACTCAGATCTTTGGCCTTACTTCTATCAACATTAGGAGAAACAAATATCTTAGACTTAGGGCATTAATCTTAAATCCTGATATGTCACAGAACTCTGACATAATCCTCGTGATAGTATTACAATTAGTCATGTCAGCCTTAGCAAACAACATCAGATCATCAGCGAAGAAAAGATGGGTTTGGCAAGGGCCATTCCTAGATGTCTTAATACCTTTCCAATGTTTACCTTTAGCAATAGTACTAATCATATTTGTGAGTCTTTCCATACACAAAACAAAAAGGTAAGGGGAGAGGGGATCTCCTTGTCTCAACCCTCTACCGGGCTTGAATTCTTGGAGGGGTTCTCCATTCCAAAGAACAGCAATTTGCACAGAGGTTACATAGCTCATGATGAACTCAGTAAGGGTGGGAGCAAAGTTAAACTCCACTAGAGTTTGTTCTAAGAATTCCTAGGAGACATTATCATAGGCTTTTTCATGGTTAATTTTCAGAACCATCGCTCCACTTTTGCCTTTTTTTTGGTTCGAGATATGGATAATTTATTGGGTAATGATAATATTATCACTAGTGGTTCTACCAAGAACAAAATTGCTTTGGTTAGGTCTTATAATTTTGGATAGGAGAGGTCTGATCCTACTGACAAGGATTTTGGATAATTTTATAAGTCACATTGCAAAGGCTAATAGGCCTAAACTATTTAATGGTCTCAGGATTTTCAATTTTGGGAATAAGGGGGTACAAGAGTTCTATTAATGTTAGGAGAAATGTAGTTTCTAGAAAAACAACTTTGTAAACTCACTAACAGCATGCCCAATAATAGGCCAATAAGTGTAGTAGAATACATCTTGAAAGCCATCTCTCTCAGGCGTCTTGAAAGCCTTGATGTTTTTAACAGCCTCCTAAATTTCCTCATTAGTCACCCACTTAACGAGAACATTATTATCATCCTGATCAATCTTACAAGCAATAAGATTATTCCAATGGGCCAAGTCCACAGTAGGTGAATAATGAAAGAGATTCTTGAAATAATCAACCAGAGAAATTATTCATGAGAAATTTTAAGTGTGAAATTAGCCTCCCAAAGACTAATAAGTGTGAATAATAAAAGATCAAGATGTTCATTGGACATATTGCTACAAGCAGTGGCCGAGGCAGCAAGGGATGAGGGGGTCACGTGCCTCCCTGAATTTTGAGATTTTTTTTTTTTTTTGCAAATATAAAAAAAGAGGGTGACTATTGGTTCAATGGTTAAGACTTGACCTAATAATCTTAAGGTTATGGGTTCAAGTCTTGGGATTGTGCATTATGTCAAAAGTTAGGTGTATACTCAATCTTTCTCCTCCCAAATACACATTAATGTGTACTAATTGGGCATCGGTGTCGTTGTTGTTTTGTTGCAAATATAAAGAAAATATTTTAAATAATAAAAATTACAAAAATATTATTAGAGTGAAATGTCAATGACATTTTAAAAATTATGAGAACAATAATGGTTGTTTTGAATGAAAATGAAGAGACTATTATAAACTATATCATCTATGAAAATTTTATGAAAAATTTGAATGTAACAGTGATGCCATTATTATTGACATGCAAGTATAAGTAATCTCACTATAAAAATATGAAATTTATTAGATTGTTAGTTACATCTAACATGTGAGGTTCACTCTCTATGTGTTTATTTACTATTAGTTGGTGATATCACATACTAATGATGACGTGATATTACCATTATATTGAATTTTTAATCAAATTTTATATAAATTTTTTTTTATCATTATATAATTTATTTTAAGACTTACATCCATATTTTTTTATATTGTCCATGATACACTAGTTATAAATTACATTTTTTTTTTTTATGTTTCTCGAAATCAATTGTAAAAATTTACTTTAAATATTTTTGTAAAATTTTTCAATATTATAATTAATAAGTGTCCCTTCTAATTTGATTTTCTGACTCCGCCACTGACTACAAGTGAATTATTGAATTTTTAGTTACACTTTTAAATATTTTTGAGATAGCAACTAATTATTATTATTTTTTTTTTACCAAGCACTACCCATATATAGGGTTTAAATTGAAAGTTGGTGCAGTTTTTTGGTACAGTTTGGTGCAGTCTTTCTTTTCTTTTCTTTTTTCGTTTTGGTTTTTTTAAATTGAAAGTTGATATTAAGAAACCAGATTCTCTCCCATCAACATTGGGGTGTTTTGGGAAGATGGTTATAATCTGATTTTTGGTGAAAAGCTGATTATAAGCAGATTATAATCAGCTTTTCTATGAGAGAAGAGGAGATAAAAAATCTGAAAATCAGATTTTTTATCTCTTCCCAAAAGAGGCCAATGTCCTGTATAGGTTTGTGGGGTTCACTATGAAATCCACCTTGATAATTTAAATTATTTATTTTTTAAATCACAATGTATAAACCATTCATCTAAATAATCAAATTGATTCGATAATCGTAAACATGTTAGTTTATAACATTTACTTTTTTTTAAAAATAAATGATAAACATTATTTGAAAATTAGGATATTTATTTTTTGAGAGACTAATGCAATAAAATAATCTAATTATAATTATTGAATCGACTTAATTTTTTTGTTATTTTTATGAATGATGTATATTTTGATATAAAAAATGAATAGTTCAGATAATTAATGTAAGATTCATAACGAGTCTCACACACCCAAACAGTATTATCCACTCCACAAAGTGAATTGGACAAAATCTAATTCCTTTAAAAATATAAGT
The DNA here is from genome assembly GCA_030407325.1 of Camellia japonica. Lineage (NCBI taxonomy): Eukaryota > Viridiplantae > Streptophyta > Magnoliopsida > Ericales > Theaceae > Camellia > Camellia japonica. The sequence goes on from JAPPVO010000036.1 coordinate 86,309,792, forward strand.
TAAAACATTCATTTTTTAACTTTTATATAATATTTTTTTTTTCAATTTTGTAAGCAATTCGTAAGACTATCTCCAACGGTTCATCAAACCCAGCATCAAATTTAAAATTTGGTGAAAAAGTTACTGTTTGATGCTCCAACGGTTGCACCAAATCGATATTAAAATGAGATTTCACCAAACAATTCATCAAACTGAGCACAGAATACTGATTTCATCAAAACACTGTTTGTGATTGTTGGGAGAGCCCAACCGGTCAACTAGCCTGTTGCCCGGCCGGTTGACCAACCGGTTGTCCAAGAAAAGGTTCAAACAGTTCCAAGAAAGGTTCAAACAGTAAAAAAAAAAAAAAATAAATTTTGCCTAACCGGTCGACCAGCCGGTCGACCACTAAAAAATTCAAAAAGTTCAAAAAAAAAAAAAATCAAAAAAAAAAAAAAAATTTTTTTGCCTTAACTGGTTGACCAACCGGTCGACCGGCCGGTCGACCAACCGGTTGTCTCGACACAAAAATTTGATGAAAGTTCACCGTTGGAGCGAGTGATATCAGATTTGGTGAAATGGATCATTTTTTACTCTGATTTGATGAAAAAAAAAATACACCGTTGAAGATGCTCTAACTCATAAATTATAAGAAAAACTAGTAAAAAAACTCCGCTATGAATTTTCAAATTCTACACCAAATAGGACAATACGCATGCATATGATGACGTTTCTAAAACTTTTCCGAGGTCACGATCACTGAACCTCGCGTCCTTCCTCTGCCCCAGCGCTTACACACAAGAAAAATTATTTGTTAATTTTAAAATATAATCATATTTTAAGTTAATTATAAATTTTATATCTTTTTATATTTTTTAATCATTAATATAAAATTATAAACTCCACCTTTAAAATTAATCAGAAGACACTACATAATTATATATGTAGGATCAACGAATAACTTCTCCACTCACAAACCCCACATAGGGGTCACACACCCACATGGGGGTCACAGTCCACTGATCCCTTCTCTCTGAGCATTTGTTCATTGTTCTGAAGGCATTGACGTGGCAATATTCTAAATTAATTTAAGCTATTCATTTGTTCATTTGTATGCACACAAATGAATGTCTTGGATTAATTTGAAGCAATGCCACATAGGCCATGAAATAATTTTTCCTCTCTCCACCACGACACATATTCACATACCGACACAATTGGGTCATGGTCCAAGATTGTTTGAGATATTAAGGGCGTAGGATTGTTTAGAGAATTAAAGTCTCGTTTGGTAAGTGACTATTTTAATTTAAAAATTAAAAAATTAATAAAAAAATTAAAAAGCTAATAACTTATACTTAAAAGTCAAAGATTCTCTTTTCTTTCTATTTTTTGCACATTCTTTTCGTAAAAAGTTAAAAATTCATCCCAAACATACTAATTTTTTTTACATTATATTTTAGCCAAAAAATCAAAAAGTTACTAAAATAGCATGTTCCCAAACGAGACTTAAGCCCTAATTTGGCATTCATGTTGGGGTTAAAAAATCATAAAAAGATAAAATTGACTACAAAAATTAATAAGACAAAATACTACTTTTTATCTATAATCATTACACTTTTTCTCTCACAAAATTCAAAAAAATCCAAAAACAAAAACTAAACGAAACTAAAAAAGTTATGCTAAAAAAGTCCCAATACAAAAAAGTTGGCTACGGTAGCCAATGCCAAAAGAAGCTTAATTAGCCTCTGTTTGGGAAGATAGTTTGGGTTGAATTTGAGATTGTTTTAGTCACAAAAAGATAAAATAAGCTTTTTAGCCTAATAAGACAAAACATTATATCCAACCCATAATCATTCTATTATTTCTCTTACAAAAAGTCAAAAAAGTCAAAAAGTCATTTCTAAATGAGACTTTTTAGCTCCAGGCTCAAAAAGTCAAAAAGTCAACCCACTTCCCAAAATAACCCTTAGTTAGTTTTTTGACTTCTAATTAAAAAAATATACGGAAAAATAAAAAGAATAGTTGATTTTTTTCCAGTAACTTTTTTACTATTTTAACTAGTTCTCAAATTTGTCCTTAATTTGATAATTGACTTTTTTAGTGGTATTATGAGTTTTCATAAATAAACATATAAAAAAATTAGAGATAATGATTTGTTAAGTTATAGTGACTTTTTAACTAAAAATTTTACCAAACAAGGCATAAATTAAAAAAAAGTTACTAAAAAAAATTTCAAACACTAAACGCACTATAACAAATATATTCGTATCTATAAATGCAAGCACGTTCACAACTGCATATGAGAATATTTTTAATCTCACATTTGTGAATTCTATGCTTTGAACCTTCTGTGTTCCTAACACTATTGTTAAACTACACATCAAAACAAAAACTTATCTCATAAAAGTTTTACAAAATCAAAAAAAATACATCCAAACAAAATATCACATCCAATCCCATAATCATTTCACTTTTTCTCTCACAAACATCACATCCAACCACATAAAAACCCAACTATCTTCCCAAACACTAAAAATTTTTCATCTCATAAAAACCTACATCTACTAAAATCTACATAAAAACTCACTTCCCAAACACCCACTGAATCTTTCAAACATTTGGTCTTCAACAATAAGAATTTTTTAGGGGAAATAACAAATTAGTGTATGTTTGGGAAAAAAAAAAAAAATTAATGATAAACTTTACAAACTTTAATTATTAAGATTATAAATTTTTTCATAAGTATATAATTATTTAAAAAAAGTACAATTGATTTGTAATTTTCTCAAATTTGTAAGCATTTTTTTTTTTTGAAACTTTAGACTGCCTCCGCCTAATGGTTGAGCCGTCTTTGAACCCCTGACCCCCTTCGCTTCCCCCTGCATATACCCGTACAAATGCACCCCTCTTTGGTTCTTTGAACGTTGGGTTCACACTTCAGAGTCATGTCATTGTCATGCCAAAGGAAAGTAAACAAACAATATATGAGTTTCCAGTCTATAAATATATATATGCCCATGTTTCCCTCTGGAGAAGCAACACAACACGACAAAACACACGATTCAGAGAGAGAGAGGGAGATGGCAGACAATGGAAAGTGCAAGATTGGTGAGGTTTCTGGAGCTAAGAAAGGACCAGCTACTGTGATTCCGGCACCAAAGACGACGGTGAAAGAGATAATGCTCAAAACTGCAGTTTCCTGCATTAAGAAGAACACCAATGATCAGAAGAAGAAGAAGAAGAAGAAGATAAGTCCTGTTGTTGGTGATGATGTAGAGAAGAACAATGATAACAAGAAGAAAGAAGAAGAAGATGAGTCCTCTTGGTGATGATGTTGCCTCTGCATGATCCAATACCCCTTAATACTATCATATTTCATCATGTTATAGGTTGATCAGTATTTGGTATGTTAGTTTCCACCAATAATGCTATAATAATTGTATTTGTATTGGGTCTTAATGAGTCTCACTTTGTAAATTAAATATAATATAACAATGTGTTTATTGTAGCATTATTGATTTGTATATTTATGTTCTGATACGTAAATGTAATCTGCTATGCTTTTCTATATGGTTGAGTTTGTATGATTTTATTTTTATTTTTTTTATAAGCAAAAAAAGAATTTTATTGATGAAGATCAAAGTATAAACATGAGATAATACATCAATAATTGAGTTTGTATGAATTGATAATATAAATAATAGGATTTTTCTTGTAACTCTAACCGTTTAAATTTTTATGATGAATTGCTGATTAAATTTTTAATATGGTTTCAAACTAAATAATATATTTTAGCCTGACCACATGTGAAGCGGCATATTGAGAATATAGATAATAATGTTATGTTTATCTCTAACAACTTAATTTTTTAGATGAATTGATAATTAACAATTTAATAGTATTTACATATATACATATATTAGGGATTCCAAATGTTTTATCAATATTTTTATCAAATGTCTCACATGAATGTGAGACTAACACTATGTAAGTCTCATGTGAGCCACACACTCATGTGAGACATTTCGTAGAAATGTTAGTAAAACAATTTCCTATACATATATATTTATAATTAGATGTTGTGCACACCCACGTAGGAATGCTTCATATGATTTGAAATTGACAGTTGCAGATTGAATCGATAGTTATGGAAAGTAAAAATTGTTAGTAAAGAAGGGTAATTTGAGGGGGAAAAAATTATGTGGTAGAAAGTGTCAGCACCAATTCAATTCAACCATTTGCATTATATAATAGAAAACAAAAATGTTTCATGCCCCCTTTTCCCCCACCCCCTTTGACCCCCTCTCTTTCTCATTGGTTACATTTTCTTTTTCTTTTTTCTTTTTTTTCTGTTCCTCCAATCACCACCCGCCACGTATGTGTGGGGGTTGTGAGGGTGGTGATTGGAGGGAGTCTCTATCATGACTCAATAGAAAAATACTCCAATGAGCATGCGGTTCTAACATCCAAAATTTTAGAAAATGCTTATATATCATTTTCTAACATGAAAATTAGTTGAAAAGTGAGGTATATAGTGTAAATTTAAAATTAGTATAACATGAATATATGTCATTTTTTATTTATTTTAAACAACCATGGATTAATCTGTTGACAATCACGTGGGATTTACTGAATTTGTTAATTTTTTTCCCCAGTGCGGATATACACTGTTACCATTACTGAATATTAACTCTTCAAATTTTTTAAGTGTTTTTAATTTTTAAATTTTTTGAGCGTATATTTTTCCTTCTTAATCACTATAGTAGCAAATGGGTAACGTGTCATAACTAGATTGGTCACTGTAAATAACGTCACATAACTAATAAAATATAATGTAATATATATGTAAATGTAAATTCGACATAAATATAATATTTGTCTCACCATGCCCATATAATATTTCATTATTAGATTTAAATGATGCTACAACATATCATGGTGACATAATATCACATTTATATTCTACTTAAGAATTCACTTACATAAATACTGACTTTATGCTTTATAAGTTAGAATTTATTATTATTTTAGATTATTAATTTAAAATAATTATAATAATTTATAAATTTATTTAGTGTAATTTTTGATAATCTATAAGGAAAAAAAAAAGAGTTGAATACGTTTAATTAAATAAATTATCACATAGTTTATTGAGAAAAAAAAGATGAGACTTTTTTTTCATACATATACCATTTCAAATAAGTTAAAAGAAAGGGTAAATTCTAAATACACCCTGAGATTTGATTAAAATACAAATTGCCTTCTGTGGTTTTGGAAATTACATTTCACCTCTGAGATTTCTAATTTCATAACAAATCGCTCATTTTATTAATAAATCATCAAGTCAATTAACAGTTTTTAATGATATTAAAAATATATTTCAATTAATAATTTAGATAATTTTATTCATGTATAGGAGATCAATTAGATAATTTTTTTAATTAATTCTGTTAAATAAAAAATTCTAACAATGGGGTATTTGTAATTTTTCAAATCACAGGAGACAATTTGTAATTTGAGCAAATCTCAGGAGGTGTATTTGTAATTTATCCTAAAAGAAATTATAAATTGTAACTTAAAAAAGTCTCACTTTTTTTTTTTTTTTTAATTATGTAAGTTGAAAATTTCAAATAAATTATAATTTAAAATCAAAACTAAACATCACCAATTAACCTTTTTGAGCAAAAAAAATAAAATAAGTTAATTTATAAATACTACCAAATCAGACGATTATGATGACATTTAAAAAAAAAAATGCAATGGAAAAGAATTCAAATTCATTTTAATAGATTCAACAACACTACAAACTCAAACTTATGAATTTAAAATTTATTCAAAAAAAAAAAATCAATGATTAAAATTTATTTTATTTATGTATGAATTTCACACTTTATCAATTTAATTTCTATTATACAAACACATTCGTAATAAATTATGAATTGATATTAAAGGGTTGGTTTATGACATTTTTGTAATAGATTAGGACCTTAAAAGCTTGACAAGTAGTAGATGTGCAATGAATCTTAAAATCTTGACTAGTACAATGTACGAAACGTAGTGATGTCCACTAGCAAACTAATAACGAGCACCTTGTTTATAATGAGTACGCAAAAGGAAAAAGAGAAAAAAAAAAAGATGGGTATGAAAACAATAATGGATCTAGACAGGCCCAAGTAGTACCAATGGAGATCGTGATTAGTGGAGGTACGCAACTATGACTTTATGCTGTAAATTGAGAAACATTCAGTATGTTTAGTTTGAGTTTTTTAGATTAATTTTTTTTGAAAATTAAAATTTTTAATTTTCGTATTCTTTTATTTTTAGTGAATATTTTTTAAATTTTAAATATTTTTTTTACTTTTTTAGATGTACCTTAGTTAGATGTATCTAAAAAGTAAAAATTTTATGAAAAAATATTTTAAAAAATTAATAAATACATAAAAAATACAAAAAATATACTGAATTCTTATATTTTTTTTTATATTTTTGGTATTTAGTGAATTTTTAAAAGATTTTTTTTACAATTTTTTTACTTTTAGGTGTATTTATGTTAAGTGTGTCTAAAAAATAAAAAAATTATTTAAAATATTCAAAAAATTCAATAAAAACAAAAAAATACAGAAAATAAGAAAGTAAAATTTTCTGAAAAATATTTTCTGAAAAATAAAAACAAACAAGCTGATTATTACCTTAGTGACATAACTAGTCTATATTTGATAATTATGTGACACATGACACGTGTTCTCAGAGACGTCGAACAACTTTCGTGTCAATTACCTTAGTGACATCACTAGTCTATGGCCCATTCTGACCCCAAAAAAAAAAAAATAACTCACACTTTTTTTACTAATTTTTTTTATCTTTAATAATTTATTTTTAAAAATTATATCAAATTTTTTTACTTTTATATCTGTCTTGTCGAGACGAATTTAAAAAGTATATGTTTTTGAAAAATTCTAAAAAAAATAAGTCAAAAAACATTACTTATTTTGACTTTTTTTTCTGATTTTTTTTTTTAAAATATAATTTCCTGATTCGTTTTGTTAAAAACCTAAAGCTTTTTTGAATTTTATTTTAAAAGTACAGTAAAAAGAAGTAAAACATGTACTTCCCAAAACACTCCTATGATATTTGGTATAATCGCCAACAATTGTACTAACAGTCATGTCTGGTATTAATTCAGGGATAACACGTTACATAAATTAAATATAATACATAAGCATTGAAGCATTACCTTGAACTAAAAATATAGTTTATTAGTCTAATCTTATTGAATAGGAAAAGAAAACCTCTTTAGGAGTGTGTACCACCAATGGGGTAGCCTTGTTTGGCAAAGACTACCATTGGTGGGTTTAGAAAATTTATAAAAAAACAAAATATGTTAAAATAGTTAATAAGATAAAATTTTACATCGAACTCATAATCATTTCATTTTTTTTTTTCACAAACATCACATCCAACTATAAAAAAATCTAACAATCTTTCCAAATACAAAAATTTTAGCCTACTAAAATAGCAAAAAATTAAAGGGCAAATTACATATACCCCCTCGAGATTTAGCAAAATTACAAATACCCCCTGAGGTTTGAGAAATTATAGATACCCCCTTGAAGGTACTATTTGCATAACAAATTATGGGGCAAATTGTTATGAAAATATAAACCTCAGGGGGCAATTTGTTGTGAAAATATAAACCACAGGGGATATCTGTAATTCCCGAAACCTCGGGGGGGGTATCTGTAATTTAGCTAAACCTCAAGGGAGGTATATGTAATTTGCCCAAAATTAAAATAGCCTACTAAAATAGCTAACTTCCCAAACAAGACCAAAATTCACAAATGCTATGATAATAATTATATATATTATACAAACAAAATTTTAATATAGAAATTCATGCCCCATTTGGTTTTAGAAATTTTTGTTATTATTACTATATTTTGTGCTATTTAAGCTAAAAATATATTAGTTCATTTAGCTTGAGAAAAATAAATTTAATTCCAAAACAAAGCACCCATCAAGATGGTACTTAATTTTATAAATATCATTGTCCAATGATTTTGAGTGCATTTTTTGTATTACATTTTTTTTTTTTTGGGTAACAATAAAATTCTCCCCAGTTCGGTTTTGATGCCATCAATATATTATTAGTCATATTTTTTTATGTCTTTATTTGATTTTTTACCAAGGGTAATGCCATTCAAATAAAATTTATACACAAAAAATTCTCACAAAATGATTTGTCTCATTTTATCAATTTATGAGAAGTTGAAATATACATTACTATGATTTATAATTGTAAAAATATCATAGTCACATTATTTTAATCTTAAATTATGTACAAAAATTGTGTATCCATATTATTTTCCTTTCACAAATCAGAACCTACCTAACACGTTGAAGTTCAAAATTTCATTTATTTATTTGACGGGTTGTTCCTTGTTCAATGAAGGAAATAATTAATCATTAATTTTTATTTTATTTTATTAGCAGTGATTTAGACCCCCTCAAGCTTCAACCCCCACCACCCTCACATACACGTGGTGGGTGGTGATTGGAGGAGAAGAAAAAAAAAAAAAAAAAAAGAAAAAGTGACCAATCAAAAAAGAAAGGGGTGGGGGAAAGGGGGTCCCAATTTTTATTCTTATTTTATTAGGTTTTTATCTTTTCAATGATTACAATGAAGAAAGCAACATTCAAAAATTTCAACGTTGAACCGAGGGACCCAATCACTCCAAGAAATGGGCTTAGTTCAGGTATCCACATTAAGGTTGATTAATACATGAAATGGGCTGGTTCATGTATCCCCAAAAGTTTGTCACCATAGTACTTTTACCCTTTTTTTATTATTATTATTTTTTTATTTTTATAATTTTATTTTTGGAGTTAGTTTTTATTTGCTTTCTTGACTGAGCTAAACATTTGAGTATAAGATCCTAATGTCCACACTTACCTAATCTTTCTTAAACTAAATGTTTAATTTCTAATGTAATGGTTTACTAATGTAATTGTTATTGTAATTATAAATGAAATGTGAGAGTGATTGTGGTTGTGCCACCTAGATGGTATTCTAAGGGCTGGTTTGGCATGTTGAGAAAAAGTCAAAAAAATTACTCAAAAAGTAAAAAAGTTATCACTATTTACAAATTCAAAATATAAAAAAAATTAATTTCTATAATATTAATACAATCCAAAAAACTACATAGTGATGGTACTGAAGTGATGGAAAATTTACGCAGTGATGGTACAAAAAAAAATAGATATATATATTCATTAAGTTGGAGGGTACTGTTGAGCCCATGGGGTCCACCACGGATCCCGTTTCGATAATCCAAACCATTGAATGTGTAGAACTTGTCCAGTATTATATGCCTGAAAAAAATCACATTGATCGGATATGAATAGCTATGTGATTAAATTAGATTTTTTCCAGTCGTTTATTTTTCACCATCCATTTTTTTCATACAAAACTGTTTTGATCACATAGCTATCGATATCTGATCAAAGTGATTTTTAACGTGTATATAGTACTCAACGAGTTCTACACATTGAATGGTTTGGATTATCGAAATGGGACCCGTGGTAGACCCCCACGGGCCCAACAATACCCATAAACCTTCATGCTATATATGTATATGGTTCAGATTCTTCTCACCATTTCAATAATTCCGTACGGTCCTTCTACCGCACTCTCACTAATGATTCTAGAACATAGGGATAAAAACGTAATTTTGTTATTTTATATAATATTTTAATACACATTTTTCGTAAAAAGACAAAAGGTTATCCCAAACAACCATCTTTTTTTCCTCTATTTTTTAGTCTAAAAAGTCAAAAAGTATACTTATTTAGAACACCCAACCCAACCCCTAAATATGGTATAAAAAAGATAGTAAACATAACATTATTCTTAGAGTCCTGCTAACTAATGTCCCGTAACTAGTAATTAATGTCATATATTTTTATTTAATGTACTTTGAATTAATTACACTATAATTAATTTTTTTCTACATTAAATGAATAGCATGTCATACAACGTGCATAGAAACTTTTTTTAGTTTCAGATATTGCCTTTTTACTTATGTTTTCATCATAATTTCAAATAAGGGTATATTTTATAGTAAAATTTTTTAATAACTACTATAATAAATTTCTTGACAGAAGAAAATAAGAGCCAAGTGGAGGCTTTCGTTGAACTTGGGCATATTCTCGGGGTGATGGATCTTCTGTTTTAACATAATTCTTGGAGAAATTATAAAAAAAATTAAAGTTTGACTTTTATAATAAAATAAATTTTTAATTTTTAATTTTGTGAATTTAAATCATAATTTTTTGATTTATTTTCAATTTAAATCATTTATTTATTTCTGTTAAATAAAACCAACAGAAAAATTATATTTTGGCCATTAAACTCAATGTAAGTGTATATAAAATGTTTAAAATATCTTTTTTCATTGAGTTTAATGACTAAAATATTTTTTCCCCATTAATTTTACTTATAAAAAATAAACTGGTAGTTTAGATTGAAAATAAATAAAAAGATTATTATTTAAATTGATAAAATAAAAAATTCAAAATTTATTTTTGTTACAAAGGTTAAATCCTAAGTTTTTCATATTTATTTATAATTTCCCCAAAAATTTTATATTTTCTGAAGCCTTGTCTTAGGGATATCCTATCTAAACCTCCCTGCTAATTAAATTTGAGTAAATTATAAATACACCTTTTGAGATTTGATTAAAATATAAATTACTCTCTGTAGTTTTAGAAATTACATTCTACTCCCGTGATTTCTAATTTTATAATAAATCACCCATTTTGTTAATAAATCATCAAGTTAATTAACAATTTTTAATGATGTTAGAAATATATTTTAATTAAGAATTTAGGTAATTTTATTATTGTATAGGAAAGTAATTATGAATTTTATTTTTTTAATTAATTCTATTAAATAAAAAATACTAACAGATATTTACAATTTTTTAAATCATAAAAAATAATTTATATTTTAAATATTTATAATTTACTCATTAAATTTTGGGGAACCCAAGCCTAATTCGAGTTCAATCAATTGACTTCTGATGGGCTTAGACATGCCCTCATACATCTCCTGTTGGACTTTTTTGGGCAAGTAATATCGTGTCGGACTTTGCCCTTCCATTTGTTTCATATTGTATTTTCCTCTATTCCGTTTCACATTCTAGCAGCCTAATTTTATTTATTTATTTATTTATTTTGGAACGCATTCTGTGGCAGCCTATTGAAAAAGAAAAATATTGGTGATCAATCTACTCTAAAGAAAGTATAAGGTGTCTGACTCAAAAAGATTTATCACATCTTTCCATTTGACCCTTGACATTCAGTTCAAACAAAGAAATCACTCAACCGTTCTACTCTCTCTCTCTTTGTCACAATTGTTTGAATCTCTCTCTCTTAACCGTCACCAAAGACCACTTCTGATTGTCAGCGACCATCATTGACCTCCGATGACTCCTTTGGCCTTCATCTTTGACTACCAACAGTCATTATTGACCTCCAGCAACTACCTTCGAACTTTGACAATAATTTTTTATGTGGCCATTTTCTATCTCCACCATGTCAATATCGTCTGTACCTCCTCAAACAAGGTGGCAACAAGAGAAAAAGAAAAGAACAAAGATGAAGAAAATGAAGGAGAGAGACGAGGAATTCAGACCAGAAAATAATTCTTTACATTCGTAGATTAACACAAAGAATTAAAGACAAATTTAATAAAAAAAAATTATGATTGACACATTCAGTGATAAATTTAACCACTGTTTACTTGTTAAAAATTACAAAATCTCATCATCATCATCACTAATCAGCACAAGATTCAAAGACATAATCAGTGATAAATTTATTATTGACTATTTGTTAAAAAATTACAAAAAGAAAATCTCGTTATCATTGTCACAAATCAACACAAGATTCAAAGACATATTCAATGTTAAATTTATCACTGATAGACATATTCACTGACAAATTTCTCACTGACTATTTGTTAAAAAATTATAAAAAGAAAATCTCGTCATTATCATCACAAATCAACACAAAGATTCAAAAACATATATTAGTGATAAATTTATTACTGATAGACACATTCACATAAACTTTTCACTGACTGTTTGTTAGAAAATTATAAAAAGAAAATCTTGTCATCATCGTCACAAATCAACACAAAGATTCGAAGACATATTCAGTGATAAATTTATCACTGATAGACACATTCATTGATAAAATTTCTCATTGATTGTTTGTTAAAAAGTTACAAAAAGAAAATCTCATAATCATCGTAACAAATCAACACAAGATTCAAAGACATATATCAATGATAAATTTATCACTGATATATTAAACCCTTGTTTGTAACAGATTTGGTTTGAGAGAAATAAAGAGAGAGAGAGAGATATAAGATTTGGAGAATCAATGTTGCTTGTAGTTGTTTGAAGTTGATTTCACAGTAGAAAGGACTAGATCAATGTAGATCTAGAACGGAGTATAGATCGACGATGAGATAGTGTAAATCGGCGATAGTGAAGGTGGTTGGTAAATAGTGCCAGTGAATCGAAGCTAGTGAAGTATAGATCGGCGACAGTGGAGATGGTTGGTGAATAATAGTGGTGGTAGTGGCCAGCGAAGGTAGTGGTGGTCAGTGACAAACGACGGTGGTGGTGGTGGTGGTGGTGATGGTGGTGGGTGGATGGCCATGGCTATAGCAACGGTGGTGGTATTTTCTAGAGAGAGAGAGAGAGATGTGGACTGAAAACCCAAACCTAAATCCAAACTCACATCATAGTATTTTGATGGCAAAAAGCAAACAGAAAACGCAGTAAAAATATGAGAAAACAAAACAGGGGTAAAACGGTACAAAAAATAAAGCTCTAGGACTCATTGGTGCATAAGATCAATCTTCAGGACTACGAGGGGAATAACTATAAAAAGTAAGACCGACCAGTAAAAATCCCTATTTTATATTAGTGAGAGGTTCATCATTTGTGAAATAGTTTGGTTAGAAGCCTTTTTATTTGCTTTGAAAGACATTTTGTTTTCAATTTTATTCCTTAATTTATTTGTTGACTTTTGTTGACTATATATTCAAATTTATATCCATTTGTTCAATTTTTTTTTTTTTATCTATTGTTGAATTTTTTCCTTATATGTTCAAATTTTTATCTATCTGTTCATTTTTTTCCTTATTTGTTCAATTTTTTACCTATCTGTTCAAATTCTGTGGTTTCTCTCTCTATTGGTTCAAATTATGTGTTTCTCTTTGTTTTTATTTGTTGAAACATTATCTATTTAAAATCTGTGTCTTAATTTTTTTTATTTGTTGCAATCATCAACAATAGCAATAACAAAAACATCATCACCAAATCCTACCTGTTTATCATCATCATTAACAACATCAAAAAAAAAAAAAAAATTTAAAAATAAACAAAATTTTTTAAATCCTGATATGAAACCTCAGATCTTGAATGAAGGAGAGAGAGATACGGAGAGAGCACATCCTTCAGATCTTCCATTATGTTTACAATTACTCAATCAATTTAAATTTGGGCTTGGGGGCGGCCGATGCGCTGGGCCTGGGCTTGAGCCTAGGCCTCGCCTGACCATTTTTTTTTATATTTTTTAAAATTTTTTCTACCAAAATTTTATTATTTTCTACTAAAAAAGACATTGGGTTTCGGGCCAATCCTTGAGTGGGCCTTAAGTGGGCCAATTGGCTGGGCCACGAGCCGGACTTCAAAATGATAGCCCAGGTCCAGGGGTTCAGGCTGGGCTAGGACCCGGACCCAAACGGGCCCGACCCATCCCGTGCTGCGGGCGGGTTTCGGGCCGCCCATAAGTCATGGGCCATTTTTACACTCCTATTTGAAAACAACCGGGTGTTATATAATATATATATATATACGAGAGTAGTTTGGTCATTTAATAAAATCTTGTCTTTATAGACATAATATTTTAGTACCTAGATCTTTGAACACAAAAGATTTAATTTTGAACTTTTGACACGAGCGTCCAAAAAAAAATTTAAATCCATATCAATAGTAATGCAATATAAATAGAAGTATTGTATAAATTTTTCACACATGATGATATTTTTATTTTAAACAAAAACATTTACCTCAAAAATTTTAAGTCTTTCTGGATAAGAAATCTATACCAATATATATATATATATTTTATAAAACATTTTTCTTGTAAAATTGAGAATATTATCATGTTTTTTTTTTCAATTTTTAAAACTAAGAACGTTACTAATTTTGTATGGTAATGTTTCAAATAATTGTTTCACTAATTGATAATAAAAAAATAGAGTATGAGATTAAATATTTTTACCCTTTTACTTATTGGTGTGATTTAACTATCCAATAAAATCAAGAACATTAACAGTTTTTTCTAGTTTTAAAACTGAGAACATCATCAATTTTTTCATTTTTAATTTTTTTTTTTCAGTTTTGCACATCAATGTTCTAACATCATGCTCTTTTCTAGACATAAAATTTTCAGTTTTGCACAAAAAAAATAATTCAGTTTTTTCAATTTTTACACAAAAAAAGCATTACTTTTTTTGGCACATAATTTTTTTTTTTAGTTTTTTCAATTTGAAAGTTGATATTTTAAAGTTTTGAAAATCAAAATAAATGTCAAATCATCATATTCCTTTATAGATAATCATAAATGATGAATAATCATTATTTGAAAGGCAATCCGGACCATTAAAAATTTACTAAGATTTGAAGATTTAAAAAATTTTAGTTAGAATTTAATGGAATATAAGTTCATAAATTAGAACATGTATGTAAATGTCCCTTTAATTAACAGATGCTAACTAATGTCTTTGGGTGCTAATTTTCATTGAGATTGGGTGGAAAGTGTTTTAGAATTTTTGATAATGTTAAAAATAATTATAAAATAAGTGAAAGTCTCTTGAAATTTTTGAACATTGTGTCGTGCTCTTCTATTTTTTTGATTGTCTTACACCAGGATATTTTTGTGAGGTTGGGAGTTTTAACTTCACTAAATTGTGATAGCTTCAGTAGATTATACCAGGATTACCCTTTCCCTATTTCGATTTTACTTGCCCTACTTAGTGGCTTTCTTTTCTTCATATCCTTTAGATCTTAAAGAGAGAGAGAAAATTAATGACTTAACACAAATTTTTAGTATAGAAATCCATGCCCCATTTGGTCTCAGCAATTTTTGTTATTATTACTATTTTTTGTGGCTATTTAAGCTAAAAATATTTTAGTCCATTTAGCTTGAGAAAAATAAATTTAATTCCAAAACGAAGCACCCATCAAGATGGTAATTTTATAAATATCAATGTCCAATGATTTTGAGTGCATTTTTTAAAGGAAAAATTAGTGAAATATCTCTCTTGAATTTTGTGTAGTAGGAGAGGTTAAAGATGTTTTTATTTTTATTTTTATTTTTTATTAACTAAGGTCTCTCAATAGAATTTCTCTGTGATCATACTAAAGAAATTTCAAAAACTATTAAAATCAAAATTTCTCTTTGTCGAGACTGAAATTTCTCACAGTCATGCACAAATTTCTCTAAATCAAATTTTCTCTATGAAAATATTGAGGGACCCCAACTACTATGAAAATTCTCATTTTTTGTCTTACATTTTTTTTTTTGTGTGGTTTTTTTGTAACAATATATGTGTTTGGAACGATTTTCAAACTATGATTCCACCCCCACATTCTAATATAATGTTTGGATAGGATGTTCAAACTAAATTTCCACAACATTTAGAAAACTCTACAGAAAACTTTGTGTGAGGTGTGATTTTCAATTTTTTTTTTTTTTTGAAATTTGGCCTAACCGGTCGTCCCACCGGTCGTCCGACCTGTTGACCGGGACAGTGCAATTTTTTATTTTTTATTTTTTTTATTTTTGCAATTGACATATGTTAATTTTTATATATTTGAAAAAAATATTTTCCGAATTTAAAAAAAAAAATTTATGTGCTTTAATAGAATTTTGAGTTGTATATTTGGTTATGAATTGTAAGTTTTTGTATCAAATATCATATGTCACATCAAAAATTTCCCACTCAATTCAAAACTCTTTTACCAAACAAATTTTCTACACTCAAATCATAATTCCAAAACTCACGAACTCAAAATACAACTCCTACTCTCAAATCATATTTAGAAAGTTTTACCAAACACAACCTAAAATTCTCTCCATCAATATATTATTAGTCATTTTTTTTTTATGTCTTTATTTGTTTTTTTTTTTACAAAGGGTATGCTATTCAAATAAAATTTGAACACAACAAATTCATACAGAATGATTTGACTTATTTTATCTATTTATGAGAAGTTGAAATATGCATTATTATAATTTATAATTGTAAGAATATCATGGGCACATTATTTTAATCTTAAATTATGTAAAAATTGTGTATCCATATTATTTTCCTTTCTCAAATCAGAACCTACCTAACACTTTTAAAGTTCAAAATTTTGTTTATTTATTTGACAGGTTGTTCCGGATTTGTGCATCATTTGGGGCCCATTTTGATAATTTAAACTGTTTACATTTGAAAATATATTGAGTAGAACATGCCTGCAAAAAATCAAGTTAAACGAATACTGAAAATAAATGAGAATTGTAATTTAAAATATTAAAATAAATACAAATGTGAGTGGATGAAAGGGTTAACGAAATTTAATTAATTTAATTTTTTATAGGCATATTCTACTCGATATATTCTAAAATATGAATGATTCGAATATCAAAATATATCACAAAATAGACCCATTTAACTGCACAGCACAACATCCATCTCAAATTCGGTTGCTTTAATCATTAATTTAAGTCATGATATTCTTAATTTTTAGGGCAAATTACGTATATCTCCCTCGAGGTTTAGTTAAATTACAGATACCCCCTTGAAGTTTCAGAAATTATAGATACCCCCTGAGGTTTATATTTTCATAACAAATTGTCCCCTGAGATTTGTATTTTCATAACAATTTACTCCATAATTTGTTATGTAAATATAACCTTCAGGGGGTATCTATAATTTTACTAAACCTCGAGGGGGTATATGTAATTTGCCCTTTAATTTTTTTTAATTAAGTTTTTGTCTTTTCATTGATTAGAATGAACAAAGAAACATTTGTAAATTTGAACGTTGATGTAAGGGACCCAATTACTCCAAGAAATGGGCTTAGTTAGGGGTGTAAATCTAGCTCAGTTCGGCCCGACTTATGTCGGGTCTCGTGGACCTCTACTACAATTTAGGTCAGGTTGGGGCGGTCCACGGGCAAAAAATTAGGCCCAATCCCAAGGATATTCGGGCCAGTGGGCTTTGAACTGATGGGCCTGGGCCTAATCTCGGGCTTGGGCGGGTCTAACAATTTTTTTAAAAAAAAATTTCTATCGAAATTTTATTAATTTTCACTAAAAAAGACATCGGGCCTCGGGGCGGGCCAGGTCTTGAATAGGCCTTAAGCGGGCCGATGGGCCGGGCTAGGCGGGCCGAATTTCAAAATGATGACCCAAGTTCAAGCCTAGGAGCTCGGTCCGGGCTTGAGCCCGAGCTCAAACGGGTCTAAACGAGCCGAGCCCATCCCAAGCTATAAAAAAATTTCAGACTGCTCACAGATCACGAGTTATTTTTACACTTCTAAACTTAGTTCAGGTATCCACAAAGGTTGATTACTGCATGAAATGGGCTGGTTCATGTATCCCCAAAACTTTGTCACCATATAACTTCTATCTTTTTACCTTTTTTTATTTTTTTATTTTTGGAGTTAGTTTTTATTTGCTTTCTTGACTGAGCTAAACATTTGAGTATGAGATCCTAATGTCCACACTTACCTAATCTTTCTTAAATTAAATGATTAATTTCTAATGTAATGGTTTACTAATGTAATTGTTATTGCAATTATAAATGAAATGTGAGAATAATTGTGGTTGTGCCACCTAGATGGTATTCTAAATGTAGTATAAAAAAAAAATTGTAAGCATAACATTACGCTTGGTTAAAGTCCTGTTAACAAACATCCCGTAACTAATATTTAATGTCAAATATTTTAATTAAATGTACTTTGAATTAATTACACTACAAAACTTTTTTTAGTTTCAAATATTGCCTTTTTTACTTATGTATTCATCATAATTTCAAATAAGGGTATATTTCATAGTAAAAAAAGTTAATAACTATTACAATAAGGGTGTGTTTGTTTGGACGGACTGGATAAGGGGAGTTCATAATCCATCGGACTGTTAGTCCCAAAATACATTGTCCCTAGACTATTTGTTTGGATTGGATTTGTATCTTATGTTTGTTTAGCCATGGGATTAGATGTGTGGATTGGACTATTTTTAGTGAATCCAATGTTTGGTTAGATGGGCTGGATAAGGATAAATATTCAAAACACTATTTTACCCTTATAATTTATAATTCTTATTTAATATATAATTTTAAATTTGTAATCTATAATTTATAATTTATAATTTAACAACACTAAAAAAATTTAATTTATAAGGCAATAATTTTTAATTTATTATTTTCAATTAAATTAAATTTATAATTTATAATTTATATTTTTTATTTAATATATAATTTTAAATTAACGATAATAAAAAATAATTTTATTTAATATATAAATTAAATTTTCAACAACACTAAAAAAATTTAATTTATAAGGGCATAATTTATGATTTATTATTTTTAAATAAATTTAATTTATAATTTATATTTTTTATTTAATATATAATTTTAAATTAACAACACTAAAAAAATAATTTTATTTAATATGTAAATTTAATTTTTTAACAACACTAAAAAAATTTAATTTATAAGGCCATAATTTTTAATTTATTATTTTTAATTAAATTTAATTTATAATTTATAATTTAAATTTTTATTTAATATATAATTTTAAATTAACAACACTAAAAAATAATTTATAAATGTTCAAAAGACTGTTTTACTCTTTTCTAATTGTTTGCTAAGTAATAGCATGTGGGTAAAATGGACATTTCAGAGCCTAATCCCATGGGATATCAATCCCATGGAAATAATCCCCCCCTATGGGATAGGATAGTCCCACAAATATGGGACTAATAGTCTGGACTATTAGTCCCGAGCAAAAAAATTGAAACAAACAATGGACTAATAGTTCAATCTCACACTCTAATTCTTCAAAACAAACACGCCCTAAATTTCTTGAAAGAAGAAAATAAGAGACAAATGGAGGGTTTCGTTGAACTTGGGCATATTCTCGGGTGATGGATCTTCCATTTTAACAAAATTCTTGGAGAAATTATAATAAAAAAAAAAATTTAAAGTTTGATTTTTATAATAAAATAAACTTTGAATTTTTTATTTTGTGAATTTAAATCATATTTTTTAGATTTATTTTCAATCTAAACTATTTGTTTATTTCTATTAAATAAAACCGACAAAAAAAAAAAAATTATATTTTGGCCATTAAACTCAATGTAGGTATATATAAAATATCTAAAATATCATTTTTCATTGAGTTTAATGACTAACATATTTTTTCTCCATTAGTTTTACTTATAAAAAATAGGCTGATAGTTTAGATTGAAAATAAATAAAAATTTAAAAATTTAAAAATAAAAAAGTTAAAATTTATTTTGTTATAAGGGTTCAATCCTGAGTTATTTATTTATTTATTTATAATTTCCCCAAAAATTTTATATTTTCTGAAGCCTTGTCTTAGGAATATCCTATCTAAACCTCCCTACTAATTAAATTCTGGGCAACCCAAGCCTAATTGGAGTTCAATCAGTTGATTTCAGATGGGCCCTCATACATCAAATGTCGGACATTTTCGGGCAAGTAATCTCGTGTTTGGATTTTGTCCTGCCATTTGTTTCATATTGTATTTTCCTCTATTCCGTTTCACATTCTAGTAGCCTAATTTTTTTTTTCTTCTTTGAACGCATTATAGTAGCCTATTGAAAAAGAAAAAAAATTGTTAAATCCATGTCAATAGTAATGCAATATAAATAAAAATATTGTATAAAATTTTCATACACGATGATATTATCTTATGAACCTTTTTTATTTCAAACAAAAACATTTACCTCAAAAATTCTAAGTCATTTTGGATAAGAAATCTATACCCAAAAAAAAAAAAAAAAATTTGTTTGTAAAACATTTTTCTTGTAAAAAGTAGTTTCATTATAATTTAATTAACAAATGATAACTAATGTCTTTCGGTGCTAATTTTCATTGAGATTGGGTGGAAAGTGTTTTAGAATATTTGATAATGTTAAAAATAATTCTGAAATAAGTGAAAGTCTTTTGAAATTTTTGAAAATTGTGTCATGCTCTTCTATTTTTTTAATTTTGTCTTACACCGGGATATTTTTGTGAGGTTGGGGGTTTTAACTTCACTAAATTGTGAGAGCTCCAGTAGATTATATCAGAATACCCTTCTCCTATTTCGATTTTACTTGCCCTACGTAGTGGCTTTCTTTTTTTCATATCCTTTAGAGCATCTGTATCAAGCTTTTCAAAATTATTTTTTAGTTAAAAACTTTAAAAATATCAATTCTATCAAACTTGCTTATAGCTCGTTAAAATTTACGATGGGTACAGTAACTCGTTACAACAAACGAGGCACTGTTCATCGTTATTTGTATGTTACCGGACGTCCGTTCCCAAGTCCGGCCGGTCAACAGTAATTTTTTTTTTAAAGAATTATTTGGTTGGTAAGTTATCAATTTAATAAAAAAAGAAAGACTAACAAACATAATGAGAAAATAATATTTAATAAGAATAAATTAGAATAAAGAGTTTGATGTAATAGGTGCTAAAATGTGAATAGTTAAAATAATAAAATAATTTTAATGTAATTAAAAAATTAAAGAATTTGGTGTGAATACTCTTAGATCTGAGAGCGAGAGAGAGAGAGAGAGAAGCAATGACTTAACACAAACAGTTGAATTTCTAACATAACGATAAGACATTTTTTTTTGGGGGGGGGGGGAGGAATTTAAAGCAATAGTCTATATTCGTTATGTGTGTTGTCAATGTCTCATTAATTGTAAATCTATACCACATATTTATTTTCGGATAAGATTATAGTAAAATTTTTATGGTCCATAAATATATTTTTTTTGGGTAAATTAACTCCTGTCCCTTGAGATTTAGGAAAAATATAGTTAGTTCTATATTTTTGATATAATTATACTAATCTCTCTTTTATTATGATTAAAGCGACTGAAACTAATACCAATAGTGAGTAGACATTGAAATAAATAAAGATAAGTATATATTTTAATAAAAAAGAGATTATAGTATTATTTTTTTTATTAATACGACTAACATATTACTGATGGAAGAGGGTTTAGGTATTATCTGAATTAAAACCTTAAGAGAAGTTAATACAATTATGTCAAATATGTATAACTAGCCGGATTTTTTCAAATCTCAAGGAAATTAAGTGTAAATTATTTGTTTTATTTTATTTTTTTAATAAGAGGTTGACTCATGATTCAGTTATGTGACGCGGCTAGTTGATGAATGTCCTCTTATCTATTTTATACTTTTTTTATTTTTGTCTGTTGGGGTTGTTGAGAATACTCAAAGCCCGTTAAAAAAAAAGAAGAGAAAAAGAAAAATGAAAGTGAATTACAAGGCAAAGCCGCAAAGGAGAGTCTAAACCATTCTGTTGCCACATGCAATGGACTTGAATATTGAATATATTTTCTTACCACCATTTGAGAAATTTCCATGCAGCAAAGACAGTCCAAATTCAATGTATGATATAAATAGTGTATGTTACTTGCTATGGAAACTCCCATTACACTTGTAGCAGGGTTTAGTATAAAACGACCCCATTAAAATTGTCAATAAAAAGTATAAAATATTAAGAAATTTATAATTTAAATATATGTTTATATACTTTTTGCATAATATTTAACACTAACAATAACTCTAAGAGCTATTTTAAACTTTTTTTTAATAAAATTAATAGTATTTGATTTGGTCCATTGTGTAATCGTTGTTCAATTCAAAAAAAGAACAAATTATTTAAATGACAGCACTGCTAGAATATGACTTATAGGCACTATTCAATCTCTATTCTATAATTTCTATTTTTTTCATTCTTAATTTTTTTAATATCTATCTATTGATTTTTTAAATATAAATTAAGTAATTATCTAGTCTAAACTAAACTTTCTTATGAGGAAGTGCAATAATGCTGTGGGTTCAAATGTCTTTTTCAGAACCAAAATATGAAAGACTTTAATGCTGTGGTAGTTCGATGGAATTAGGATGCTCTAGGTTCACTTTCTCTTTGCTTTCTTACTTATAATAATAGAGATTTATCGTAAGATGATTCAACGATTCAAATTTGATTATTTTAGAAAATATATTATTTTTAAATTTTTTTTTTTAAAAATAGTTAGATCTAAACCGTTGGATCGTCTTAGAATATAACTCTATCATTATAAGTAAGAAAATAAAAAGAGAGGGCAAGTATTTAATCTGGACTCAGATGAATCGAGATTTTAGAGAGAGCAAAGAAACACGTCCGTTTGATCCATGAGAGAGAGAGAAATGGGTCCCACCTGAAGATACCTGGCCCAAATTACTAGGAAGATCCTGCGACTCTGGGATCTCTAGTTTAAGGTGGTGGCCTCACAATACTAGTTAGTGCTTGGGAGACAACGGCGTCAATGGACAAGACTAACCATTTCATTGGCCCACCACACCTGTCCTGTTTTGAGTCTTCACCCTATTATAAATTCCCCTAATCTCTCACCACTTGACAAATTGTAGACACAGAGAGACAGAGAGAGAAATAGCAAGAGAGATAGGGGTGAACCC
Source organism: Camellia japonica (assembly GCA_030407325.1). Taxonomy (NCBI): domain Eukaryota; kingdom Viridiplantae; phylum Streptophyta; class Magnoliopsida; order Ericales; family Theaceae; genus Camellia; species Camellia japonica. The sequence goes on from JAPPVO010000036.1 coordinate 86,332,626, forward strand.
AAGTGAGGGACTGGTCCGAGCCAAGTCTACAAAACAAGCCATGGTGGTGAACCCAATTGCCGGATCAATTCGAGCCAGGAATGAGCCAAGGTTCAAGCCCAAGGGCAGTGGCAGCTTGATTCCACGGAAGAGGAGGCTAGTAAAGCAGATGATGTTTGAGTCCATAGTCCAAGCCCTTGCCTCTTGTTTCCATTCCATTGCCAACTTTGCTTGCAACAAGAAGAAGAAAATCCGTGCTGCCCAATCTGATTCTTCATCATTGCTTAATGCTAAACCATAATCAATTAGTCCATAACCAACAATATCATTGTTGTACTAATCATCTTCGTATTGTTGTTGAATACATTGTTGGCACCGCCGGTGTTGTGTTCATGGTCAAGTGTTAAAAAGTCTATAACAGCTCTAGTTTTACTCCGTCATTTCTTCTTTGAGCAACACTAGGAGCGCAAAAATGGGATGCAAAACTGGACACGACCACTCACAAGCCATGTTTGAATCTGTCTCATTTTTGTGTGTTCTAACACTAGTGTTCCTTTTTTTTTTTTTTGTCTTCTGTTTTTTACTTATTGGGTTGATTGAGTAATTGGGTTGATTTTTGTTGTTGTTGTTGTTGCCAATTGTTTTAGTAAAGACAAGGAAAACAACACTAAAAAATTTAAAAACCTCAGAGATATTGATTTATAATTATTATTCAATTTTAAATAACAAATAACAATTTCAATCAAACAATTAACGATAAATCGGCACAATAATTTAATGTGAAAAAAATCATAATTGGACTCCTCCAATTGTAGTAAAAAAAATACGGGCCAAAGTCACAAAATAATTCACCAAGAAGACAAACAGAAAGTACACAAAATCCTTAAATTACTGAGTGAATTACGCTCGAATTGAACCAAACTCGATGTACCTCCTCCACCACTGTCTTCACCTCAAAATTCTTTTGCCCAACGCTGAATCTACAACACCGACATCGAATTTACGGCGACGAGCCACTCTAAAATCCACCAAGATTTCAGACCCAAATTCTTCGGAATCCATCAAAAACACCTATCACTTTTGTGAATAAAATAATAAAAACAAATTCCTTGATGATGTCAATATGAAACTTGTAGATCCATCGATCACTCTCAAATCATCAAGAAAACCAATATATAAACATTCTCTAATATAGAAAACCTTAGTAGTTCTCCTCTTTGAGAATTTGGATGGGTTTAATCCTAAAAATAGTAAACAACGTACTTTATACTAAATAGAGCCGTAAAGATTGCTCGAGTGCACACTTTATTACTCGAGTAGTGTGAGTAAAGACAATGCAAACATATAGGCCAACCGCTCGAGTGCAACATCGAACTCTATCTCTGTGCATAATTAGCGAAGTGGCAAATAAAGAATGCTCAAGATACGAAATATCAACACAAACTCCTCTACATATGCATATTTCAAGTTAGATTTGCATCTAAATACTCATAATTTCATTGAAATAAAAGAGTGAATAAAATTATAATAAAATGTGATTTTATCAAACGAGAGTGTCAATTACAAAAATCTAACAAGTAAAAAATGAGTGATTCTTTGTTTGGTTTCAATTCAAATTCTCCAAATGGCACAGGGCCATTTGGGTACATACAAAAAAAAAAAAAAAAAAAAATCAAAAGTCAACTTTTAATATATTTTGAATCATATCATCTCTTACATAAAAAAGTCAAAAAAATTAAAAAATCAATTTTTAACTATCTTTCCATATCACTCCATAATTTTGAGGTTTAGTCGGTAGAGCAGGTTGGGACACCATATGGTCCCTCCCATATACAAATTTTGGCAATTGCTAGCCAAAAGTATTTTTATATAAAACAGAGGAAATAGAGTAATGCAAGGAGTGTCCCACCCTTCACAAATCTTTACTTATTCTAGATCCAAACACAGCCGTCCTGCAGGTGCAGCCTCCAGTTTTGAAACTTTTTACAGTACTTGTTTGGTGACTCTGAAATTCAAATCACAGAACATTATAGATAATGAATAATCTTGAGAACTAACGTAGGGCCAAACAGGGCTTAGCTCCTGAAATGTTTTCTTGTGAAACAGAGGAAACAGACCGAAAGAAACCGTGTCTAACCTTTAGCAATGCAAAACACGTTTACACATTTCATTAGCATTTCTCATAGAGATTAAGGACATAACAAAGCAAAGCATTTCTTAAGAGCATTGAGAAGTGAACAAAAATTATTAAATTATTAATTAAGAAGAGGTAGGGAAAAGTTTTTTATTTTTATTTTATATAGAAAAATTATAAAACAGTTATATTAAAATAAAACATCATACATTACATAGACCAATAAGAAGAAAAACAGCAACAAAACCCCAAAAGGCCAAACATGAAATCCTATTAAAACTATAAACAACAGACTATAAAATCCATCAAAAATATCAATTGTGATATGAAAAAATCACCAATTTTCTTGCAGATGTGATTTGGAGCAGGGACAGATTTAGGATTATGTCTTTGGGGGGTTACTCTATAGTTTAAAAAATTGAAGAGTTAACCCTATATAATTTTGAAATTATCTATAAAAAAATTTAGGAATGCGAACTCTTATAATTTGAAGTTATTTTAAAATTTTTAACATAATATACGATACTTTTCAAATTTTTTGGGGTGCGGCCGCCCCCCTACCCCCCTCTAGATCCATCATTGATTTGGAGCATTACTCAAGTTATTAGGTATTGTTGGTACTCTATTTCACTTATTAACACAAACGATTTTATTATTTAGACAACTAATTATTAGTTTAAAGCAATACCTAGACTTGTTTTAAAAACACTACATGAACTTATTGTAGTAGCATTGATTAATTTCTTAGAGGAGGCTCATCGTTTAAAATTTATTGAAACAAATATTAGTTCAAAATAAGTTAGAATCTAAAAGTACAAAAATGGACCATGGAATATATAGAGGGACTAAAACATCTTAAATAGGCAATGAAATAGGCGTTTAATCTATCACCTAGTTAACAAACTCTTTCCTAATGAATGAATAAATTTTTTAAAAAGTGAATCTTAACAACAAATCACATAAAATTTTAGTTATTTACGTATATATTTTTGGATTTGATTTTGTGTTTGATTCATATGTTGGTAGGAAAATTGAGATGATCAAATGTTTTTTTGTAGACTGTGTTTGATTTAATTTTTAAAATTTATTTTAAAAAATTAAAATATATTTTCATGAAAAAATTAAAAAAATTCATTATTCTTATATAATTTTCTGTTTTTATTTATTTCTATAAAATTAACTTGTAACTTTTTAAAAATTTGTATTCAACCAAACAGAGGCCTCTTTTGGGAAGAGATAAAAAATCTGATTTTCAGATTTTTTATCTCCTCTTCTCTCACAGAAAAGCTGATTATAATCTGCTTATAATCAGCTTTTCACCAAAAATCAGATTATAACCATCTTCCCAAAACACCCCAGAGTCCATATGTGAGATGCATATATCGCGGGTCCCTCTCCTAATGTGGAGAAATTATTGATGGGTCCTAGCGTATCGTCATGTGATGTCTCATATGTAATTTGATTGATTAAAAGAATAAAATTTATTTTTAATTTAATATTAAATAATTAAAAATATAAAAAATATATAAAAATTTATAATTAATCAGAGATACGATCACCGTGTTACTAACCAACCAACTATTTTTCCCTAATGTGGGTAGCCTGATCATGATTCACGAGTACATGATGAGAGAGAGAGAGAGAGAGAGAGAGGGCGTAAAGCACCGTCCATTGACCCTGGATAGAAGAGAGAGAGAGAGAGAGATGGGGTCCTAACTAAGTCCATTGACCCTGGATAGAAGAAAGAGAGAGAGAGAGAGAGAGAGAGAGAGAGAGAGATGGGGTCCTAACTAAAAGTCCATTGACCCTGGATAGAAGAGAGAGAGAGAGAGAGAGAGAGAGAGAGAGAGATGGGGTCCTAACTAAGCTCCAATTACTAGGAGGATCATGTGACGTTGGGATTTGCAATTTAAAAGTAATATTGATAGGTAGCCTTCCACATTAATATTCTCTGCATTTAAAATTTTGTGTCTACTTTTCCACATTCATACCATTCAATTCAGCATGTATTTTTATAATTTTTTTTTTTTACAAATTTAATTTATTAATAAGTATTTAAAAATAAAGATCTTCAAAATTGAAGAAAGAATAAATTAAAATATATAGATCATATTTTGAAATGTCTTAAGTAGTTAAAATAGACTAACAATTTAAGATAGATAAAATAATTATGTGAAATGTCAATAGAATAAAGGGGTAATTAGGAGCAGGGGGCAGAGGGAAAGAGGGACGAGGGGGGTCACGTGCCCCCCTCAGTTTTGAGAATTTTTTTTTTTTTGTGTCTTGTTGTCATATATAAAATGTATTTTTTTTTCTTAACATGTTTTTTTATTAAGAATTTATTGTATTATTCACAATAAGTAGTTATTTGATACTTTAAGAGTATTATGTAGTATTATTTATGTAATAGTTTAAAGCAATATTATAGCGAAAAATCTTACAAATTGAATATAATTGAACTCATTATTTTCAAGCAGTTGACAGACTGTTTAGTGTGATTTGTGATTTTTCATGTTTTGAGCATCACGTAGGCAATGTTATATGATATTCTAAGACTGTTTAATAATTTTTATTCAAAGCATATCATTTATAAACAATGTCATCTCTTTAATATTTTTCTATTAAATAAAAATTAAATAGATTTTATAATAATTTGTGCTATAAACGATATGTTTTTATTTTCTAAAATTAAGAATTTTGATTCATAATTTTTTGTGCTAAAATTACAAACTTACATTACCATCTCCGTACCGAGCTATTCTACACTATTATAGAATTTTAATTTGTTCCTATTAATAATGAATATGAAAATTTTTTATGCTTAAATCTAGCTCATAAAATTATTATTATTTTAATGTTCATCGTGATTTTTTTTAAATAAAAAATTATAATTAATAGTGCCCCCTCTAACTCAATTTTTTGGCTCCGCCACTAATTAGGAGTTTGAAAAAAATAATTACATATTAATAAAAAAATTATAATTATAATTATTAATATTTAAATTATTTTTATAAATATATTACTGATTTGATATTTTTCCTAAAATAAACCATTGCCGTTAAAAATAAAGCCCATAACTTCAAGTGCTGGAAGACATCAGCTGGGGGAAAATTGCGTCACACAAAAAAAAAAAAAAACAAAAATAATCATAAGGATGCACTTTTGCTTTTATCGTCCTAGAAAATTGATTTCTAATGAAGTCTTACACATTGGCCCACCATTCCTTCCATTCCACTACCTGCCCTTTTGTCCGTCCTCAACCAGGCATCCCTCTATAAATCCCCCACCAATCTCTCTCCACTTCCAGAATTGCATACACAGAGAGAGAAATAGCAAAAGAGAGAGATGGGGGTGAACCCAAGTGGGGCAGTGGTCCAAGCCAAGGTGGCTAACCCAATTGAGGGACCGGTTCAAGCCGCGAAGGAGCCAAGGGTCAACCCCAAGTGCAGTGGCAGCTTGATTCCACCAAAGAGAAGGCTAGTGAAGGAGATGATGTTTGAGTGCATAGTCCAAGCTATTGCTTCTTGTTTCCATCCCAATCCCAAGCATCCTTGCAAGAAAAAGAACAAGAATAAAATCTTTTCAGTACAAGGCTGGGATGCTGCACAATCCGATTCCTCGTCATCGCTTAATTCTAAACCATAATTACTTAGTCCATAAAGAAGCAATGATGATATCGCTCTTGTAATCATCATTGCATTGTTAATTGTTATAAGTCCATAATAGCTCTAGTTTCACTCTGTCATTTCTACTTTGAGCAACACTGCACACACATATATGGGACACAGAACCGGATGAAAGGGCTCACAAGCTTGTGTGCCCCATTTTTGTGTTTCTAACACTAGTTTCTTTGTTTGTTTGTTTAAGTGAAGACAAGGAAAGCAATAGAAAATGAGTGGTTATTTGTTTGTTTTCAATTGAAATTGACCAAATGGCATAAAGGCAATGTTCGGAGTACTTATATATTTTCATACCCAATTTTGAGGTTTAGTGGCTAGGGCATGTTGGGACACCATACCCATATAGTCGTCCCATACCCAAATTTTGGCAAAATTGAGACCGAAAGTGTTTTCATGTAAAACAGAGGAAACAGTGTAACGCAAAGGATTTCCTGCCCAAAGTTGCTGCATAAAACCAAAAGGGTAACTAGTTCAATTTTATGCAATGCACCTCTCTTTTAAAACAGAGGCGTGAAGCTTCACGAATTTTGATTAAAAGACACGTAGAATGCCACAAATATAATTTGCTTATGTGTCTTTTAATTATTGGCTGAATCAAAATTCACGAATGCAGTAAAATGAATCTGCTAGTTCACATGGCCCAATCTGCAAATTTAACAAGGATTGACACTGAATTCACCAGTTCATGCTCGAATTCGTGATTCGCCACCCCTTAATCAACTATGTGACTTAGTTACCACCCCACATTGAATTTGGTTGTGGCCTATGCCTACAGTTCCATATTACATTTAGTTCAAGGCCCATAATTTAAAATGGATGATAAATGAAAATACTGAATACTAATAATAATAATAATAGACCACATAAAATCTATAAAGTGATTAATTTGGTCCATGCTTCTATGAAATTGGTAAAGTCAATATAGATTTTGCACGGCAGTAAAGCATCTAAAATCAGTATCAAATTGGGAATGGGAACTAGCAAGTGGGATATGTCCTATCTGCCTGTCTAATGAGGAAACTGTGGAACACTTGTTCTTTGATTGCCCATGGACCCAGGTGGTGTGGTTTGGGAACCAGCTGTCCTTGCGACTCGATCAGGGTACAGTGCGTAGCCTTGTTGCTTGGTCCAGTGAACTGTTGGGAACTAGTTTATCCAGTTCATCTGGGAAATCCCTTTTGAGTCAATTGGTCAGTGTAGCTTGGCGAATTTGGAAGACCAGAAATGACTTTGTCTTCAATCATGTCCCCCTTAGCCCCTCTGAAACTTTTCACCGAGCTAATAAAGCTTGGAAGGAAATGCTCCAATTTCAGTAGAGTGTGCACCATGGGATCCAAGATACACACTAAGCATAAGATGAACTAGATTGGTGGCAGCCCCTCCCCTCTTGGTTTTTCGAAAGCCAACTGTGATGTTGCCTTTTGCAAGGGGTCCAACAAAGCGTCTCTTACACTAATAAAAGCAAGGGTTGTCCATCAGAAGTTTGAAAGGAAGCAAGGGTTATCCCTCTGAAGTCTGAGTAGTAGCACATACCCTAGTCCGGCAAGAAAAATCCCTTATGGCGGGCAACCGAGTGTACTAAACTCACACTAATGGAAGTAAGAGTTGTCCCTCGGAAGTCCAAGTGGAAGCACACACCTACTTTGGCCAGAAAGATCCTCGAAACTCATATGAATGGAAGCAAGAGTTGTCCCTTGGAACTCCGAGTGAGAGCACACACTCTACTTCGATAAGAAAGATCCTTCTGGCAGGCAACCAAGCCTACTACTCCTCTTTCTTCTTCGGGGGGTGTAACGGTCTGAAAATTTCTCTTCGTCACTTGAGTGAAGAAGTGTTCGCTCAAGCGGTCTTTCAAGGCATCCAGTACTTTTGTTTGAGGGCTTGAGATTTTGAGAGTTGGCTATGTTCGCTCAAGCGCAAGAGGGGTCGCTCGAGCAGTCTGTTCGGGATAAGCAAGTATAAAACCAACTTTTTGTGTATTTTCTCTCCTTTTTGTAAATTTGAAATCACATAACTAAATCATGCTTTTTATACAATAGAAATATACTAAATGTTTATTTATAAGGTAGTATTGAGAATAAGCGAAAGAAATCCCTATCTCTAGAAAGAAGAGGAGAAGCCCAGAAATCCAATTTCGACAAAAACATGATCCGCTCAGATTACTTGAAATGTCTCTTCGTGTACTACGTTTTGGTATATAGAACTAGGGTGAGATTTTTAGTGGAATGAGATGAAATCCAAGCTAGAAAGCTTGAAACCCTCAAAAATGGAGGAAGAGAGCAAAAAGAGAGAGAGAAAACGATCTAGATTTGACCAAAAAGTGACTTTTTAAAGTGTTGATTCCGAACAGACCACTTGAGCGATGAAACCTAAACTCGAGCGTAGAATGCACACTCCCAAAAGTTCAGACCGACAAAGAGCAGACTGCTCGAGCGACCAACCTTGCACTCGAGCGAACCTCAACATCACCTAGAATCTCAGACCTACAAAAGTACTGGATGATCCTCAAGACCGCTCGAGCGAGCAGGATTAGTGAATGAGGAGTGAAGATCTTTCTCTTGACCAATTGGATTGTGAATTCGTCAGACTTCTTACTTGGTTCTTTGTTGTTTCCTAACTTTCTTGGGATAAGGACTCCTCTTAACTCTAATCATTTATGATTTCGTTTGATTAGATTGTATTATGGGAAGTATGGGTTGATTTGAGTTTGAAATCTTTGATTAAAAGATGTTTATATTAAAAAATGAGGGTTTCAATTAAAATTTTAAAATATTTTGAATGTTTTGAGATATTGATGAGAAATATTTAATGATTATTGGATTTGATGATGAAATGAGTAAAACCCTCAATTTTCTTGAAACCCTAAATTTGGGATTTTATTTTTAAACGAGGATTTGAATTAAAATTGTACTATATGTTGAAATTTCAATTAATCTTCTTGAGTATCCGTATGTGGAATGAGTTTGGTGTTATGATGATGTTAATGGAGGTATTTTATTTTTTATTTTTTAAATGTAATGGGTGTCTAATTGCCTCTCCGTGCTTGATGGTCGGTAAATGGGGAGATGTTTTCGGAAATGTTGAAGGTGCCCAATTGCCTTTCTGTGCTTGATGGCCAGTAAATGTAGGGGTATTACAGGATGTGTTTTGGGATTTTATAAAAGAAAGGAAAAAGAGATGTTCTTAGGGAGAATTAAGGTCCAAGTGTTGAGTCAATTGTGGGTTTAAAGTTTGCATTGAACATTGGATGTCATCAAAGTTACAAGATTTGTACATTATGATGTGTTATATGAATATAACCAACATGAGCATTATATATATATATATATATATATATTTATAATGTGTTAAGTTTATTTCCTATTGGGTATCATTGCTCACTCCCATTTTATGGGCTGGATATTCCCAAATTTTAGGTGATCAATGTGTGACTCGTTCGTTAAAAAGTATATAGAGTTTTAGATGGAGCACAAAAGCTCTTTTGATGTTTTATGTTTCAGCTACGAGCTTACTTGCCGAGATAAAATTTTATTTGCTTTGTGATCAATGGCCTTAACCTTGAAATGTGTAAGCCTCTAGGGCGATTTAATATATATATATATTATAGTTTCTTGCACTATAATTTGTTGTAATGTAAGAGATGACTGATTTACGAGAAATAGATGGGTTTTTTTATTTATAATTAGTTATCCTTATTTACCCAAAAATTTATTAAGGTTATGGAATTGAATGATAATAATGGATTGGTAATTAATAAATTGATGTTAATTTTCGAGGCGTTACAGGAGGTGACAAAAAATGAAAAATTTCTCAAGCAATAAAACACAATAGAGATACATAATAGAGGAAATAAATTTCTTCATAACATAAGAAAGGTAAAACTTCTGAGACAACATAGTAAAATAAAAATTGTAAATATCATAGATAGGCTTCTTCTACGGGATCCCGACATTTGCCCCTACTGTTGCGAGGGCATCTAGAAAGCCTTCACCAGTTGCTCAAGTTGTGGCTTTGGTCCATCTTGCATACATTTCTAGATCCATTTCGGGCTTTATCACTATGTCCTCGTCAGGAGGTTCTTCCTTCAACTCGGGGCCAACTATGGAAGAAACTAACCCCCCACACCTTCATAAGTACTACATCGTCTCGCCTCCCTCTCGGACCTTCATCACCTTCCAAGGGACAGGATAGCTTTTGGACAAGGAGAAAAGTTGGGACAAGGGTTGTTTGTTTGACTTGGGCTTTGGTTTGGCATTCGAGTAATAAGGTGCATGCATATCAAAGGGTCTTTTTGAAGCCTCTATAGTCATTATCTCATTTTCCCATTTGCCTTTGACATATTGATCATAACTTGAATGCACAGTACTGTACTTTGTGCATCCAAGTCCTCCCTAAGATAATGTGGTAGTTTGTCTCGGAGTCAATGATATGAAATCCGTTGGTCGAACGAATCACCCCTACGGCCAAATAAATTGTCACATACTCCAGAGTAACTCTCTTTTTTCCTTCAAAACCCGTGATGATTACTAGTTATTTCACGATGTGGTCTTTGAAAATCCTGGCCTTCTTTAGAGTTACTTGGGTCATGATATTAATGAAAGCTCCACTATCTAGTAAGGCCCTTTTGAACTTAACCTTATTGATGTAAGCGGTTACATAGAGTGGTCAGTTGTGTAAAAAATGGTATTTCAGTCTGCCTCGAAAAAGATTATAGCACTAGTCTGTTCCCTTGCTTTCCTCAGAATAGATCCCTCAACTATCATACTCCTCTCATGGCGTGCCTCGACAATGTTGATAATGGACTTGGTATTTTTAGTTCTCACTTCCCCAGAAAGCTCGAGCTGATCGAAGAACTGTTTGAACTTGACGTTATCCTGGAGAGTCTTTGCATAGTGATTCAGATCTTTCTCTACCCTCGACGGTTCATAATTGATGAACTCCTTGGTCTTATTGAAGTAGAATGACATACAAATATGATGTTTTTTTCTTGGATTGAAAGGTGCTTCATAACCAACTCTTCCTTTTGTATTGAAGGGTTCACCATAAGAAACTTTCTCGATTTTTAGCTCGAGGGTGTCTTCGAAGAAGTGCTCTTCATCCTCCAGCTCAAGGGCATCTTCGAGGGAGTGCTCCTCATCCTTCAAGTTTTCAATTGTTTCAATCATTGGCCTGTCATACGTCATCATAGCCATCTTTTCTCGAATGTCCTGGGGCCCTTGCTCTTTGAACCTTAGCTCATCTGCTTTGAATTTTTTTTTCTTCTAAAGATATTTTAAGCATCCAACACTTTTCTGTAGGATGTCCTAGTGATTAGTGGAAAACACAATAATTAGGTCCCTTGCAGTCCTTCTTAGGCAAAAGTTCTTCGATATGAGGCAACTTCAGTTCCTCGTCTACTACCCATTCTTTGACTAAGGCCTTCGCCTCCTCAATACTACACGGAAAAGGAGTGTTGTCTGTCATGACCCGAACTCGCCCCTATGGGTTATGGACATAACCGGCCAGTAATCTTGTGATTACCTACGGCCTCAGACCAAAACAGACATAACTCATCGGAGTAAAGGGGCCAAACGGAAGCAAAAATTTAAAACTTTGTCCATAGAGCCGTGCTTATGTGCACATCAAACAAACCATACTCATATACGTTAATAACCCACATCAAAAGTACAGTAGCATAAACTTCTTTACAGACAGGATCATCTAAACTGAGCCAACTCATAACAGACTATATACAAATATACACAAAATCCTTGCCAACAAGACAAAACGTAAGTGCATAACAAAATGGCAAGGATGGGTCTTGTGCGTGAGACACAAGGCTGGCTCTCCAAAACTCGTGTTGTTCATGGCAGACTTCACTGGGGCTGGGTTTGGACTTCTCTTGGCTCACCTACAAACACATGAATGAGCGTGAGCGATAGCCTAGTGAATAATATCAAATACAGAAGTTACATAGCAATGTAGAACAACAGATTCCAAACGGCCTTGGGCCCAATTCATATTTCTATTTAATAGATATATATAACTATACGAATTTCAAATCAAGTGACTTGTAATTTCAACATTCTGGCCTTTGGCCCATTCAAATTTCCATTTACGTCAAAACGGCCTTCGGCCCACTCATTTATGTCAAAACGGCCTTCGGCCCACTCATTCATGTCAAAACGGCCTTCGGCCCACTCGTTCATGTCAAAACGGCCTTCGGCCCACTCATTCATGTCAAAACGACCTTTGGCCCACTCGTTCATGTCAAAACGGCCTTCGGCCCACTCACTCATGTCAAAACGACCTTCGGTCCATTCATATAAGTAAAAACGACCTTCGGTCCATGCATATAAGTCAAAACGACCTTTGGTCCATTCATATATGTCAAAACGACCTTCGGTCCATTCATATAAGTCAAAACGACCTTTGGTCCATTCATATATATCAAAACGACCTTTGGTCCATTCATATATGTCAAAACGACCTTCGGTCCGTTCATTTCTACCAAAACGACCTTCGGTCCATTCAATTCTATCAAAATGACCTTTGGTCCATTTGTTTATCAAAACGACCTTTGGTCCATTCATTTATTCGTGTCAGACTTTTGTCCACAATCCCAATTAGCAACTCGTAAAGCTTATAAGGGAATAAACAATTGGACATTCACAAGCATTCGAATATCGATATTACTCACAGTGATCGGCTTGTGGATTTGCCCTGGAGCTTGACCCTACACATTTCATGAACACAAAAGGGTCACTAACAATTCAATCTGTTCCTTAATTCACATATTCCTCTTTAGGCTTTATTCTTATCTCATTAACTCCTTTACGATGCTTAACATATGCCTAAGAGTGATTACAAGTGAAAGAGAATGGAAAACGAAACACAGAACGCATGAACAAAATTTCAGAAAACAGGGTCCCCGCTCGAGCGGACCCACGAGGCCTGCAAAAGTACTAGTTACCTCAAAATCACGCTCGAGCGTGAGTTAGGGCGCTCGAGCGGAAGGCCTGTCTATAAAAGCTCCCCGCTCGAGCGTGAAACATCCCACTCGAGCGAAGGTCCAACTCTGCAAAAAATGCTGGGAGCACGATTTTCCCGCTCGAGCGTCATGTCCCCCGCTCGAGCGGACATCAAAATTCTGGAAAACCCAGAATTGTGTTCTTGAGCTTCATTTCGACTTTCCAGTCACTATACTTGCATACAATGGCTCAAATTCCAAATATAATCATACTAACATGGCACCAATGCAAGATTATAACATTATGGAGCTCAATTTCTTGATTTATCTACATGCATGTCCCAAAATATGTCAAACTCAACACCAACATAACAAACTCATGCATTCAAGCTCATATCTTCTCAAATTGTACATGCATGTGATGAATTAGCCACATTCTCAACTTAAATAACACAAATGGGGATCAAGACATGAGTTTCCTTTAACATTTGACATGGATTATACACATTTGTGCTCAAACATGCAATATCAAGGTGATTTCCTACATGCATGCACATATTAAGCTTCAATTCAACAAATACAACCCAATTTCATTTCAACCTTACTCTTGATCACCAAAATAGCTTGAACACATAAAATCACAAACTATAATCCAAGAATTACTCACCTAGAAGCTTTGATCTCCTAAGCTCTAGTCAATTCTTGAGCTAAATCTCCAAGATTTCCAAGTTTTAGGCCAAATTTGCACAATTCTCTCCTCTCTCACTCTAACAGCCGGCCTTGCCTCTCTCCAGAGAGTTGATCAGCCCAAATGAAGTTAGAGGAAGGGAATTGAGTGTAAATTGCCTTTACATAGATCCCCACTCACAATATAATAATAATAGTAAAGTAATTTGGCACTATTCATCAATTTAATCGATTTAATCTAACCCGAATCAATTTTCAATTAAATTTCACCGTAGACTCTAAAAATTACGCTAATCACAATGGCGTAATCAATTTCGGGTTCTGTGGCCGATAAGGCCCTCAATTTAATTTCCAAAGCAGATTATTCAAACAGATATTCCTACGGTGAACAGATAGAATTTCAAGATCACATTTATTCACATAATGGCACATAAAATCATGCTACACACATAATCATACTCAAATTAAGGACCAATTAGCATAATACAGAACAGGGGTATCACAGTTGTCTTCGTAGCTCTTCCTCTTCTGACCTCTAAACCCCTCTCTCTGTGACTTTTGAGTAAAATACTCAAAAGCTACAGTGATAGAAGGTCCTCAACATGACTTGAAATTGGTTTATAACTAGTCTCGAATCCGATCTCCTGAGATTAAGGTATGTTAATGCTCTAAGTTGCTTCAATTAGTGTTGAGAAGGTGGGTAGCTTATGATTAACAAGAAACATCTTGTGTTCAACGCCTCTTTAACACAGATTCGAACCAAGTAACTTTCCTCCACAACCTCGTAACAGTCCATTGCTTTGTCTTGGAACCTTTTCACATATTCAAGAATGTCTTCACTTTCCCGTTGCTTTTCCTTGTAGAGAGTGAGAATGGTGGCCTTTTTTGCTATTTGAAAAAATTTAGCATGAAATTTGTTGACCGTCTCCTCCCAATTTCAAAAGAATTTGGGGCCAAATTAACATACCAACTATATGCTCGATCGGTGAGGGACTTAGAGAATTTTTCAGCTAGAGGACGTGATTCAAACCATAGATGCCTAGAGTCTCGATGAACTGAACAACATGTTCCCGAGCATTTCCTTGTTTATCGTCAAACTTGGTGAACTTTGGAACGATGTACCCCTCCGGGTATGGGCAATTCAACACTTCGACTGGGTATTGAGGTTTGATGTCCGGGTCAGGCAAAGAAGATAGAGTTCTCCTGCTCCGTTCTAGGTCGAACATGGCTTGCACATCTGCAAGGGTAATAAATTGTTAAGGGAGAGAACTTGAAGGTGGTATCCCAGGGACTTGACCTATAGACCCATAGATTAAGCCCAAAGTAACTTGAATGTTTGGGTGAAGAGAATTCATCACCGGTGTAGGAACGTGGTAATATTGATCATTGGCATCTATGGATATGTAATTTGGTGATGAAGTATTAGATTGAGTCTCGTAAATTCAGTTACATGCCATGGATACACCAGGTTGGGCTTGGAAAGCTATTGTTCGAGCCAAAGGAGACTCGATCGGTACATCGGTATAATTTACAATTGGTGGAACAAAATTAGGCATGGGTCATTTTGTAGAGAAATTTCTGTAGGCCTTGCTTGAATACCCATCGTTGCTAGAACATCGTTCATTGCGCCGGAAACTCCTCCAACCACTGTTGAACAATGGCTCGATCCTTTAAGTGCGTGATTTTGTGCTCCATGGGCCACAAGTTGGTCGTGGCTTGTTCCTCCCAACACTTGATTTTGCACACCATTTCGAGCAACTTCAAGGCGAATTGGGGATGGGTCTTGATGGTTTTGACCATTCCCAACATTACTATGAAGTTGTTGATGCTCGTCGGCACTGATTTGACCTCCATTTGTTGCTGGTGGTGCGAAATTCGAACCCATCACCAACATAGTGTGGGTGAAATCTTGAAGGGTCATGAGAATATCTTGTTGAGTGTGTTGAAGTCCTTAAATGGCTTCAAGGATAAGAGGTGGGTCTTGAGCTTGAGTCCTCTCATCACCACCATTAGAAGAACTTTGTTGGTGAGTCTCATTATCCGTCATTTTTATCGGTGTTGTATGTGTTTTGGATCTTGTTGCTATCATTAACCAATCCGCCTCTCTAGCTGAGTCACCAACGTGTACGAGAGGGTTCGGGAATGCAGCCAGAAAATTTGAAGGTCATCGAAAAAGTCGTCCGAATCTTTGAATGTCTGCCGAAAAATTCAAATATCGCCGAAAATTTCAAATATTCTAGAAATGATGAGAGGCTTAAATTCTTCAACGATTGAAATTAGAAACATAATATGAAAGAGGAGATGGAGATAAGAGATTAGGTAAAAAATAAGACAAAGTAGTTAAAGAGAGAATAATGGCAAGGCTCTCCCACAGATCTTCTACTTTCACTTTCAAGGTAGACAATGGAGAAGAAAAATTAGTTCTCTCCTAAAAATTGTCTCTCCAAAATTAATTCATTGTAAAGTTATGGGTGGGTGCTATTTATAGGCACCTCATGATGTAGGATGGAGCCTGTGTGCAAGACACATGGGGAACATTCTCTCTAACCATTTTGTTCGAGAAGGTGACCTTTCCGAGGATGAAAAAAATCCCGAAGAGGAGATCAATCTCTCGGAGAACCCTTATTCTTAGCCGCACCTAACCAATGATCCGCAATCATCCTAAAAGGTCACGGGTAGTCCCAAAGGATGCCCTGTTGCAGAAGGATTAGAGGTAGTTCAAGAGAACACCGTACCACAAATATCGCCGAGTCTTAAATACCCCCTAAATCGTGCCACCTCAACCCAGGTATAGGTTAGTTTAATCGAAGAGTGAATTTATCTCTACTCACCGTCCTTAGGATTGGGTCCTCTGCTCGGACTCTGTTACGCCCATAGTCTTGGTGCGTAGATCCTAAAAAGCTTCGAGCTTGCAAATGTTTTGGGATTCATTAACGAAGCGACTTCTAGATTGCATTTGAATCCATTCAAAGCCAAGCGCTTCGGATCTCTAGGTTCGTGGATTTGAACCCTTTCGAGTCTGAGCTCAAATAGGTCTCTAGGTTGGTGGTTCCGAGCCCTTTCAAGATTAAGCAAATACCTCAAAGAATAGATTTTCTTTGAGGGTTTCATCTCTTTTGAAAGCAATGATTAATCCTTTTTAGACATCCGTATGATTTGGCCCTCCTCGGATGGGCTTGTTTGGTTTTTTTTTATAGATATATGCTTGATAGGCCCTCCTTGGCCCAAGTTGTTGGCTTTCTTGTGACCCGTTCAATAGAATTCACTTGGGCTCATTTTGCGACAATTTCTCCGGAACCATTAGTTTTGGGCTTTTCGATTAGGCTCCAATTGAACCCAATTAATTTAACGGGCTCAAGCTAACCCCTCTTACACTGTGATTTTTTGAGACTCGATTGGCATATCCTTGATGAATATTCCACCCATACGCATGCTGCATCAGTTTTTCAAGCTGAAGCACAAGCGGTTCGTTTGGCCTGCTTGATGACTAAAGAGAGGAACTTGACCGATGTAGTTGTTGAAAGTGATAATTCGTTGGTTATTAAGCTATGTGTCTCTAAGACTGTACCCCCTTGGGACAGTAAGGCCATCTTCTTTGACATTAGGTGGCGTTCCCAAGCGAGGCATGTGACCTTTAGCTGGACAACGTGGATCCACAACAGAGTGGCACATTGGATTGCTCAGGCTCATGCACACGTCTCTGTTTGTTAATTGAGTTGCTTTCTCTTCTTTCTAATGTTGTATTGGCTGCTCTTTCTTAATATATATATATATATATATTTTCCTCTGTTCAAAAAAAAAAATATTGGGTCCTTGCTTGATTGATTTGGTAAAATCATTATCAAATTTGGTCCATGGTTGAACGCATTCAAATAGGTTTTTGACAAGAACAGGAGTGATGGGGATGAAGACTGAAAAGTTAATATACATGTAGATGTAGTCATACTTATTTTTTCTTCTCTCTCACTTGAACATACTTTTTGTTTTTATTTTTATTTTTTCCAAACATAGCTAATTGTTTGAATAAATTCTTCTATTCACTTTGTCAGATACTAGGGTCGGCTTTGTATCGTGTTCATGACAATATATTTTTCATTCTCTTTGTTAGGGGTCAACTTCATATTTTTTTCATTCTCTTTATTAAGGGTTAACTTTGTATCGTGTTTGTTTTTGTCATTTGAGTTTGTGTCAAAATTTCTTGAACAACAATCTACTCCATTTATTATTTCTTGTGACCATAGTTTTAAATACCGGCCGATACGTATTGGAAAAATAGGGTACCGCAATGGATATAGGCCGGTATACCGCTGAGATTGAAAATCGTAGGAGAATCGGCCGAGTCCCATTACGTATCGGTCTGTAACCGTTACACAAGTCGTGATGGGCCGATATTGACCGGTACGGGAAAGAAAAAGCTAAAAAACTTGTGAAATGATTTTTAAAATTTTACCGCTGCGACACCCGCTTCTTGATACGTGCCGATCGATACTACCGATACCGATACTTCGTGATCAATATCGTTACGTTACCCAATACTGCGATTTAGAACCATGCTTGGGACTATTTTTTTGTCATTTTTGGTCCAAAATCTATGCTATAAATGTATTGTATTATCAACTAAATTTAAGAAGATTAGTGTAAATTTAAAAACTAAAAGAGATGTTTGTGTATTTGTCAAAAATCTCAAGAGATGTATATGTAATTAACCCACTTAAAATTGAATGTACATGACAAATATTAATTTAGGTAACAAAAGAAAAATAAAAACAAAAAAACTCACGGTTTTTGCTAATGGTTAAAAAGGTTATATTTATTCTAACAAATTTTTTTTTTTTTTTTGTTTAGTAATTTTTAGAAAGTAATTAAAATAATTTATTTATTTTTATTTTTTAAATCTTTCTAATTTAGGAGGATCTAAAAAATTAAAAAAAAATTACAAGAGACAAAAAAATTCAAGTATCACCACAACTTTCCCAACAACAAAATATAACTTACCATTTGTCAAAGCCATTAAAAATTAACCAAAACTTTTGGTTTAGTTGTTGTGCATTGTGGTGTAAGGTTTCCGGTTCAATTCATATGAAGAGAAATTTGATACTCTTTATGGTGATACTCTTCGTGGTGGTGTTTATTTCTCTCCTGTCATGTGTAATCACTCTTATACCGTTTGGAAAAAAAATTATTTTAAAAAACTAAATGCCAACATTTTGGTACCCCTAGCATTTTTAAAAAATAATTTAAGATTGTTTTGAGAAGTTGATTAAAAACTAATTTTTTTAACTTGTTTTAAAAAAACGTATAAAAAAGTAGAGAGATGTAATAACCCAAAATAAGTTAAAACCAAAAATTAACTTTTAACCATATTCTCAAATTGACCCTAAATGTTCTTTTGAAATCTTCCCACTCCCTCAACATTGTTTTGAGAAGATGGTCAAAAACTGACTTTTTGTTTTTTTTTGAAAAAACGTGTAAAAAATGTGAGAGATGATGTAATCCAAAATGGATTAAAAGCTGGAAGATGGCTTTTAACCATCTTCTCAAAAATTGCATTAGTGATATCATCAATTTACATCATTGATTGTGTCATCGCGGCAATTGTACAACGACAACGATGCATCAGAAGCCTTGTTGTTGAGAGAGATTATAATTTGCTCCGGAGACAAATTTAAATAGTGTTTCGATATGTATTTTATTGGTTAAAATAGTGGGTCTTACAATTTTTTTTTGTCTCTTATGAGAAGACAACCTAAGAGTATTTCTAATGGTGAATAGGTAAAATGAATAGCTAAAGTTATAATTTAACAATGAACAATGTAAAATAGCAATAAGATAACAATGCTACTCTAATGGTCAAATTATTATTTTTTAGCTTGACCAACTTTCAGGTGGTCGTCCTGGTGGTTATCCAGGCGACCGTCTAAATTGGGAACTTTTACAAACATTAGGTAGTTATTCGGGTGGTTATCCAGGCAACAAACATTAGATGGTCATCCAGGGAATTGTTCAGACAGTCGTTCAAAATTTGTTATGTTGGCAACTTTAGTTATAGATAAAACGTGTGCAAAATTTGATATAAGACATAACAATTACCATTTTTAGCAGCTTCAATAACAAATCGTTGGAGCACCATATTTTTCTATACCTGCTATATTTTGTCTTTAATAACTCATTTAGTAGACCGTTGGAGATGCTCTAACAAGTGTTATGACTCATGAGTTGTGTGGTATGGAGCAATGCTCTAGACTAGCTTCTCTATTGTTGATGACTAAAAAGGCAGATTTAACCAGAGGGAAAAAAAATAAAATATAAAAAAATAAATTTATATTTGATTTATATTTTTCTCACACACACAATATATATATATATATATATATTAAAATTTATGGTCCAAACCCAAACACAATCGCAAGTGTCTCACCACTAAAGGTCTTAGAAGATCACTTGAGGTAGAAGCACATAATTTTTTTTACCGAGACATTTTGAGATAATTAATGGATATATGCATTAAATAGTAAAGATTAGAGAATAAGATTTACAGTTTTGAGTTTGCGTAACTCAAATGATCATTAATTTCAAGGAGTTGGCCTAGTGGGCACAATTTGAAACTTGAGGGCGTACTCCCTCTAGATCTCAAGTTAAATACTCACTAGTCTCAATAAACTTCTTAGTGCCAGTCCATATAGGACATTTGTTCTGACTTTATATGGGGTTCCACAAGTGAGTGGTGAGATTGGTTTTTCGAAATTAATCAAGGTGCATGTAAGTTAGTCTAGACACTCAATTATAAAAAAAAAAAAAAAAGAGGAAGCAAAAACTCAAAAGATCATTGGAAGTTTACCCGATCATTAATTTTAGGAATCTATCAAGATGTGCAAAAACTAATGCGGACACTTTTATAAAAAAAAATAAAAAAAATAACCCTTTTCATTTGTCGTAATTTCATTGTTTGAATAAATCATATTACTTATATATGTTATTAATACAATAATATTTCTCATTCTAGCATTCTAGCATTATTCGAAAATATCTATAATGTGAACTTGTATTCAAATAAAATCATGGGGAAATATCAAATTAGTGAAATTTTAAAAAAGTAATTACATATCAATGAAAAACTCTATAAATATTTATAATTATAATTATAATTTTTTTTTAATAAATATATAATTTTTTCCCCAAAATTTTACTTGTGCAATTATCCCTAAAATCATTTATATTGTGCCAAATCTGAATCTGTAGATCCTGTGGGGAACTTGTACTCAAATGAAATCATTTTTAAATTTTGCCAAATCTGACTGTGTAGATACAGTGGGCCCAAATTTAGAAAACTTTAATGCACTTCTCAGACGTTAATTACCAGAAGAGGCCTGTTTCAACTTTCATCGTATGAATGCAATATTATTTGATTTGTTTTTTCAGTTGCAGGTAGTGGGGGTCATGGTGGCCTATGTCATTTTAATGGTGCACAAACAATTATTATTGGGAAGCCATTGAAGAAAAGTGGTTTTTGAAGAGAAGAACATAAGGGTAGAGATAATTTTTAAATTAGATACATATATATTATATATGACATAAATAGTAAATTTTATGATGAATTTTACATGTAGGAGTCATTCTTCATCTCATATATGTATCTTATTTTATTATTATTATTATTTTTTTTATTTTTTTATATAAATATACATATACAAAGTCTTTGGACTTAGCTTTTACCATCAGGTAGCATGGTTCTCACATGGTTTTTTATATTATCTTTTACATATTTTTTTCATATTTTTATTTAATTATATAATTTCTACATT
Organism: Camellia japonica; assembly: GCA_030407325.1. Classification (NCBI taxonomy): domain Eukaryota; kingdom Viridiplantae; phylum Streptophyta; class Magnoliopsida; order Ericales; family Theaceae; genus Camellia; species Camellia japonica. The sequence continues at coordinate 86,353,857 of JAPPVO010000036.1, forward strand.
TTTCAAAATATTTCTCATAAAAAAATTCTGTTTCAAAACATAGAAAAACATAGAGACATAGAGAAAATTATGTTTCAACATATAGAAAAATAGAGATAGAGAAATTCCATATTTCAACACAGAGAAAAACATAGAGACAGAGAAAATAATAGAAAGAGAGAGATAGAGAGGGAGAGAGCAGATGAGAGAAAAGAGATTTAAAACTCTTATATCAGATTTGTGCACAAATCGACAATAATGAAACAAATCGATCTGGAAAAAAAAAGAATAAAATATGTTAGATATATGGTTAGATTAGAGAGAGAGAGGCTGTCAGTGGTGGTGAACGGCGGTGGTTAGATGACGGTGGTAGATGACAGAGCTTCAGTAAATGTGGTTGAGAGAGAGAAAAAAAGAACGAATGTTAATAGATGAATGTCAGTGAATGTGGTGACGACACTAGAGATATGGTAAAAGTGGTATCGGAGATAAATCATGGAGAGAGAGAGAGAGAGAGAGAGAGAGGGTGTTGGTGAAAAATTAGAGAAAAAATTTAGGATTTTAGAATTGAAAGGGCATTTTGGTCTATGTATGTCAAAATTTGTACTTATCCTTCCTAAATTTGAAATCTTAGAAAGCTTAGCTACCAAATTAATTTTTGTTGTCATTAAACTTTTATACAAATATATAAGAGGACCTCTCTCTAATTTTTCCTAAATAAAATAACTGGAAAAAAAATAATAAACAAATAATAGTAATAGGCGACATAAAATCTAAAAAGTTATTAATTTGGTCCATGCTTGTATGAAATTGGTAAAGTCAATATAGATGTTTTTTAGGATGACAATCAATATCAAATTGGGTCCATGCTTGATTGAGTTGGTGAAGTCGATATCAAATTTGGTAGAGTCTGGATTCAAAAAGAGAAAATTTTTTTTGGTAGAGTCTGTATCAAATTTGGTCCGTGCTTGATTGATTCTCCCGCATCCAAATAGGTTTTCAACAAGAGCACATGTGCAGTGTGTACCAAATATATCTTATAAATATTTTAAAAAATATAATTTCATATTTTTTTGAGTTATAATTATAAAAAAAATTATAATCAAACACAAAAAAAAATTATACCCAAATATCTCAAAATAATATCATAATTAAAGAAGAAAATTGGTCATAACTAACCAAAAAAAAAATACTAAAAATACATATGGTATAAAATATGTATAATAAAATTTTCTAAAAAAATAATATAAAAATAATCATACTTATTTTTTCTTCTCTCACTTGAGCGTAACTTCTTTTTTTTTTTTTTTTTTTTTTTTGTGCAAACATAGTCAATTCTTTGAATATATTCTTCTATTCACTTTATCAAACTGTCACGATCCAAACCTATCTCTAAAAGTTTAGGTCATGGCCGGCTCGTACACAGGCCTCAAAACAACATTAAATAACATAATTTACTCGTTAGTGGGGGCCTAAAACGGAAGCAATCAAATAATAGAATGTCTATTGAGCAATGTCTATATACCAAGATCTTTGTACATCTTCTCGTAGACGGATTAGTTTATATGCACTGTTTAAATATAAATACAATCCAAGCATGCGTATATACAAAGTGTTAAGAACCCCAAAAGTTACATAATCACCAAATGTGTAACAAAAGCTACCAAGAACTTAACAAAAATGTGGCATTGAACTCCTTAAGAGACAAAAGACTCCAACGTAGGACTTCACAAAAATGTCCACAAAAGGCTCTTGAAGCTAGCCTAGGGCTGGCCTCCAAGCTGACCACCTACAAAACATACATGAATACGGAATGAGTCAAGCTCAATGAATAATAATAACATATGAAGGCATGTAAATAAGCATGTGCCTTGTAGAATATATACGTATTGTGTGTATGTCCTTTCATCAACACATTCCGGAACGGCCTTAGGCCCAATGATAACAAAACGGCCTCAGGTCCAATAATAACAGAATGGCCTTAGGCCCAATCATAACAAAACGGCCTTAGGCCCAATAATAATAGAACGGCCTTAGACCCAATAATAATAGAACGGCTTCGGACCCAATAATAACAGAACGACCTCGGGTCCAATAATAACAGAACGGCCTCATACCTAATAATAATAGAATGGCCTCGGGCCCAATAATAACTGTAATAACTCCGACCTATGATTAGCTGATTAACCACGATTAATTATGCCTAATAAGTAAATAAGATGAAATCTTGAGTTAATTGCATGTGTTATGTGCTATATAAGTTTCTATCTGTCTATCGTAGGAATATTTGTTTCTGTTTCTATTTTGTACAGCGAATTGAAGGCCTTATCGGCATCCGATCATGAAATTGACTTGGTATATGTGTTAGTTGGAATTTTTAGAACATTATGGTAGGTTTAATTAAAATTCGATTCGGAATGAATTAATGCGAATTAAGTAATGGTCATTGCTTAGACTAATTAAAGTCTAATTAGTTCACTCTTAAAATCAAGACTATATAGGGCTTATATGACTAGACACTCACACCTACACACTCTCATTTCTTCATTTTGAGACACCAAAATGTGGAAGAGAGAGAAAAGAGGAGTTTGAACTCAAATTAAGAGGATTGCTAGGGAACTTAAATATTTTGGCTTGGGATTTCAAACAATTGATCATCTAGAGCATCATTGACAAGCCTAGGTAAGAATTTAATCCTTAGATTGTACAATTATGATGTGTAGGACATGAACTCTAAAGAATTAAGTTGGTTGATACAAGAATTGAGTTAGAATTGAAGAAAATTGAACCATATCATGCATGCATGCTCATTTCAACACAATTTAAGGTTGTTTTCAAAGAATTTCCTCTTGCATGTCCTCACTTTGATCTTCTTCTAAGAATTCAACATGTTTTTGAATTAGGCACCTCATTGGATCATGTTTTAAAAGCTTTGAACTTGCACCTTTACATGCATGATATGTTTTCACAATCTCAAGGTTGAGTTTTAAACAATTGACAAAGCTTTTGGGCTTAATTTTGTGACATGATTTTGAATTCACCATGTTTTATCAGTTTACTAGTGTTTTCTCAAGTTTTGGGGGCCAAAAGTTGCATTTTGAGATTTTGAATTTGGGTTTTGCAGCTTTGAGGTGAATCTGGAAATCCCAGAATTCAACTTCTCTACTCGAGTGACAGATCCTACGTTCGACCGGCCACCTTTGTTTTTGCATCTCCGCTCGAGCGACCAAAAGTTGGCTCGAGCGTAAAATGCATGCTCCCAGAAGTTCGCATGTTTTGCAGACCGCTCGAGCGACAAGAGTTATGTTCGAGTGAGAACCTGAATCTCACGCTCGAGCGACCGTCGAGCGACCATCGAGCGTCTTTCGAGTGTGAAAAACACACAACCAATACTTTTGCAGAAGTTTGCAGACCGCTCAAGCGAAGGAAGTTGCGCTCGAACAGAACCCTTATTTTCAACAATTTTTGTTAAGTGTTTCCAAATACATTTTAGCATCCTCATTGCATTCTAGGCATTCCCAGGCCAATATTAAGACATAATAATGAGGATAAGAGACCAAGATAAGAATGGATTAAGTTAATGATTCCGGGTATGTAATTCAATACGTAACCGTTCAATGTTTGTGCAGGTCACGCGCCGTGAACTCTTGATCCATTAGCTGCTATCAAAGTTATTTGTGCAATAATTTGTGAATAATAACGTAGTAAAGCTATGTTCAACTTATTTATTTTCTGTATATGGAATAAGACCTGTTTTGTGAAATGCTATGTTTTACATAATGAATGATTGTCTAGTTTTTGACAAGTACCCGTGGCAACAATTACGTGGTTCAAGTATGTTATCTATTCCCGGTACTGGAGGTTCCTTCATGGAACTGACAAGTTATTCGTTCTCAGTACTGGAGGTTCCTTCATAGAACTGACAAGTTATCCGTTCCCAATACCGGAGGTTCCTTTATGGAACTGACAAGTATGATCCGTAATGCTTTGTATATGATTTGTTAGCACTATTGAATGTATCAAGTTTACTCAAGCATCATGAAGAATGTGAATGTGAATTTGTATTTGATCTGATTTCTGTTATACTTTGAACAAGAATATAAGTAGGAATATGTTTTCCGAATCTGATAGGGGATATCATTCATTTAAACCACATTACTCTGTTATTATTCATTGAGCTTTCGCTCACTATTTATATTATATATGTAAGTGAGCAAGTGCATGACCAGGCCTAAGTTGTTTCCTGGAGAGGTTAGAGTCAGCCAGCCACCGTGTCTCTCGGAGAGGTTCCCTTTTGAGATTTCAAGTTTTGTAACTTTACTACAGATGTTTTTTGTTTTGTTTTGTTTTGCTTGTCTGTACATTGGGCCAAGTCCCTTTTTGACTTTATCTGTGTAAATGGGTGACGTAAGACTAATATATTTATGACGTCACATGGATATATAAGTTTGTTTGAAGATTTCTGTCTCATATACGTTAACACAGCTCTATGGACAATGTATATTTCTATATTTGCTTCCTCAGCCCCTTATTATATGATATTGTGGTCAGAGGCCTTTGGTAATCCCTGGATTACTGGCCGGTTATGACACTGAACCTATAGGGGCGGGTTTGGGTTGCGACATTAACATAACAACCTCGGGCCCAATAATAACAGAACGGCCTCGGGCCCAATAATAACAGAACGCCCTCAGGCCCAATTCATATGTCATTGCGATCAAATGTCCAACCAGTTTAACCAAAGCACAAGTTGCATAAACCATATCATTCATGGACAAAAATATAAAATTCGTAACTTGCAGCATATTGTGATATTACTATTACTCACAGTGATTCGGTCGTGCAATGGTCCCTTCCAGCGAGTGACCTATACATGGCACACATACAACTTAATAAGCACTTAGTTCTTTTCCGAGTTTCTTTAATGAATTGTAATCTGTCCCATTCGTTCCTTCGTTTTCTCTCATGTTTGTACAATACATATGCACATGAGAATAGTTGGAAACCATGTAATTGGAGGCCCGGAAGTCAGAAAAAGGAAAGAAAACAAAACCGAAAAAATCAGCCCTCTTGGCCGCACGTGCGGTGGCCTGGCTGCTCGTGCAGTGGCCTTGGCCGCACGAGCAGGCGAACTTTAGAATTGAAATTGTCCAAAATAGGGTTGGCCCCTCGTGCGGTGGCCCAGGCTGTACGAGCGGTCCGGGTTGAAAATTTCAGTCTGAAAATCTATATCAAGTTCAAGCTTTCCATATGTACTATCAAGATTCAATCCAAGCAATTTCACCTCGAAAACAAGATATATGAGCATAATAAACATGAAATCCAACCTCAAGTAGATCATAACTTATTTTAATTTGGCATATACAACTCTAATTTCAAATGCTTTCACATTTTCATGACATATATATATATATATATACATATACAAACATGTATACATGAGTCCAAGGCATGCCAAAAACTGAAGATAACAAGGCAATGGCTCACAATCTAACTCAAGATAACCCAAAACACAAGAATCTAGCCAACTCAAAAGAGTACATGCTCAATTTCATGAGAGTTGATAAGTTTAGATCATAAACCCAAACCTTAGCTTTCATGAGTGTTAAAGCTTCAATGTAAGACTTGATTCTAACTAATTGGAGAGATATTTCTAGTATTTAAGATGATTAACACTTACCTTTAGCCAAATCTTTGAATATTCTTGCAACTTTTCAAGCTTTAAGCTCGTAGATTGAGTTCTCTTCTCTCTCTCTCTCTCTCTCTCTTCTCTTCTTCTCTAAGTCTCCTTCAGGAGATATTTTTTTTGTTTTTGTTGAGTCCCGAATTCCTAACATTAAAGCTCAAGTATACATGTCTATATCTATCTAAGTTTATTGAGTTCAAAATGGAACTTTAATTAGGAAATTAACCAAATAAAGTCAATTAAATCATTGCAAATCAAATTTTTACAAAAATTCATATTATGTCCTAAAAATCATACTCATCATAACTGTAAAGTCCATTTCCGATTATCGCGCCCCTAAGGCTTCCAATTTCAATCCATAGGTCACAATTTCAACAGATTTTCTCATAACTGACAGATAAAAATGTATAAACATGTAATTCACACATTGAAGCATGTAATTTCATATCAAACATTTAACCAAATATATAATCACACATATAAAAGAGAATTAAAGTATAGGAGAGGGTTAGGTTATTACACTCTTCCCCCCTTTAAGAAGTTTAGTCCCTCAAACTTATGTTATCTCAAGTTGAAAATAACTCCAGGTACCGTTGTTTCATTTCCTCTTCTCTTTCCCAAGTGGCTTCTTTTCTGTAGTGTTCTTGCCATTCAATTTTCACCATTAGAATTGTCTTGTTCCGTAATTGTTTCACTTGTCGATCCAAAATTTGAATTGGTTTTCCTTCATAGATTAAGTTGTCGTCCAAAGTAATCTGTTGGTAATCTATAATATGGGACGGATCTTGGAGGTAGCCTTGTAACATGGACACATAAAAAACGTTATGTACTTGCTCCATACTTGGTGGAAGAGCAATACGATAAGCCACTGGACCCACTCTTTCCAGAATTTGAAATAGACTAACTTACTGGGGTGCTAATTTCTCTTTCTTGTCAAATCTAGTGTGCCCTTTCATCGAGTGACTTTCACAAAAACATAATTACCAATCTCAAATTCCAAATCTCTTCGTTGGTGATCCACATAACTCTTTTGTCTACTTTGGGCGGTTTTCAATCTTTGCTGAATGATTTTAATCTTCTCCGTCGTTAATTGTACAAAATAATGATCTATTGCCAACTTTAGTCCAACACACTGGAGAGTGTTATTTCCTTCTGTACAAAGCTTCATATGGTGCCATTCTTAGGCTTGAGTAGAAACTATTATTGTATACAAACTCCGTCAACGGTAGATATGTTTCCCAACTCCCTTGGAAAGACAAGACACACATTCGAAGCATATCCTCCAATGTTTGAATCGTTATCTCTGATTAGCCATCAGTTTGGGTGGTGGAATGCCGTACTGAATTTCAACTCTGTTCTTATCGCATCTTGTAAACTCTACCAAAATCTGGAGAAAAATTTCTGATCTCTATCAGATATAATTGAAACTGGAACACCATGTAGCCACACAATTTCATTCATATACACAGTAACAAGTTTATCTGCATTATATTGAGTTTTCACGGCCAAGAAATGGGTAGAGTTAGTTAATCTATCAACAATAATCCATATGGAATTTGTACCTCGGGGTATTCGGGGTAAGCCAACAATAAAATCCATAGTCAAATGTTCCCATTTCAACTCCAAGATTGGGAGGGTGTGATTAACCATGATTAATTATACCTAATAAGTAATCAAGAAGGAATCCTGAGTTAATTGCATGTGTTTTGTGCTATATAAGTTTCTATCTGTCTATCGTAGGAATATCTGTTTTTGTTTCTGTTTTGTATTGTGAATTGAAGGCCTTATCAGCATCTGATCGCGAAATTGACTTGAATTACGTGTTAGTTGGAATTTTTTGGAACTTAATGGTAGGTTTAATTAAAATTTGGTTCAAAACGATTAAATTAGAATAAATTAATACTCATTAGATTAGTGGTAAGCTAATTAATTAATTTCTTTAATCAAGCCTATTTAAGTTCACCTCAATATCTCTTATAGACCTTTGCACTCTCATTTCCTCTTGCTTGAGCCCCAAAAATATATAGAGAGAGAGACTAGGGAGAAGTGACCTCAAACAAAGGAATTGCTTGAGAATTTGGAGATTTGGCTAGGAACTTCAATCAATTAACTCTAGAGAGAGCATAGTTGAGCATCTAAGGTTAGAATCTAACCCTTAGTTGTGTAATTGAATTAATTTTGTAAGAATTCTAGTGAAAGAGGTGGAAAGACATGACAATGAAGCTATGATTATAGAATTGTAACCCAAATCATGCATGCATGCATATATCATGGCATTTTGAGTAGGTTTCTAAAGAATTGTCACTTGCATGTGTCTGTCTTGACTTGGTTTTCAGAATTCATCACATTTCTTACCATTTGACCTTAATTAATCATGTTTTGGAAAGCCTTAGTTCAAAGTAATTCATGCATGTTATGTTCATGGCATATTCATAAATTACAAGTTAGAGTTTTGATCAATTAACATGCTTTTGGGCCTTGATTTAGTGAGATGATCTTCAACCCATGGTATTTTAAAAATTTATAAATGTTTTCTGGAGTTTTGGCCCAAAAAGATGAGTTTTAAGGTGTATGATTTGAGTTTGGAGCTTGGAAGTGCAATTTGGAAATTTCAGATTCTGCACTTCTGCTCGAGCGACAGAAGTTATGCTCGAGCGACCACTCTGTGATCTTATACTTCCACTCGAGTGACTAGAAGTCAGCTCGAGCGTGACATGCAAGCTCCCAGAAGTTTACCATTTTTGCAGACCGCTCGAGCGACGAGAGTTACGCTCAAGCAAGGACATGAGTCGCTCGAGCGACCGTCGTGTAACGACCTCCGCTCAAGCGAGAGAGTTGACGCTCGAGCGGACTTGAGAGGTTCCCAGCATTTTTGCAAACGGTCCGAAATTCGGAGAGTTGTGAATTACCGCTCGAGCATAGAAGTGGTCGCTCGAGCGGACAGCATTGTTGGTCTGCGCGCTCGAGCGTAGAAAGAGACGCTCGAGCGTGGAAAGTGAGATTGCCCTTGACATTTTTATTAGTGTATTTGGAACCTCCTTATTTTATTTTGGGGTATTGATCGAAGTGGTAGCATAATGGTAAAGTAAAAGTGAACCAAGAATTCAATTCGGATAATTTTTCTTACGAGCAATCGTCACTCTTTTGCCCTTTTATTTTTCCACACTTTGAATTTGGATGTGAGGCTAGAGCCATTGGAAATCTTATTTCCGAGGCTTCGATTTGGACACAAGAACGACCTAAAACGGAGTCCAGATGAGAGAGTTATACCTGTTTAAAGTTTTGGAATCTGTACTGAAAGCAGGTACGCTCGAGTGGGAAAAGCAACGCTCGAGCGAACCGCGCGAATTCAGCAAGTTTAAAGGGACTTTTCTAGATCATTCTTCACACTTTTCATCTTCTCTCTTCATCCCTCTCACCTAGGTCCGAAAAACCCTAGGTCTTTGACCTCAAATGCCTTCCATTTCCCTTTGGATTGATCAAGATCTTCCACCAAAAAGTGAAGAAGGCTTGAAGAACTCACTTTTCAACCGATTGGATTTCAGATTGGCGAAGGATTCTTCTTGGAGCTTCGTTCTTTTGCTTGATTCTTGAGGTAAGGGTCCTAGTTCCCTTTCAATACTTGCATTAATGGATGGATTTGTGGTACTTTGACTATATAAATACAAAATCTATATTTTTAAGCATATAGTGTCCAACATGAGATTTGGGGGTTTAGGGTTTGAAATGTTGGGGGTGCAATTATTGGGTTAAGATGATGGATTATGAACCTTAGGTGTGTAATCAATGGGAAAATTGGAATAAAAAGTAATGGTTTGGGAAGTTTGGATTTTTTAAAATCCTTGATTTTCTTGAAAACCCTAGGTTGATTCATGATGGTAATCAAAGATTTTGCCCAAATTGAAAGTAGAATCATGAAATTGAGAGGTTGAATTATATATACACAAGTTTAATTGAATTTTGGAAATGTTTGAAAATTATGTTAAAAATTAGCGATTGTACCTTGTTACGGGCATTGTGAGTCATGCTATAATATGAAATGTTTTGGGGGAAAAGATGTGTTAATGATATGGACAACATAAACTTGGTTATGGAATGTTGAAATAGGATTTAAGAATTTATCTTGAACTATGTTGAATTGTAAATAGTATTGTTGAATTAAGTTGTGTTGACTCATGTTGAATTAAGTTGAGTTGACTAATATTAAGTTGAATTGTGTTGAGATATGTGTTGAGAAGTGTGTTGAGTTGATGATGTTATTTGTGACTTGTGATGAATTTGCGAAATTGCAAATTGATGTGTAATTTGATATAAAGAGAATTAAACAAGTTAAGAACGGAAAAAATTTTATTGTGACCCGATTTCTATGTGTATTATGAATTGTGTAGGGTCAACTACAAGGGCGGACCAAGCATCTGAATACTGTGAGTAATAACTTAGTAAAGTTATGTTCAACTTCATTTATTTTCTGTATGATAAATTCATATCTGTTTTTTGAAATAATATGTTCTGTACAATGAATGATTGTCCCATTTATGACATGTATTTGTGGCATCCTTAGCAACATGTGATATCTGTTAGCTGTTACCCGATATCGGAGGTCCCATTATGGGACTTATTATGTCTGTCATCTGTTACCTGTACCGGAGGCTTCATTATGGAGTTCAGCATGTATATTCTCTGTTACCCAGTATCGGAGGTTCCATTATGGAACTTATTATGTCTGTCATCTGTTACTCGTACCGGAGGCTCCATCATGGAGCTCAGCATGTTTATTCTCTGTTACCCGGATCTGAAGGTTCCTTTATGGAACTGATTATTCATAACCACCATATGTTCTGCATCTATTCTGTATCTATTTTGTTAGCGCTAATGGATGTACCACGTATGATTAAGCATGAACTCTAATTTCTATATTTGATTTGAACAAGAATATGAATATGAATCTGTTTATGAATCTGAATTATGATTTCTGAATCTAGTATGGACATCATTCATTAAAAATCCTTTACTTTGTTATTATTCACTGGGCTCCAGCTCACTGTATTATTTTATGTATGTAGGCGATCAGGTGTGTGACTAGTCCTAGAGCTGCTGCCTGGATTCTTCTTTCTATCAGCCAACCTATGTGCCTCCCGTGGAGGTTCCGGACGTGTCTAGCGTTTATGGCTAAGTGCATAAAGTTTAAGCTTTGTCTTCTTGTTTGGTTAAACAAGTTTTCGTTTATTTTGTAAATAGGGCTAAGTCCCTTTTTGTCTAGTCTGTATGTATATGACGTCGTAAGGATGATATGTAGATATGTATATAAAAGTTTAAAATTTTTTTGTTTCATATAAGTCTGCACAGCTTAATGGATGTTGTATATTTGTTATTTGCTTCTGCCAGCCCCTACTATTATATTAATCTGTCTCAGAGGCCTTCGGTAATCTCAGGATTACTGGCCGGTTACGATGCTGAACCCATAGGGGCGGGTTCGGGTTGTGATAGAGTGGGATCAGAGCACGAGTTAATGTCCCACACACATGTCCATTGAGCATTAGAATGTCTAGAATGAATTTAAGTTGGCATGTATCTAACAAGTGAATGTTATGTTGTGCATTCAGAAAAATGTGTATAAGGTTGTTTAATAAACTAAGTATTGAAACTAAAAATAGAGAGTTATGGTGAAATTTTGACGATTGAATGAGTCCAGGATGTGTTCATTCGATAAGTTTTTTATGAAGACCAAAAGTTAAAGCTATCATGGGACTTTGGTGTTATGAGGAAATTATGATTTTTGACTAAAACTTTGGTGGGCACAACTGTAATGATTTGTAATAATATAATGTTATAAGAGTTAAAGGTTATTTTGATATTTCAATGATTAGGGGAGACTGGAATGTATTTATTCAATAAGTTTAGTATTGAAGTTAAGAGTTGTTAAAAGTCTCTCTTTCTCTTTCTAAAAAACCTCCCTCCCCGGGCCTCTCTTTGGGCCGGTCGGCCGCCGCCTTTGGCTATGGCGGTCGGCTGGGCTAGCTTCTCCCGTATTTGATCGTTGTTTTTCCGTTAATAAACTTGAGTCCCCCATTATTTTCCCACCTAGGTGTGTTTGGTATGCAGCGATGTGCGTGTTTTTGTTGGTGATTCCGAGCCGTGCTAGCTGTTTTTTTCACTCGAGCGCTCTTTTACGAGTAGGAGCTTGAGGTCTGATCTCTAGTTCAGTTTTTTGGCGAAGTTTCGATGCTTGGTTTGGGCGGAAACTTGGGTGTCGGAGTCGATCCAGATCTGTCTGGTTTCATTCGAGCGTTCCTCTTGGTGTGAGAGTTTGAGGGGTGTAAGAAGTAGATCTGGCATTGGAAGTAGAACTGCTGGTTGGTGTTTGGATCGGCAGTGGGTGTCCCAGAGGTGGCTGTGGAGGTGATGACCAGCAGTGGCAGTGGGTTCGGGAGGTGAGGATATGCAGTAGCAGCAGCTGGACCTTGGGCTGTGAGTGTTAGCAGCAGCACTGGGTGTTGATCAGCAGTGGCAGTGGGTGTTTTCCGGTGGTGGCTGTGGAAGTGAGGATCTGAAGTGGGTTTTTCCGGTTGTGGCTGTGGAGTCTTATCGGCCAGTTTAGCAGCATATGTGTGGTTGGCCGGATTAGCAGCAGCACTGGCGGTGTGGGCCGGTTTAGCAGCAGCATAGGGTGGTGCTGTGGATCTTTGGGGTCTTCTTGGCCGGTGTGGGTAGTGGGTTTGGTCGGTGGCTGTGAGTGTTGTTTGTCCTTGGGAGTGCTCGGTTGCATTGCGTATTGCGTGCTCGGAGTTTGAATCAGATTAGAAGTTCCCGCCCATGGAGTGTGGCCTTGGGTGTTGGGTGTTGTCAGTGGGTGGTCGGTGGTGTGCAGATGGGCGTTGTCAGTAGGTATAGCAGGTTGCTTTTGGTGCTAGGGTGGCGTGGGTCTTGGCTAGGCGTTGGGAGTGTAGCTGCATGTGGGTGTGGTTTAATCATGTGGGAGTGTAGTGTAGCAGTCTGTGGGTGAAGGAAAGGTGATTAAAATATCTGGGTTGATTAGATGGGTTTCTAGTGCGGGCTGCTTTGAGAGTTGGTTTAGTTAATCTAGTTTGGTTTGGGTGTTTTGGTGGGTTGATTATGTGGAGATTCGTGTATTTTATTTTTCTAGTTAAGTTCTTCTTAACTCTTTTTTTAAAAAATCGAGAGGCTTAGGGGTTGGTTGTATGGATGCGAGTAGCAGTAGTAGGGGTATTTTTATACTTCCGAATCTCTCTCGATGCATGTCATCTTCTTGTACCTTTAATTTCATGTTGTTAAATGAAATTTTTCTTTGCTGATCAAAAAAAAGAAGTTAAGAGTTGTTGTGGAATTTTAATGCTATAAGGGAAATGTATTTTTTTGGTTGGCACATTAATGAATACAAGTATATTGATCTGTGGGAACGCGATATTAGAAGAAATTAATGAAATCTTTGATGGAAGTTACGAAAGTTGCATAGTTGAATGTAAAATTAGACTACGAGAATATTTGAGAAAATTGAGGAATTTGATGATTCAACAAGGTATGTGGAGCTATGGTGATTGAGAATAAGAAAACTGTTTAGTATGTAAGAAATATATTGATTCAATGAGGAATCTAATGTGTGAACCATAAAGTCTTATACCTTTGTTGAATGACCTTGAAGGTCCGATTGGAATCGCGTTTGGCCGGTGTAGCTTCGAATCGGAAATTCTCGGTCAACTCCATGGGAATGAATAGGTTGCCCCACCAATGACTTTGTATAATTGTTTGACTTATAGTCGAATTTCTGATGTTATGCTTTAAGCTAACTAGTTTTATTTCAAGTATTATCCACCTTTGCCTTGTGATCACATAATATGCCTAAGAAACAGAATGTTAAGTGTTAAGCAAAATTTGGAAAGACAAGTAATTTTAAACAAGATATAAGTGCATTCTCCAAATGTTCGATTTGTTGCAAATATTATAACGGGTTTATTATCGAATTTTAAGAAGCATACTTCAAATATGGAGAGATAGAACAGCTAACGAAGGATTACTCAGGAATAATAAAATTTTAAGGAGATTCAAGTCGACCAGTCAATTTAAAGATTAGCACCTAACCCAATTGATAAGTGAAGGAGTACCTTAAGCATTTGTATGGAATTTTGAGTAGTTATATCATATGTTTTAGTTATGTGAATTTCTCCTACCTAAAGTTTGATAAATTTAGGATCTGTTTACTTAAAACTTGATCAAAATTACTAGAATTAATGAAGCGTGACTAAGGGCTAAACCAATGAAGATTGGCTTATTTAATATTGGAAAGAGATCAATTTTATTTGCTAAGATTGCATTGTCAACATTGGAAATGAAGTTCGCTTCTAGTGTCAATCAAAAGAGTTAATGCATAATAGAAAGCAAGATACTATTCTTCGTCGAAGTTGTAAATGTGTATTTCTTAAAGAACCTCATGGAACAAAAAAATTGAATTGACTAATTTGCAAAGGATCAAGAAGGTCAAAGTTTAGTTTTAACAATAACTCGATGAGTATGGAAATAGTGAATCGTCAATTGTCTATGCCAATATAGTACTGGCTAACTAAGGAATCAAAGAATGTGTTCGGAAGTTGGTGGTAGAATGTCTAGTAAATGCAAAAGGGTCTGAAGTTAGAATTGACTTTCCTATATCTGTTTAATTGATTATGGTAAATTTAGAACTCATGTACTTGGGCATTTGGAACTTAATTTGAGGTTATTGAAACAATTGGGATGAGAGTGCTTCGGTTTACTAAGATCACTATTGAGCACCCTTTCTACCTGTGAACGAACGTTTGTATAATGATTGATTCAGAACTCGTTCTTTTATTTCAACCCATTTGATTATAAATGAGTTGATTATTGGGATTAGTGATATGTAATAAGTGTTTCTTCATTACCCGGAGGATCTATATTATTTGGAAATGCTATACTATGGGTTTGACTCAATGCTTTTAATATGGATTATTGGGATGTAATGTTGAGTATGATAAGTGAATATTGGCCATATGCGATTTGTCTTTGACTTTCGAAAGTAAATGACTTTTCTTTTAGAACTAATGGAACAAAACCCCACCCTATTGATTTGTCAATAAGGCTATTGTGGTCAGAGACATTGTGGATTTGAATTTGTTGTTGAGGTTGCATTACATACCCAACCTGTTCTGAGGACTTCATATGAGATGTCAATGAAAGAGTAAAACTGCCCCAATATGTCCAATGTGTCACGAGCCTCATAGACAGTTATGTCATTGACCTACAGGAGCATGCTTTGGATGTGGAGAAATAGGACATCGGGTGAAAGATTGTCCAAAAAAAAATAAAAATGAAAAGATGTCCCAAGTCATTTACTCAGAATGAAGGTCAGTACTTAATTAAGAGATCAATAAGAATATGTTTAGTTAAAAAAAAAAAAAAAATCATATTATATGGGAATGTTGTACCATGAACGTGACCCAAAACCCCGATGAATGTGAATGGACCTTCTATCTAGTAAGTGAATGTTAATCACACACCTAAGTGAGTTGTCTTTGACTTCCAAGATTAAATATCTTTCTTGTGGGACCAATGGAGTAAATTCCCCTACTTATTTGACTAGATGACTCATGAATTACATGGGAGCAAATATCCAAATCATTGGTCAAAGGATTTGTGGACCAAGAATTCAGGTTAGTTATCGTTGTTGTATCAAATACATAATCCAATTTGAGGACTTCAAGTGACTATTCACAATAAAATGTTGTGATTTATTTGAAACGAAAGAGTCGGGTTATGAACATCATTGGCATCAATCTCTTGCTATATATGAATTATGAATTACTATCTGTGAGTAATAACCTTGTAAATATATGTTCAATTATAAGTATTTTCTAACTGATATGATAAGCTCTGTTTTTTAAAATGATATCTTCTGTATAGATGAATGATTGTCCTATTTCTAAAGTGTATCGTGGCATCCTTAGCATCATGTATATCTGTTATCTGTTACCCGGTACTAGGGTTTCACGTGGGTTCCATTCATGGAACTAATTATGCATAATCATCTATCTGATCTGCTCTGTATAAGGGTCTTATGTGACCATCTTCTTTGTGTATAGGTCTTTATGACCAATCCGATCTGTTAGCGCTAATGGATGTACCACGTATGACTGTTTATAAATCTGAACAATTATAAGAATCTGTTTCTGATTTGAATTCTGATTTTTGAATCTGTTATGGACGTCATTCATTAAAACTTTTACTTTGTTATTAATCGCTGGCCATCAAATCAAGGAATTGAACTGTGTGAATGTCAATGATAGAATAGTTTGAATTCATTTGAAATAAGGAAGTATAGTCATGAGTATTATTTGAGATTGAGCCTTGATTATTTGGGAAGTATGAGAATTATTTGAAGTTATGTGAATAGCTATGCAAAATATATGAGTTTCATGAATAATGCGTTTTATGTTTTGATGTTGTGAACCTAAATATTGAGGTTAACTATGAGGTCCACCATTATATACAGGATGAATTATGGTGGCTAAGCCAATTTGGATTATTCATCTATACATAAATGATGATGAGTTAAACTCTTGTGATGAGATTTTGTGATAAGGAAGTTACTTGAGAGCAAAAATCGGAAGGAGACAAAACTATATGATTTGATTGCGATACAAGTGATTTAAGTTTGGAGGACCAAACTTCCTAAAGGGGAGAAGATTGTAACGACCCAGAATTTTTCCCTCCGCTCGAGCGGGGGAGTTGACGCCCGAGCGGACTTGAGAGGTTCCCAGCATTTTTGCAAACGGTCCGAAATTCTGAGAGTTGTGAATTCCCGCTCGAGCGTAGAAGTGTTCGCTCGAGCGGACAGCTTTGTTGGTCTGCGCGCTCGAGCTTAGAAAGTGACGCTCGAGCGTGGAAAGTGAGATTGCCCTTAACATTTTTATTAGTGTATTTGGAACCTCCTTATTTTATTTTGGGGGTATTAATAGAAGTGATAGCATAATGGTAAAGTAAGAGTGAACCAAGAATTTAATTCGGATAATTTTTCTTACGAGCAGCCGTCACTCTTTTGCCCTTTTCTTTTTTCACACTTTGAATTTGGATGTGAGGCTAGAACCATTGAAAATCTTATTTCCGGGGCTTTGATTTGGACACAAGAACGACCTAAAACGGAGTCCGGATAGGAGAGTTATACCTGTTTGAAGTTTTGGAATCTGTACTGAAAGCAGGTACGCTCGAGCGGGAAAATCAACGCTCGAGCGGACCGCGCGAATTCAGCAAGTTTAAAGGGACTTTTCTAGATCATTCTTCACACTTTTCATCTCCTCTCTTTATTCCTCTCACCTAGGTCCGAAAAACCCTAGGTCTTTGACCTCAAATGCCTTCCATTTCCCTTTGGATTGATCAAGATCTTCCACCAAAAAGTGAAGAAGGCTTGAAGAACTCACTTTTCAACCGATTGGATTTCGGATTGGCGAAGGATTCTTCTTGGAGCTTCGTTCTTTTGCTTGATTCTTGAGGTAAGGGTCCTAGTTCCCTTTCAATACTTGCATTAATGGATGGATTTGTGGTATTTTGACTATATAAATACAAAATCTATATTTTTGAGCATATAGCGTCCAACATGAGATTTGGGGGTTTAGGGTTTGAAATGTTGGGGATAAAATTGTTGGGTTAAGATGATGGATTATGAACCTTAGGTGTGTAATCAATGGGAAAATTGGAATAAAATGTAATGGTTTGGGAAGTTTGGATTTTTCTTGAAATCGTTGATTTTCTTGAAAACCCTAGGTTGATTCATGACGATAATCAAAGATTTTGCCCAAATTGAAAGTAGAATCATGAAATTGAGAGGTTGAATTATATATACACAAGTTTAATTGAAATTTGGAAATGTTTGAAAATTATGTTAAAAATTATCGATTGTACCTTGTTACGGGCATTGTAAGTCATGCTATAATATGAAATGTTTTAGGGGAAAAGATGTGTTAATGATATGGACAACATAAACTTGGTTATGGAATGTTGAAATGGGATTCAAGAATTTATCTTGAACTATGTTGAATTGTAAATAGTATTGTTGAATTAAGTTGTGTTGACTCATGTTGAATTAAGTTGAGTTGACTAATATTGAGTTGAATTGTGTTGAGATATGTGTTGAGAAGTGTGTTGAGTTGATGATGTTATTTACTACTTGTGATGAATTTGCGAAATTGCAAATTGATGTGTAATTTGGTATAAAGAGAATTAAACAAGTTAAGAACGGAATAAATTATATTGTGACCCGATTTCTATGTGTATTATGAATTATATAGGGTCAACTACAAGGGTAGACCAAGCATCTGAATACTGTGAGTAATAACTTAGTAAAGTTATGTTCAACTTCATTTATTTTCTGTATGATAAATTCATATCTATTTTTTGAAATGATATGTTCTGTACAATGAATGATTGTCCCATTTATGACATGTATTCGTGGCATCCTTAGCAACATGTGATATCTGTTAGCTGTTACCCGGTATCAAAGGTCCCATTATGGGACTTATTATGTCTGTCATCTGTTACCCATACCGGAGGCTTAATCATGGAGTTCAGCATGTATATTCTCTGTTACCCGGTATCGGAGATTCCATTATGGAACTTATTATGTCTGTCATCTGTTACTCGTACCGGAGACTCCATCATGGAGCTCAACATGTTTATTCTCTGTTACCCGGATCCGGAGGTTCCTTTATGGAACTGGTTATTCATAACCACCATATGTTCTGCATCTGTTCTGTATATATTCTGTTAGCGCTAATGGATGTACCACGTATGATTAAGCATGAACTCTGATTTCTATATTTGATTTGAACAAGAATATGAATATGAATCTGTTTATGATTCTGAATTATGATTTTTGAATCTGGTATGGACATCATTCATTAAAAATCCTTTACTTTATTATTATTCACTGGGCTCCAACTCACTGTATTATTTTATGTATGTAGGCGATCAGGCATGTGACTAGTCCTATTGCTGCTGCCTGGATTCTTCTTTCTGTCAGCCAACCTATGTGCCTTCCGTGGAGGTTTCGGACATGTCTAGCGTTTATGGCTAAGTGCATAAAGTTTAAGCTTTGTCTTCTTGTTTGGTTAAACAAGTTTTCGTTTATTTTGTAAATAGGGCTAAGTCCCTTTTTGTCTAGTCTGTATGTATATGACGTCGTAAGGATGATGTGTAGATATGTATATAAAAGTTTAAAATTTTTCTGTCTCATATAACTCTGCACATTTTAATGGATGTTGTATATTTGTTATTTACTTCCTCTAGCCCCTACTATTATATTAATCTGTCTCAGAGGCCTTCGGTAATCTCAGGATTATTGGCCGGTTACGATGCTGAACCCATAGGGGCGGGTTCGGGTCGTGACATGTCGAGTGTGGAAATCACACATCTAGTACTTTTTCAAAGTTTGCAGACCGCTCGAGCGAAGGAAGTTGTGCTCGAGTGGGACCCCTGTTTTCAGCAAGTTTTGTTAAGGGTTCCAAAGCGCATTTTGGCATCCACATTGCATCCTAGGCATTCCTAGGCCATGATTAAAAGTCAATAAGAGGTTAAGACTTAGAAACATGCTATGAATGAAACGAAAGAAGTTAAGTACCAACCGAGCATGTGTTTCATTATGTATTTCTGTTATGTGTGTGTAGGTCACGCGCCACAAGTTATCTGATCTGTCTGTTCTGCAAGTGAAGCCATCTGTGAGTAATAACTTTGTAAAGCTATGTTCACGTTAAAGTATTTTCTTATACGATATGACAAGAAATGATCTGCTTTCTGAAATGCTATGTTCTGTATCAATGAATGAATGTCCAATTTTTAACAAGTATGCGTGGCATCCTTGGCACAAGGCCCTTGCTTGGAGGTAATAATATCGTGGTCTACAAGCACAAGGCCCTTGCCCGGGGGTAATGATACCGTGGTCTACAAGTACAAGGCCCTTGCCCGGGGGTAACAATATCATGGTTTTAAGGCCCTTTCCTGGGGGTAATAATACCATGGCTCAAGTATATTACAAGTTTCCCGGTACCGGTGGTTCCTTATGGAACTAACAAGCATGATAACGCTAATGGATGTACCATGTATGATTAAGTATGAACTCTGATTTCCGTATATAGTTTGAACAAGAATGTAAATATACATCTGTTTTTTATATGAACTTTGATTTCTGAATCTGTTATGGACATCGTTCATTTAAACCCTTTACTCTGTTATTATTCACTGGCTCTTGCTTACAATTTATTTTATGTGTGTAGGTGAGCAAGCGTGTGACCAGGCCTAAGCTACTGCCTGGAGTTTTGGGTCAACCAGCCACTGTGCTTTCCGAGGAGGTTCCCTTTTGAAATGTTTAGTTTTGTAACCTTACTATAGATGTTTTTTCTTTGTTTTGCTTATCTGTACATTGGGCTAAGTTCCTTTTTGACATTATCTGTGTATTTGAGTGACGTAAGACTAACGTATTTATGACGTTACATATACATATATAAGTAGTTTTGAGGTTTTCTGTCTCATATACGTTAACACAGCTCTATGGACATTGTATATTTTCTATATCTGCTTCCGTAGCCCCTTATTATATGTCATTCAGTTAAGAGGCCTTTGATAATCCAAGGATTACTGGCTGGTTACGACGCTAAACCTATAGGGGATGGGGTTTTGGTCGTGACAGAGTGGTATCAGAGCACGCGTTATATCGCACACACTAGTCCATATGAGCTATATGGTGTCCTAGAAAAGAAGTAAGGACATTTCATGTGCATGTGTGAGTGTGTGAGATTGATTACTGTGACAATTGGATCTGAACATGAATTTAACTTGACCTCACATAAAGCAATAACACAGCAACAAAGACAACAACCGATGCCTCCGATGCCTTCTCCGGTCCAAGTTGAGTTGGATAATAATGACATCCTCAACCTAATGCAGAAATTCATGAAGATGAAACCGCTAACTTTCTTGGGTGGTATTAAAGTGGAGACATGGTTACTTGAAATGGAGAAATTATTTGAAGTGTTCCCCTATACTGAGACTCAAAAGGTTTTATTGGCTACCTACACTCTTAAAGATGAAGCTCGGAGATGGTGGTTATTAATCTGAAATAGTAATGGGAGTATGACCTAGGCTCAATTCAATGAGATCTTCTACAACAAGTATTTTCCTCAGTATTTTTGAGATCAGAAAGTTTCTAAATTTCAAGAATTGAAGCAAGGAAGGATGTCTATAGCCTAGTATGAGGCTAAGTTTACTGAGTTGGCTAGATTCGCTCCTCATATGGTCGACACAGATTATAAGAAGGCCCAAAAATTTGAAGGGGGCTTAGACCTGGACATGTATGATCGAGTAGGTGTATTGAAATTGCCTACCTATGTGGAAGTACTTGATAGGGCATTGATGGTAGAGGCCATACTAGTAGCAAAGAGGCAGACTAATGCTCCAACAACTGAATGAAAAGACAAAAGATCTAGCCCCAATTTTCGGAAAGGCTGCTCATCCTTTGCAAGCAAAAAGCAAAATATTGGGTCTTCAAGTAGTTCAAGCCAAAGTAGTGGGTCTATGCCAGTTTGTCCAGAATGTGGAAGGAAGCATAGGGGCACATGTCACCGTGCATCTGGTGCTTGTTTTCGATGCGGCAAGACAGGCCACATGATTAGAGATTGCCTGACAAGGCTCGACACGGTTAACTGTCCTGCGGCAAGTTCAGCTGGATTTGCTTCTGCACCAAGAATGAATGTGAGAGCCAATACTAAAGGAGAAACTTTGAGACAAGGTCGGGTTTTTGCATTAGTACCTGGAGATGTACAGAACATTGAGTCAGTGGTGTCAGGTATAATCTCTATCTGTGCTCAGAATGCCTATGTGCTAATTGATTCTGGTTCCATGCATTCATTTTGTGTCGCATGCTTTTTTTTAGAAATTAACTAGATCGTTAGAACCTATGAGTTGTTTACTATCTGTGTCTACACCATCTGGGAGTTCTATGATATGTGTTTATGTTGATCCGGCATGCGATATTATGATTGGTGATATGACATTGTATGTTGATTTACTGCCCTTGAACATTGATTATTTTGATTGTATTTTGGGTATGGATTGGTTGACTAAATACTGTGCCACCATCGACTATGTGAGTAAATCTGTAATGTTTAGACAACCTGGCATGCCTGAGTTTGTTTTTATTAGAAATGGGATAGTTCCTCCACCATACTTGATCTCATTTACGAAAGCTAAGAAATTGTTAAGGAAAGGTTGTCGGGGCTACTTGTGTTGTGTGTCGACTGTGTCTCCGAATAGAGATAGTGTGGAAAATATTTCCGTGGCTTGTGAATTTCCTGATGTATTTCCTATTGACCTACCTGGGGAGTTAATTGATAGGGAAATTGAGTTCACCATTGATGTAGTACTCAGGACTCAACCAATTTCTAAAACCCCATATAGAATGTCCACTTCTGAATTAAAAGAATTGAAAACTCAACTTCAGGAACTGTTAGACAAGAAGTTTATTTGCTCGAGCACTTCAATTTAGGGTGCTCCAGTGTTATTTGTCAAAAAGAAAGACAGGTCTTTGAGACTGTGTACTAACTAACGTGAGTTAAACAAAGTAACTATCAAGAACAAGTATCCATTATCCTGAATAGATGACTTATTTGATCAACTTCAAGGAGCACAAGTGTTCTCTAAGATAAATCTTAGATCCGGATATCACCAGCTAAAGGTGAAAGCAGAAGACATTGAGAAAACTGCTTTTCAAACTAGATACGGACATTATGAATTCTTAGTCATGCCATTTGGAATAACTAATGCACCTGCAGCATTCAGGGACTTAATGAATAGAGTGTTTAAACAATTCCTTGATGAGTTTATTGTTGTATTCATAGATGATACATTGATTTATTCTAAAAGCAAGGAAGAACATGAAAATCATCTGAGAATTGCTTTACAGACCCCAAGAGAAAAGAAGTTATATGCAAAAATTTTCAAATGTGAATTTTGGTTTGACAGTGTGGCATTTTTAGGGCATGTAATCAACAAGGATGGTATCTCCGTTGACCCACAGAAAATTGAAATTATTGTGGACTGGCCTAGACTGACGAATGTGTCAGAAGTTCAAAGTTTTCTAGGACTTGCAGGCTATTATCGCAAATTTGTAAAAGATTTTTCCAAACTTGCTTTGCCACTCACTCAATTGACACAGAAAGCTACACCATTTTCTTGGACTGATCAAAGAGAGACTTTCTTCCAAGAGTTAAAGACCAGGTTAGTAACTACACCAATTTTGACTTTGCCTAATGGTACTGATGGATTTCAAATTTACAGCGATGCTTCCTACAAAGGCTTGGGGTGTGTGTTAATGCAAAATGGAAGAGTGATTGCCTATGCTTCTTGACAACTTTGCCCTCATGAAAAGAACTATCCAACCCATGACCTTGAATTAGCAGTTGTAGTATTTGTTTTGAAAATTTGGTGACATTGTCTATACGGTGTAACTTGTGAAGTGTACACTGATCATAAAAGCCTTAAATATTTCTTTACCTAAAAGGAGCTGAACATGAGACAGAGATGATGGCTTGAGTTGATCAAGGGTTACGACTTGCAGATTTTGTACCATTCGGAAAAATCCAATACCGTTGTAGATGCCTTGAGCCGGAAATCCATGGGTAATTTATCGTGTTTACTCACCGGTCAGAAAGAGTTAATATGTGATCTAGAAAGGAATGAGATTGAAATTGTACTGCATGGACAAGGCGGGATCTTAGCTAGCATTTTGCTCAACCTACAATCATTGAAGAGATTAAAGAGAAACAAGATGAAGATGAGTTCTTGAAGAAAATTTTCGATGAAATTGACCCAAAACTGAGGCCCGAGTTAGTGATTGAAAATGATGTGTTAAAATTTTAGAATAGACTTTGTGTACCGGATTGTTTTGATTTACGGAAACATATTATGACCAAGGCTCACAATTCAAAATTTTCTATGCATCCGGGAAATACAAAGATGTACCGTGATTTGAAACAAAATTTCTGGTGGCCGGGAATGAAGAAAAGCATTGCTGACTTTGTAGCTAGATGTTTGTACTGCCAACAAGTTAAAGCTAAACATTAACGACCTGTTGGATTGCTACAACCGTTTCCAATACCGAAATAGAAATGGGAATATGTTACAATGGACATCATTATGGGATTACCTCGCTCTCCCCGAGGTATGGACTCTATCTGGGTAATTGTTGATCGTTTGACTAAATATGCACATTTCTTACTAGTCAAATCTTTGTATAATGCGAATAAGTTGGCTAACTTGTACATTAATGAGATTGTGAGATTACATGGCATGCCAGTATCTATTGTATCTGACAGAGATTCGAAGTTCACGTCGAGGTTTTGGCAAAGTTTACAACAGGCTTTGGGAACTAAACTGCGACTGAGTAGTGCCTACCACCCACAGACAGACGATCAATCTGAACGAAGCAATCAGACTTTAGAAGATATGTTACGGATGTGTGCCCTAGATTTTCAAGGAAATTGGGAGACCTACTTACCGTTGGCTGAGTTTGTGTATAACAACAGCTACCATTCGAGTATCAGTGTGGCTCCGTATGAAGCTTTGTATGGTAGGAAGTGCTAATCTCCAATTTGTTGGCCTAAGGTAGGGGAAAGATCGTTGTTTAGGGTCGGAACTTGTGCAAGAAACAACCGAAAAAGTGAAATTGATTCATTAACGTCTGAAAACTGCATAGAGCTGTCAAAAAAGTTATGTCGACATCTGAAGGCGTGATAAAGAATATGAAGTCAGAGATCATGTATTTATCAAAGTGACTCCAATGAAAGGTCAGACCCGGTTTGGAGTGAAAGGTAGTTAGCACGAGATATGTTGGGCCTTATGAAATTATTGAGAAAATTAACCCGGTATCGGGTAGCCTTGCCTCCAATCATGGAAAATATGCATAATGTTTTTCATGTTTCAATGCTTCAGGACTATTTGAGGGATCCATTTCATGTTATTGAGCCGACACATGTATGTGGAGAAGTGGTTTGGAAATACTCTTCTAATCCTGGGGGACGTTAATGATCCTCAGCTAGTCACCTAAAAAAGAATTAACACTCCGGTCGGAGATGCCGGAATTAGCACTCCGACGGTCAAGTCAGTCTCTACACTCTGAATTACTTGTCTTTTAAGTTAAGTGTAATAGTTCTCACACATCTTTCTTAGACTGTTGTTCCTTTATTTATACTCGTTTCCAGGGCCTTGGGGCCTGGTCCACTTTTCGCTCACTATCCGCTTATTTATTCAGCCCCATAGTTCAATAGTTACTCAGCCTATTTATTGTATTTGGCCTCCTCATCGTGCAGGTCAGAGCCGAATAATGTCTATCTTCTAGAGTGTACGCTTCTGATTCTGCTAATTATTCGGCTCCCATAATTGCCCCCCAAACTCCCCATTGATGGCAGTTAATTGGTGTGTTTGGTTTTGAATTTGAAAAGTCAAGAAAAACATAAATTAGGCGGCTTCACCTATCCCAATGTGAATGTCAGAACACACACGCCTTTCGATCATCATTATACGTTCCTGCCTCATTCGTGCATCTTTTGCATTTATTATGATTTGAAACTCCAGTCTCTTCGAATGCATACTTTTTGAATATTCGAGCCTCCTGGATTGCCAGCTGCAATCCCTCCCCTGTCTCGCGTCTTCTGCAACTTCTTCCCGTCTCTCATTGTCTCCCTTGCCTCTTGTAAGTTTTCTTCTCTTCTCTTTGTAATGCTATTTTTCGTGTTCATTTTTGATTTGGAATACCCTTGAATCCTTACTAGAATGGCTAAGCATTTGAAAGACCTCCTTTCCGAGGGTCGTATTTCTGGGTTCCGGCGACATTTTTCTATCCCTGATGATGTCCATATATCTCTAGTGACGGACAATACTCTTGATATGGAGAGGGACTACCAAAATACCATCGTCTTTCCTCTCCTATCCATTGCGGAGGGCGGGGTTCGCTTTCCCCTACACCCATTTCTTAGGGCCGTCCTCCGCCATTGGGGTCTTATTCTTTTCCAACCCAATGTGAATTTCTTTCGAATCATAATGGGAATCGTAGAATTGAACCGGCACCTTTGGATCAACCTTGGCATTCCGGCGATTCGGCACTGCTACGCTTTAGCCAAATCCTCCGGTCGGCTCGGGTGCTACTTTCTCAGGGCCAAGGACACCGACCATCATTTGGTAACTATCCTTGCCAGTTCTGGCAAACGAGTTGACGATGTAATGGTCAATGTCTGAGGCAACTGGGAATTCGGCGAGGGCGAAGATCGCCTAGACCCTGTTCCCAGAAAGAAGGGTGAACCAGGTTGACGTGTAACTCCTTGTGTTTATTGATCTTTCTTTTATTCTGCTTTTTCTTCAAGTCTAATCCTTTGTTTTTGTAGGCAATAAGTTGAAGAAGATTCTGACCTCGGCTGACGACGCAGTCCTTGTGGAAATTAAGACCGCACTCAAGTATTTTGGCCGTGCAAACGTACAGAAGCAAGGGAGAGCCGCCCATATACTCTTGCAGTACGAGCCTACTTATACTACGTTCTCGGCCGCGGACGACATTCCGATCCCCTTCAGCGAAAATCACCTTACGGCCCTTATCTTCCCTAGCTTTAAGACCCTTGGGCAAATTGGTCTCGAAGCTTCTGATTCGAAACAAGACGTAGAGCCGGTGGTCGAGGTAATTGCTGAACCAACGAAAGAATTTGCTGCGGAGGCCAAAGAGGTTGACAAGGCTCTAAACTTAGCGTTTGAGGCAGCCGGTCTTTACCAGCCTAATTCACCATCCATTTCGGGTCAGGCAGAATTTTCCTTCGGAGATATTTTTACAAATTTGGGAGACCTACCCGGCACTTTTTCTGAGGGTATGGCTGGGGAAAGTCTCACGCAGATGGCGCGAAAGAAAAATGCCAAACGTATGGCCGACCGACGGAAAGCCGAGGCCACCCGTTTTGGACCTGCCCTGACCGAATCTCTCCGCACCCATTATTGTCAAGGAAACGGGTCAAGTTCATGAGGCTGAGGTGGAAAAGGTTGCCGAGCGGCCGGTTACAGAGGAACAGCCGATTTCGAAAGATCGGGGAGAAAAGCGTTCAGCCGAAAGCGAAGCCGTCTTCGAGGAGGGCCACGCTGATAAAAGACCACGCATGGAGGAGTCGGGTGTGGTCGCTCCTTTTATTGTTGAACCAAAAATAAAGAACATGCCGATCTCCTCTGAAGCGTCGGCTTTGAAAGATCCAGCCGTGGCGCTGAGCTTGGCTGCTTCAGTATCGTTGCCAGCTGACAAGGCAGCCTTTCGCGCCGAGCCGGATTTGGTGGCCATAGCATTAGCTGCCCAGTCAGCCCTTTTGGTAGGTGACTTTATCCTAACTCCTTGTTTTGATTTTGTTTGCATACGGTATTTCTTGGTATCTGATGATCCCAACTTGTTTTGCAGACGGTCGGAAGGATTGCCGAATTAGGCCATCGCCAGCATGATGCTATGGAAAGGATTGGCCGTTTCCAGTCGGAAGTGGACGGTCAGAGGAGCAGGGCCGAGTTTGAGGCGATGAGAGCCACAATGGAGAGTACGCGGGCCGAAGCTGAGAAGGAAAGGGCGCGGACTGCTGACCAGCACAGATCGGACGTCGAGGAGAGGGCAAATGCGAGTGAGGAATCGCTCAAGTTAGCCAAGGAGGCGCTTACTAAGCTGGAGGTCGAATTTGCAGAGTTGAAGGCGACGAAGGAAAAAGCCGACTCTGAGGCTTCTGAAGCATTCGAGGCTGGGCAAAGTGCCGCTCTAAAAATTATGTAGAAGAGGTCCCCAAGTTCAA
Organism: Camellia japonica; assembly: GCA_030407325.1. NCBI lineage: Eukaryota > Viridiplantae > Streptophyta > Magnoliopsida > Ericales > Theaceae > Camellia > Camellia japonica. Next base: position 86,381,391 of record JAPPVO010000036.1, read on the forward strand.
GAATCGGGGATTCAAACATGGCTGGCTCAAAGCCCTTGCTGCCGCTGGAGTGACATTAGACATGTCGATTCCATACGAGCAAGTGGACGTTGAACCGCTAGAGTTTGATCCCCAGGATTGATTTTGGGGATCAAATTATTTTTGTTATGTATTTTTAATTTCAATGTATGTTTTTTGTTAGTTGATTTTCATCTTTTTTGGATTTTCATATGTAAAATGTCCGCTGCTGGTGCCCAATTTATGAATGAAAATTTTCTATGCTCTCAAGTTATTGCTTGTATATGCTCTCAAGTTATTTCTTGTATTGTTTGTTGTATGAGTACATAATTAGGAGAATCAATAGTTAGAACAAAATGTCATGATTACGTGAGATGGCAAACTTAATAGCCGATTAAATTAATGGATTTGATTTAATCATAAAAATGAATTCATGAGGTGTCGAATAAAACGAACTTATGAATATAGTACTGATGAATGGATTCATGGAACGGCTGGGGCACTTAAGCCGACTAGATTGGTGAATCTGCCCTTGCCCCAGCTAGTTTATGATCGTATAACGCCGAATAACACGTTACTGATGAATATTGTGCTGATGCATGGATTCGTGGAACGGCTGGGGCACTCAAGCCGACTAGATTGATGAATCTGCCCTTGCCCCAGCTGGTTCATGATCGTATAACGCCGAATAATACGTTACTGATAATATTGTGCTGATGAATCGATTCGTGGAATGACTGGGGCACTCAAGCTGACTAGATTAATGAATCTGCCCTTGCCCCAGTTGGTTCATGATGAAGAACGCCGACTAGCAGAGATTGATGGGGGGATTGGGTCACGTGACTCAATCGGTGCCGGGCTGTTGAGGTTTCGATATTAATGAGATCGCCTCAGAGGTGCTGCCCTTGTAAGGAATAAATGGGCGTGTACTTCATGAACGAAGGTCCTATTTAGATGCTTTGACAGCAACTCAATCCAGTTCTTAGAGGAAAACTAAACAAGTGCGAATGTCAAATATATTTTTCTTCAACAGCAGAGGGGAAGCGAAGACGCTAGCTGAGCTGCGAGGAGACATGAGTCGAAGTGGTGAACCTTCACGCACGGGCAGTAGGACTTCGAGAGATCGGGAGAGACACCAATCTCCTCGTCGTCGAAGTAGATCGCCTAGGAGGGACAAGCAGCCACAGTGTAAGTCCCCTCAACCCCGTCTTGGAAGGGAGTCCGACGCGACTCCTCGCCCACTGAGTTTTGCGATCTTCGTGGGTAATAGACCAATGACAGAGGCGGATTCGATCGTTCGAGATCCAAATGTGGCAGTCGAGTTCGCTCGACAGATTTTTCCACCCGAAGTTCAGCAATCGATGGAGGTCGGCAGGACTTCGAAGTGTTTCGTGAAGGCGTTCACGGGGCAGTGAAGGGACATCGCTTATGAGATCGGCATGCGTCTCCACGTCGCTCGCCGTGATATAGAACAGAGAGATGAACGCATTCGGAAGTTAGAAGCTCGCACCGAAAAGGCCGAGCGTGAGCTAAGAAAATCAAGTCTGTCGAGCCTCAATCAGCCAGCTACCCCAACCCAGTTGTGGAAGAGAGGGTTACTCAAAGGCTGATTAGTGATGTGATCACCGATCGGAACACGGCTAGCATGTTCGCGATTGAGACTACGAGGGCCGCGACCTATGAAAAAGGCTTCCATGACAGCCGACTGGTCGGAATTCAGAAGACCAAGGAGAAACTCGCCGAAGAAGTTTGCCAATGTGAAAACCGTGGATTTAAGCACGGTTGGATCAAGACACTTCAGTAAGCTGAGGCTCTCCAGGTAGCAGGGTTGGATTTTGCATTCCCATTGTACCAGCAGAATGATTTCTCCTTCTCCGCTTTCGAAACTGAGAAGAGTGATGATGAAGGAGCCGCCGAACAGAAGAAGACCTTGTAATGCTTATGTAGATTGAAAGTGAAATTATGTATTTATTGGCTGATTTTAATAAAACGCTTAGTTTTCAATTTGTAGCGTACTTGTTATTTATTTTAGTACAACTTTTATTCTGAATCTTCGCAAGTTTTAGATTATGTTTATGCAGCTTGAACAATCTCATTTTGAATATTAGCATTTTTCAGCCTTTGTTTATACGGTCTGTACGAATGCCATACTTTAATCGGCCCAAAGGGGTCATGCGCCGACGGGGCTTCGAACCCGGAGTCTTAATCGGCCCCAAGACGTCATGCGCCGATGGGGCCCCGAATCCAGCGACTGGCCAATCGTGATATCCACGAAGGGTGCTCCGAATCCGGAGGCTTAATCTGCTCAAAGACATTCGGCCCAAAGGAGTCATGCGCCGATGGGGCTCCAAATCCGGAGATTGGCCAATCGTGATATCCACGAATGGGGCTCTGAATTCGGAGGCTTAACCGGCTCAAAGGCATTCGGCCCAAAGGGGTCATGTGCCGATGGGGCTCCGAATCTGAAGACTTTAATCAGCCAATCGTGATATCCACGAAGGGCGCTCCGAATCCGGAGATTTTAATCGGCCAATCGTGATATCTACAATGGGCGCTCCAAATCCGAAGACTTTACTTGGCCAATCGTGATATCTACGAAGGGCGCTCCAAATCCAGAGGCTTTTATCGGCCAATCGTGATATCCACGAAGGGCGCTCCGAATCCGGAGGCTTTTATCGGCCAATCATGATATCCACGAAGGGCGCTCCGAATCCGGAGGCTTTATTCGGCCCAAAGGCGTCATGCGCCGATGGGGCTCCGAATCCGGAGACTTTAATTGGCCAATTGTGATATCCACGAAGGGCGCTTCGAATCCGGAGGCTTTTATCGGAACACTTCTGAACTAGTTTGCACAGTGAGTAAACAGGAATCTTTGCATAACAAAAACGGCACTGTTCACATTTCTTCACATAGCATTCGGCATCAGATCTCATTGTCGGCCAATAATACCCCTATGTTATAGCTCGATAGGCCAAAGAGCGCCCGCCAGAATGGGCACCATAACTGCCTTCATGTATTTTAGTCAGAAGCTCTTTGACTTTGTCCGGGTGTACACATTCCAGGTATGGACTAGAAATGGATTTTTTATAAAGCCTTCCTTGCAGATCCAAGTAGTATCGCAGGGCTTTGTTTCCTAGCCTGTGCGCTTCTTTTTGTCCGCTGGGAGCTGTTCAGAAGATAGGAATGCAACAATGGGGTCCATCTAACTCGGTCCTGACTCTATGACATTGACATGGATTTCCTCCGAAGGGCCAATGCTCGGCTCCGGGATGAAACCTACTTTGATGGTCCATTTAATCTCTGAGTTGATGGCGGAGGCTAGGCAAGCTAGGGCATCTGCATGTGTGTTCTGATCACCTGTTATCTGATTCAATTCATGATGGTCAAATTTGGCCAGCAAGGTGTTAGCCGATTTCATGTAAGCCGCCATACAGTCATTTTTGGCTGCGTACTCCCCCTTTAGCTGATTGATCACCAATTTTGAATCACAAAATACCAGCAAACGCCGAGCACCCAAAAGGTGTGCATTCCTCAAACCGGCCAGAAGGGCTTCGTATTCGGTCTCGTTATTTGATGCTTCGAAGCCGAGTTTGACGGCCTGCTCAATTATTGCGCCGTCGGGAGCCATGATTACTACTCCGGCACCACTGCCCCGTTGATTGGATAATCCATCACAGTACAACTTCCAAATGTCCCCAACATAGATTCTCCAGTTCGGCTTAGGTCGAATTTCATCAGACTTGAAATCGGCAAGACCCCCGATAAATTTAGCTACAAAGTCGGCTAGCACCTGCCCCTTGATTGAGGTTCTAGGTAGAAACTAAATGTCGTACTGGCCGAGTTCAAGATCCCACTTTGAAATGCGTCCTGATGCTTCCGCATTACGTAGTACTGATCAGAGGGGATAATCTGTTAGCACCCCGATGTTGTGCCCCTGGAAGTAATGCATCAGTTTTCTTGCTGCCATGACTAAGGCTAGGATGAGTTTCTCCAATGGCAGGTAGCGTGTTTCGGCGTCGACCATTGCCTTGCTCACATAATACACTGGTCGCTACTCCCCCAGCTCTTCCTTAATCAGTACGGTGCTGACGGCCCTGTCAGAAACTGCCAGATACAAGATGAGCGGGTCGCCTGCCGAGGGTGTTATCAAGAGGGGAACTGATCGAAGGTAGGTTTTGAGACCGTTGAAAGCGGCTTCGCACTCGGCGGACCATTCGAAAGACTTTCCCTACCGTAGTGTATGGAAGAAGTGTCGGCAGCGATCTGTAGACCGACTGATGAACTTGTTGAGTGTGGCGGCCATCCCCATCAACTTTTGAACCTCTTTTATCGAACGAGGGAAGCCGAGTTCCAAGATTGTTGTGATTTTCCTCGGGTTGGCCTCGATTCCTCGGTGGTTGACAATGTAACCTAAGAACTTGCCAGAGCCGATCCCAAACGCACATTTGGAAGCATTCAGCTTCATTTTGTATTTGCGTAGAATGTCGAATGTCTCCTCCAGATCGGCTATATGATTATGCTCTTCCTTGGATTTGACCACCATGTTGTCAATGTATACTTCCATAGTGTGGCCGAGTTGCTCTTTGAACATGGTGGTGACTAGTCTCTGGTAAGTTGCCCCTACATTCTTCAGCCCAAAAGGCATAACCTTGTAGCAGTAGGTTCCTCTTGGGGTGAGGAATGCAGTCTTGTCTTGGTCCTCCGGATGCAAGGCAATTTGATGGTAGCCTCTGTAGGCATCAAGGAAGCTCATGCGCTGATGACGTGCTGTAGCATCTACCAGTTGGTCTATCATTGGGAGAGGAAAACAATCTTTGGGACAGGCTTTGTTTAGGTCCGTGAAATCAACGCAAACTCGCCAGGTCCCATTCTTCTTCTTCACAACCATAGTATTAGAGAGCCATGTAGGGTAGGTCACTTCCCTGATTGCCCCGGCGTCAAGCAACCGGTCAACCTCTTCAACAACTGCGGCAGTGTGCTCTGTGGCTGATCGCCGGCTTTTCTGAATGATCGGCTTGCATTTAGGGTCGACATTTAAATGGTGCTGTGAAACAAACGGATCTACACCCAGTATCTCATATGGAGTCCATGCAAATATATCAAGGTTGCCGAGCAGGAAGGAAATTAGCTCCCGTCGGTTGGCTTGATTGAGGGAAACGCTGACCACGAAGAACCTGTCTGGGTTACCATTGATTTCAACTTGATCCAGGTCTTCCGTGGCCTTTTCATTTGGGAGCCGCCCAACGTCGTCGAGGCTCTCTCGATCTGTTACCTCAATAGAGTTCACTTGCAACTCCTTTGGCGTCTTTTGAGCAAGGAGATAACATGCTTGTGCCAATTTCTGAGAGCCACAGATTTGCTCAATGCCGCGTTCTGTGGGGAAGCGTAGCAGCTGATGATAGGTGCTTGGCATGGCCTGCATAACATGCAACCGGGATCGCCCCATGATGAGATTATACGACGATGACAGCCGGACAACCAAGAATTCCACATCCACCGTTCGGAAGCCCGCTCAGACTGGTAGTGTGATTTTCCCCAATGGGTATTCTGGATTGGCGTTGAAGCCGAATAATGGATAAGGAGCCGGAGAGAGATCCGATTCTGAGAAGCCAAGTTTGGTGAATGTCTTGTAATACATAACCTCTGATGTGCTCCCAGGATTAATGAGTACGCGCTCAACGGTGAATCGTTTTATACGTAACTTAATTACCAAGGGATCGATGTGAGGAAGTGTCACTCCGGCCAAATCTGAATCATCAAAAGAAATGCTTGCAGCTTCATAGGGCCGTTTAGCCGGAGTGAGTTAATTTTGAGGGTCGGGATTCGACTGAATCGTATGCACCACAGATGAAATTGGCAGGTTGTATATCATGTGGATCACTCCGAGTGAAGGGGAATCCTGTCTCAAGGCTATTGCTTTGGTTGCCCTTTCGGACGTACTGTTGCAGCCAACCATCCTTACCAATTCCTCCAGGTGATCCTTCAATGCATAACAACTCTCAGTTTCATGGCCATGATCATTGTGATACTCGCACCGCCTATCCCGTCTTCGAGTGTTGGGAGGTCCCACCATCTTTGACAGCCACTTGAAGAACGGAAAATGTTGGATTTTGGACATGACCGTGCTAATCGGTTCTGACAACTCAGTATATTTCTTGTCGGCGCGCCTTGTGCGCCTGCTGTCGATTTGCAGTTGTTCATTCGCTCGGTGGGAGCATTGGTCACTTGATCGGCGAGAATCTCGTCTCTTATCTCGTTTCACCCGATGCCATGGTTTAGGGCTCTGAGGTGCTACAGAATTTAACGGCTGAGCAATTTCAGTAGGAGCCGTCTTGTTGGTCACATTTCCGGCTTTAACCCTTAAGGCATCATCTTCCACTTTACAGTATTCTTCAACTTTCTTCATCAACGACCAAACTGTTTTGGGGGGCCGTCTGGTCAAAAAGCTGCGGAGGGCACTGTCGGGATGTAGCCCCATCTTGAAGGCAGTGATGGCCATGGAGTCATTGCAAGCATCGTCTACCAGATTGAAACATTTCCGATACCGCGCCGAGTAGGCACGAAGGGTTTCCCCTAGTTGAATCTGCATTGCCCAGAGGGAATCGGCTTGCTTTGGCTGGACCTCATTAGTGATAAATCTTGCCCTAAAGGATTTTTGGAGTTGGTGGAAGCTTTTAATCGAAGCCGGCTCTAGTTTATAATACCACCTGATAGCTAGTGGTCCCAAACTGCTTGGAAATATTCTACACATCAAAGCCTCGTCATCTGCATGCAGCGTCATGGCTTGCTTGTAATGGCGGATGTGATCGGTGGGGTCTGATTTACCGTCGTACAAGGTAAATGAAGGTGCTTTGAATTTCTTGGGTAGCACTGCCTTTGCAATCCGTTGTACAAAGTGATCGTGTTGATCTTCGTCCGAACTGTTTCTTCTTCGCTTATGCCTTATACGGGGACTCTCTTCAGAAGAACTGGTAGTTTCAGGTCGCCCCTTCTTCTTGGGCTCCGGGGATAGTGAGTTGGAGTCGCTATCAGTGTCGTCTTGTCAGGCTCGAGGTCGTCGACCACCTGCCTTCGGAGGTCATTCCGAATTTAGGCGTACAGCTTGTTTTAAGTTCGCCACTTCCAAGGCCAAATCTTGACGGAGACGTTCGTTCTCAGCAATCATGTTTTCCAACCTCTGTTCGTTTTGCTTTGCTTGTTCCATGATCGCCTGCATTGTCTCATGCTCCGAAGTCGAGGGTGAGGCGAAGTTCAAGGCACGTCTTGTAGCGATAGTCTCCGGTCCAAGCATGTTTGTTGGAGTGAGGTCGTCTCTTTGTGCGGTTTCGTCAGTAACTATCGGAGGGTCTTCTGTTACGCCCGCCATGGATGTATTTGAGTATTCCCACAGACGGCGCCAATTGTGGAGAAGTGGTTTGGAAATACTCTTCTGATCCTAGGGGACGTTAATGATCCTCAGCTAGTCACCTAAAAAAGAATTAACACTCTAGTCGGGGATGCCGGAATTAGCACTCTGACGGTCAAGTCAGTCTCTACACTGTGAATTACTTGTCTTTTAAGTTAAGTGTAATAGTTCTCACACATCTTTCTTAGACTGTTGTTTCTTTATTTATACTCGTTTCCAGGGCCTCGGGGCCTGGTCCACTTTTCGCTCACTATCCGTTTATTTATTTGGCCCCATAGTTCAATAGTTACTCGGCCTATTTATTGTATTCGGCCTCCTCATCGTGCAGGTCAGAGCCAAGTAATGTCTATCTTCTAGAGCGTACGCTTTTGATTCTGCTAATTATTCAGCTCCCACAATGTACTTTTGAAGGATGATTATATGTATAAAGAATGGCCAATTCAAATCGTTAACCAAAGAATCAAAAGATTGAGGAACAAGGAAATTCCATTGGTGAAACTTGGTTGGCAGAATCATGGAGGAACTTATGCTACATGGGAAACGGAAGAAGATATGATGAAGAGATATCTAGATTTGTTTCCGTTGAACCCAACGTTTTTCCAAAATGAAGGTAATTCGAGTTTGAAGGACTAAACTTTTTACGGGGGAAGGCTGTAATAACCCCGACCTATGATTAACTGATTAACCATGATTAATTATGCCTAATAAGTAATCAAGAATTAATCCTGAGTTAATTGCATGTGTTATGTGCTGTATGAGTTTCTATCTGTCTATCATAGGAATATCTATTTCTGTTTTGTACTGTGAATTGAAGGCCTTATCGGCATTCGATCGCGAAATTGACTTGAATTACGTGTTAATTAGAATTTTTTGGAACTTTATGATAGGTTTAATTAAAATTCGGTTCGGAACGATTAAAGTAGAATAAATTAATGCTCATTAGATTAGTGGTAAGCTAATTAATTAATTCCTTTAATCAAGCCTATTTAAGGCCACCTCAATATCTCTTATAGACCTTTGCATTCTCATTTCCTCTTGCTTGAGCCCCAAGAACGTGTAGCGAGAGAGACTAGGGAGAAGTGACTTCAAACAAAGGAATTGCTTGAGAATTTGGAGATTTGGCTAGGAACTTCAATCAATTAACTCTAGAGAGAGCATAGTTGAGCATTTAAGGTAAGAATCCAACCCTTAGTTGTGTAATTGAATTAGTTTTGTAAGAATTCTAGTGAAAGAGGTGGAAAGATATGAGAATGAAGCTAGGATTATAGAATTGTAACCCAAATCATGCATTCATGCATATATCATGGCATTTTGAGTAGATTTCTAAAGAATTGTCACATACATGTGTCTATCTTGACTTGGTTTTGAGAATTCATCACATTTCTTACCATTTGACCTTAATTAATCATGTTTTGGAAAGCCTTAGTTCAAAGTAATTCAAGCATGTCATGTTCATGGCATATTCATAAATTACAAGTTAGAGTTTTGATCAATTAACATGCTTTTGGGCCTTGATTTAGTGAGATGATCTTCAAACCTTGGTATTTTACAAATTTCTAAATGTTTTCTGGAGTTTTGGCCCAAAAAGATGAGTTTTAAGGTGTATGATTTGAGTTTGGAGCTTGGGAGTGCAATTTAAAATTTCAGATTCTGCACTTTTGCTCAAGTGGCAGAAGCTACGCTCGAGCGACCACTCTGTGATCTTACACTTCCGCTCGAGTGATCAGAAGTCAGCTCGAGCGTGAAATGCATGCTTCTAGAAGTTTACCATTTTTGCAAATCGGTCGAGTGACAAGAGTTACGCTCGAGCGAGGACCTAAGTCTCACGCTCGAGCGACCGTCAAGCATGGAAATCACACAACCAGTACTTTTTCAAAGTTTGTAGACCGCTCGAGCGAAGGAAGTTGCGCTCTAGCAGGACCCCTATTTTCAGGAAGTTTTGTTAAGGGTTCCAAAGTGCATTTTGGCATCCACATTGCATCCTAGGTATTCCTAGGCCATGATTAAGACTCAATAAGAGGTTAAGACTTAGAAACACGCTAAGAATGAAACGAAAGAAGTTAAGTACCAACCGAGCGTGTGTTTCATTATGTGTTTCTGCTATGTGTGTGTAGGTCGCATGCTACAAGTTATCTGATCTGTTTATTCTGCAAGTGAAGCCATCTGTGAGTAATAACTTTGTAAAACTATGTTCACGTTAAAGTATTTTCTTATACGATATGACAAGAAATGATTTGCTTTCTGAAATGCTATGTTCTGTATCAATGAATGAATGTCCAATTTTTAACATGTATGGCATCCTTAGCACAAGGCCCTTGCCTAGGGGTAATAATACCGTGGTCTACAAGCACAAGGCCCTTGCCCGGGGGTAATAATACCGTGGTCTACAAGTACAAGGCCCTTGCTCGGGGGTAACAATACTGTGGTTTCAAGGCCCTTTCCCGGGGGTAATAATACCGTGGCTCAAGTATATTACAAGTTTCCTGGTACTGGAGGTTCCTTATAGAACTAACAAGCATGAACTCTGATTAAGCATGAACTCTAATGGATGTACCATGTATGATTAAGCATGAACTCTGATTTTCATATGTAGTTTGAACAAGAATATGAATATATATATGTTTTTGATATGAGCTCTGATTTTTGAATATGTTATGGACATCATTCATTTAAACCTTTTACTCTGTTATTATTCACTGGGCTCCCACTCACTATTTATTTTATGTATGTAGGTGAGCAAGCGCATGACCAGGCCTAAGCTGCTGCCTGGAGTTTTGGGTTAACCAGCCACTGTGCCTCCTGGGGAGGTTCCCTTTTGAAATGTTTAGTTTTGTAACCTTGCTACCGATGTTTTTGCTTTGTTTTGCTTATCTGTACATTAGGCTAAGTTCCCTTTTGGCATTATATGTGTATTTGAGTGACGTAAGACTAGTGTATTTATGACGTCACATATACATATATAGGTAGTTTTGAGGTTTTCTATATCATATACGTTAACACAACTTTATGGATATTGTATATTTTCTATATCTATTTCCGCAGCCCCTTATTATATATTATTCAGTTAAGAGGTCTTTGGTAATCCAAGAATTACTGGCCGGTTATGACGCTAAACCTATAGGGGTGGGTTTGGGTTGTGACAGAGGGGTTGAAGTAAACCTGTTGGTCATTGGTGCTCCGCTTTTACTTGCTGACATTGCAAACATTTCAAAACAAATTCTGCAATTTCTTTCTTCATACTTGGCCACCAAAAATTTTGCTTCAGGTCTTGGTATATTTTAGTATTGTCAGGATATAATGAAAACTTAGATTTATGTGCTTCCTCCATAATCCTTCTCTTAATTTTTGGAACATTTGGAATACACAATCTACCTTTAAATTTCAACACTGAATTTTCAAGAATGAACCCTGGTCTTGGCTTTGTTTTTATTTCATCACAAATTTTCTTTAGGAACTTATCTTCCATTTGTTTTTGTTTGATTTCTTCAACAAGTGTCGGTTAAGCTGACATTGCTGCTAAAACTGCATCTTGCCCATGTAGCACAATTTCCATATCCATTCATTCCAGTTCAAATAGCAACTCTTTTTGCCCTATGAGTAAACTTGCCAAGTTCTCCATAACTTTTCTGCTAAGAGCATCTGCAACTGTATTAGCTTTGCCAGGGTGATAATGGATTTGCAGGTCGTAATCTTTGATCAGCTCTAACCATCGTCTTTACCTCATATTTAACTCCTTTTGGGTAAAGAAGTACTTTAAGCTCTTATGGTCGGTATAAACCTCATATGTGGTACCATACAAATAATGCCACCACATCTTCAAAGTAAACACCACGACGGCTAATTCCAAATCATGTGTGGGATAATTCTTTTTATGAGGTTTGAGTTGGTGAGAAGCATAGGCAATGACCCTTACATTCTGTATGAGTACACAGCCCAATCCCTTGTAAGAAGTGTCACTGTAGATAACAAACCCCTCAGTACCGGTTGGTAGAGTAAGAACAGGTGCTGTAGTTAACCTTGTTTTCAACTTTTGGAAAGTAGATTCTCTTTGTTCAATCCACTCAAACGGAACACCCTTTTGGGTCAATTGGGTAAGTGGCACTATTATCTTGGAAAAGTCTCTAACAAACCTCCGATAATATCCCGCTAGACCCAAGAAGCTACGGACTTCTGTCATATTCGTCAAAGTGGGCCATTTCACTATGGCTTCTATCTTGTGTGGATCAACAGAGACCCCCTCCTTATTAATGACATGCCCCAAGAATATCACCTCATGCAACCAAAATTTACACTTCTTCAATTTCACATATAATTTCTTCTCTCTCAAGGTTTGAAGAATTAATCGTAAATGGTTCTCATGAGCTTCTGTGTTTTTTGAATAGATGAGTATGTCGTCAATAAACATAACCACAAAGTCATCCAAATAAGGTTTAAAAACGCGGTTCATTAAATCCATAGAGGCCGCCAGTGCATTAGTAACCCTGAATGGCATAACCAAAAACTCGTAATGCCCGTATTTGGTTCAGAAGACAGCCTTTTTAATGCCTTCAACTTTCATCTTTAACTGATGATACCCGGACCTCAAATATATCTTTGAAAAGACTTGTGCACCTTGTAGTTGATCAAATAAATCATCGATTCTGGGTAAGGGATACTTATTCTTTACAGTTACTTTATTGATCTCCCAGTAGTCAATACATAACCGCAGTGTCCCATCTTTCTTCTTTATGAAAAGAACCGGTGCGCCCCAAGGAGAGGTACTCGAGCAAATGAACCCTTTCTCTGGCAAGTCTTGCAACTGTGCCTTCAATTCCTTTATTTCAGCCAGTGACATTCTATACAAAGTTTTTGAAATTGGTTGAGTTCCCGGCACTAGATCAATTACAAATTCAATTTCATGGTCCACTAGATCTCCTGGCAACTCTTCCGAAAAAACATCCGGGAATTCACGAATAATTGGAATATTATCAACACACACATCCGTTGGTTGTCCATTCAAAATACGACACAAATACCTCTGACAACCCTTTTGCAACAACTTACATGCTTTCATAGCCGAGATCAAGTATGGCAATGGAATTACCCCATGTCCCGTAAAAATAAATTCAAATTGTCCCGGAGGACGAAAAATGACTTGCTTAGACATGCACTCAATAGTCTCGTGGTATTTACTTAGACAATCCATTTCCAATATTATATCAAAATAATCCATATCAAGAGGCAACAGGTCAGCGTATAATTGAATATCCCTAATCAAGATCTCACATGCAGGATAAACAAACTTACATAACATGGAACCCCCTGATGGTGAAGAGACACATAACACATAAAGCAACAATTCCTTAGGTCTATTCAAATTACTTGCAAAGGTTTTTGACACAAAAGAATGGGTAGATCCTGAATCAAATAATACATAAGTGGAGTGACCATCGATAAAGAATGTACCTGATATCACAGCCTCTGTATTTTGCACATCACCAGGAATAAGGGCAAACACTCGTCCCTGTCTCACATTATTTCTGGTCCCAGTAGCTTTGGCAGCAGACTTTGTTGCTATTGGAGCTGGAGTTGAACCGGCTGAACTTGTAGTAGTTCTATTCCTATTCTGTCGGTCTCTCTGAGTGCAATCTCGTACTAAATGTCCTGTCTTTCCATATTTGAAACAAGCCCCAATTACTTGGTAACATGTCCTACGGTGTCTCCTCCCACAGTCCGGACAAACTGGTGCTAATTTCTAAGTAAAGGTAGAAGCACTTGAGGTGCCCAAGTTCGGTTTCTTGTTCTGCGATGCCATCGGTCCCCTTAGTGCTTATGCATTCTGTCTTTTTCCCTTCCACTCAAAGATCCGATTTTGAGCAACTATATTACTTTCAGCTACTATCGCTCTTTCCAACACGTCAACATAGGTAGGCAATTTCAACACATTAATCCGATCCAAGATAGCATTCCAGAGTCCTCCTTCAAATTTTCTTGCTTTCTTGTAGTCCGTGTCCACAATGTGTGGTGCAAAATGGGCTAACTTTGAAAACTGTGCTTCATACACTGCTACCATCTTGTTCCCTTCCCTTAAAGTCTTAAATTCTGTCACTTTTTTATCCCGCATGAACTGTGGGAAATACTTATCATAGAAAAGTTCCAAAAATCGAGCCCGGGTCAAACCTTGATGTTCATTTCGAGTGAGCATCCACCACCTCTGTGCTTTATCCTCGAGAGTAAAAGCTGCAAGTTGTACTTTTTGTGCCTCTGTACAAGGAAAGACTTCAAACAGCTTCTCTATACCTATTACCCATGCCTCGACTTTCATTGGTTCAATGCCCCTCTTAAATGACGACGGCTTCATCTTCTTAAACTCTTTTGTCAATGCAATGGTTTGATCCTCGGCTTGATGGTCTTGTATCACTGGTGGCGGTGGTGGTTGCTGTTATTGTTGTTCCTGTTACTGTCTCATAGTTTCTACCATGTCCGCAATCATCATTTCCAACCGATCAAGCCGTGCGGAGGTAGAGTCTTCCATACTATCCATTCTTGTCCTCACCATGATCTACATATCAAAGGATTATAATACACACAAAAAGAGACACAAGAGCATCTTTCATAAGAAATTCGCAACGTAGAGAAACATCATGCATGTAGCCTAAGTCTTTTCTAGACTCCTTATAGTTCAATGGACACATGTGTGAGATATTTACTCGTGCTCTGATACCAACTGTCACGATCCAAATCTGCCCCTAAAAGTTTAGGTCATGACCGACCAGTACATAGGCCTTAAAACAACATTAAATAACATAATTTACTCATTAGTGGGGCCTAAAACGGAAGCAATCAAATAATAGATGTCTATATGCCAAGATCTTTATACATCTTCTCGTAGACGGATTAGTTTACATGCACCGTTCAAATATAAATACAATCCAAGCATGCGTATATATAAAGAGTTAAGAACCCCAAAAGTTACATAATCACCAAATGTGTAACAAAAGCCACTAAGAACTTAACAAAAATGTGGCATTGAACTCCTTAAGAGACAAAAGACTCCAATGTAGGACTTCACAAAAATATCCACAAAAGGCTCCTGAAACTAACGTATGGCTGACCTCTAAGCTGACCACTTACAAAACATACATGAATACGAAATGAGCCAGGCTCAATGAATAATAATAACGTATGAAGGCATGTAAATAAGCATGTGTCGTATAGAATATATACGTATTGCATGTATGTCATTTTCATCAACACATTTCGGAACGGCCTTAGACCCAATGATAACACAACAGCCTCGGGGCCCAATAATAATAGAACAGTCTCGGGCCCAATAATAACAAAACGGCCTCGGGCCCAATTCATATGTCATTGCGATCAAATGTCCAACCAGTATAATCAACGCACAAGTTGTATAAACCATATCATTCATGGACAAAAATATAAAATTTGTAACTTGCAACATATTGTGATATTACTATTACTCACAGTGATTCGGTCGCGCAATGGTCCCTTCCGGCGAGTGACCTACACATGGCATACACAAAACTTAATAAGCACTTCGTTCTTTTCCGAGTTTCTTTAATGAATTTTAATCCATTCCATTCGTTCCTTTGTTTTCTTTTGTGTTTTTATAATACATATGCACATTAGAATGTAGGCCCGGAAGACAGAAAAAGGAAAAAAAACAAAACTAGAAAAATCGGCCCTCTTGGCCGCTCATGTGGTGGCCTTGGCCGCACGAGCAGGCGAACTTCAAAATCGAAATTGTCTAAAACAGGGTTGGCCACTTGGGCGGTGGCCCAGGCCGCACGAGCAGTCTGGGTTGAAAATTTCAGTTCGAAAATCTATATCAAGTTCAGGCTTTCCATATGCACTATCACGGCTCAATCCAAGTACTTTCACCCCAAAAACATGATATATGAGCATAATAAACATGAAATCCAACCTCAAGTATATCATAACTTATTTTAATTTTGCATATACAACTCTAATTTCCAATGTTTTCACATTTTCATGACATAGATATATATATATACATATACAAACATGTATATATGAGTCCAAGGCATGCCAAAAACTAAAGATAACAAGGCAATGGCTCACAATCTAACTCAAGATAACCCAAAACACAAGAATCTAGCCAACTCAAAAGAGTACATGCTCAATTTCATGAGAGTTGATAAGTTTAGATCATAAACCCAAACCCTAGCTTTTATGAGTGCTAAAGCTTCAATTTAAGACTTGATTCTAACTAATTGGAGAGATATTTCAAGTATTTAAGTTGATTAACACTTACCTTGAGCCAAATCTTTGTGAATCTTCTTGCAACTTTTCAAGCTCTAAGCTCCTAGATTGAGTTCTCTTCTTTCTCTCTCTGTCTTTCTCTTCTCTTCTTTTCTTCTCTAAGTCTCCTCCAGGAGATATTTTTTTTTGTTTTTGTTGAGTCCCCAAGTCCTAACATTAAAGCTCAAGTATATATGTCTATATCTATCTAAGCTTATTGAGTCTAAAATGGAACTTTAATTAGGAAATTAATCAAATAAAGTCAATTATATCATTACGAATCAAATTTTTACAAAATTTCATATTATGTCCTAAAAATCATACTCATCATAATTGTAAAGTCCACTTCCAGTTATCGCGTCTCTAAGGCTTCCAATTTCAATCCAAATATCATAATTTCAACAGATTTTCTCATAACTAACAGATAAAAATGTATAAACATGTAATTTTCATATTGAAGCATGTAATTTCATATCTGTTAGAAATTGGGTGCCCATGTGGGATGATCCTTTGAACCTTTTGAACCTTATCCATGTAAGTTTGAATTTGAATTCAAAACTTATTTGGATAACCACTCATGATATATATATCTATCATATCAACTGATATGGATAGATGATATATTTATCCTATATATCTGATATGATATATGGGATATGGGATAAGAAAAACAACATATGTTTTTCCCATACTGACTCTCTCCAAAAAAAAAAAAACAACAATCAAGCCATTTTGCACTGTGACTTGTGTGGGTGATACTCATTTTGTAGTATCACTCCACTGCTGGGTTTGTTGTTCACATTCTGGAAGTACGTGATTTACCCACGAGATTCTTCGCTTCAGGCTCTGTCATTAAGGTATGGGTTGAAATTTTTTCTCCGCTGCGTTATACTTTGATTTACAATATCAAACATTTAACCAAATATATAATCACACATATAAGAGGGAATTAAAGTATAGGAGAGGGTCGGGCTATTACACAAACACTATCGGCCGACTTTGTATCTTGTTCAGTCACATGGAGGTCATGGCTCACCCCCTTACAATATATATATATATAGGTATATAAATAAAATTTTAAATAAAAATAATATTTAAAATAAAGTGTCAATGACATTTCTAAATTCATGAGAAGAATGGTGATGGTTTTATTAAAAATGATGTGACTATAACAAATTATATTTTTATGTTTAAAAATTTTAAGAAAAAATCTCAATATAAAGATAATATTTATCATTTTTAATATGTAAATATAATTAATTTCACTATATTGTATTTACATGTGGAGTTCACCATTCATATGTTACTTTACTATTAGTTGGTGATATCATATATCAATGATGATATGATATCACTGTTATATGAAATTTTTATTCAAATTTTATAAAAATTTAATTTATCTTACCATTATATAATTTATTTTAAGACTTAAATAAATGACATTTTTATATTGTCTATGATATACTAGTTATACACAATACTTTCTTTTTGAATTTACTCAAAATTAATTGTAAAATTTTTTATGAAATACTTTTGTAATAATTTATTGAAGTTATTTTACTTAATAATAATTCAAAAATTATTATTATCTTCTTATTGTTGGTTATGGAGAAAAAAAATTGAAATTGTAATTAATAAATGCTCATTTTGATTTAATTTTCTGACTTCGCCACTGATCGTGTTCATAACAATATATTTCTCTATTCATTTTATTATACATTAGGGGTAACCTTTGTATCGTATTCATATTGTCTCATTTTAAGTTTGCGTCAAAATTACTTAAATAATAATCAAATTCATTTATTATTTCGCGTTACTATTTTTTTTTTTGTCATTTTCGGGCCAAACTTGTGTTATAAACATAACATAACAAAAGTCCTTCTACATTATTAGCTAAAGTAGAGCAGATCAATATAATTTAAAAAATCAAAGGAGATGTGTGTGCACTTGTCAAAAATTTCAAAGGGATGTCTGTATAATTAACCCACTTAAAACTGAATGTTCGTGGCAAGTGTTAATTTAGAAAAAATAAAAAATAAAAACTCACTGTGTTTGCCAATGATTCAAAAAGTCCTATTTATTTTAAAAAAAATTTTGGTTGTGTTTAGCATTTTAAAAAAAATTATATATATATATTTTTTATGAGCAAACTTCACTTTACCCCTTGTAATTTGGGTAAGGTGCAGATTACTCTCCTGATATTCGGAAATCACCACATAACCCCCATGTGATTACTGGATTGATATGCACACTAAATTCTGTTAACAAAAGTTATAAATTGATAATTATACCCTCATCTTCATCTTCTTCTTCTTCTTCTTCTTCTTCTTTCTCTCTCTCTCTCTCTCTCTCTCTCTCTCTCCATTTCATCTTTTTCACAATTCACTGCCCAAACTTTACATACATATACATATATACTTTATATGTGTACATATATATACATATACAATCTCATGTAGTGTTCAATGATTAGCAATCATATATATATATATACATACATCAGGTGTAAAAACAAAATCAAATTTTTTTTTTTAAACATAACACAGATATATATATATATATATATATGTGTGTGAGTGATTTTCCGACCACACTGCCAACTCAGTATTCAGCTAGAGAGTACTGGCAGAATAGATGACACATGGCTGACCTGCAACAGAAAGAGAAGATTCCGGGTATGGTTCGTCTACCTGGGAGCACTCCGACAATCAAGTCAGTATATCTCTCAAAGATAATCAACTGTTAAACTCACTATTCTGAATATAAATCGCGTACCTTAGACCCGTCGGTGGTGCCTTTTCTTTTATAGTTAACTCAGTCCTTGTCCCAACGGAAGCCTAGCTTCAATGGACTTTTGCTCAGGGCTTATCGAGGACTCTTTAATAGATAGAGATAAACTTCCTAAGAGTTTTATCCTTATCCAGGCTGAGTCCCCTCATCATTCTAGGACTCTTATGCCCTATCCTCTTATCTCGGATTCCGATATCTTCGGAGATAACATCGGCCTTGCCAAGATAACCTCGGCGTCATGACCAGGACACGTAGCACCTCGGCTGACACGTCGGCGTCACCTTGGCCACGTGTTGGTACTCAAAAAATATATTCCCACAACTGCCCCCTAGGTTCTATTACCTCGGCATTCTGAGGTGATGGAACCTATATTGGTACTTCCTTTCAGTATGTCGGCTTAAAGTACCTCAGTTGAGACCATCGCTAAGGCCGACATGCCTTCCACAGAACAAGAATTTCCAAGTGCTCTTTCATGCGTATGAGCTGTCGTGCATAACAACTCAACCATTTCAGCCACGCGTCTTTCTCTTACTGGATCGTACCAGATACGGGCCTGTAAATCAAATCATTCTCGCGTGCGCCGTCTGACGCATACGTTCTTCTAGGTACATTAATGACCTCTTTGCCGCCGTTTCTATGTTTTAACAAAAATCAATTTCTCCTGCTCCGCCTTCTCACTTTCGTATCCCCAAACTCTCAATTCTCTCTAGCTTCTGAATACGCCATTGTTCCAGACTTACAAGCTCTGTAACTGTTTTCATTCCTCTCCTCCGGTGAAGTTTTCGCCGTTCTGCCACTTTTGCAACCGTCGTCTGACTTCGGCGATCTCAACACCGGCTTCCTTTCTTCGGTGAGTTACTATTTCCTCCCGATTTAACATCTTGTTTCAGTTTTTGATGGTATCTTGAGTTCCTGTCATTTTTGCGAACTTGCTTGTGACCTTAATTAGTTTAATATCTTCATGTATCTGAGTATGATTGCCTCGCGATTCTGTTTTTGCTCAATCTCTTCTTGAGTATTCACAACCTGCACACACATTTGTCCACTTTTGCCATTGTTCTTGGCCTTGTACCCTTTCACACACTCTGTCATAGTGTTCTTGGTAGTTCACCCTTGTTCTTGATTCTGAAACACGTTCTTGTTTTCTGTTTTCTGTATCTTTTCCAGATTCTTGCCTTCAATCTTTGTTCCCACAGACTTAGGTTTTGGGATTTGTTTGTAGAACCCACAAATTTTAGGAAAAACTGAAACGAATTCCTTCTAGATCCCTACAAACCCTTACCATAGTACATTTTTAGGGTTTTAGCCGAGGTCCTTTAAACCCTCCAAAAATACTTCTTCCTGAAATCCGATACCTCCATTTAAGCCGACGTTATGGGTATGTAGAAGCATAGGGTAGACATCCCGTCCAAATTAGAGTACTTTAGGCGAGAGTTTGATATGCCGGCCGACGTCCATCTGAGGTTGGCTGGGGATGATGACTCTATCATGCCTACAACTGATTCTATGCCCTTCCCTATGATAGCCTTCATTGAGTGCGGACTTCGGCTCCCACTCAACATCCTTTTTCGTGAAATACTTCACTATTATAAATTGAACCCGATGCAACTCGCCATCAATTCCTATCGAGTTATCAATGGTATCATAGCCTTAGCTAGACAAGAAAACGCTAGGATTACCTTAGCCGACATCCAATATTGCTATACCATGTGTGGCCTTAAAAAAGATACGGGCTGCGTTTACTACCTCAAGCCGAGGTCCACAGAGTACAAAATCGTTGCCGACCTCCCTAACTCTAACAAGGGAGCTGGGGACGATTATTTCATCACCTTGAGGAACTGGGAGTTCGCTCCAGACGAGGACCTCCATCTCTACCCTCTTCCTCGTTCGGTTTTTGTAGAGGGCAATGGTAAGAGCCCTGTGTTCATAATAACTTGTTTTTAAAGTCTTCAATACTTTGTTCATTTCTAATGTCTGTTTTTTCTTGCAGCTCTTCCTCAGCCACCAAAGGGCTTCCGTCAATCTTTCTTTCCCAGCAAAGACTTGGGAAAACTTTTGGACCTGCTAGTTCTCAAACGGAGAGCCCCTCTGGTCCTCAATTTTATTCCTTCTTATAAGTCAGTTCTTCCTGACGTCCCAAAGAAGAAGAAGAAAAGCCAGTCACCTCCTTCTGCTATAATTCCTCAAGCTGCCTCCTCATCTTGGCCAGATCAAGGATCGACCTCTGATCCAGCTAAGCAGCTGTCTACCTCGACTCCATATCTGATCTCGATATCCCAACGCCGACGTCGGCGACGAACTGTTTTTCCTGCCGAGATGGGTCGCCAAAAAGCAGTTGCCAAAGATCTCTTAGCCAGCATTTCTACCAACGTTGACGCTCAGCCAGCACAAACCCAGCCTCAGCCAAAGCAGAAGCAAAAAAGAAT
This sequence comes from Camellia japonica, assembly GCA_030407325.1. Classification (NCBI taxonomy): domain Eukaryota; kingdom Viridiplantae; phylum Streptophyta; class Magnoliopsida; order Ericales; family Theaceae; genus Camellia; species Camellia japonica. Next base: position 86,402,274 of record JAPPVO010000036.1, read on the forward strand.
CAAGAAGGCCCAGCCAAAGGTAACGGTGACTCAGGTTGACACTGAGGACACCTTGCCAATCTCTAAACTGGCTAAGAGCGACAAATCTCATTCTGCCGCTGAGAAGAGGTCTGCCGAGGCCTAACCATCCAGATCTACCCGATCAAAGAGGCTGAGGTCATCCGTTGCAACCACCTCGGGGTCTCTAAAGCACGATGCCCTTTGGGCCCCCCAAATCACTCTGGAAAATAAGCCAGTTAAGGCTAGCGACAGTGCCGACGACATTAATGTCGCTGTCGCCCTTAGTACCACTCTGCTCCTTCCCGGCGATCTAAACCGAAACGCCGAGATGAGCGAATATGAGAACTATGCTTTGATGCTCCAGCACTCCGTTCAGGTAAGTCTCGTTATTTGGTAATTTTTCTTTCTTTCTCTTCATTTCATACTTATAATATTTTCTAATAACTTCTGTTCACTTTCAGGCCATCCAGCATGCTCATTCCTTCACAGTACAAGCCTTTGAGAATCGGCAGGAGCTGGCCGACAAAAGGAGGGAGGTTTCCAGTCTGCAAAAGACTAACAAAAATCTGCAGTCAAAGATGAAGACCTTGGAGGATCAGGCCGAGGCTGCCATCAAAGCTCAAAATGATGCCGAAGAAAAGACGGACTTCGCTGAGGCCATCAAGAAAGTTCTTGAGGTCGAAAAGAAGGAGGCCGAGGAGAAAACGGCCCAGGCCCAAAAAGAATTGCAAGAGGCCTTGGCCACGAAGGACGCTGAGCTCAAGGCAGCCGATGAGAAGGGCTACAATGAGGGGGTGGCCAATGTCACGGTGGACTATGAAAAGCAAGTAAAGCAGGCATGCAATAAGGGTTTTACCCTTGGTTGGATGTCTCTTCTAAAAAGGCTTGAAGTCCCCGAGGACTCGCCCCTTAGGAACACCGACGTCATTCCTTTGCCATTCCCCCTGTTTCCAAGCCAATCCGATGACGACTCTGAATCTGAGGAAGAGGTTTTGGTGAGGAAGCCAAAAGAGGCTGCTGGGGCCAAGTCCCCTTCTCAAAATGAACAAGTCTTGGACTTAACTCAAGAGGAAGAGGGTGAGGAAGTTCTCAAAGACGCTACAGCTGAGAAGGCATCGGCCGACGTGACCCTTGCCGACAAGAGCCTTAATGAAACCCTTCAAGAAATTGATGCTGAACTTGCGGCAGAAAAGGCTGCCGAGGTGTCTTCCCAGCAGTCGTTCGAACTTCAGACCCAACCATCTGTTGTTGCCGAAGAGTCTTTACTTTGATGTGTTTTTCCTTTGTATTGTGTACTTTTGTTCTTCTCTTTTTTGGAACAATTAGTAAGTTTTGGCCGACGTGCCTTCTTTTGAATGTTAATACAACTTTCCTTCTCTGAATGTTTATATCTTTGTCTTCTCTTTACAGCTTTTGCATGATTCTATACTTAGAATATTTTGCATATCTTTAATATACACTTCAATCCTTGTGCAACCTTCTCGGGGTGACACACCTCGGTCATACAAACTGATGATTCACCTCGGCAAGCACCTAAGTACCTTTCTTAGCATAACCTTGGTTTTAGCTTGTAAATTTGTTCATAAAATTTCAACAAGTGTTTAACCTTAGTCTAACTTTAACTTGTAAACTTTTTTCAAGTTTCAACAAGTGTTAAACACGATCTCAGCTTAACTTCAACTTGTAAACTCTTCTCAATTTTCAACAAGTGTTAAACATGATCTCGGTTTAACTTCAACTTGTAAACTTTCCTCAAGTTTCAACAAGTGTTAAACATGATCTCGGTTTAACTTCAACTTGTAAACTTTTCTCAAGTTTCAACAAGTGTTAAACATCATCTCGGTTTAACTTCAACTTGTAAACTTTTCTCAAGTTTCAACAAGTGTTAAACATCATCTCGGTTTAACTTCAACTTCTAAACTTTCCTCAAGTTTCAACAAGTGTTAAACATCATCTCGGTTTAACTTCAACTTGTAAACTTTTCTCAAGTTTCAACAAGTGTTAAACATAATCTCGGTTTAACTTCAACTTGTAAACTTTTCTCAAGTTTCAACAAGTGTTAAACATCATCTCGGTTTAACTTCAACTTGTAATCTTTTCTCAAGTTTCAACAAGTGTTAAGCATAATCTCGGTTTAACTTCAACTTGTAAACTTTTCTCAAGTTTCAACAAGTGTTAACCATAATCTTGGTTTAACTTCAACTAGTAAACTTTTCTCAAGTTTTAACAAGTGTTAAACATCATTTCGGTTTAACTTCAACTTGTAAACTTTTCTCAAGTTTCAACAAGTGTTAAACCCATTTTTCTTCTCTCTACCCCCTGATGTGAACCTAAGTTCCACTTGGATTCTCATTATACATGTATTCCAGAAACAACGTTATGTATCTTTATCAGTCACAAGTGTATAAATATATATAAACAAGCTAAAAACTTTATTTATTTACTTCGGCAAAATGACAAAAATTCTAATGATAGAAAAATTTCAAATTGCAAGTGTTCCAAGGCCTTGGCAACTCTTTGCTCTCATTATCTTCAAGCCGATATGCCCCATTGCCCAGTACCGAGATGATTCTATAAGGTCCTTCCCAATTTGGGCCAAGCTTCCCCTCTCTGGGATCCTTCTTGTTGCCGACGACTTTCCTTAGGACGAGGTCACCGATTTGAAACTCCCTTGGGTTCACCTTTTTATTATAAAGCTCTGGCAAGCTGCTGCTGGTTTGCTGCCAGCTGAATTGCAGCTCTCTCCCTTCTTTCCTCTAGTAGGTCCAGATCTCGGCTAGGAGTACATCATTAGTTTCGGTCTCTACTCCCTGGGTTCTGATCCAAGGATGCCGACCTCCAGCGGAATGACAGCTTCTGTGCCATAAGCCATGGCAAAGGGGGATTCCCCCGTTGATCTTCTCGGTGTAGTCCGATATGCCAGAGCACACTTGGTAGTTCATCCACCCACTTTCCCTTTGCTGCCTGCAACCTCTTCTTTATCCCATCCAAGATAACTTTGTTGGATGCTTCTGCTTGCCCATTGCTTTGGGGAAAGCTTTGGGGTTGAAAAATAGTTCTTGATTTTGAACTTTGCACAGAAGTTCTTAATTAGCTTGCTGTCAAATTGTGTTCCATTGTCTGCAACTATTACTCTTGGAATCCCAAACCGGGTGATGATGTTCTTCCATATGAAGTTCTTTACATCAATATCTCGGATTTTGGCAAGGGGTTCAGCTTCTATCCACTTGGTGAAGTAGTCTGTTGCCACCAGCAGGTATTTTCTTTGTCCAGTTGCTTGGGGCAGTTTCCCAACGAGATCCATGCCCCATTGGACAAACGGCCAAGGACTGGATATTGGGTTCAGGTCTGCTGCTGGTTAGTGTATTAGAGGTGCAAACCTTTGACATTTTTCACACTTCTTGACATTGTCCTTGCTTTTCCAGGTTATACTGCACTAGCTAGGTTGGCCAATGCATCGGCGTGACTGTTATCATCTCGGCTGGCCTGAAGTAGTCGGCAGTTCTGAAACAAGGCTGCCAACCTAATGACCTCCTTTGCGTAGGCCGACATCCTTTCATCTCGGGCTGCAAACTCACCTGTTGTCTGGTTGACTATAAGTTGTGAGTCACAAAAGACTATTACCTCATCTGCTTGTACTGCTGCTACCAATTTCAGTCATGCAATAAGTGCTTCGTACTCTGCTTCATTGTTTGAGGCCTTGAACCCCAAGCGAATCGATTGTTCTAGTACCTGCCCATCTGGAGATATCAATACTACTCCTGCCCCCGCTCTCTGTCGGTTTGAACTCCCATCAACGAACAGTCGAAAGGAGTTGCCGATGTAAATGCTGCAGGGTCTGAGTTTTTCTTCCTTCCTTTGTTCCGTTGCCCTTGGCTGGGCTCTTCCTTGTTTGTTTGGACATCGTTCACCCTGGCTCAATGGAGCCCGATGTTTGATGGATTCTGGAGTGAACTCGGCCACGAAGTCGGCCGAAACCTGGCCTTTGATTGCTGTTCTGGGTCTGTACTCTAGGTCATACTGGCCCAGGGCGACTGCCCATCTAGCTATTCTTCCTGTCAGGTCTCCTTGTTGCAGTAAGGACTTCAAAGGGTGTTCAGTTAGCACCACAATTTTATGGGCCTGGAAGTAATGGTTCAGCTTCTTTGAAGCCATTACTAAAGCCAGTGCCAATTTCTCTAAGGGTAGATACCTCGTTTCTGCATTGGCCAGGGTTTTGCTTACATAGTAAACAGCCCTTTGTTCCCCTTTTTCTTCTCGGACTACCACTGTGCTTATCACATGTTCTGAAACTGCTAAATATAAAAACAACTCGTCTCCAGGTTCTGGATTTGAAAGAACTGGGGCTGTGGTCAGATACTTCTTTAGGTCGGCCAAGGCGGCTTTGCATTCTTCGGTCCACAGGAAGTCTGTGGCTTTCTTTTCTAAGTTGAAGAAAGGTCTGCAGTTGTCTGAGCTTCTGCTGATGAACCTATTCAAGGTTGCGGCCCTTCCGGTTAGCATTTGTACCTATTTTGCCGACGTCGGGCTCTTCAACTCCAGGATGGCCTTGATCTGATCTGGGCTGGCCTCAATGCCCCTTCTGGTCACCAGGTATCCCAAGAACTTACCAGATCCAACTCCAAATGCGCACTTTGATGCATTGAGTCGGAGCCGATATGCTTTAAGGATTTCAAAGACTGCTTTGAGGTCGGCCAGATGACCTTCTGGTTCCTTGGTCTTCACGACCATGTCGTCGATGTAAACTTCCACCGTTCGGCCAATCAGGTGTCTGAACATCTTGGTTACCAACCTTTGGTAAGTTGCTCATGCGTTTTTCAACCCAAAAGGCATCACCTTGTAGCAGTACAGCCCTTTTGGGGTGATAAACGCAGTCTTCTCTTCATCTGCGGGGTACATGGCTATCTGGTGATACCCCCTGTAGGCATCCAGGAAGCTCATCCTTCCATGCCCTGAAGTGGCATCCACTAGCTGGTCAATCTTGGGTAGAGGGAAGCTGTCTTTGGGACAGGCCTTGTTTAGGCTGGTAAAGTCCACACAGACCCTCCATTTACCATTCTTCTTTTTCACCACTACTGTGTTCGATAGCCATGTCGGGTAATTTACTTCTCGGATGGCCCTAGCCTCCAGAAGTCTATCTACTTCTTCCTCCACTGCTTCGACGTGTAACAATGTCGGTTTTCTTGCTCGTTGGATTACAGGTTTGGCCGACCTGTCAACGTTCAGTTTATGGCAAGTGACATCGGGGTCAATGCCAGGCATTTCGTAAGGTGTCCAAGCAAACACCTCAATATTTGCTCTTAGGAAAGCTTCCAGCTCTTTTTTCTCTTCTTCGGCTAAGCCCGAGCCAAGAAGAAATAAGCGTTCTTCATTCCCTTCCTGGACTAGGATTTTCTTCAGTGCTTCTTCACTCTTCTCGGCTGGCTCTTTGCCGACATCCTCTAGGACCTCCACGTCCTCGTCTTCGATCTCTGCCTTCTCTGGTTCTCGAATGCTGCAGGTGGATTTCATTGCTGCCATGGAGCAATTCTTTGCTTGCAGCTGATCTCCTCTGACCTCCTCAATCCCATGCTCTGTTGGGAACCGCAATAGTTGATGCAGTGTTGAGGGAGCAGCCCCCATTGCATGCAACCATGGCCTTCCCAAGATGATGTTGTAAGGGGAGGGTGTGTCGATTACGGTGAACTCTGTTGTTATCTTCCTGGTGCCTGCCTGCACCTCAAAGCTGGTTGTTTCCAGTGGCCATGTCGGTGTTCCATTGAACCCGACCATTGGGCTACTGGATTGCTCCATATCATCTGGGTGAAGGCTGAGCTCCTTGTAACATCGGATGTACATGATGTCACAAGAGCTGCCTTGGTCAATCAGGATGTGCTTTACTTGGCATTCCCTAACCTGGAGGGATACCACCAAGGCATCGTTATGTGGATGCTGTACCATCTCAAGGTTGGCTTCAGTAAAGGACACTACTGGTCCTTGGCACTCCTCTGCCTGATGTCTTTTCTCCCCGACTTGGTAGACATGCTGTAAGTGCTTCACCTTCTGGGTCTCCCCCATAATTTTGTTTTCGTTGACCTTCGAGTGGATTACATTAATTACCCGAGGTCCTCCTGCTTGAGGTTGCTATGCTGGGGGAGGCGGAGCTACTAGTGCCTAAGGCAGTCTTGCCTGTTCTTTCCTTGTTCTGGCCTCATCGACAAGGTCTCTCAGATGGCCTTGCCTCACCAGGTCTTCTAAGTGTGTTTTCAGGGCTCTACAGCCCTGAGTCATATGCCCATCTTCATTGTGGTAAGCACAATGCCTGCCAAGGTTTCTTCCTATAAATTCTCCTGGTGCCCTCGCTGGTGTTCTGAAATAGGGTTGATTCCGAATTTTATCCAGGACTTTGTGGATTGGGATTCGGAACACAGTTGTCACTGCCTGTGCAGCCCTCAGTTCTGTCTCTTGCTTGCTGGATCCATTGTTTCCTCGGCCTCGCTTCGGCGAGCCGTTTCCTTTCTCTTGTTTTGTCTCCTTAGTCCCCGATGTATCTTCCTCGGCTCTGGCGTATTTTTCAATTCTGGCCATGAGCTCTTCCATGCTTTTTGGCAGTGTCTTTGCCAAAGACTTTCGTAGCGGGCAGTTGTCTTTTAGGCCGTTCTTGAAAGATACGACCGCCACCTCTTGATTACATTCGGGTATTCGGTTGAACACCTCATAGTATCTTTTTGCGTAGGCCCTAAGGCCCTCATCCTTACTGATCTTCAGAGCCATCAATGCGTCTACCCTTAATGGCTGTAGCTTGTTTGTCACGAACCTGGCCACAAACATCTCGGCCAGGCCTTCCCAGGTCTTCACACTTCCCTTTGGTAGTTTGTGAAACCAATCTGATGCAATCTCCCCGAAGGACGAGGGGAACACTTTGCAGAGCAACGGCTCGTTCCCACTATACAATGCCATTGAGTTCAAGTATAATCCAACGTGGAAGTTGGGGTCTGACTTACCATCGTATATTTGGAACCTCGGCATACTGAATCTCTTCGGTGCTTCAAATTTGTCCAACTCCACTGAGAACGGTGTTCTCGGCTTATCAGGGGAGTTTACCTCGGCATCGGGCTTTTGTTGCTTCCTCTTGAGGTAATCTCTTAAGTCCTCCTTTGTCCGCCCAGGAGCTCGGCTATCTCCTGATTTCAATCTTTTTGGTGCACTACTTTCAGCTTCGTGGTGAGTCCTCTTTGACCTTTCTCCATTAGTTGTGTCGAAGCACAGCACCTGCCCCTGAACATGCCAATGTTCTTTAGGGTTTGCCTCCTTTGTGTGATGCGTCCTCCATGATTCTTCCCTTCTTGACTCTCCTTGTCCGACTTCCCTAGAAGGTGGTGAGAATGTCTTTCGCTCCTAGTGTGCTGAGGGGCTATGGGGATTGTTTTCTGCCCTCCCTTCTGGGCATTGGTCGCTGGAATCGGCGTGTCCTACAGCGGGAATGGTGGCTGCATAATGTTGTTTTGCATCATAAAATTGACAACTGATTGCAGGTCCGCCAATTTGTTTGCCATCTCTTTTACCTCTTCGTCCTTCCGCAGGCATCTATCCTTCCATACCTGGAGGTCATCCTCATTGTAGTACCCACGTCGATCTGGCTTCTTTGGTACGTCACCATCCTGGCCGACGTCTTTGTTCCTGTGATTCTGGTCACGAGTTTCTGTGTTACGATTGTCTCCTTCGACGTCAAGGTCAATAGGTCTTCCACTCCCAGTAGGAGTGTCGTCCCCAATCTTTTCCTTCTGTCCGTTGCTGGCCATATATTCTCATTTCTTTCCCACAGACGGCGCCAAATTGTGTGAGTGATTTTCCGACCACACTGCCAACTCAGTATTTAGCTGGAGAGTACTGGCAGAATAGATGACACCTGGCTGACCTGCAACAGAAAGAGAAGATTCCGACGGTGGTTCGTCCACCCGGGGGCACTCCGACAATCAAGTCAATATATCTCTCAAAGATAATCAACTGTTAAACTCACTGTTCTGAATATAAATTGCGTACCTTAGACCCGTCGGGGGTGCCTTTTCTTTTATAGTTAACTCAATCCTTGTCCTAACAGAAGCCTAGCTTCAATGGACTTTTGCTCAGTGCTTATCTAGGACTCTTTAATAGATAGAGATAAACTCCCTAAGAGCTTTATCCTTATCCAGGCTGAGTCCCCTCATCATTCTAGGACTCTTATGCCCTATCCGCTTATCTCAGATTCCGATATCTTCGGAGATAACATCGGCCTTGCCGAGATAACCTCGGCGTCATGACCAGGACACATGGCAGCTCGGCTGACACGTTGGCGTCACCTTGGCCACGTGTTGGTATTCAAAAAATATATTCCCACAATATGGATAAAACATGAGCATACAAAGTTTTTTTTTTCAATATTCATTGTGCATCTATATATACGTGTGTGTGTGTATATATATATGATTCTGGATGATTAGATGATGGTGTTTGATGAATTGAAAATTCAAAATTGTGTTATTCGATTTCAATTTTTCACTACGTATACACAAACATACATACATATATATATATATATATATATATATATATATCTTTGATTTGATGATTAAAAGAGAGAGAGAGAAGATGTTGATTTTAAAAATATATAACACACATATATATGGATAAAACATAAGCATACAAAGTTTTTTTTCAATCTTCACTGTGCATCTATATGTGTGTGTGTGTGTGTGAATCTTCACCAGATGATTTGATGATGTGTTTGATGAATTGAAAATTCAAAATCGTGTTATTTGATTTCAATATTTTAACTATGCGCGCGCGTGCGCACACACACACACATGTATCTTTGGTTGGGAAACATTATATAAAAAAGAAAAAGAAAAAAAGAGAGAGAGAGATAGAGAGAAGATGCTGATTCCAGAAAATATATATATTATATATATATAATGATATATATGTATATGAATGTATATGATTTTAGAAAAATAAATATCTAATGATGTATATATATATGAATGTATATATGTTTGTATAACTAGCTGCTAATGGTTGCAAATAGAAATAGGAAAAGAATAGCATCATTTATAAATTTGAAAAGGTATAAAGGGTATTTTCGTCATACAAACTGACTCACTCTCTATAAAGGCGCGTGACTTTCACATTCTGTTATCTTAGACAGAAAAGCTAATAGTGTTTTTAGTCCACAAATCACACGAGGGTTATGTGGTGATTTTTGAATGCTAGGGTTCGCATCCGACTCAAACCACAGGTGTCTTTTTTTTTTTTTTTTTTTTTTCAAAATTTTCTAATCTAAGAGGATCTAAAAATATTTTTAAAAAAAAAAAAATTCAAAAAAGGAAATTACTATTTAGCATTTGTCAAAGCCATTAACATTTTGGCATCATTTTTATTTATAAAAAAAAATAAAAAGTTAAAAAGCAAAAAAAATTACTAAAGAGCAATTTTCAAAACAACTCTAAGTACTTTCACTAAGGGATTGGACCCTCTCCAGTTTAGTATTCCAATTAGATGGTCCAGCCTAGCTTATTTTGGGCTCATTTTAGATTTGTCTTGATGATTCAAATTGTTCTGTGTAGAATTTGTCGAGTACTTCATGCTTGTAAAAAATTACATTGATCAGATATCAATAGCCATTTGATCATATCACATTTGTATTAACAATTTATTTTTTAAAATTATACTTACTATTAACACAAATTTAATCTTATCAAGTAGTTATTAATATCCGATTAACGTGATTTTTTGTAGGGATGAAATACTTGACAAGTCCTACACATTGAACTGTTCGAATTATTGATGTGAACTCTGTGGTTGGCTTATAGAGATCCAATGATTTTGGACCGAAGAGAAGCCACTGCCTTTCGGTAATACTAATTTCACAAATATTCTATAATTTAATGGGTAAATTACCAATAGGTCATAATAGTTAGACTCAATTTCCTTCAAGTCCTATTGAAAATAAATTTTAGTAAAATTGTCTTTTAAAATAATTTTTTGTGATGATTTTTTATATAAGTCGCAAAAAATTGACAAGCAGTGACTTTTTTTGTCAATATTTTTATAAATTGTCGTTGAAACTTACAATTAGTGATTTTTTTTTTTTTTTTTTTTTTTTTTTGGGGCAAAATTTTCAAATTGTCGTTGAAAGTTGAAAATTAGTGATTTTGTTGTAACAATTTTTTAAAATTTTCCCTAAAACTTATAATTAGTGACATTTTTTATGACAATTTTTAAACCGTCGTTGAAAATTAACAATTAATGACTTTTTTTAATAGTGTTTAATGAAAAATGTCATTAATTCTCATAGGACCTATTACCTACACGTGAATCTCCTAATTTAATAGTGCCTGTAAAGTATGAAAACTTGACTAATCAATAAAGCACCCACGTAATAATACAGTTCTAACAAGGGCACTCAGTTCATAAATTCAAACTTAAATTTTGTTCGGCCAAAGGTCCAGGCATTGAAATACTTGGGAAATTCTATTTCCACAGACTTACTTATCTCAGTGCATATTATTTCTCAATGCACACAGTTATGAATTTGATTAGGTATTATTTGTCTCATTCCACACACCACATATTCCAATTATAACCCTCAACTCAAATATTGTACACACACTTTCCACTCAATTCCCGATCTGTTTACTAATTCTGAATTCATCACTTTCCCTTGTGATTTCTCTATGGGTGACTCACTCCAATCAATTAAATTTTGAATTCTACTTCTGAGTTTGTTTCCTCAAATCCATATATATAAATATATATATTTGTGTGTTTGTGCTTTGATACAGTGGTATAGATAGCTCTGTGAACTTTCTATGCTAGATTTAATTATGGGTTTTCTGTTTCTATAATAAATAGGTACTATTTCTATGTTTCGTTGAATTTGGATTATATATTGATTTTGTTTAACCACAAAGACAATGACAAGTCACAAAAGCCTCTCAAATTGCCAGGAAATTAAGTTTTGATCATTTGGTATTGATTTTTCAAATAGAATTGATTTGATTATTGTTGACGACAAACCATTTAAGATCGTCTTCCTCTCTATTATTCTCTATTGGATTCGTAACCGAAACAAATTGAATTGATTCTAGAGAGAGAGAGAGAGAGAGAGAGAGAAAACAAAAGGATTTGTGGGTTTGTTTGTTGTTGTTGGCAGTAGAGAAAGAGAGAGAGAGAAAGAGAGGATGAGATGGGTTGGCTAACTTTCGAAGCTAGAGTAATCTCCACTTCCAACGCTGAAGTTCCCCTCCTCGACATCGACCTCCTCTCCACTTGCTGCTATTGTTGTTACTTTGCTGCCATTGCTGTTGCTACTATTTATTTATTTTTATATTTTATGTGTGTGTATGTTCAACAACAGATAGCGCCTCTAATTTTATTTATTTATTTATTTATTTATTGAATATATAGTGAAGATCTATTTGTTTGTTTGTTGTTGTAGTGGATGTAGAAAACAAGTTTGTGAAATTTTAAATAGATAGATCAGACCTTTATATCTTTTAGAAGAATAGAGAAAGAAACTCACATTTTTAAATAGATAGAGAGAGAAAGGCATTGATTTTGAACAGATAGGGAAAAAAGTTCAACAGATAGATATAAATTTGAATAGATAGAAAATAATTTGAACATATATAGATATAAATTTGAACAGATAGTCAAAAAAATTCAACAGATAAATTAAGGGGTAAAATTATAAATAAAATATCCTTCAAAAATAATAAAAGTATTTCTCACTAAATTATTTCACAAATAGTAGATCTCTCACTAACAAAAAATACCAACTAGACCTAATGCCTTAAACTTTCTTTAAATTAGATTTATCACTAATTTTTTCATCTAACAATTGATTAGCAAATTTACGAGCGTGAATGTGAGAATCTAATATATGACCAATTTGTATTTTTCGTGTGACATTGTTTTTAAATTGAGGGTAAATTTGGGAACTTTGATAATAGTTTAAAAAAAAAATTACTAAAAAGCTAAATAGTTAAGAAACCATACAAAAGTTAAAAATTCTCTTTTCTTTATATACTTTTTGTACGTTTTTTTTTTTATATATAAAAAGTTAAAAAATCATATCAAATATATTAGTTTTTTCATCTCATATTTTAATAAAAAAATTATTAAAATAACCTATTATCAAACCAACCATGAATCTCATTTTCAACGGAAATATGAATCTAGGGGTGGTTTTGAGAATAAGATATTTTAGTAATTTTTTTTGCTAAAATGTTATGTTTAAGATGATTTTTTGACTTTTTATAAACAAAAAAAAAATGTAAAAAAAATGAAATATTTGACTTTTTTTAATATACTTTATTGTCTTTTTAATTTTTTTTAGTAATTTTTGACTTTTTAACTAGTGTCCAAACTTTCCAAACTTACAAAAATTCTCCCATTGTCGGGTCTTAAAAAAAATTAGGAAAATAACTTAACAGTGATATCAAGAAAAATAAATTCAAAAATAAAATTATTATAAATATTAATAATTTAAATTACCCATTTTTTCATTAGTTTATAATTAATTTTCACTTAGATGCAATTGTCCAAAACAATTCTCCTATTGCCAACTGCTTGTGATGAAGACCATATAAAATACTATCTACCAATATCAATCAGCATCAATCAGTACTGCTCTATCCGCTAATCACGATTAAATTTTAAAATTTATAATCTGTTTTTGAAACTGTTCCGTTATAGTTAATACACATATTTTTTAATCTATAATAAAATATCAAAGTAAAAATAAGTATGAGAAAGATTTAATATGTCAAATTATATTATAAATTAATATTTATATATAAAAAATATTATATAATTGATATTATATATTATATAAAAACTTGATAATTAGTTAAAATTTTTTTAATCTGTTAATTCATCCAATCTCTCAAATTACAATCTGTCAATCCGGTAATTCAATATTCAACTTATAATATTACTCTCAAATTACTCAAACCGCGGACGTCCGTACCTCTAATACATCAGTCTACATAACTGATGGTGTCATCCCCTCCAATTGAACAAAGATGCATCGGAAGCTTTATTGATGACAAAGGCCTTTTTGGAAGCATATTTTTATAAGTTAAAAATTAATTTATTTAGCACTTTTTAAAACAATTCAAAATAGTCATTATGCTATTTTGGGAAGAATTTTTTTGACATTTTAGGAAGAATTTTTTTAATCCTATTTTTTGGTTTTTGGATATTTGGAAAGAATGTTTTTAATTTGGGCTTTTAATTTTTAATTTTTTTAATCTACTTAAAAAAGTTTTATTTGAGATGAATTTTAACTTTTGGGAAAATTATTTAAAAGTCCTATTAGGGAGAATTATGCTACATATGGTCCTATAAAAAACTTATGTTCCCATAAGTCCTGTGGAAGTTTGTTGACACATTTACCCTCATATTAGTTGTTAATAATCATAAATAAGTAATAAAACCATATATAGGAAATTGTAAACGTAACGTAACGTGACATAAACGTAACGTGACACTATATAAACGTAGCGTGACATATCTACATAACGTAACGTAATGTGACACCTATATAAACGTAACGTGACATATCTACATAAACGTAACGTAACGTGACACCTATATAAACGTAACGTGACATATCTACGTAAACGTAACGTGACACATATATAAACGTAACGTAACACCAATATGAACGTAATGTGACACCTACATAAATGTAACGTAACGTGACACCTATATAAACGTAATGTGACATTTACATAAACGTAACGTAATGTGTCACGTTACGTTTCGCAAACTTAATAAGTTTTTATTTTTTTAATCCGTTTGTTTTGAAATAGATATATAATCTTAATATATTTTTATTTTGTATTATTAATTGTAAAATTTAAAAAATTATCAATAATATATGTGAAGAATATCGTCGGATCAACCAACATACATACATACATATATTTTTCCTCCATCACCAGCATCACAATCTAATTGCTGGAGCATCACATCGTGGTCATCATCACCACCGTTGATCACACCCACCTCTCCTCATTTATTTCCACTCTCACTCAACGTCCCAAATCAAAACAAACAAACAACTCTTTCATGTCAGAGAGAAAAAAATGATAACCCACTCTCTCTCTCTCTCTCTCTCTAACCCTGTTGGACAACCACATTGGCTCTGATTGAACGACATTCGTTTCGCACTTCTCGAGTCAAGCCATGGCTGCAGCACTGGAATGATATCAATTCGGTGGTTGGGAGTGAGAGAGAGCGAGAGAGGGAAGGTGTGAAAATGGGGGGTAAAAAGATTAGGATCTTGTTGAATACATTCTTATGAAAATAGGACTTGAGACTCTATAAGAAATTACACAGGACTTAGCCTAGCATAAAATTCTAAAAAAGGACTTATAAATAAGTCTCCCTTAACTTTTTTGTAAGTTTGTGAGAAAAAAAAATAAAATAATTATAATTTAGATGTAATATTTTATTTTATTAACTTTTTAATTTATTTCAATTTTTAATAGGTTAAATTAATGCCAACCATCTTGCCAAACAAGGGTTATGTTCGAATAATAAATTTAGAAAGAGAAAAAAATTAAAATTTATATTTTTTATTTTTCATATTTTCTCTTTTTTCTTTTATTATAAATTTTTATTAAAATTTATGATTTCAATACGGGTATAAAAGATTGCTTGCGGTAGAAAACACAATTTTTTTAATGAGACAAATATTTGAGATAAATAATGGATCTTATATAGGTCGAGTTGTAAAAACTTGAAGATAAAATTTAAGATTTCGAGTTCATATCATCTCAAAGGGTCATTGAAAAGTTGTCTGATTAATTTTAAGGATCTAAAATTAGTCAAAATACATGTAATATGTGAGTCCTTTTCATTTGTTATAATTTCGTTGATTGAACAAGTCATATTACTTATATATGTTATTAATACAATATTATTTGTCATTCGGGTATTACTCAAAATATAATCACTTAAAAAAAAATAAAAAATAAAATTAGTCAGAGTATCTACAATGTGAACTTGTGTTCAAATAAAATCATTCATGTTGTGCCAAATCTGAATCTATGTTTGATTTGAGAAGTCGATTGGCTTTTTTGATTATTTTAATTATTTTAATTCGGGGTTAAAAAGTTTAGTTTGAAAAAGATTTTTGATTTTTTTAATTTTTTTATAAAAAAATATAATAATTATAAATTAAATATAATATTTTACTTTATTAAATTAAAAAATTTATTTTATTTTTTGTGATTATTTTAACTTTAAAAACCTCCACACCCACTTCGCAGGCACTATTGTGGGGGAAGTTATATTCAAATGAAATCTTTTTTAAGTTGGTGCCAAATCTGAATGTGTAGATACGGTGGGCCCAAATTTAGAAAATTTTATTGGACTTCTCCGGGGTCTTTTGGAATACATTAAAAAAAAGTTAGATTTTTAGCTGCTTCTTTTTTTTTTTTTTTTTTGAATGACCTAAATAAGTGTATTTTTTATCTTTTATGAAAAGATATGCAGAAAAGTAGAGAGGTGATGTGATGAAAAAAAGATAAAAAAAATAAAAAGATAGATTATATTGGAGTTGCCAAACTTGGTCTTAGTTTTTTTAATCAAAAAAATCAATTTTTTTATCCAAATAACTTAATTTTTTGTTAAAAAAATCAAAAAAAATTAATAAGTTAACTCAGTCGTTAATTACAAGAAGCGGCGTGTTTCTACTTTCATCATATGAATGCACCATGACTTGTATTTTCAGTTGCATGGAGTGGCGTCATGGTGGCCCAAGTCATTTAACTAATGACGCGCAAGCAGTATTAGGAAGCCATTAAAGAAATGGTTAATTACACTAATAATTCTTATAGTTTGGGACTTTTCTGACTTTTTAATTGTGACACATTTGACTATGAATTTTAAATCTTATTCGAAATAAGGAAAATTGAAAATATCATTCATCCTGCTTGTTTCCACTTTTCAAAAAATATTTTTCAAAAAATTCTACTTTTTTATTTTCCATGTTTTTTTGTTTTTACTGATTTTTTTTAATATTTTAAGTAATTTTTTTTTACTTTTTAGACACACCTAACATAAATACACTTAGAAAGTAAAAAAAGTTATTAAATTTTTTTTAAAAAAATTCACTAAATATCAAAAATATATAAAAAAAAACAATAATTCAGTACATTTTTTTATATTTTTTTGTATTTATTAATTTTTTAAATATTTTTCACAAATTTTTTACTTTTTAGATACATCTAAGTAAGGTGCATCTAAAAAAGTAAAAAAAAATGTTTAAAAATTAAAAAATATTCACTAAAAACAAAAAAATACGAAAACCAAAAAGTCAATTTTCAAAAAACTTAATTCATAAAACTCAAACCAAACACACTGATTAAATTTTTTAAGGGTAAAATCGTCAATTTGATAAAATATAAACTAATTTCACAAAAATAAATGTCAAAAAAATATTTTAAATTTTTTAAAAATTATTTTTATCCACCAATGATAAAATTATGTAAAATTAATAAAAATTAATAAAAATTACATGATTAATTTTTTAAAATTAATTTTACATGAATATCATCCAAACACATAATAAAAATTAATTTGGTAAAAAAAATAAATGTCTAAAAGATTTATCTATTTTGCATAATTTTATTTTTAATGGGTAGAAATAATTTTTAAAAATTCAAAAATATTTGTTTGACATTTATTTTTGTTAAATTAGGTTATATTTTATCAAATTGACAATTTTACCCTTAAAAAATCTAATGATATCTTCAATTATCATTATTTGGAACAAGATTCAAAATTCTAGATCAAATGTGTCACAATTGAAAAGTCAGGGATCAAAATGAAACAAGTCCTAACTATAGGGACTATTTGTTTAATTTGCCCTTCAAGAAAAGTGGTTTTGAAGAGAATCTAAGGCTAAAGACAATTTTTACATAATTAGATCCATATATATATATATATGACTCACGCTTCATCTCATATTTGTATTTTATTTTATTATTATTTCATTATATATATATATATATATATAAAGTCTTTAGACTCAACTTTCACGTTGCATAACATGATCGTTTCATATTTTCACATATTTTTATTTATTTATGTATAATTTCTATATTTTTGAGAATATTTGTCACAAATGTATTAATATTAAGAGATTTTTAGTTTAAGGTCCTAAACATTATGATTTTATAAGATAAAACACATACAATATTTTCATAATAGTTGAAATCTTTTAGTATTTTTGTAGAAAAATTTCAACTCTTCACAGTGAATTTTTTTTTTTTTCATAAAGAAATTTCTTTAATAATATTATTGAGGGATCTTAATTAATAAGAATAAAAAAATATTAGACCTCTCCTACTATCCAAAGTTAGAGAGGGATGTTTCACTGTTTTTTCTTAATATTAACTGTATTTCCTCTATAAAAAAAAATGTTAAATCCATATCTCTAGTTATGCAACGGTGTGTTTGTTTTGAATGATTAGGGTGTGGGATTGGACTATTAGTCCCACCGAACTATTTGTTTGAAAAAATTTTCTCTGGACTATTAGTCCTACAAATATGGACTATCCTATCCCATAGGGAGGGGTGGGATAGAAACCATGGGATAACTCATCCTATGGGATTAAACAATGAAATTACATTTTCGCCCTCTAGTATTTAATTATGTATTATATTTAGTAAAATTTAAGAAAATTTAAATGTCTCAATTTGAAAATAAAATAATTTTATTTAATTTTTATTTTTGTTTTATTTATTTAATTTTTTAAAATATTTTTTTATAGATATTTATTGATGTTTTATTTTAAAATTTTGTTTATATTTTATTTAATTTTATTATTTAAATTTTAATAGATGTTTATTTTATTTCATTATTTAATTATTATTATTATTTAAAATAAATTTATTTTAAATTTTAATTAAAAAAATAACATATATTTTTATTTATATTTAATTTATTTAATTTTTTTAAAAATAAATTTATTTAATTGTAAAAAAGTAAAATAAAATAATTTTTTATAATCTAGCTAAAAATAATTAAAATATTAAAATTATGTTTAATATTGCTATTATTTAGTAAATAATTAAAAATGATAAAATAGTCATTTGAGCATTTATCCTTCTCCATAATATCCCAAACAAACATTGGATAACTAACAATAGTCCAATCCAGACATCTAATCCCATGACTAAACAAACATAGGATACAAATTCAGTCTAACCAAATAGTCTCGGGACAATGTATCCTAGGACTAATAGTCCGATGGATTACAATCCCTCCTTATCCAGTCCGTCCAAACAAACGCACCCTAAGAGCTTGTTTGATTGGGCAAACTATTGTGAGATTATTAATTTAAGAGACTCACATTTGTTTACTTGCATATTTACACTGCAAAAAAAGGCGTTTTTTGCGACGATACCGAGCCGTCGCAAATGTTCCCGGACCCCGTCGCTAATGCCTTTTGCGACGGTAAGTTGCCTTTTTGCGACGGTAATGAGGGGTCGCGACAAAGGGGGTTGCAAAAGAGCTTTAGCGACGGTACGTACCGTCGCCATTAGTTTCTGCGATGGTAAGGTCTCTTTTTTGCGACGGCATTTTTCCCGTCGCCAATAATGGGAAAAATATCAGTTTTCGCGACGGCACGTATTTACCGTCGCTAAAAGTGAGGTTTTGAGACGGCAACCATCCCGTCGCTAAAACTCTGACATCATATAAGTATTGGCGACGGCAAAGGTTACCGTCGCTAAAGGTGTCTTCTACATTCAAATGGCACAGCTTTTGCGACTATATTTGGTGCCGTCGCAAAAGCCTAGATTTGGTTTTTGCGACGGGTTCTTATCCTGTCTCAAAAAAAAAAAAAAAACCTGCTGAAAAATTATTAAAAAAATTAAAATAACCTGTATTAAATAAAAAATAACTATAAAAAAATCCAAAAATTACAGAATAATATAAATACATACATAAACAAAAGTTGACAAATAATGAAAATTAATAATATTGTTCCATTCATAACAATACATAAATAAAAATTCATAACAATAAAAATTATGCTACTACATAACATCCCATAATACATACATAATGTTGCTCACAAATTTAAATAACATAAATCAAAATCAAACTAAAAGTTTTCGTCTTCATTCGTTCGTGGGTTACAAAAACAAAAATTGGTCATAATCTTGATACGCCTGCATTCCAGAAGAAGCCAACTGCTACTCAGGAAATATCTGAAAAAAACAAGATAAACATAATTAAAAACCATATAATGGTGTTAATATTTTAATTATAGAAAAATATAAAAAAAAATTGACTACTATATAATTAGAAAGATTGTTTAGTAAATAATTTTGACTGGACAAAAATCCGGCTATAACTCCCAAACCGGGAATCCGATTCGAGCCCCGTCTTCTCCCACAAGTCTCTCATGCCTAGGCGGTCGTGTGTGCCAAGTTTCGTGCTAAACCGACGCCGTTTGGTATTTTGGGGCGTTAACGCCTCGAATTAAAGTTTCTTAAAAAAGTAGTTTGCCTAAAGTGAAATCCGGCTCTAACTCCCAAACCGGGAACCCGATTCGAGCCCCGTCTTCTCCCACAAGTCTCTCGTGCCTAGGCGGTCGTGTGTGCCAAGTTTCGTGCTAAACCGACGCCGTTTGGTGATTTTGGGGCGTTAACGCCTCGAATTGAAGTTTCTTAAAGAAGTAGTTTGCCTAAAGTGAAATCCGACTCTAACTCCCAAACCGGGAACCCAATTCCAGCCCCGTCTTCTCCCACAAGTCTCTCGTGCCTAGGCGGTCGTGTGTGCCAAGTTTCGTGCTAAACCGACGCCGTTTGGTGATTTTGGGGCGTTAACGCCTCGAATTAAAGTTTCTTAAAGAAGTAGTTTGCCTAAAGTGAAATCCGGCTCTAACTCCCAAACCGGGAACCCGATTCGAGCCCCGTCTTCTCCCACAAGTCTCTCGTGCCTAGGCGGTCGTGTGTGCCAAGTTTCGTGCTAAACCGACGCCGTTTGGTGATTTTGGGGCGTTAACGCCTCGAATTAAAGTTTCTTAAAGAAGTAGTTTGCCTAAAGTGAAATCCGGCTCTAACTCCCAAACCGGGAACCCGATTCGAGCCCCGTCTTCTCCCACAAGTCTCTCGTGCCTAGGCGGTCGTGTGTGCCAAGTTTCGTGCTAAACCGACGCCGTTTGGTGATTTTGGGGCGTTAACGCCTCGAATTAAAGTTTCTTAAAGAAGTAGTTTGCCTAAAGTGAAATCCGGCTCTAACTCCCAAACCGGGAACCCGATTCGAGCCCCGTCTTCTCCCACAAGTCTCTCGTGCCTAGGCGGTCGTGTGTGCCAAGTTTCGTGCTAAACCGACGCCGTTTGGTGATTTTGGGGCGTTAACGCCTCGAATTAAAGTTTCTTAAAGAAGTAGTTTGCCTAAAGTGAAATCCGGCTCTAACTCCCAAACCGGGAACCCGATTCGAGCCCCGTCTTCTCCCACAAGTCTCTCGTGCCTAGGCGGTCGTGTGTGCCAAGTTTCGTGCTAAACCGACGCCGTTTGGTGATTTTGGGGCGTTAACTCCTCGAATTCAAGTTTCTTAAAAAAGTAGTTTGCCTAAAGTGAAATCCGGCTCTAACTCCCAAACCGGGAACCCGATTCGAGCCCCGTCTTCTCCCACAAGTCTCTCGTGCCTAGGCGGTCGTGTGTGCCAAGTTTCGTGCTAAACCGACGCCGTTTGGTGATTTTGGGGCGTTAACGCCTCGAATTAAAGTTTCTTAAAGAAGTAGTTTGCCTAAAGTGAAATCCGGCTCTAACTCTCAAACCGGGAACCCGATTCGAGCCCCGTCTTCTCCCACAAGTCTCTCGTGCCTAGGCGGTCGTGTGTGCCAAGTTTCGTGCTAAACCGACGCCGTTTGGTGATTTTGGGGCGTTAACTCCTCGAATTCAAGTTTCTTAAGGAAGTAGTTTGCCTAAAGTGAAATCCGGCTCTAACTCCCAAACCGGGAACCCGATTTGAGCCCCGTCTTCTCCCACAAGTCTCTCGTGGCTAGGCGGTCGTGTGTGCCAAGTTTCGTGCTAAACCGACGCCGTTTGGTGATTTTGGGGCGTTAACGCCTCGAATTGAAGTTTCTTAAAGAAGTAGTTTGCCTAAAGTGAAATCCGACTCTAACTCCCAAACTGGGAACCCAATTCGAGCCCCGTCTTCTCCCACAAGTCTCTCGTGCCTAGGCGGTCGTGTGTGCCAAGTTTCGTGCTAAACCGACGCCGTTTGGTGATTTTGGGGCGTTAACGCCTCGAATTAAAGTTTCTTAAAAAAGTAGTTTGCCAAAAGTGAAATCCGGCTCTAACTCCCAAACCGGGAACTCGATTCGAGCCCCGTCTTCTCCCACAAGTCTCTCGTGCCTAGGCGGTCGTGTGTGCCAAGTTTCGTGCTAAACCGACGCCGTTTGGTGATTTTGGGGCATTAACTCCTCGAATTCAAGTTTCTTAAGGAAGTAGTTTGCCTAAAGTGAAATCCGGCTCTAACTCCCAAACCGGGAACCCGATTCGAGCCCCGTCTTCTCCCACAAGTCTCTCGTGCCTAAGCGGTCGTGTGTGCCAAGTTTCGTGCTAAACCGACGCCGTTTGGTGATTTTGGGGCGTTAACTCCTCGAATTCAAGTTTCTTAAGGAAGTAGTTTGCCTAAAGTGAAATCCGGTTCTAACTCCCAAACCGGGAACCCGATTCGAGCCCCGTCTTCTCCCACAAGTCTCTCGTGCCTAGGCGGTCGTGTGTGCCAAGTTTCGTGCTAAACCAACGCCGTTTGGTGATTTTGGGGTGTTAACGCCTCGAATTGATAAAGAAATAAGTATGTTAAGGCGTTAACGCCGTTTGGTGATTTTCCTGAAGGTAAGTATGTTAAGTCACTAAAGGCATTCTTCTGATTAATAAAGAAATAACATTTGAATGGTGCATATTACATTACTAATGCACTGTAAAAAGTAGAAGATATCCGATCCTCATCATCATTAATCACCTGGGAGAGACCAACTACGTTGAAACCCTGCTTGAGTTCTTTCATTTTTTTCACCTGTGGATTAAATTATTATGTTGTCAATAGGAAAATAAACTTTAAAAACCAGGTCAATGAAGAAACCAGAAGTACCCAGCGAATTTGTCACCTTGTCACAAACAATTTCAACCTGGAAAAATTAAGCACAGTTCAAATTATAACTGGACTATGAATGACAAGGCTCCTAATTGGACAAGCAAAATAATAACTATTATGCATTGTTCTACCTGTTCCTCTAGGGCCATAAACCAGGAGTCCCATGAGCCATTTCCAATTTCTCTACAGCAAGGAGGACCAAAAGCGCAACATCATTACAGAAAACTAAAATGTGCCATGCATACATGTCTAAAGTTATTTCATTAGTATTCACCTTTCCAGACACACTGTTCTGAAGTGGACAACACAAGAATCAAGGACAATGCTGATAACCAATGAAAATTCCTATAGTCCCTATCACAATATTTATATTGCATTTTTTGGGAAATCTTTTCCCCAAGAAAATTACTCAGTACTCTAATTCAGTGATAACTTCCACTAGAACTAAAATACACTGCAGTAGAAATAAAACCATCACAGAGAACCCACAAACGTGATCACTTCTAAATAAACTTCCCAAAATACCTTTAAATAAATAAATAAACAAGGAAAACAAATTAGCATGCCTTTTCAATGAAGTATAACAGATTTATATGCACCCTGATCTGAATAACCTATTAATTTTAGTCACACCACTTTTATGTTGGATAAATATAAATCCATCATTTGTGTCGTGAGTACGGACAACATCAACTTCATGTCACCTGCTTTTCCTTCATAACAACTCGTTCATATCTAGCATCTGGACTTTTGGATCATACATTAATTCTATAAAAATAGTTCTTATCCCTAAGGATCTAGTTCATCCTTCTGCTAAATTGAAAAACATCATACAAAGATTTCCTTTTTAATTTGTATTTTTTGTCTTTGGAACTTTCTATAAATCACTTAGAATTATAACCATTTTAAATCATAAATATTCATGCTCGTGCATAATCTACTTAACTGCATAATAATAAAGCATGAACAAAAATAACTATATTAAATTAATTATTCAAAAGATGCAAAGTGCATTGTCAAATAAAATTAACCAATGTGCATACTATTGACTCTTAAATCACATTTCACATACATTAGCAGTAGTTCCATATTAGCCTAAAGTTGACTTTTAAAAAAAACAATCACATATTCCCACTGTATTGCTTTGGCAAAATTTATACTGAGCTTCATTGTGGTGATTCCAGCAAAATTTCTTCCAAATTTCCTGCACTATTTCCTATGACATGCCCTATATTAAGCAGAAAATAATATATCATTCCCAACCTCTTGACTGATGTAAGGAAGTAACAGTAAAGATATCACCTTTTTCTTTGCAGTTAATGGCAAGGTTGTAGCTTCTTTGACTAAAGAACAAGCAAGCCACAATATAATGGTAACAAATAATAAGAAGATTTTGACTGGAGCAAACAAAAAAGATGTTGAATAAAGATGTGAGAAGACTCTTAACAGAATACCATGCTAAAAAAGCATCAGCTCCTAGATTACGGTCACGCTTGTATCATTTTTTTTTTTGTTGATATTATTTTTTGTTGAGATATTCTAACCAATTCTAATAAAACTAACTTAAGTAACATAAGCACAAATCAAGGACCACTGTAATCGAAACAGGTTTAAATTTCACAAATGAGCTGCTATATGCAACTTGATCAAGATCGATATTCAATCACAAGCAGGATTATACATCAGGTCACCCCAAACAAGAAAATCATTTGAAGAAAAATATATAATCATACATGCAATATCCTTCAGAGTTTGACCAGTTACTCAGTTGCTGAGTGAGCCGTTTAACTCCACGGTTGGAGCATTGATCTCCAATTCCTGCCACAATAAACACATTAATTGAAAGAATAAAATTAATGTTAAAAAAAATTAATGAAATGTCTAAAATATCTATTTAAGGTAAAAATCCTGTTTTTTTTTTCTATTTTTTTTATTTTCTCTTAAATATTTTTATGACTTATTTAAACATTTTCAATTTAAATTTGTAATCGAACCATTGCATGTGTATGATATCAAAAACACAAAAAAAAAAAGAAATTCTATCCCCCTTTTTTACGAATCACTCATAAAATTATGATTTTAAATACAATATAAGTGATTGATGCATTAAGATTAAGTTATTTAAGATTATTTTAAATACAATAAACAGATTTATAAAAAAAAATTAAGATTTAAATACAATAAACAAATTTCAGATTAAGATCAACTGATTTATATATATAGACAGATTTATATATATATAGACCGATTTATATATATACAGATTTATATACAGATATATATACAGATTTATATATATGGACAGATTTATATATAAATTTATATATGGACAGATTTATATATACAGATTTACATATACAGATTTATATATATACAGATTTAACTGATTTATATATATGGACCGATTTATATACAGATTTATATATATACAGATATATGGACAGAATAATATACAGATTTATCTATATATATGGACAGATTTATACAGATTCATCTATATATATATATATATATACGGAGACCGAGAGAGAGAGAGAGAGAGAGAGAGAGCATACGCAGAGAGAGAGAGAGTCGACGCCGGAACCTGTCGCCGTCGCCGCCGCACCACCGCTGCTTGCTCGCCGTCGCCGGTGCACCACTACCCATAGCCCGTTTGAGAAATTTGGGGATGAAGTTAGGGATTGGGATGAAGGATCGAGCGGGACAGGTAGAAGAGGGGCGGGGGTTATTTTATTTTCACTTTTTGCGACGGTAGGTTGTAGACCGTCGCAAATAGTAGCCATTAGCTCGTAAAACAGCGCCGTTTGGATAATATTTTTTTGCGACGGCAAACTTCCGTCGCAAAAGAGCCACGTTTCCGTCGCAAATGAGCCACTCTCTCAAAAAAAATGTTTTTTGCGACGGGTTTTTTTTTCCGTCGCTAATACTTACCCATTTTCGACCCCTCCGCGTATTTTTATTGCCGACGGGAAAGTGCCGTCGCTAAATGACATTATTGGCGACGGGAAAAGGTACCGTCGCAAAAAACCGTTTTTAGCGACGGGAGGCGCCCGTCGCTAATTCCTCCGTGGTTTTTCCTCTGTTTTCTTGTAGTGTTAATTATTCAAATTAGATTTCAATAGCCAATCTATTCAACAAAATAGATTGATTTTTAATCTTAAAACTAATAACGCTAAACGTACATATAATTGATATTATATATTTTCATACCATTGCAAAACAAATGTGTACAAGAGAGAATTATGTATTTGAGAATCTAATTGGATAACCAATTCTACACTAGTCTCATAAATTGTTAACTCCCACACTATTAATTCTGTTAATCAAACAAACCATACAATTTTTGTATAAAATTTTCATACAAAATAGATACTAAAAAATACTTTTTAATCTGCTAATACCAATTGCTTGTGATTAAGATGGTATAAAATACTATCTAATCCGCTAATACCAATCAACATCAATTAGTACCGCTCTATCCGCTAATCGCAATTAAATTTTAAATTTTGTAATTTGCTTTCGAAACCGTTCCGTTATAGTTAATACACATATCTTTTTAATCTATAATAAAATATCAAAGTAAAAATAAGTGTGAGAGAGATTTAATATGTCAAATTTTTTACAAATTAATACTTATATATATGAAAAATATTATGTGAAATTAGTTTGTGCTATATATATGAAAAATATTATGTAAATTGATATTATATATTATATAAAGGCTTGATAATTGGTTAAAATATTTTTCAATTCGTCTAAAATCTCTCAAATCACAATCTATCAATCCGTCAACCTATTAATTCAATATTCAATTTGTAATTGAAAATTGTTTGAGGGTTCGAAATCGTTTGGCTCGAATTGGCTCAAAACCTAAAACGACGTCGTTTTGGGTTTCTTTTTTTTCTTTTTCTTCCTTCTCTTGCTTTTTTTTTCTTTGTCTTCCTTTTCTTGTTTGAATACAGACAGACAGAGCGCGAGAAAGAGAAGAGAAGAGGAAGAGAGAATGAGAAAAGATGGGGAGAAGGAGGAGGAAGAGAAGAA
Source organism: Camellia japonica (assembly GCA_030407325.1). Lineage (NCBI taxonomy): Eukaryota > Viridiplantae > Streptophyta > Magnoliopsida > Ericales > Theaceae > Camellia > Camellia japonica. The sequence goes on from JAPPVO010000036.1 coordinate 86,428,469, forward strand.
GACGATGATGGCGGTGACAGCGGAGGAGGAAGATCGACGGTGATGGCGGTGATCGGAGATTCAGATCTGAAGATCTGAATCTTTTTTTTTTTTTTTTGACTGATGATGATGTGTTGATGATGAAGATATTGTTGTTGTTGTTGTTGTTGTTGTTGATGATGATGATGTGTTGATGAAGATGTTGATTTTTTTTTTTTCTTCTTCTTCTTCTTCTCTTTTCTTCATCTTCTTCTTCTTCTGCTTCTTCTTCTCTTTTCATCTTCAAAACAGAGAGAAAGAAAAGAAAAAAAAAAAATCCAAAACGACGTCGTTTTAGATTCGGGGCAAATTGGAGCTTGAGAATTTCGGGCTACGTATCAAAATTGTTTATAATTTTACTCTCAAATTACCCAAACTATACCGTGTACGCCCGTACCTGTAATACATCAGTCTACATAACTGATGGTGTCATCGCCGCCAATTGAACAATGATGCATAGGAAGCTTTATTGATGACAAATATTTTGGGAAGATGGTAAAAAGTGATTTTTTGGCTTTTAACCAAGCTTTTGGCTTTTTTAGACAAATGATTTGGGAAGTTGGTAAAAAGTTACTTTTGGCTTTTTTGATTAATATTTATTTATGATGTCAAATCACAATAAAATGACCAAACTACCCCTCTTAATTTAAAATATTTACAATTTTACTCATGTAGCATATTTTGACTCATGAGGAGTAGAATTGTAATTTTACCAGGAGCTAAAACCAACTTCCCAAATGAAAAAAAATGCAAAAAAACTAACTTTTAACTTTTGCTACAAACCAAAAAAAGTGGCTAAAAGCCAACTTCCCAAAGGCCTTTTTAGAAGCCAATTTTTATAAGTTAAAAATTAATTTATTTAGCACTTTTTAAAACAATTCAAAATAGTCATTAGGCTATTTTGGGAAGAAGTTTTTGACATTTTAGGAAGAATTTTTTTAATTTGATTTTTTGGTTTTTGGGTATTTGGGAAGAATGTTTTTAATTTAACTTTTTGATTTTTAACTTTTTTAATCTACCTAAAAAAGTTTTATTTGGGATGAATTTTTGATTTTTTTTGTAATTTTGTGAGGAAAAAAGTGAAATGATTATGATTTAAATACAACATTTTATTTTACTAACATTTTAATTTATTTTAGTTTTTAATAGGTTAAATTAATGCCAACCATCTTGCAAAACAAGGGTTATGTTCGAATCATAAATTTAGAAAGAGAAAAAAATAATAATTTATATTTGTTATTTTTCATATTTTCTCTTTTTTTTATTATAAATTTTTATTAAAATTTATGATTCAAACACAATCGTAAAGTGTGTCTCACCACCAATACGGGTATAAAAGATTGCTTGCAGTAGAAAACATAATTTTTTTAATGAGACAAATATTGAGATAAATACTGGATCTTATATGGGTCGAGTGGTAAAAACTTAATAATAAAATTTAAGATTTCGAGTTTGTATCAACTCAAAGGGTCATTGAAAAGTTCTCTGATTAATTTTAAGAATTTAGAATTACTCAAAGTACATGTAAACTAACTTGAACACGCATGTAAATCCTTTTCATTTGTTATAATTTTGTTGATTGAATTAGTCATATTACTTATATATATGTTATTAATACAATATTATTTGTCATTCGGGTATTACTCAAAATATCATCTCTTAAAAAAAATAAATAATTAGTCAGAGTATCTACGATGTGAACTTGTGTTCAAATAAAATCATTCATGCTGTGCCAAAAATCTATAAATGTTGTGGGGGAAGTTATGATTCAAATGAAATCTTTTTTACGTTTGTGCCAAATCTGAATGTGTAGATACGGTGGGCCCAAATTTAGAAAATTTTATTGGACTTCTCAGTCGTTAATTACAAGAAGAGGCGTGTTTCTACTTTCATCATATGAATGCATTATGACTTTGTTTTTTTAGTTGCATGGAGTGGGGTCATGGTGGCCTAAGTCATTTAACTAATGATGCACAAATAACATTAGAAAGCCATTAATGCTGTGTTTGGTTAGGAGATTTGAAGAGGAATTTAAAAAAAAAAATGAAAAAGATAGGTGAAATGTGAATAAAATATACCTATATTTCACCTAGTTTCACAAATATTTTTCCTTTCCTTTTCTAAATTCCTCTCCAAATCTCCCAACCAAATACAACGTAAAGAAAAGTAATTTTGAAGAGAATCTAAGGCTAAAGACAATTTTTGCATAATTAGATACATAAATATGACTCACGCTTCATCTCATATTTATATTTTATTTTATTATTATTTCATTATATATATATATATATATAAAGTCTTTAGACTTAACTTCCACGTTGCATAACATGGTCGTTTCATATTATCTTTTACATATTTTCACATATTTTTATTCATTTATGTATAATTTCTATATTTTTTAGAATATTTGTTACAAATGTACTAATATTAAGAGATTTTTAGTTTGAGGTCCTAAATATTATATTTTATAAGATAAAGAATATACAATATTTTTATAGTAGTTAAGGTCTCTTAATATTTTTACAGAAAAATTTCAACTCTTCACAGTAAATTTTTTTTTTCATAAAGAAATTTCTTTGATAATATTATTGAGGAATTTTAATTAATAAAAAAAAAAAATATTAGACATCTCCTACTACCCAAAGTTAGAGAAGGTATTTTACTAATTTTTCTTAATATTAACTGTATTTCCATCTATAAAAAAAAAATGTTAAATCCGTATCTCTAGTGATGCAATACATTAAGAGCTTGTTTGATTAGGCGAACTATTGTGGACGATTGAGATTATTAATTTATGAGACTCACATTTGTTTACTTGCATATTTAATTATTCAAATTAGATTTTAATAGCCAATCTATTCAACAAATTGACTGATTTTTTAATCTTAAAACTAATAACGCTAGACATACATATAATTGATATTATATATTTTCATACCATTGCAAAACAAATGTGTACAAGAGAGAATTATGTATCTGAGAATCTAATTGGATAACTAATCCTACACTAATCTCATAAATTGTTAATCTTCTCACTATTAATTCTGCTAATCAAACAGACCATACAATTTTTGTATAAAATTTTCATACAAAATAGATACTAAAATATATATATATATATTAACGATAACAGTGTCAATGAGAAGGCAAGGGAACCCTCCACACCCCTTTTTTACCACAAGCAAAACCGGATAATACTGCGGGCCCCAGTTGGAACGGGTCGGATTGGTCCACGCTTCCCAAATCGTTACCCAAGAGTTGAGCTCACAGCAAAACCTGCACAAGAGTTCATCAGAGAACGGAGAGTTCCCCAGCGAACCCTCTGACGAGCAAGTTAGAGGAGAGTGATTGAATGTTGGGATAGAAATGGTGATAGAGAATTTAACATTTTCTTTGTCTTAGGAGTCTGCTTATATCCTTTGCTCATCATTTTCTTATCCACTCCGGGCTGTCACGTTGGTCGAAAGTCTATGTTCTAGCTTGTCTTGTTCATGGTGAGGCTGTTCTGTTTCGACGTGAAGGGTTATCGTAATAAATGCTGCAGGGAAGCTCATTAATGACTGATGTGTGGTGCAATAACTTTGCAGGATCTTTGTCTGCTGATGTGGCTGGCTCTTTACTTTGCAAGTGTTCAGATGTTATTGGTGCTTATTGTAACGTTAGGTTTTGGGAATGTTGAGCTTTAGTATTTGAATCATGGATTAGGCCTTAAGTAGTGGGCCATATCCTTTATAAGCTTACTCATGTCAAACTTGAATATTATTAAGTACTTTCTTAGCACTGACTGAGAAATTTCCAAGATACAGTATAGTCCAAATCAAAATGGATGACATAGTGTATATTTCATACTCCAGTTTAATTTTGACTTTCAATCATGCCATAAAGGACTTTTCAAATATTTTATTTTATAACCATTAACTTTATTTAATCTTAATATACTTTTCAAAAAAACCCTTTAAAGAATATACATATAAAAGTTATTTAATTAATACCATTGGAAAAATAGAAAGAGGAAATTAGGTAAGGGCAGTAAATCCCAATCACTCATTATCCACACACATCATTTTCATACAACTTTTTGAATAATTTTTACCAACTCTATAATAAGAGTAAAGAAGATCCAACTATAGGTCAGATTGTGTGACATATGTGATTAGTTAATGGATTCAATTTTTCAGTCGCATTGTGCAATAATGACAATTGATTTTATTGATAATTAAAATCTCAAAACCACTTTTCTTTTCTTGGTTATGAACAACTCATTATTATTATTCTATTGAAATCTAATGACTAAAAGTGTTGTATAGTCCACCTAAACCACCCTAGTTGCAGCATAGAAAGTGCTCCAAAGTAGAGTAACTCCAAACTGGGGACGAAATGTCTCTTCAAACAAAATTTGATTGCCCTTATCCTGAGTCCCCACTCCTAATATGTGTAGTTTGAAAAATTTATGAGAGAGAGAGATATATATATATGGCTCCGACAAGAAGATACCTAGGCCCAATTACTGGGAAGTTCATGCGACCTTGGGGTCTGCAATCGTAGCAGGTGGACCCCAACAATCCTATCCCAAAACGACAATTTGAGCAACGACAAAGGCGAACCAGCATCATCCAAAAGGATTCTCAGGATGATGTCCTTTGGGCCCACCACCATCCTTTGGGCCCACACACTTCCATAAATACCCCCAGAAACTCTCACCACTTCCCACATTGCGCACACACTATCATCAGAGAGAAATTTGCAAGACAGATAGGGGTGAACCCAGGTGAGGCAGTGATCCGAGCCAAGGCTAAAAAAAAAAGCCATGGTGGCTAACCCAAATGGGGGACCGGTTCGAGCAGGATACGAGCCAAGGTTCAAGCCCAAGTGCAGTGGGAGCTTGATTCCACCAAAGAGGAGGTTAGTGAAGGAGATGATGTTTGAGTCCATAGTCCAAGCCATTGCTTCTTGTTTCTATCCCACTCCCAAGCATTCTTTCAACAACACGAATAAGCAGTAAATCTTTTCGGTCCAAGACTGCGCTGCCCAATTCAATTCCTCGTCATCACTTAATTACTAATTTATAATTAATTAATAACATCGCTCTTGTAATCATCTTTGCATGGTTTTTGTCATTCATGGTCATGCCGGCGTTGTGTTCACGGTCTAGTGTTAAAAGTCAATAATAGCTCTAGCTTTTTCACTCATTTCTTCTCAGAGCAATATCACGAACATAGAAATGGACAAAGAATCAGACACAAATACTCAAAAGTGAGTGTCTAATTCGGTGTCTCGTTATGTGTTTCTGGAATTATTATTTGGGCAAATTACACAGATAATCTTTACATTTTGTTACATATGTTATTATAATCTCTACAGTTTCAATTGGCTCAATTTTAACTCTTAATTTTAGATTTTGTATCAATTTGATCAAATTGATAATATTATTAGGGTATTTGATAGAATTTTTTTTTTGATCAAATTTATAATTTTACTCATAACAATTGATACATGCAGCTCATGTACACATTTGTCATAAAATAATGCTAACAATCGGAAGCAATTGAACCAATATGAGACAAAATAAAAAATTTAAGATTAAAACTGAGCCAATTGAAATAGTAGGAATCAAAATAACAGAATGATCAAAATACAACGATTAAAAGTGTAATTAGCCATTACTATTTTTTTTATTTTTTGGCTGATTGAGTAATGGGTGGATTTGTTGTTGCCAAAATTTTGTATCTTTTCAAAATATGGAAGACTGTAGTGAAGATGGAAATCTTATCCAAAAAGTTGAAGAGGACAAGGAAAGCAATAGAAAATGAATGAATATTTGTTTGTTTTCAATTCAAATTGACCAACAGGCCATAAATGTGGTAGTGTCTTGGGTACTTTACTTTTCATACCCATGTTGGCACACCATATGAGTCCCACTTGCCAAATTAATTTAAGTTTGTGGGCAGAGCATGTTGGAACACCATATCCCATATGCAAAATTTGGCAATTGTGTACCAGTGCCACATGTGTTTTTCATGTTAAACAGAGTAAACAGAGGAAACAGAGTAATGGAAAGAATGTCCCATCCCCACATTGAGTTTGGTTGTGACCTAAATTTCTTTACAAATGGTTAAGTACAGTTCAATAGTACATTTATTTCAAGATTCATTGTTGGTAATTTACAATGGGTGACATGTTAATTCACTCAAAAGTCATGAAAGAAATAACACAGCCAGTTTAAAATTGAAGTGATGAAATTTGGTCCAAAGAGTCCAACTCGACCCGGTCTCGGCAGTTCTGGAGAAGTTTTTCTTCTTCCATATGACAAATGTTTGTATGAAATTGGTCTAGTTAAATATACATATTAGGTGTAGGGGTGTTCACAAGTCAAGTTTAGACAAGTTCATCTACTACTTGTCACTTGACCAATGTTATTAGGTTAAGAAATAACAAACCACTGCGGACCAAACGTGGTTTAGAAATCAACTGGGGCGGGTCAATCCATTTGACGGATGGGTGGAGGTTCGATTGATGGGTTGGTGGGCTTTAGTGTTTGGGCCTATTTCACTAGTTTCTTTTCTCTCATTTTATTTATTTATTTATTCATCTAGCTTGTTTGATGCTCTAGAACCCAAATATAATTTACGGTAAATCCACTTTTCACAGTTATTTTTATTCAAATTTTATTTTAGTTTATATTGTTTTAAAGTAAATAATTTGGCTATTATATTTTAAGTTTAATTTTAATCTAATTTTTATGATTAATTTTTCAGTTTGAATAGAATGATCAAATTAAAATTAGACTTAAAGTGTAACAACTAAATTGAAATATAAGTTGATTATGAAGGTTAAAAGTATAATTTGCCCAAGGGTTTAATTATGTACTAGTGTAGTGGTATTGATTGATTGTGATTAAATTTATAAAATTACATAAAATCTCTCATTATATAAAATGTGACTTTGTTATTTTGGTAAAGTGGGGGCAATGAAATCTTTTCACTCCAATTTCATGTTATTGGACTAGCAATGCCAAACCCCAGCATATTTGGTACGATGGAGTGAAATGAAATAGGATGATAATTTTCATTCTCATGTTTGGTTATACCTATTAAACTAATGAAATAGAATAGAGAAAATTGGTGAAAAGTCTAATTTAAATAGGATGTAAGGCATTAGATTCAAGATAAAATCTTATTTGGTGATAAGGACATGCCAAAAAATTTCTCCAGTGCTAGAAAAGTGTAACGCCCCAAAATGATCCTAACATATTTAATACATCAAAACTCATTCATTAAATAGATACATCATTCACCAACCTTTACATCAAAATCTCCAAGTTTATACGAGGGTTCCACATGCAAATTACACATTCAATGATTTTAAAAAAATACATGAATCTATAGCATGTAGAGCGTCAAGTCTAAAGATAAATAAAATGCCCTCACGGGCTACAACTTCCGAGGCTTAAGCCCGGTTACACAAAAGTGGTCTCTTGAACCCATACAAAAATAGCCCTTGGCTTTACCAAAAATTCACAACAAAATAAAGAGTAATCTACTCTTCACACGAACATATCCACACTCTCAATTTGGCGGGATCACCACATCTTTACCTGCACCAAATCCCATAGGGGTGAGCATAAAGCCCAGTAGAGAATTCCCACAAAATACATACAGTTATGCAAATTCCCTCAACAATTAAAAATGCAAAGGTAATGCCATGCAAATGCCCATAATAAAGTGGAATTTCATTTCAATGCACCATTTGAAAAATACCATGTTCTCAATAATATCTTTCAGTCTCATCAATTTCAAAACTTCCAATATTTAAATCAATACGGGCGGTAAATACGACACTGGTAATCCCTATGTTGGTATCTGCAAGTAGGCTCTACGAGCTCTACCAATACCCCACTTTACCGGTTGCTAACCGGAAGGGAAGTGGTACCTCCTCCGCGCGTGTTTTAGGTCTTTCACCCCCGGACACTCAGGCTAACTTATCAATCTCATCTACACCGCCTAACCGGACTTACCAATGTATTTACCCCTTTAACATTTTCGTAGATTTCATTTCAATATATCCTTTCTCAATGTGATTGTTTTCTACCTCATGTCAAGATGTACAATAATAACAAGAATATAAATGAGAGTATGATACAACAATTTAACATTCCATAACATTTCTTCATTTTTCCTTCTTCCAATGCCATCTCACAAAATAACTACATGCTCAAACGATGCTATCAACACATAGCAAAAACCTCTCACCATGAACATTTCTCAACATTCTAGCCATTCCAAGACTATATGAAATTTTCAAACATCAACTTCCAAGATTTCAATTCTCAAAATCCATGGTGCTCAACAATTATTATCTCACAACATTACAAGTTCAAGTGCTAGCAACAATGTTAAAATAACATCTCATTTCTCATCTATCAAGTATATTGCTATTTTGCTAAACATTTGATGAAACTTATTCTTATTCATTCTCTTGACATAAGAAATTAAGAATTTCAAAGCATATTTCCTATTTTTCCAAAATCCCCAATTTCTAGGGTTTTTCTTCAAGACAAAACACTTCTCATTTCCTTGGTAAAACCCAACTAAAATCACATTCCTTAGGCTTTGTTAATGAATAACCATCAAGGAGTAACAAGGATTGAGTTTTGGAAACCCACATTTGAAACCCTCTACCTTTTGAATCAAAATGTAAAATTAACACAAAACTTCAAGAAAACCTTTAAATCATCAACAATGTAGCAAAACATGTATATATAATTCAAGAACGTCCCTACCTCAAGGTCTTGATGATGGAGAAGAAGAAACCCTAGCTTTAATGGAGGATTCTTCAACACTCACTATACCAAGAGGAGCCCTAGTTTGATCTTCAAGATTAGAGGAAGATGATGATGATCTTGACTCAAGATTTGCAAGGATCAAAGTATTTTGGTGTTTGAGGAGGTTTTCTCGAGAGAAGGAAGAGGAAAATAAGGTTTAGAGTGAGAGAGGAATGTAAAAAATGAGATACACATTTGGATCAAAAAGGACAAAAAAATAGAGTTTCGGACTGCCCAGGCTGCCGCACGTACGGCGCTCATCCCCACACGTGCGGAGCGCCCCTTCTCGCACGTGCGGCCCTCACCCCCGCACGTGCGGTGGCTCTCCCGCACCACTCTCCGCTCGTGCTTTTCAAGCAGAATGCAACCCACTGAAACTCAACCCTCACCGTTTGTGCGGCCCCACCCCGCACGTGCGGCCCTGGCCCAGCAGCCCAGAAATTTTCCGCTTCGTTCCCGGGCACTCCAGACTTGACCCCGCACTTGCCGGAACAAATGATACTCAACATCAAACACAACAAGAATAAGGACTTAAATTTTCAAGAATTATTTCCGGACGTTATAAACTCAATGAAAGCAAAAGAGGATGAAGTGAAAAGGAAAGAAAAAATAAGGACCTGGTCGTCACAAAAAGTCCTTGGAAAATTGGTCAGAAAAGTTATTGGCGACTGGTGACAGCAAGTAGTGGTGATGAGGTATAGAAATATGTGATATTCAACAGATAGGGTCTTAAATAAGTGTGAAATGTGTTACATTTCAACAGATAGGTAGTTTGGTAAATTTCAACAGATAGGACAATAAGCTTTGTGAATTTCAACAGATAGTCAAATTGGGTGATTTAAAGAGATATGGTGATTGCAAGAGATAGACAAATTAGTTGATTTTAATAGATAGTTGTCTTTTTGGACAAATTGTATCCTTTTGGCCCAAAAAGATTAGAGATTGGGCCTAATAGCCGAAAAGATTAAGAAATTGACTTATGGCCTTAGTGTCCAATGGAATAAGTTATTACTATTTATTTATTTTAATAAGCTAGTAACAAATTAAATAAAAAAAATTATATAGATCATGATAGTGTTGATAGTTGCAGAAGTGATGGTGTGAGTTGTGGTAGTGGTAGTTGCGGTGGCAGTAGCGACGTCAGTGATGGTGAATATAGTGGTAATGGTAGTGGCGGCGGACAACAATAGTAGAGCGATAGTTCTTACGATGGTAATGGTGGTGGTGGTGGTGTGATGTTTGTGAAGGTGGTAGTAGTAATGGTAAGGTAGTGGTTGTGATGGTAGAGGTAGTGGTAGTAGTGAGAGTTGTGGTAGTAGGATAGTGGTTCTAATTATGGTGGTGGTTGTGTATGATGGTGGTAGTATGGTGATGTGGTGGTTGTGAAAGTGGTGGTAGTGGTTGTCACGACGATGGTGATAGTGGTGGTAGTGGTAGTGGTAGTGGTAGTTATGGTGGCAGTAGGGTGGTGGTAGTGTGGTGAAATAGGTTGTAATAGAAGTGGATGGTGGTTGATAGTATTTTATTTTTTTAAGTATATAAAAGAAAAATTATGGTGATTCATGATGGAATGGAATGACCATTTCTTAAGTTTGAGGAAGAAATTGACATTCTCACATTTTGTTGATGTACTAAACAAGGGAAAATGAATGCAAGATTAAAATGAACATTCTATTCTAATCTATTTCATTGTACCATACGTGCTCTTATGAAAATGCTAACCTCATTCTCGAGGGATTCATAATCTCATAAAAATATGCAAATCACATGCCACTTTTCAAAATCAAGTGTGATTTATGTGAGAACTACATATAACTAATCCAATCCCTCTAAGCAAGGTTATTGTTAATGTATATAGATAGCTATGTATCTATGGATAGATATGCATATAGATAGCTACGCTTCTGTAGATATGTTTAGATATATATAGATAGCTATGTATCTTAGTCCTTATCTTGTTTTCTTTCTCCTATATAAAGGAGACCATGTACATTGGTTTCATTATTGAAATAATATATTTCATAGAGATTTTCTCTCTCTCTCTCTCTCTCAACTTGTTTTGACATGGTATAAAAGTGCAAGGTTATGGCTCATTAACCAAAAGCTTCACATTTTCTAGTATTTATCTCTGTTCCGTCAATGTTTAGATTTTTTTTTTTTTTGTTCTCCAAAATTTTCACACAGCCTACCACAGTGCTCGGAATCTTCTAACGATTTCAACGCCACCAACGGCGTCCTCAGATCAGACTCTACGCGCCCTCACGCACCATTTTTGTTGCCGATGTGTTACTCGCTTCTGCCTCCGCTATCTCACGCGCCTTACGTCAGCCTCAGCTGCTTAAGCTGTCTCAATAGCTCGCGCCCTCGCCGCCACAGACTTGCGCTGCTCGCGCCGTCTCAGCCATTTGAGTCGCCTCAGCCGCATGCGTCTACCTGACGCACACTACTGCTGGCCCACGCTATTGCTGACGTCAGCCCTAATCCGGTTCAACCTCTTCAATAGGACGGTTCAGTCCATTTTTTGGCCTTTTTAGGCCAGTTCTGACCGGTTCTCCACTGTTTTCAACCCTATGAAATCACTAGTACCCTCGATTTTTTCAGATTCTGCATCTATAGTGTTGTTTTTACTCCATGGATCACTCGAACTCTTCTCACCACCCTATTTCAGTTGTTCTTGATGGGTCCAATTATGTCTTATTAGCACAAGCCATGTCTGGCTTCCTCAAAGGCAAGAAAGTTTGGCGTATTATCATTGGGGATGTGCGCAAACCCATCCGAGAGATCGCTGAATCCGTTGCCAAATATGTAGATCGCTTAGAGTATTGGGACAGTAAGAATATCAGATCATCACTTGGCTTCGGAATACAGCTACTACATCTATCAGTCTTCAATTTGGTACATTCCAACTTGACTCTGTTTCCATTCCGGCAAAAGACATCTGGGATTTTTTGAAAGACTGATATCAGACTACTAGTCTTGCTCACCAATATCAGCTTCAGAGCCATCTTCACCGTATATGCCAAGAGCCAACTTAGACTATTAATGATTTCCTCTCCACAATTTATTCTATTTGGGATCAGTTCGCTCTTTCTGAACCTCCATGGCCCCATATTGAGGATGCTGCTCCGTTTACTACTTATCGCGACCAACAACGATTGGTACAATTTCTTATGGCTCTAACTCCCCATTTTGAGCCGGTGCGCGCATCTCTCCTTCATCGTACTCCTTTACCTATTCTTGAGCAGGCTATTTCCGAACTACTGTTAGAGGAAACTAGGCATAGTCCTCTCTATCCACACCTTGTGAACTCTGTTCTTGCTACTCCCCAGACTCGGAGTTCTCCTTCACAACAGCGGTCTACTACTTGCAATTACTGTCAAAACCGAGTTCTTTCATCTACTTATCTTCTGGTTCATTGTTCAGTTCGACTTTAGTGATTTTGCAATAAGATTGGTCCTGGTCATCTCTAGCAAGATTGATTCCGCTATCTAGCCCCAGCCTCTCCTGGTTCATCCTCTCACAATGGTCATTCCACTGGGAGTTTTTCACGGGGAAACTCTCAACGTTCTGGGAATCATTTTAAATCTATGCCTGTTCATCGCACTGTTGTTGTTGCCTATGAGGATTTACCTTCTTTTATGTCTATAGACCCTTCTACTCCAGTCTTTTCTCAAGCCGATGTCGAAGCCATGTTCCAACAATTTCTCTCCACTTCCAGTACTCCTCCCTTTACTGCTTTTTCTATCACCTCAAGTAACACTTCCTGGTACTTTGACTCAGCTTGTTGTCATCACATGACCTTTGACCCTACTATTTTTACTTCTCTTTCTTCTAATCCTCATATTCCTTCTATTCATATTGATGACGGGTCTCCTTTGTCTGTAAGTCATGTTGGTTCTATTTCCACCTCTCACTTATCTTTATCTCATGTGTACCTTATACCTACTCTTACTTTAAATCTTATATCCATTGGTTAATTGTGTGAGCATGGTCTAATTGTTACCTTTTCTCATACTGGTTGTTTGGTGCAGGACCCTCGGATGGGACAGACTTTTGGGATCGGCACGTCTCTATGAACTCATTCACCTTAATGTTCCAGATTCTTCTCAACCAGCAGCTCCTACTACTGCTCATCTTTTATCTCCTTTTCAACTTTGGCATTTTCGTTTAGGACATCTTTCTGTTGGTTGATTAAAGTCTTTAATTTCTAGTGGTCAATTAGGTCTTGTCAGTTCTGGTACTTTAAATTATTTGTGAACGAGCACAAAATAATTTGTCTCGTATAATCCTGTCGATTAAGTTTGCATTCCTCCAAACGTCGTTGTCTTATCACCTGAAAACACAAACGTGAGCTAGTCGGCAGGTATGTACCGGAAACCCCTCCGATGCCTAAGTCAGTAAATAGATAATAGACACAAAAGCTCTGTGTATTTGAGAATAAGAATTGTGATACCTATACATAGGTCCTATTATGAGCTTTTATATATTCCGCCTGGCACAATCTTAGGAGGACTCCAATTCTCCTTAGCAAAGTTCTCTTAGGAATCACACTTCCAAGGATAATTCTTATCCTTAAGTCACCCTTCTCACTGCCAAACACACGAGATGGGTTCAACCCTTTTACTTCGGCTGGTATCACTTAATGAACCAACACTTCCGCAACGTTGAAGGCAGCACCGAAGTAAACCTTTATGCAAGATAGCGCCCTGCAGAGCTACCTTTATCTCGGTCTGTTTCCCTACTGACACCTCGGCCTTCTTACGCGCTTTAGTGTTGGATAGCTAGGTTAGGGCCTAAGCAACCTACTATTAGCTAGCTTGGCGCCTAACACGCCCCAGGACCGAGCTATCCAAACTCTGGCCACAAAAACCTAAAGCTCGGCCCAATGGGCCTAGCGCGGTCTAATTTAATCACATAAATTACCCTCTCATTTGCCCCTTAATTCCATATGCATAGCATGTTTGGGATTGTTTGATTTCGACTGACCTGACAATGTCCATGCCAATCGAACCCCAAAACCCACGACCCGGCCGGGCTAAAATACTGACCGAACACAAACGTAGCCTAGTTCCTAGAATTATGCCAGTCATACACCCCATTTTTTCATGCTTCTGACATCGTGTCCTTACGGGACACGTGGCACACGTTGATTGCCCCAACTCATTATGACAGCTGTCACATGCTGCCCAAAAAATTTCAAAAAGTCCTGATGTTTTGCTTCTTTGTTGTATAGAACCCATATCTCTTTGAACAATCACTCTTACTGTTCATCTTCCTTTCTGCAACTCTTTGTACTCTGATTTCCACATCCTCTCCTCCTACACTCAAGTCTCAATCCAAGTATCTAAACTGCCTACCTTGCTTGCCATAGCTGCTGGTGATCCTTCCATCGATTGGATCCGAATTTCAAGCCCCAAATTCGTAAGTTCCTGGTGCCTATTTCTCTTTTCCACTGATGCATTTCTGTTTATTTCTTAAGAATGGCACTTTAATCATCAGATATGTGTATTATGTTTACTCAAGACCCGAACAAATATCAAAAACCTCAAAACGCCACACTCAAACCTGAAAAACATACTGCTTGGAGTTTGAACTAGTCCAGAACCATGTTTTTTGATCCAAAATTGTCCCACGATCGAAATAAGAACATGTTTGCGACCTTTAGGACAGCATCTAACCGGACTAGAAATGCTTTGTTGAACAACCGAGCTATAAACCTTCCGGTCACTCTAAACCGGGCTGTAATGACCGACCTAACGTCTCGAGCCGGTTTTGCTCACTGGCTAAACTAAGCATGGCTCGTGATCCACTTGATGCTAAGCTAGACTTATATAGTTTAAGCTATTTGCTTAGCCCGATTTGTCACCCAGGCATAACACTTTTTATTTCTATTTTGCAAACTTGACTAGGTTTGCCAGACACACCCTTCACTCTGCCCCTTGGCGGTATTGCTCAACCGAGCCCACCTCCGTTCGTTTCTTCGCAGTGCTAGGCCGCCGTATAGACTCCTAAAACACTAAATTTAAGCACATGGGCAAGTATCAATTTATGGTACGCTCACCAGGTGCTATAGCCGAATTTTAGAGAGAATACAATATCCCTGATGATGTTCAATTCACATTAGCCGAGCTAGAAACAACACCATGAGGCAAGCCCGGTTTTGTTCATTTCATCCTTTTATCCATTGTCGAAGGCGGACTTCGGTTCCCCGTTCAGCATTTGATATGCGAGTTCCTTAGACAAACCCGTTTATACCCTACCTAATTATCTACCAATAGTTACAGAATAATCAATGGTGTGATTGAACTAAATTGTCGTCTAGGCCTCAACCTCGGATTGGCTGAGCTATTCCCCCAATATTTGCTAAGCCAAAACGGCAACGGTTGTGTCCATTACCTATACATCAGGAAAGGCCGAGAGAAAATTATCAAGGGCACAACAGATAAGGATTTAAACGATAATGATTTTCTCTGGGTTAGAGGTAACTTTGAGGACAACGAAGCCCCAATACCGGGCCAAAATATTAACTGGAATAAGGGGACAGCTGGTAAGAATAGTTCAGTCTGGTTCCTTTGCTATTTTGCGTACTCCTGTCGTACAAACCCTTGTCTACTTTACTTTGCAGGTTTGAACCACCTTAAGACTACCTATGCTTATGCGAACCAGAATGCCCTTCGCACCGTGCTCTGCTACTACAATCGAGATTGGACCGAACTCTTAAATTTTGAGCCGACCTATGGGTATAGCAATAAGAGAAAAACCAAGGTTACAGATTTTCTCCTTCAATCATCACCTGAACCAGACCCAAATCTCCCCCAGATCAACCTAATTCCCCTTACCGACGAGCAGGAAATGGCTAAAAAACGAGCCATTCGTGCCCTGATTACCGAGCAAACCTCAACTCCTACTGCTGAGGTTCAGGCTGAGATACCACCAACTAGCCAGTTACACGACGCTATAGTAGCCCTTCCAACTACCCGTGCTGCCTCATCTCGGCCGCACAAACGACCTTGTACCAATTTTGCTGCGCCATAGTGCCTGACGAACGAAGATGACACGGAGCTGTTGGAAACCAAGCTGCCAGAAGTCAGTCTTCCCCAAAGTCATAGCCGGCCAGGCCCTTTCAATCCTCTATTCCCTCCGGTGTGGGCACCAACCGTGTCTTTCAGGGGCTGTGCCATAATCGCACAAGACTTTATCAGTGCTGAGAAGGATCACTTTCTTGCTTTTAATTTAGCAAAAAACGTCTGCCTACCAGCCGACATGGAGCGGCACGAAGGTTTAACTGAGCTGAAGGCTATTCACTCGGCATCCAAGTCTATGATATTAGTAAAATCTGAAATCCCTGCAACTCAATAATTGATATCGATATGGACCTAATGCTCGGTTTTTATGTAATCGTTCTGAATGTTTGTGCAAGCCCTGCAAAAGAACCAAGTAGCTCACAAACGTGTTCTTGAGCTACGAAAAATTGCTCGGTCAGCCGTAGCTAATACTGATGCTGATGCTGACACTGATGCCAAGGAGGCTGAACTAAAGGAGGCAAAAGCAAAGCTGGTCGAGGTGAATGCTGAAAACGAAAGACTGGCCGAGCTTGTCAACACAGCTGAAGCTGTTAAGCAGAAAGCTCTGGCCAATAAAAAAGAACGCTACTTGCGGGAGCTTGCTAAGCTTGAAAAGAAACTGAACGCTGAGGTCCAAGAGTGGAAGAAGAAGGCAGACTACGCCAAAGATCGAGGTTTTAAAGAAAGAGAAGAGACTTATGTTCAGCAGTGTGAAGCAGCCAAGGACATTTTCTTCAAATGTGGCTGGAAGGCTGTGGCTGCCAAGCTCGGTCAAGGGTATGACTCTGAAATCTTTCTAAACCCTCCCCTTCACTTTATACCGAGCTATATGACGGACTATGCAAACGCAGTCCAACAGAAGTTTCTTCAAGAGGGGGAGGAGAAAGAGGAGACCCTTGATCCAATTAATGCCCCACATGCCAACACTGACCTCGGTCTTCAGCCTTCTCTGCCTGCTCGGGTGGATCTGCTCAGCTAACCTGTGCCAAGCCCGGTTGACGGGGTGCCTGTAACCGACCTAACCTAGGAAACAGCTGCCGAAACCGGCCTATCCAGCAGCGAAGTCCGGATTGACCTGGACATTGACCTTGATGATTTGTTTGTTTGACTAGGAAAACCTTTTTTCCTTATTTTTTTGCTGTTTTTTTTTTCCTTTTTTTTTTTATTTATGAAATGTAACTGGGTTATACGCCCCATCTTTTGTAATTGCTTGCCAATAAATGAAACTTATTTTGTTCTGCTCGCTCGGTTATTGCCTTTTTCTTGTGTTTTTTCAACTTCTTGCTCGGTTATTGCACTTTTCCCTTTTATAGTGTATCATTTTTACTGCAAGTTTTAGCCAGCCTACTTAGCTCGGCCATTCCTTAACCTGCCCACCTTTTTCGGCCGAGATACTTATCTCGGCTAAAAGAAAAAGTGTTGGTCAAACCTGCCAATCTTCATGAGCCTAGATCCTTATCTTGGCTAAAGGAAAGAAAAAATATTGGTCAAACTGCCAACCTTCCTCAACCTAGATCCTTATCTCGGCTTGAAGAAGAAAAAGTGTTGGTCAAACCTGCCAACTTTCCTGAGCCTAGATCCTCATCTCGGCTTGAGGAAGAAAAGGTGTTAGTCAAACTTGCTAACCTTCTTGAGCCTAGATCCTTATCTCGGCTTGAGAAAGAAAAGGTGTTGGTCAAATCTGCTAACCTTCCGGAGCCTATATCCTTATCTCGATTTTAGGAAGAAAAAAGTGTTGGTCAAACCTGCCAACCTTCCTGAGCCTAGATCCTTATGTCAACTTGAGGAAAAAAAAAGTGTTGGTCAAATCTGCCAACCTTCTTGAGCCTAGATCCTTATCTCGGCTGAAGAGGAAGTTTTTGGTCAAACCTGCCAAACTTCTTTGATTGCCCTCAGTCGGGCGATCAACTTAAACAAAGGAAAGAATTTTTACCGAAAAAATGTCTACTTGTTTTATTGAAAAATAAAAAATTAGAAGTGTTTAACAAAAAGTTAAAATTAAAATACTTTGAGATTGACCGTGTTCCATGGCCGTGGAATAGCTCTGTCATCCCCATCTTCTAAGTGATATGCCCATTTTCCAACCAAACCAATCACTCTGTATGGTCCTTCCCAATTAGGTCCTAATTTGCCGTCTCCCGGTATCAACGTATTTCCCATAACTTTGCGCAGTACCCAATCTCCAATCTTGAATTGTCTGGGGTGCACCACTTTATTGTATTTCTTGGACAATTCCTATTGATACGAGGCAATGTGCATCGATGCTCTCTCTCTTCTTTCTTCTGCAAGGTTGAGTTCTAGGGATATGGCCTCGCTATTTAAGTCTAGATCAAAAGTTTTGCTTCTGATGGTGGGGAGGCCAATTTCCAAAGAGATTACCGCCTCTATGCCATAAGCCAAGAAAAAAAGTGTTTCGCCAATCAATCGCCGAGGTGTAGTTCGGCAAACCCATAAGACGTAGGGAGATTCCTCAGCCCATTTGCCTTTTGCTTTTTCTAACCTCTGTTTCAGGCCATCTAAGACTACTTTGTTGGAAGCTTCAGTCTGGCCATTGGCTTAAGGGTATACTGGCGTAGAGTTGTAGAATTCTATCTTGTATTCTTCGCAAAAACCCTTGAAGATTTTTTCATCAAACTGAGTGTTGTTATCAGATATTAGAGCCTTGGGAATGCTAAACCGGGTTATGATGTTCCGCTAGACAAACTTGTTGACATCTTTTTCTTTTATGGATGCGAGTGCTTCTACTTCCACCCACTTTGTGAAGTAATCCGTTGCTATGAGAAAGAACTTTTTGTTGCCTGGCGCGGTTGGGAGTGGTCCCACTATATCCAGGCCCCACATTGCAAAGGGCCACCAACTGGTCAAAGGTAGGAGCTCTCTGGCCGGTTGATGTATTTGATGTGCGAACTTCTGACATTTCTCACACTTCTTGACATATTTCTCTGTGTCTGTTTGCATGTAAGGCCGCCAATACCCCTTATGAAATCGCTCGGTAGGCCAGCGATCTCCCCCCTTGGTGGCTTCTGCAAATGTTTTCGTATATTTAGAACAAAAATGCCTCGACCTTGCTGGGATGGACACACTTCAAGTAAGGTCATGTGAAGGATTTTTTGTACAATGCTAGTGATGGGGAGAGCCAAAATCGCTGTGACTTTGCTCTAATTTTGTTGGCTTCGTTATTTTCTTTAGGTAAGATGCCGTCTTTTAAAAGCACTATGATGGAATCTATCCAAGAAGGGCCTAGATCAGCGCAACATGCTTCGGCTGCTTCCGAATCTTCAATACTTGGTCTGGGTAGGAAGTCAATTAACAATGGGTATGAGATAGACGTATCTACCATTGACGCAAAACTGGCCATCTCATTTGCTTTGCTATTTTCCTCCCAACCGATTTGCTCTATCCGAACCACTTCAAATTTGTGATCTCATTTCTGACCAACTCTTGGTACTTGGCTATTCTATCATCCTTTGCTTCGTAGTCGCCCCGAAATTTGGTTGACTACCAGTTGGGAGTCCCTATATACCATTAGCTCGGTGACCTTCATGTGAAATGTTGACTTCAAATCCGTTAATAATGCTTCATACTCCGCTTCGTTGTTGGATGCTGGAAAGCCAAGGTTGATTGCCTGTTCGATTGTTAGGCCATCTGGCAAGATGGGGACTATGCCAAGTCCTACACCGTGCCTGTTGAATGCTCCATTCACGAAAAGTTTCCACATCTCTCCTACGAACAGTTTTCAGCAAGTGGAGGGATTTGATGATGTCTTGGGATCAGGGACGTTGATCATGCTTTCTTCTAAGTTATTATCTATCGTTAGGATTTGATCCTTACCGCCTGACTGTCCTAGGACTTTACTTTTTGGTAAGTCCTTGCCGGTAGTACTGCGGTTTGTTCCTTTTTCTCTTTTTGCAGGGCTGAATGGTTCGTTATGCAGTTGAGCATCCTGCTTTGGGGGTTGTGCTATCCCTGCGGCACTTTCTTTCATTTTTTTGGTTGCCTCGGTCAAGTCGATCGGGCAAACATGATAACTGCCTGGTGCAAACTCAGTCATGAAGTTTACCAAAGCTTGGGCCTTTATCGCGATTCTTGGTTGAAAATTAACGTCGAACTGCCCTAACTTCACGGCCCACTTCAAAATTTGCCTAGAAAAGTCCGCTCTTTCAAACAATGCTTTTAGGGGAAGGCCATTAAGACAATCACGGTGTGGGCATGAAAGTAGTGCGATAGTTTTCTTGAATCCATCACCAAAGCTAAGGCCAACTTTTCCCACGACAGGTACCTTGTTTCGACGTCCAGCAATGTTTTGCTAACATAAAAGATAGGCAGGTGTTGTATTCCCTCCGCGCGTACCAACACCTTACTAACTGCATACTGGAAAACTACTAAGTATAAAAATAGTTCCTCTCCTAGTACTGGGGTTACTAACAATGGAGGAAAGGTCATGTAGTCTTTCAAGCTTTCCAGAGCGCGGTCGCACTCGTCATCCTACTCAAACTTGGCCTTAGTGCCTAGAAGAACGGTCGACACCTATCTAACGACCGACTTATACATCGGTTTAGTGCGGCTACTAGGCCAGTGAGATGTTGTACCTCCTTGACTGTGTTGGGCCTCTCACGATCTTGGATAGCTTTGATCTAAGACAGATCAGCTTCTATACCTCGGTTGGTCACTAGAAAGCCCAGAAATTTTCTTGACCCCACACCGAACGCGCACTTGGATGCGTTCTGTCGCAGCTTGTAGGATTTCAAAATTTGAAACATCTCATCAAGGTCCTTGAGATGGTCCCCCTTATTCTGACTTTTGACCACTATATCATCTATGTGAGCTTCCATTGTTCTGCCTAACAATGACTCAAACATTTTAGTAATTATCCGTTAGAATGTTGCCCCCACATTTTTTAGGCCAAAGGGCATGACCTTGTAGCAATATAATCCCTCAGGAGTTGTAAACGATGAGACCTCCTGGTCTGGTTTATACATAGCGATCTGATGGTAACCACGATACGCATCAAGAAAGTTAAGTCATTTATGCCCTGTAATTAGGTCCATCAGTTGGTCTATTCGTGGTAAAGGAAAGCTGTCTTTCGGGCATGCTTTGTTAACTGTTTTGTAGTCCACGTAAATGAGCTATTTTCCTTTCTTTTTTGGAACCACTACCGTGTTGGAAATCCACATGGGATAGTGTACTTCTTTGATTGCCCTTACTTCTAGCAGGTTTCCCACTTCTTCCACCACTATCTCTGCGTGGTGGAGTATCGATTGGCGAGTTCGCTGTATAACTAGTCTGGTGGTTGGATGGATATTGAGTTGATGGCAGATGAAATTAGGGTCAATTCCAAGCATGTCATACGGCATCCAGGCAAACACTTCGATGTTAGAGGTCAAAAATTCCACGATCTCTATTCTCTCAGTGCTGGACAAAGACAAGCCTAGCAAAAAGAACCTTTCTGGGTTTATCTTATCTATCCTTACCTCTACCAAGTCTTCCATTGCCTTCTGTTCGGCTGTTTTGCCGATGTCTGCGAACAACTCGTTGCTTTCTGGCTCTTCTACCATTTGTATGAACCCTTTTGCAGCCCAGCAGCATGGCGTGCAACCACGCTCTTCCCAAGATTATGTTGTAAGTGGAAGGGACTTTCAATTCCCAAAATTTCACCTATTTCATCATCGTTCTTGCTTTAACTGGCAGGATTATCTTGCCAACCAGCCATTCTGGCATTGAGTTGAAGCCGACTACGGGAGATGTTGTGGGTGCTAAGTCTTTATCCTCCAATTTTAGTTGCTTGAAGGTCTCGTAGTACATTATCTCACATGAGCTCCCTTGGTCAATTAGGATCCGCTTGATGTCGAAATTCTTAACGCACAGAGTGACCACCAGTGCGCTGTTGTGAGGGCTTTGTAACCTTGCTAAGTCTTTGTCAGAAAAGGTGATAACGTTCGTTGCCTCCGTTTTTCCCTTCTTCACGGTAGGTTGTGCACTTAGTACCTCTCTCATGTGCTCAGCCTTCTTGATCATCCCTCTGAGTTCACATACTCATTCAGGTTCGATGATCCCATGTATTACATTAATTATGCCTTGGGGTGGACCGTCGACTGGCATCCCATCCGACCTATTGCAGTCCTAGGGGGCTGGCTGTGCTCCCCCTTCAATATATTGGTCCGGGTGGCCTGTGGCCACTAACTCCTCCAGATGTTGTCTTAATTACGTACATTTTTCAGTTCGGTGCCCCTTTTCATCATGGAAGGTGCAACGGTACCTATCATCGTAGCCCCTCTGCACTTCTCCCAACTTGGCTAGCCATCGAACGAAGGGTTCGTCGCGTATCTCACTAAGAATCCGGTAGATAGGTTTATTGAACACCGTGGTAATGGCGGTTCGGACTCTCAACTTTCTTGCTTGGGAGTCCTTCCACCTGCTCCTACCTTTTTTGTTCTGTCGTTCTTCCCGGGCAACCGTGTTGACTTTTGCCGCAGGTTTTCTGTCAGACATCGCTGTTGTGCCAGATTTCAGTTTGGCTCGGGCACCATCTTCTTCTACCCAGATGTGCTGATGCACTCTTTCTATTAAGGCTTCCATTGTGAGGGGTGGTGACATCGTCATTGAATCCCTTAACTTATTACCTACTGGCAAACCTCGCTTGTACTGTGCTATAGCTAGGTTTGTGGGGCAGTCCCCAATCTAATTAAAGGTCTCCCAGTACCGGTTGTTGTAAGACTTCAATGTTTCCTTCTCGCTCATGTCTATGGAGAAAAGCTAGTCAATCTCCACTGGCGTCTTGGTGTTTGTTCTAAACCTGGTCACAAATGCCTCTGTTATTTGCGCCTATGAAACTATGCTACTTTCTGGCAACCTCTGGAACCACGCTAAACCCAGGTCACCTAAGTTAGAAGGAAACAAGATACACATCAGAGCCTCGTTTCATCGATATATAGCCATACCCTGGCAAAAGTAGTTCAGGTGCATGTAGAGGTCCGACTTCCCCTCATAAGTCGTGAATTTAGGATGGTGGAAGGCTAAGGGTAATGGTGCGTTCTCAATTGTCGGAACGAACGGTGAGCTCTGTAACCTTGCTAATACTTTGTCTGCTGGTTCGTAAGCAAGGCGTGGTACTGGTATCCCATCATCGACACTCCCATGTGTCCAAGGAGCCAACCGTTATAGAGTCGAGGCCCTGCGAGGGTTGCAAGCCTGGGTGTGCTCCCTCCTTCAGGCCCTTTCCTCCAGTACTGTTCGCAAGTCTGCCGACCTAGGCAACTTTTTGTGTCTAGATATCATTTGGTGCGAATGTTGTGACGCCTCAAATTTTGATAATATAATACAACAATACACCAGGGTTTAACTAGAGGATACACATCATTTTTAAGCACAAAATATAAATAATTATACTAAAAGAAAATATTAATAATAGTTACAGATAAAATTATTCAAGTCTTTAAATACAAATCAGTTCCTTGATACAAAAAGATTATCCCAAATACCAGAAATATACAATCTAATCTCTAAGGCAACCTTGATTCCACAAAGCTTTTAGGGATTCTGTTCTCAGTGTAAAACTCACCTTCACCTGACATAAAACGCCATGAGCTTGGAATGCCCAGTAAACACACACACCCCAACCCTTTTCCTATTCCAAATACACAAGTAACATAACGGCACGATCATAACATACAGCGAAAACAATAATTAAACAGAGCTTATAATTAAATTTCAGTTCTTATGAATAATAGTCAATTTTAGTTAGTTCTAGGCAACTCCCCACAGAATGTCGTTCTTACCCAATTACTAACATTGGCCACAGGGCAATTTTGACCCCCCCTTGATTAATACAATACCAATGCGTCGCTTATCGCATAACCACCAGTGCATTGCTTACTGCACAATTACCAATGATGCCCATGCACCTAGGTTACATACCCGAGTGGTGACATCATGGTCTGCTCCAAGGGAACGGGCTTCCAAGGATACTCTCCCTGTGTGAGACCCTCACTGCTACCCTTATGCCTCTCATTTCTGTTAAGCAACTAGAATACCTCCTGTGCCATGTTGGGGTTTGAAAACACACTTGCGCAAGACTTCACAAAAATGGAACACATTCTACTATATCATACTCTTGAATCCATCGTTCATTATCTCATAAAATTTAATACAATGCTGGAAACACATTACCATCCCATTTGATTTCCCCTTTATTAAGTGCATTATGTTCTCAGTTATAACAAAACATGGTCAGTATAATTACGAATCCAAACTAAACAACAAGTAATTTATTCATGATAAAACAAATTCACAATTTATCATAGATTACATATCGAGACTAAAACATTCAAGAAACATAGAATATAAGAGTTGCAAACCAAATAAGAGCTTATTAACACAAATTTCCAGATTTCCAGATTTAAACAAGTTTGAAAATAATTATGAAAAAAATACTTTCATTGGCCCTAAGTACCTAGCCTCATGTGAGTTTGTAGATAAACAAGTCTAGTTTCAAACTCAATTTATGAAAGTAGGATAGGTATTTTAGATTTTAAGATAATTTAGAATTACCAAGATCTGTCCAGATTCCTTGACAGTTACGCAAATCGGTTTTTCTCTCGAACCCCTCACTCTCTTGAGTTCAAACAAATTTTAGTTAAAATATAACACCAAGATTAAGATTTTGACATAAAAGTGGACTCAAGATTATTTTTCTGGAATTTTATAAAAATAGAGAAAGTTGACTGTTTTTCTGGTTCTGTGAGTAACAAACTTAGAAAAATTGTTTAGGTTATAAAAATACATCCTTAGGTCCTACCAAAATTATCACATACTCTAGACATACCAAATATTACACATAAAAATAGATTTCAAGTTTATGGAGTTTTGATAGGAAAATAAATTCAAGAGAGGGAAAAGATTTGCTACTGGAAATTTAAGAAAGAAATAGAAGCATACCATTTCTTGATTAATACACATTTATACAAGAGTGTAGGCCTAGACTACAACATATATATACAAAGAGCATGTATTAGGAGGGGAAAAACAAGTGGTAAAAGAACTTGAGTGAAGAGGTGATGTATGCTTAACTTTGTTGTACAAGACTCAACACGATCTCTCTCTCTCTCTCTCTCTCTCTCTCTCTCTCTCCTCTTTTTTTTTTTTTCCAAGATCACTCTCTCTCACTCCTCTAGTGCATGGCTGAAAATGTGTAAAATGAGGGGGAGAAGTGTGCATATATATATATAGAAGGATTGAGAGGTTTCTTAAGAGCCATGTTCTATAAGTGCAATTTGTCAAAGTTGCCATCAAGGCCCTTTCATCCATCACATGATCAACAACTTAGGCTACAAGAAATATATATATATATATATAAGATATTTGTATTTATAAACATAAAATAATAGGCATAGGTAAATTAATTAAGAAAGTACTATAATTAAGGTTTGGAATGAAATAAAATAGAAGTATTTAGGGACCAAGTCTAAATTTATGAAACCTTGATATTTAGTATACAATATACTAACATTAGAAAATAGTTAGAATAATAAATTTGGGTCCTATTAAATTAAAGCGCAAACAAAGGTGAGAAACCGAGCAAAAACAACATTACCAGGAATTAAGATTTAAAAGTGATTAATCTATAATTATAGGGTCTAATAATTAATAATAGGGTTTTAAAGGTGATTATTAATCTACGGGATCAATTAGGGTTTACTCAAATTAATCCGCGATGCTTTCCGATTCTAGGGTTTAAAACGCAATTAAGCAAAAATTCAAGGGCTTTATTGAAATAAACTCAAGGTTAAGGATTTAATGATAATTACAAAAATTAGGGTCTCTACAAATGCGAGGACCGATAACTGCTTCCCTCGGTACAAGACCTTTCAGTCCTCATTCTCTCAGACCTGGGAAAACGAGTCCTGTAAGGCCTTGATTGTGTGTCGCCTCTCTTGAGGCTTTTACTTTCAGCTTGTGACGGTGTGACTTGCCTGTCACGATCTTCTAAGTGGTAAGAGTGCGTCCTGCCTTTGCGCATCTCTTCTTCTGCCACCCCTTTACCTTTTATCTGGCACTTCATCGTCTCCATGTTAGCCGCCATCCTCCGTATTAATTCGTCTTGCTTCTTTACGCGATCTTCTAGAACCTGAGGATCCATCATCCGCCTCTGCCTGTCAGGGCTTTGGGAGCGACGAGGACTTGTGCCCCTCATTTCTCATGTGTCTCTCTGTGGATTCCGTCGTTGGGGATCTAATTCTGCCATGGGCAGGATAGAAGGTAAACCTTCGCACCTCTCGCCCCCTTCTGGGGTTTGCCCATCAATAGCAGAGTGTGGCAAGTCGTCATTGTATGTCATATAATTTAACTAAAAAGAAAACTCAATCAAAAGGTTTGTTTTTTGTGTGGTTTCCCACAGACAGTGCCAATTGTACGAGCATGAAATAATCTATCCCGTATAATCCTGTCGATTAAGTTTGCACTCCTCCAAACGTCGTCGTCTTATCACCTGAAAGCACAAACGTGAGCTAGCCGGCGGGTGTGTGCCGGAAACCCCTCCGATGCCTAAGTCAGCAAATAGACAATAAACACAAAAGCTCTGTGTATTGAGAATAAGAATTGTGATACCTGTACATAGATCATGTTATGAGCTTTTATAGATTTCGCCTAGCACAATCCTAGTAGGACTCCAACTCTCCTTAGCAGAGTCCTCCTAGGAATCACACTTCCAAGGATAATGCCTATCCTTAAGTCACCCTTCTCACTACCAAACAAACAAGATGGGTTCAACCCTTTTACCTCTGTTGGTATCTGTAGACACCCCATTTTGACCGGCCCTAAGACTTGGGCATTTTAGTTTAACCACCCTCACCAGAAAAATCAAATTGAAATGATAATTCCAAAGCTCACCCATTTTGGCATCACTTTGTGTGTGTACATATGTTTAGGTGTGTTTTTATATAAATTGATAAATATGTGATAAATTAAAAAATAAAAAAATAATAATAAAAAAATAAAATAAAAAATAAAAATAAAATAAAACAAAGAAGAAAATAATAAAAAGAAAAAAAAAAAGAAAAAGAAAAGATAGAGCATCTTTGGCGTGATATTATGTTTTTTTTAAATGGGGAGATGGAATATATGATATGATGATGTTTTGGTAGGTGACAGACAGAGGGCATCTCTAAATGAAATTGAACATGCAAGGCATGGGGGAGAGGTTTGTTTAATAAAAAGAAAACAGAGGCACATGGTTCAGGCAGCCCCTCTCTCTCATCACAGACACATGCATAAAAATGATGGACCACTACAACTCTCAGGGGGGGATGCACATGGGAGAGGAAGAGAGGAGATGCACTAAACACACACAGACACATGGGTAGAAAGAGAGAGAGAGAGAGAGAGGTTTGAGAGAGAAAGGTGAGAGGGAGGGATAGGTCATACACTCACCATAGATACCTACACACACATGGTGCACACTGATGAGCTAGAGGAGATACACGGGTGAACTCAAACACACACCCACGGCAAACCCACGGTAAACCCATGCATATTGAGTTACACACACCCAGGTAACACACATGCACAACACCACCACCACCACCACCATGGCCACCCATCACCCAGCACACACCCAAGACACACACCACTGCCCACACACCCATAGATAGATAGACCAACCTCTCTCTCTCTCGGGGGGTCTCTCTCTCAGGGGGCTAGCACCACAACTTCCATTCACACACGGTTGTTCAGGAAGAAGATACACACACGGTTAGAGGGTAGGGAAGGAGAGACACAACAAAAAAAAGATAGAGATGGGTTAGGCTCCGGATTGGTCTCTCGGGTTTGAGTGTTGAGTGTTGAAGGAAGAGAGGGATGCACACACAACTCACACGGGTTGGGAGGGGACTGATACACAACACAGAGATGACACCATTGATAGACTGAGGAAAGAGGGAAAAACACAGCCTCAAACACACACCACACAGACACACAAGGAGCACACGCACACATGCAAACACGGGAGCTCTCTCTCTCTCTCTCTCTACAATCGCCGCCGACGGTAAAATATAGTGCAAATCACTGTCTCCTCCATGTGAGAAACTGATTATGAGAGAGAGATAGAGGGGCTATCGCTGTGACGGTGCTGGTGGTGGTGCGATGGTGATTACAGTTGGCGACGCTATTTGATATTCCTGGTTGTGGCGAAGATGGGAGGTCGGCGTAAGTTTCGAATCCGAAACTGTATTCAGGGATTCTGCTGTGGTGGAGAATACAAAAGAGCATCAACAACAGTGAAGAAGGATTTAGAAGATCACCCCTGACTTACCCAATAGTGTTCGATGTCTCTGCTATACAGATTAACAGCCATGGTTCTCAGATAGAATGTACTTTTTTTTAACAGCAAGGCTGCTTTCAATAACATGGGATATGCTATGAGTAGATTGGAGCTAGACTCCGACCTATTGTGTGATAGTGGTAAGTCCACTTCTGAAGTTGGTGGCAGCCATAGGATGCCCAACAAGTCATTGAATCATCTTGACCATGAAGTTGCTCAAGCAACAAAGCTCGGCAGCATCCAACAGATCGAACCCACTCTCTCTCTCTCGATAATGTGACAGGACATAATATGCCTTTTTATTTGTTTATCTCTTCATTCTTGTTTCCTTTTCCTTGTGTATAATTTTTAAATATTCTCTTTCCTTCTTTCTTTTAGCAATGATATGTCTATCTAATGCTTGTGCCTCTAGTAAATATTTTCTTATTTGATAGTCTATATATATGAGGTACTTGTGCTTGAGTTTATTTCAAAAACATCAAGTTACATTGAATGATTGTGAGTCAGTGACTAATTTTTTTGCAAGGAATCATGGAGATGAAGTGGCAGGGCCCTCCATTGAAGATGAATTGAGTACATGGGCTGAGGTGTGCAAGTCTGCGGGATGGAAGATTTTATGTTATTTTATTTTATTTTGAGTGTTTGTGAGGATTTTATTTGTCATTCACCTCTTTCGGATTTGTAATATTCAAAGTGTTGTAATAATTCCCTCACTCCGCTTCTTTCTATCCCATTCTTTTATCGCTTTCCCTAACTGTGTGTATGTATATATCTGACATGTCATGCATATCCCTGCTTTACATCCATGTTCCATGCATTAAGATTCGGCTAAATTTGCATCTTTATGCTTTAATTGATTATCCCATGATTTTGTGCGCAATCTCATGTTTTGCAATGTTTCACATGTCACATCTTAGAAGCCGAATCTTTAGCTGCATCTCATGAGTGAATTGCATTAGGATTCTGTATATAAGATCATGCATATTTTACTAACTTTTGTTTTGTAGTTGTTCGAGGGACGTCGGTAAATCTGTGAGTTTTTATGCTTTAGCATCCTATTTGTGTGTGTTTTTCTTATTATGTGTTAGCATTCTACCATGAGGCTACTTGTTTACCTGATAAACTGTTTGAATGCCTGTGGATGAAGGCTTGTTGTTTGAATTGGAATAATTCAATAAATGTATGTTTTAAGCCCACTTTGCAGTGGCAAATTCACAAACTTTAAGCCCACTTTGTCAAGTGGCAAATTCAAACCCTTTTCGAAAAACAAACATGAAATTGAATTGTTCAAATTTGAGCAAACTAGTCTATACTTGTATGCTTCACATAGTAAATTTTAGGATTTATTCAATAATCAGAACATAAACATATAAAGAAAATAAAGTCATATCATGGTTTAGTAGAGGCCGATCTTTTGATCGGGTGAGCGGGGGTGCTCATTATTGACCTTCCCCTCTCATACCTAAGGTTCCGAGCCAAGCATCCTTGGTTACGATGAACAGTGGCCTTTGGCACCGAGTCATGGGTTTCCTAATTTCCCAAAATATTAGGTGGCGACTCTGAGATCTGATGACGCAGTCCATTTTTGGTAAAAAATGGATTTTCAATAAAAGTTGTCAAATCTGGACTCTCATCTACGTTTCACATTGCACTCGTGAAACATTGAGATCAAAGAGATCTCGGGAGTCCGAACTGTTTAACGCGTGCGGGTACCCCCCGGGCATGTTACAGTTTCTGGCGACTCCGCTGGGGATTTATGAAACCTTGACTCGAACTCCATGATATGACTTTTATTTTCAATTATATGTTTATTGCATTGCATGCATTGGTGCACTTAAAGTCCCTGTGTTGCCTAGATGCTGGTGGGAGCACAGGCACACTTTTTGTGACACTACACCTATCTCTACGTTACTTTGGAGGCCTTGTGTTATAATCTTTTGAGATCTAAAAGTTCTCAGACTTTGAAGAGAGGCTAATATTGACTCTTCTGAGTTCCTAAGATCTTCATTGGTTATGACCCAAAGGACTCTTTGGTAATGTCACCTTGACTTTAACCCCTAGAGTAAAGCCAACCTTGTACATATAGTGAGCTCTAGTACCTTTCAAACTTAGGACATGATGCTCTCCTATTTCTAGGATGTGTGATACCACTTGTCTGAATAGTGAAACCCTAGATCATTTCAAGCTAGGACAGGATAACCCTACCCTCTTTAGGGGTGTTTGTTCTCTTTCCTGCTTTATGTGCAATGTATTGGATCTATACCAGGGTTCTCAAATTCAAATGAGTGGTTCAGGTAGTTCAACTTAGCACCATTACTTCAAAAAAAAAATAAATAAATAACAAAAACATAAAATCAAAAAAAAAAAAAAATTTAAAAAAAATAAAAATAAAAAAATGCCGATATCCCACAAAGTCGACCATCTCTGTGATTGGGGAGTGACCACCTGTTGATTGAGCGGGCTTTATTTTGAATGTTGTGGCTGGCGCACACTTTGACTAGCAAAATTGAGAATGGTTTTATTCTGAGTTCTGAATTGAGTATTGAGTCTAAGTTTGATTCCACCAAGTTTGTAGAGTTGGGATCAGACTCGAGTCATTCTAGTGAGTCAGAGTCTGTTGATTTTGAGAGTGCTAAGCTAGACATTTCTATCTTGTCTAGGTCTTCTTTATCATTTTCTTTTGAGTCTGTGTCATTGCTGAGTCATAGTCTCTTTTCAATAAACAGAAAAAATAAAAAAAAATGCCATAGAGTCTGCCTACTTTTCTGTGCCTTTAAATCATTGCATTGACCAAAGTTTTTCAAAACTTTTTCCAAAACTCTGATAAAAACGAAGAGGAAGAATTTCCTCGGGATTTGCAAATTTTGATCAACTGAGAGGAAGAGAGGTGTGCTAAGCCTTTGATGAATAAAATCATTTTTGTTAATGTGGGTCTTGAGAAGGATCCTGGCTTGGTCCAAATTGGTTCTATCTTGTCTTCGTAAGAGTACGAGTGATTAGTCACTTTGTGAAAAGATTTCAAAAACTGTTTTTGCGTAGTCCTACGAAAACATGCCTGGAATTAGTTATACAGCATAGGATCCCTCTTGACTCGTGGTCCGACCTCCTTAGCTCCTTAGCTTTCAAACCTTGATTCGAAGTATTCAATGATCATTCAAAGTGTAAAGCTTGCATAGCCGAATTAGAAATAGCCCTTGAACTAGGGGCCATGATGTGATTCAAATGGAAGCAGCCCTTCAACTAGGGGCAATAAGGTCGAATATGATTTAGATTGGAAATAGCCCTTGAACTAGGGGCAATGATGTGATCCAGATTGGAAACAGACCTTGAACTCAGGGCAGAGAATGTGATTTCGATTTGAAACGGCCCTTGAATTAGGGGCAAAAGTGTGAGGCTTGCATAGCTGAAATGGAGGTAGCCCTTGA
This sequence comes from Camellia japonica, assembly GCA_030407325.1. Taxonomy (NCBI): domain Eukaryota; kingdom Viridiplantae; phylum Streptophyta; class Magnoliopsida; order Ericales; family Theaceae; genus Camellia; species Camellia japonica. Next base: position 86,460,110 of record JAPPVO010000036.1, read on the forward strand.
ACTAGGGGCAATAAAGTATCACCCTTGAGAGGCTCGCTGGGCCGAAAACCCGGAAGGGCGACCCAGGCAAAAGTTAGAGCATAAAAAAAAAAAGAAGGAAAAATAAAAAGAAAAATGAAAAGCTCGCAAGGTTGAAAACCCGAAAGGGCGGCTTTGGCAAAAGTTAGAGCGCAAAAGGAGAGTATCAATACCCGAGTGAACCTTAGCCAAAACTATGTAGGGCCAGTGATTCAGATTGGAAGCAACCCTTGAACTAGGGGCAAGAAGGTCGGATGTGATTTAGATTTGAAGCAGCCCTTGAACTAGGGGCAAAAGGTTGGATGTGATCAAAGAGTTAAAACTGAATCGTTTCCCAATGAAGACCGCCAAGAAAGGCCAAACCCAGAATTTGAGAGAATGAATTTTATTATTGAAGGACAGTCGAGTTCCTATCCACTACACTAGGGGCAACACTAGGGGCAAATTCGGACCCAATTCAACCTAGTCCCTACATCATCATATCTACCGGTCAAGTGTAGCAGTTGTTCTTATAGTTGGCTTAGAGATTCCCCAATCAACATGGACTAGTTAAAATGAAAGTAACCCTTGAGAGGCTCGCTGGGCTGAACACCCGGAAGGGCGACCCAGGCAAAAATTAGAGCAGAAAAAAAAAAAAAAAAAAAAAAAAAAAAAAAAAAAAAAAAAGAAACTCAAAAGACATAAAAAAATGAAATAAACAAAATGAAAAAAACAACAAAAAAATGAAAAGGAAATAAAAAAAAGAAGCTCGCAAGGTCGAAAACCCGAAAGGGCGGCTTTGGCAAAAGTTAGAGCACAAAAGGAGAGTGTCAATACTCGAGTGAACCTCAGCCCGAACTACGATGGCCTGATTCCTATCTTTGGGATACGTAGGTAGCTTCATCTCGAAGTTCGGCCCTAATAAATTTTTCAACTCATTCATTTTGTCCATGTTTGATTGATATATCTTTAGTCGACTTGGTTGTTCTATCCGTGCTTGAGTGGTGTATCTTCGTTCTGCTCAGTTCAATTGGTTTGATTTAACTTGGTTCAGTTCGGTTCGGTTTGGCGGTTCGGTTCGGTCTAGTTCTGTTTGGCTTCACTCGGTTCGGATTGGCTTGGTCCAAATCGGCTCGGTTCGGTTATCCCCTTTGATTATCTGGTTTGGGACTATGTACCTCAATGATTGATTCCATGTTAGTTGAGTAGTGACCATTTGCGAAAATAGGTTTTGATTAATTTGAATGAAGTTGACTAATTTTTCTCGAAAATTGTTCCATTTTTACAAAACTGGGACCATTCTTTGGATTTGAAAAGGGAAAATTTTCAGTGCTCACAGTTTAGCTTACATGATTTGAAACAGAAAATGGAATAAGTATGCTAATCTAACTCTCATGTTGATCAAAACATTTTTACAAAAAAATCAAGAAAAAAAAAAAAAAAATCAATCAAGGCAATGAATTAGGGGCATAGTTGAGTTAGTGATTCTATCTTCTCCCCCGCTCAAGTCAACTCGTCAGTATATATGAGTGTGTCTTCATATGAGCGTGTATTCGTACCAGTCAGTGTATTTATACCAACCAGGGTATTCATATCAGTCCATGTATATCAGTGTATTCATACCAATCAGGGTATTTATACCCGTCAGTGTATATAAGTGTGTATTCGTACCAGTCAGTGTATTTATACCAGTCAGTGTATATAAGTGTGTTCCTTTCATACTAGTCAGTATATTTATACCAGTCGGTGTATTTATACCAGTCAGTGTATATAAGTATGTTTGGATTATTTTGGCTTCGTTTTTCTTACGGTGAGTCAGATTTATTTTTATGTATGGATCAATGTCCAATTCAGAGTTCAAATTTCAATCATTCTCAAATTTGCTCAAACAAAAGTATTTTCAAAATCAAAGTGATGTGCCAGTCACACCATTGATGTACAAAATCGAAACTCTTTATTTACAATCAGGGGAGGACATCCCCGATTACAGAGACTCCAAAAAAAAAAAAAAAAAAAAAAAAAAAAGAAATACAAACAAATAAACCCAGAAAAAAAAACAGAAAATACAAAATCCAGAAAAAGAAACAAAAAAAAAAAAAAAATACAAAAAAAAAGAAGAAGAAAACCAGAAATACAAAAAAAAAAAAAAAAAAAAAAAAGAAAGAAAAAAAAAGGAGGATCATTGTTCTTCTTCTTCTTCTTCGCCGGTGCCGGCCACATGCCAGCTTCAGTTACTCGGCTCTTCCGTCGCCGAGCTCTTCCTCTTTTTGTCATCGGCCTTCGAAGGCCCTGCCTCAATGTTTCCGGCAAAAGAGTCGTCTTACTCCTCTTGATGGCACTCTACTCTCTGATGCTACTCTGTATCATCAGGTGGTTGGCAGCCTTGTCTATCTCACTATTACTCGTCCTGATATTGCCTATGTTGTCCATATTGTCAGCCAGTATATGTCAACTCCTCATACACCTCATTTTGATGCTTTAGTTTGTATCCTTCGTTATCTCAAAGGCACCTTGTTTCATGATCTTCATTATTCCGCCCACTTCTCTCTTCAGCTTCGTGCCTTTTTCGATCCTGATTGGGCTGGGAATCCTACTGACCGTTGCTCTACTATAAGTTTCTGTTTCTTCTTAGGCGATTTTCTTATTTCTTCGCACAGCAAGAAACAATCTCTTACTGCTCGTTCAAGTACAAAAGCCGAATACCGTGCTCTTGCTGATACTACTCAGGAGCTTCTTTGGCTTCGTTGGCTTCTTGCTAACATGGATGTTACCCCCTCTGGTGCTACTGATCTCTATTGTGACAATCAGAGTGCTATTCAGATTGCTCACAATGATGTTTTTCATGATCGCACCAAGCATATTGAGATTAACTATCATTTTATTCGTCAATATGTCACTCATGGTACTGTTCATCTCCATCCGATCTCTTTTGCTAATCAACCTGCTGATTTCTTCACCAAAACTCATCTTCTTGGCCGCTTCATTGAACTTGTTTCCAAACTCAAGTTGGTTGATGTTTATCCTTCTTGAGTTTGGGGAGAGCTGTTAATGTATATAGATAGCTATGTATCTGTAGATAGATATGTATATAGATAGCTACGTTTCTGTAGATATGTTTAGATATATATATAGATAACTATGTATCTTAGTCCTTATCTTGTCTTCTTTCTCCTATATAAAGGCGACCATGTACATTGGTTTTGTTAATATATATATTGTAATAGTTGTATAAATATATAATATATATAGTTAGTGCTAGTGCTTGTATATTGGCTGTCATTAGCTAGTGCGTTATACTTTCGGCAGATGCTTAGTTAGTGCGTTTTGCTTTCGGTCTCTTTTAGTTTTATATGTTTTCACTAATGATGATGTTGTATAGCAAGCAGCTCCTATATAATGGAGACTACTCTTAAGGTTTCAATCACATTGAATTACAGAGCTGATTTGCTCTTTCAATCACTCTCTCAATATTTCTTTCATGGTATCAGAGCACAGGTGTTCTGCCTAGCCTCTTATTCCGTTGCATCACATATTTTTTTTGTTTGCAGATTGCATCTCATCTGCATCCCATTTTCTGTTTGGCATTTTCTGCTTGGCAGATTGTTGCATATTTCGTTCTTCTCTAAATTACGGGTTGGACCACACCAGCACCTTCGTCTCCTCCGGACGAATCCAATGCCACCAGTTTCATTCTCTTCCGACGTCACACGCGCCCTCACATGCCATTTTTGTCGCCGGCGCGTCACCTGCTTCCGCCTTCCGCATCACACGCGCTCCACGCGTCTCCAGTCGCCTGAGCCACTTCTCTCTGCGTCCCACGCGCTCCGTGTTCGCCAGCCACGCCAGCCGTTCGCGTGAGCCATCCAGCCCGCGTCCCTCGTGCCGGCTCGCACCCCCTGCGCCCGCTTTTGTCAACAGCTCCACACCTCGGCTCCAGCCGGTCCGGCTCCAACCGGTTCAGCCACTTTCCCAAGCCGGTTCACCCCAATTTTTGGACCTTTTTGGCCGGTTCAGACCGGTTCCTGACTATTTTGGCCCTTCTGCACTCACTGGTGCCCTCGGAATTTTCAGATTCTTCCTTGATCATACTGTTTTTCTCTCATGGATCGTCCGGACTCCTCTAACCACCCTATTTCCGTTGTTCTTGACGGGACTAACTATGTCTTATGGGCACAAGCTATGTCTGGGTTCCTCAAAGGCAAGAAACTTTGGCGCATCATCACTGGGGATGTGTGCAAACCCATCCCAGCCACCACAGACTCCACTGCCACCACGGAATCCGCTGCCAAATATGTCGACCGTCTGGAAGATTGGGATAGTAAAAACTATCAGATCATCACTTGGCTTCGCAACACTTCTATTACATCTATCAGCCTTCAGTTTGGTAGGTTCCAACTTGACTTTGCTTCCTCTCCAGCCAAGGCCATATGGGATTTTTTACAAGAACGCTATCAGACTACTGGCCTTGCTCACCAATATCAGCTTCTGAGTCATCTTCACCGTATGCGCCATGAAACAACTCAGACCATTAATGATTTCCTCTCCCAAATGTATTATGTTTGGGATCAGATCGCTCTTTCTGAACCTCCATGGCCTCATACTGAGGATGCTGCCTTGTTTACTACCTACCGTGACCAACAACGCTTGGTTCAGTTTCTCATGGCTCTCACTCCCCGTTTTGAGCCAGTGCGTGCATCTCTCCTACATCGCACTCTTTTACTCACTCTTGAGCAAGCCATTTCTGAACTACTGTCTGAGGAAACCAGATTTGGTACTCTCCATCCGCCTCCTGTGGACTCTGTTCTTGCTACTCCCCAAATTCGGAGTTCTCCTTCACCACCTTCATCACAGCGGTCCACTGTCTGCAACTACTGTCACAACCGCAATCTTCCATCGACTCATCTTCTGGTTCATTGTCCAGTTCGTCTTTGTCGATTTTGCAACAAAACTGGCCCTGGTCATCTCCAGCAAGATTGCTTCCGCAATCCTACCCGTGCCTCTCGCCATGGTCCTTCCATCGGGAATTTTTCCCGCAGCAACTCTCACCGTTCTGGGACTCCGTTTAAACGACTGCCTGCTCAACGCACTGCTGCTGCTGCCTCAGAGGATTTACCTTCCTCTGTCCCTATAGACCCTTCCACTCCGGTCTTCTCTCACACAGATGTCGAAGCCATGTTTCAACATTTTTGGCAGAATTTCGGTACTCCTTCATCTACTGCTTTGTCTACCACCGCAGGTAACGCTTCCTAGTACTTTGATTCTGCTTATTGTAATCACATGACCTTTGACCCTACTATTTTTACTCCTCTCTCTTCGCCTCCTCATGTTCCTTCTATCCATACTGCTGATGGGTCTCTTCTGTCTGTAAGTCATGTTGGTTCTGTTTCTAACTCTCACTTATCTTTATCCCATGTATATCTTATGCCTGCTCTTACTTTAAATCTTATCTCCATTAGTCAATTATGTGAGAATGGTCTAACTGTTACTTTTTCCCATACTGGTTGTTAGGTGCAGGACCCTCAGACAAGGCAAACTCTTGGGATAGGCCGTAAGCATGGACGTCTCTACGAACTCATCCATCTTCATGTTCCGGATTCCTCTCAAATCACTGCTCCTACCACTGCTACCACTGCTCCTCCTTTATCTCCTTTTCAGCTTTGGCACTATCGTTTGGGCCATCTTTCTGTTGGTCGTTTGAAATCTTTAATTTTTAGTGGTCATTTGGGTACTGTAAGTTCTGATGCTTTCAATTGTGTGTCATGTCAACTTGCCAAACAACCTGCTTTGTCGTTTAATAAAAGTGACTCTGTTTCTCTTGCACCCTTTGATCTCATCCATTCTGATATTTGGGGACCCTCTCCTACTCCTACTATGGGAGGCGCACGTTATTTTGTTGTTTTTATAGATGATTTTTCTCGTTTTACATGGTTGTTTCTTATGAAAAATCGCTCTGAGCTCAAACAACTTTATTACAATTTTGCTGCAATGGTTAAAACCCAATTTTCTAAAACTATTAAGATTTTTCGCTCCGACAATGCCATGGAATATAAAGATTTTGACTTTCTTTCCTTCCTTCAGAGTCATGGTACTCAACCTCATCGTTCCTGTCCAGGTACGTCCCAACAAAATGGACGTGCTGAACGGAAACATCGGCATATACTCGACACTACTCGAGCCCTCCTTCTCTCTTCCTCTTGTCCGGAAAATTTTTGGGGCGAAGCAGCTCTCACTGCTGCTTACACTATCAATTGTATCCCTACACCGGTCATTCATAATCACACTCCCTATGAGCGTTTACATGGCACTCGTCCCCCTTACACCAACCTTAGGGTTTTTGGCTCTGCCTGTTTTGTTCTTCTCCAACCTCATGAACGTACCAAACTTGAACCTCGTTCCCGCCTTTGTTGCTTCTTGGGGTATGGTATTGAACATAAAGGGTATCGCTGTTGGGATCCTCTCTCCCAGCGTCTCCGTATCTCTCGTCATGTGGTCTTTTGGGAACACAAAATGTTTTCCTCTCTCTCTCTCTCTCTATTCCGTTTATCCGTTCCCTCACCCTCTCTGTGTTTTACTGACCCTTCTGCAGATCTGTTTTCTGATGAGCTTACTCCACCGCCCATGCCCGACTCTTTCGAGACTGCCTTGCCTACTGGTCTTTCTCAAGCACCTGCCCGCTCTGATGGTCCTAATCTTGCTCCCTCGGACTCCTCACCTCTTGTTGAGTCTCTTCCTCTGGCTCCTCCTCCTCCTGCTCGACCACACCGGATAATCCAACCTTCTACTCGTCTTCGTGACTTTATTGTTGGTTCTACTGCTTTTTCTACTTATGAACCTACTTCCTATCGGGAGGCTCGCTCTAATCCTCTTTGGCAGCAAGCTATGACTGATGAATTGCAGGCTTTAGACAAAACTCACACTTGGGACATTGTTGATCTTCCTCCTGGCAAGACTGCCATTGGCTGCAAATGGGTATACAAAATCAAAACTTGTTCTGATGGATCTATTGAGCGTTATAAAGCTCGCCTTGTTGCCAAAGGCTTCAACCAAGAATATGGTATTGACTATGAGGAGACCTTTGCTCCTGTTGCTCGTCTCACCTCTGTTCGCAGCCTCATTGCAGTTGCTACCACCCGACACTGGGATCTTTATCAAATGGATGTGAAAAATGCTTTTCTTAATGGTGTTCTTCTTGAGGAGGTCTACATGCAACCTCCCCCTGGGTCTACTCATCTACCTCATAAAGTCTGCAAACTTCAGCGTGCTTTATATGGTCTCAAACAAGCTCCACGCGCTTGGTTTGCCAAGTTCAGCTCTACTATTCATGACTGTGGTTTCACCTCCAGCTCTTATGATACTGCACTTTTTATCCGCAAAACTGCTCAAGGGACCACCTTGCTTCTTCTTTATGTGGATGATATGATTATCACAGGTGATGATATCAATGGTATTCTTCATCTTAAACAGTTTCTTAGCCATCATTTCGAAATGAAAGACCTTGGTCCTCTCAGCTATTTCTTGGGTCTTGAAATCTTCCATGATTCCACGGGTTCTTTTCTCTCTCAGGCTAAGTACACCTCTGATCTTCTCACCCGTGCTGGTCTTACGGATTGCAAGACTGCCTCCACTCCCCTGGAGCCTCAGAGTCGTCTTACACCTCTTGATGGCACTCTTCTCTCTGATGCTACCCTATATCGTCAGCTGGTTGGCAGTCTTGTCTATCTCACTGTTACTCGTCCTGATATTGCCTATGCCGTCCATATTGTCAGCCAGTTTATGTCGGCTCCTCGTACCACTCATTATGCTGCATTAGTTCGTATCATTCGCTATCTCAAAGGCACCATGTTTCATAGTCTTCATTATTCCGCCCGCTCCTCTCTCCAGCTTCGTGCTTTCTCTGATGCTGATTGGGCTGGAGATCCTACTGACCGCCGCTCTACTACTGGGTTCTGCTTTTTTTCTGGGTGATTCTCTTATTTCTTGGCGCAGTAAGAAACAATCTCTTACTGCTCGTTCTAGTACCGAGGCCGAATACCGTGATCTTGCTGATACTACTCAGGAGCTTCTCTGGCTTCGTTGGCTTCTTGCTGACATGGGTGTTCCTCCCTCTGGCGCTACTGCCCTCTTTTGTGACAATCATAGTGCTCTTCAAATTGCTCACAATGATGTTTTTCATGATCGCACCAAGCACATTGAGATTGACTGCCATTTTATTCGGCAACACGTTACTCATGGTACTGTCCATCTCCATCCGATCTCTTCTGTTGATCAACCTGCTGATATCTTCACCAAAGCTCATTCTCCTAGCCGCTTCATTGACCTTGTCTCCAAACTCAAGTTGGTTGATGTTTGTCCTCCTTAAATTTGAGGGGGGCTGTTAATATATATATATTGTAATAGCTGTATAAATATATAATATATATAGTTAGTGCTAGTGCTTGTATATTGGCTGTCATTAGCTAGTGCGTTATACTTTCGACAGATGCTTAGTTAGTGCGTTTTGCTTTCGGTCTCTTTTAGTTTTATATGTTTTCACTAATGATGATGTTGTATAGCAAGCAGCTCCTATATAATGGAGACTACTCTTAAGGTTTCAATCACATTGAATTACAGAGCTGATTTGCTCTTTCAATCACTCTCTCAATATTTCTTTCAGGTTTCATTATTGAAATAATATATTTCATACTCTCTCTCTCTCTCTCTCTCTCAACTTGTTTTAACAATTATTGTACTTCTGGCCCTCTCTCTCTCAACTTGTTTTAACAGTTATTATACTTCTGGCCATGGGGATGGCCGATTACTACATGAGGTGGGGACAACTGCGGTAGAATCCTCAAACCTACAATCAAACATGAGCTCGAAAATTCCCCACATAAGAGATATATAATCTGAATGAATTGTCAATATGAAAATCCAGTTTTGCATTCAAACATGAGATTTGGAATTGATTGATGAGCAATGCTACAGCTGTCAAAAGTTTTTACCAAAAAAACCTATGAATCACATTCATGTGTGTGTAGTAGTTTTTTTTAGTAAAACGTTTGGAGTTTATAGTATTTTTCTTGATTGAAATGCATACTCCAATCTCCTGCTTAATCCTTAAAATAAACACAAATTTAGTGGATACGAAGTAGGTAAAAATTGCCATTAGAAATTTGGGAGTGTGGTAGGACCTTGAACAAGAAAATCTGAGTAATTGATTTGTTTGTGGTCCAAAGGTTACATGTTAAATCTCTGTGGGGGCTTTGCCTTGCTTTCCTAGGTTGGACTAGACTGGAGTGATGAAAACAGTGGCAAATACTGTTGAATAACATGCCTGCTTTGTCCAACTTTGTCTTATCATGATCTTTTATTTTTGATAAGTAAGTTCTCTCTACTTTGAGCCAAGTGGTTAATATTAGTGGTAATTTTATCAATTTAAATTTCACACATCTAATTGTTATAGTGACAATCCTTATAATTTTTTCAGAATTTTACTTTGATTCTTTTAATTTTGCACTTATCATTTTTTCGTTCAAAATACAAACATCAGATCACATTAAAATATAATTTAAAACGTGTAATTTAAATCAATAAAAGTAAAATTATAATGATCAAAATAAAATATTGCTACACCTATATGGACCAGTGGTATATAAAGTCATATCACTCCGTATGAATTTTTTTTTATAGTTTGTATAACATTTTTTAAAAAAATTTAATTAATTAATTAATTTTTTTAAAAAACAATCGATATTAAAGTAATAAAACCAATACTAGTGATCTTATTTTATATTATGTTTTATTATTATTATTATTATTATATACATCGTATAACATTACTTTATGAGTTATTTTGAAATATTAGTTAAAAGTTGATTTTTTAATTTTTTTAATTTAAAAAAACAAAAATGTGCAAAAAAAAATTTGTATGGATGCGAGTAGCAGTAGTAGGGGTATTTTTATACTTCTGAATCTCTCTCGATACATGTCATCTTCTTATACCTTTAATTTCATGTTATTAAATGAAATTTTTCTTTACTGATCAAAAAATTAAAAACTTACTTGTGATTAAGATTTGTTTGGAATGATCTAAAAATATATATTTTTAAATTTTTTATAAAAAAAAATAAAAAAATAAAAAAATAATGTGATTTAAAAAAAATAAAAAGATAAAAACATAGGGGATGCACCAATAAATCCCAAATTAATAACTTATGCACTGTTTAGTCCTAAAAGTTTTCTTATAGACTGAAAGGTCCCATTGCAATGTTAATAACATCAGATACAATGTTAATAACATCAGAGTCATGTTACAAACATTAGATTTCAAACATGTAATGTTCATCAAATTTCAATAATGTTTGAAAATATAGGATGAAAAACATCTAATGTTCATCAGATTTCAATAAATTTTGAAATTATAGAATGAAACATCAGATCATTTACATCATTTACATCATACTGATGTGAAAATAGGACTAAATAAAACATAAAAAAAACTTTTAAGACTAAATAATTCAACATTTCAAAAACTAGGACTTATGGATAAATTTTCCTAAAAAGATTTGCTTATCACACCCCCCAAACACGCTCATACTCTTCCAAAACAGGCAGTACGACATGACAGGAACCACTTTAGCTTTGAAACTCCACGGACCACGGCAGAGAGGTCGCTTTCCCCCAGTTCACTCTTAATTGGATTCGACTCTGGAAAATTACAAACGCATTTTAAATTTTAATTAAAATACGAATTATTCTTTGTAATTTTAAAAATTATTTCATAATAAATTATTCATTTTATTAATAAATTATGAAATTAATTAATAATTTTTAATGATATTAGAAATATATTTTAATTAATAATTTAAGTAATTTTATTATTATATAGGAGAACAATTATGAATTTTATTTTTTTTTACTTAATTTTGTTAAATAAAAAATTCTAACAAGAGAGTATTTGTAATTTTATAAATCACAGAGACTAATATGTACTTTAAAACAAATCTCAAAAGATATATTTATAATTTACTCTATATTTTTTCTTGTCTCATTATAATGTAGACAGTCCTCATCAGCTCACCACTTTCAAAAGAAAAATGCTTGGAAACACTAGAAAGAGCACTAATGATGTGGCAGTAGGCCCTGCCCACTTTCTATGCCTTGTTTTTTTTATTTTTTGCTATTATTAATGTATTAATGCTATTAGTAATGTATTTTTTAATGGTCTAAATCATTGTTGCTTTCAAAAAGAAAAAAACAAAAACAAACCCGGACAGAACCAAATCATTTGCAGGGTCAACACATGCATAATTTTTTTTATATAAATTAATATAAATTATCATTTTTTTTTAAATTCAAAAAATAAACTAAAATTTAATATTAAATTAGTAGGTAAAAAATAAAACAATCATATAATTAGTGAATTTAATATATAAATAAAAATAAAATTATGTATTAAGTAATTAATTATACAAATCAACTCAATAATTAACTCTGTAATAAATTTTTTAATAATTTTCCTATCAATGTACACGAACAAAGAATCTATAAAAAATTAATCTTTCATTTTGTCACGAGGTCTAATTTTAATAATTTTTATGATTAAAAGTGATCGCTCTATATAGTTACAGTAAAATAAAAAAGAACTGAACTTTTAACTTAGACAATGACAAAAGCAAAAACAGGGACCATCTTTCCTCAACAATTATATATTATTAATATCAAGTTCAAAAGTTGTGTATATTAATATATATTTTTTTTTATTTCATCCGGGAGGCTGTGACCCCTGTTGCTCTATGCATGGATCCGTCCCTGAAAATAACACCTCAAAGGGTCCTCCATTTTTCTCTCTTTATAAAGCCCTCTATCTCACCATTTGTAATTAGAAGACACTAGAGAGAGAGAGAGAGAGAGAATAGCAAGAGAGAGAGATGGGGGTGAACACAGTTGAGGGAGTGGTCCGAACCAAGGCCGGAGCTGGTGTGACCGCGGTGAACCCAACTGATGGAATTGTTGGAGCCAAGACCAAGCCAAGGTTCAATCCCAAAATTGGAGAGGGCTTGATTTATCCACCAAAGAGGAAGCTGGTAAAGAAGTTGATGTGGGATTGCATGGTTCAAACCATTGCTTCTTGTTTCTATCCTAATCCTACTTCAAACCCTCCCCATCAAGCATACTTGCAACAGAAGTTGAAGATGAAGAAAATCCTTCCTGCCTAAACTCCCCTGCAAGATACAATTCCTCATGATCGATGATCGCTCAATGCTCAACCATAATGAACAATATCCTATTTTTATTTTTATTTTTCTAGTCATCGTATATATCACCTTTTTAGCTATCAATAAATTTACAGCGTAAAGTTTAATATGTTGTGAGTCATATTCAAAATTAATCTTGTCCGTACCGTTCTTTTTTATCCTAGGTGTAAAATTGTACGTAATTTTTTATTTTTTTTATTTTTATATGTAGCAAAATTGTATTGTCGTTATCTGTTTCTTTTTTTTTTTTTTAGACTTATTCCAAACACGTAAACTTGAGACTCAAAGACCACCTCTTGAGGTTATGAACCAGGCCTAGGTTGATTTATCTGATAAAAAAGTATAAAAATATATAGAAAAATTAATTATAAAGTTAGACACAACACTCTTATATATTGGTAATCACCAAACATTAATCCTAAAGTAAATTCAAGAAAAAGTGGACAAATTTGAGTTCTTTTGTATTAAAAGAGTCCAGGACAATGGAATGAAAAATAAAAATATATATATATATAAAAAAAGGTTGGTAATAGATTGATTGACTTGGAGATGATGACCCCATTTGGTAGAGCTGTGGGAAAATGATTATAACTTATAGCCTAACAGTTTATAGCTTATAGTTGTGAACATAAGCTGATTTTTTGACTTATAAATTAAGCTTCTCCTCCTCCACTCAAAGAATAAGTTGATTTTTGACTTACAAAATGTTATAAGCTGTATTGTTAAGCTGAATCAAACACATTAAAATAGCTTAAATTAAACTAAAAGCTAAAATAAGTTAGAAATAAACCCTACCAAATAGGGCCAATAGGTAAAATCTAAAAAGTTGGTGCATAAAAGGAGAGAGAATGAAAATGAGGGTGAGCTTGAACTTCTTTTCAATTCAAATTGACCCAAATGCAAAAGGAAATTTCCTTTCGGGGCTTCACTTTTCAACGAATTTTGGGTTTTCCAGCTCACACATTTGTGGAACATCATTTGTCTCTAACAATAATGATAAAGACCACTAATTTTGGAGTTCTAAAAAGATCACTAATGACATGGCACTCAATAAAAAAAGAAAAAAAATAAAACACCAAAGCCAAAACATCAAATCATTCATGGTGGGACCTACTGTCACATCATTAGTGGTAGCACTAATTAGTGCCCTTGTCTCTAATGTATACAAAATTTGACAATAGTGTGAAAGAATTTGTGGAGGGCATTTAATTGTCAAAATTTTAAATTCTACTAGGTTAGATGGATTTGAAAATTAAAAATTACAAAAATAAAAAAAATATACTACAAAAATTTAAAAAGTTAACTTTTTTTTGTTTTTAATAATTTTTTTAATTTTCATTTTTTAGATCTTTCTAAATTAGACGGACTTAAAAATAATATAAATAAATAATAAATAAATAAAAATTCAAAAAAAAATTATGACTTTTTTTTTTTTTCCCATTACCAAACATAACTCAAATAAATTTGAGCCATACATTTTATTTACTGAGTTTGTAGCCTCCGATTCTTTGTTTAAGGCTAAAAAAGAATCCTTTTTCAAGTCTTCAATATCTAAGCAAATATTAATTAATCGTCACCCTCATAATTATCATAGTCAGCCAGTTGTCCAAGAGCTAAAGTAGAGACTATAAAGTGGTTATTTTGGGGTAGGGGTGAGCAGCGGATATATCGATCCGTCAAAACCGACCGAACCGAACCGATCCGCTGCATTTTGGACGGATGCGTAATGACGAGCGGACGGTTGCGGATTGATTTTCTCCAATCCGCCAATTTGGCGGACGGATGGCGGATTTGAGATTTTTTTGGCCGCAACCGAACCGCCAAACCGCCAAATCGCGAGCACCCCTAGTAATTTATAAGACTTTGTGTTTTCAATTTGTTTAAATATTATCTTTGTGTTTTCAATTGAAAAAGAGTTTAAATATTCAGTTGAAAAAAAGTTTTCAACTTGAATATATTTTTTGAATTGAAAAAAATAAACGTATTATTTATCTATATTTTTTGGTTTTTAAATCTAATTCTAAAAATAATAAATAGAAAATATGATATATGCTGGTTGGTTTTTGTTTTCAAAAACATATATAGATGTAACAATACAGAGATATACAATCTCTACTACTGCTTTGTTCATAGTTTTGGTGGTTTGAATTGTTATTATATTTTAAGAATCACAGATTGTAATACTTTATGTGGATGAATCATACTGTGATTGTAATATGTAGATGAGACATGCAGTGATCGTGATATTCTAAAGTTTTAAACTTTCTTTCTTTAGATAAGGCATACAGTGATTGTAATACTTTTTTAAGTCATTGACTGTAATATTTTCTTTCTTTTTTTTTTCTTTTTTTTTTTTTTTGAAACCGCCAATCTGCTCAATCCACATCCGCCGGATTGGCGGACGGATGCGGATTGATTTTCTCCAATCCGCCAATCTAGCGGACGGATGGCGGATTGGAGGTTCTGTGGCCGCAACTGACCCGCGCCCACCCCTATTTTGGGGGCAACATTTACCAAAGTTGAAAGATTAATTATTCGGTAGTACTACATGTATTAATTAATGTATATATTAATGTACCAATTAGTGTTATGTCATTATTACTGATCGTATTTATTATACAAATTAAAAATACTCAAAATCTCTAAAATTATATCACATCATCTATTAGTATACTAGTTAGTACATTAGCTAATACATATAACATTATTCTTAACTAGTATATTACCCGTACTATGCACGGAATTTTGCTATTTAAAATGAGTCATTGTTAAGAAGTTCATAAGTGATCTACCCTATGAAATGATTTTACATACAATTATCTTATATGTTGATTTATAAATTTATCAACTATCTCTTTCTAAGAGCTGCATAATACTACTTCCCAAGATAATTCTTGGAAAGTCTCTATCCTTAACCAACCATCATCTCTCCAATTTTTATCTCCTCTCTTTTGAAGCATAAAAATTATACTTTACCTTAGGTCATACCTCTCAAATAAAAACAAATAAGAGTTGGCTAATAAAACTAAAATTGGGTTTGACATTAAAAATGAGATAGACGTTTACACCCTAATCTTAATCAATAAAAAAAATGTCATCAGTCTATACTCAACCCATGGACCAATTGACCCATTTATTAAATTAGTAAATGCATACCTCTTATTTTTTTATAATAAAATAAGAAATATATACATTTTTATACATATTGATTAAAATTTATAAATTTATATTTCAACGGTTAAAACTATTACATGAATAGTTTAATATATTTATGTGTAAAACAATTATCCAAGATGGAGTCGGCTTAAACTATGGGTCATGTTCTAACCCAAGCCTTACGCTTGATCTAAAAAATCGAAAGGTTAATTTGTAGAAACATATAATAATAGTAAATTTAAACTTTATATTTATATATCATAATTTCTCAAGTTGTGATCACATAAGCTAAAGAAAAAGGGCAAACATTGGATAAAACACTAAAACTAACCTAAAAATTGAATTTGAGTCAATTTTTACGCCGATAATCCTTGGCTCAAGTTCAATCCTTACACTGAGTTTGTTCAGGATGAAAGTGTTAAAAAGTGATGAAAAGATAAAAAAAAATATAATCTTTTATGAATTTGTTTATCATGAAATTGGTAGGTATAGTTAAAAGATAGTGTTAAAATCACATGTAATTTTAAACACGATACATGTATATTTAGACATTGCATTAAACACATAAATTTCCTCTAACATGTATATGTGAAATTTCCTTTTTGATTAATAAACTGGATGTAAATATTTAGTCACCTATTTTTTTTTTTAATTTTTACATGATACATGTAATTTTTAGTTTTCAAAATTTATTATCCAAAAAGCAACCTAAAAGGGGGGTAAATTAGGTTTCTACAAATTAAAATTAATAATACCCTAATAAAATTAACTACTAGTACAACAAATTATTAACAAACACAATGATGAACTTAGCAGTAAATGATCAAGCAAAATAACAATGAAGTATAACTAACATACATGGTAAATCAAATGATTAGCACATGAATATTAGATAGATATAGTAGTAGTAGGAAAGTAAAGAGATTAGAGAAGAGGAGGCAAACTGATTTATAGTAGTTCCGCTTCAACTAAGCCTACATCCACTCCTCAAGTTTCACTTGAGATTTTCCACTATCTTCTAACCACTACAAGAAAAAGCATCTTTGGCTACTAAAAAAGCACCGTTGGTCGCTGAAAGTATAAGTTTTGGCGACTAAAAAAGCATTAGTAGCCAAAAGTAAGGCTTTTGGCGACTAAAAAAATTCAGTAGCCAAAAGTATAGGCTTTGGCGACTAACAATCTGTTTGGTCGCCAATATAAGGCTTTTACGACTAAAAATATTTTAGTAGCCAAAAGTAAGGCTTTTGGCTACTAAAAACAATTTAGTAGCCAAAAGTGAGGCATTGGGCGACTAAAAAGATTTTTAGTAGCCAAATGTGATGCTTTTACCGGCTAAAAAAATTTTAGTACCCAAAAGTCTACCGACTAAAAAAATTTTAGTAGCCAAAAGTGAGGCATTCAGCGACTAAAAAGATATTTAGTAGCCAAATGTGATGCTTTTACCGACAAATAAAATTTTAATAGCCAAAAGTGAGGCTTTTTGGCGACTAAAAATAATTTAGTAGCCAAATGTGAGGCTTTTTGGCGACTAAAAAGAAGTTTAGTCGCCAAAAGTAGTAATTTTAGCGCGAGAATTAATTTTCTTAGCGACTAAAAAAATTAATAGCCAAAAGTATAGAATTAGCGACCAAAAAGAAGTTTAGTCGCCAAAAGTGGTCTCTTTTTTTTTTCTAGTAAATAATTTATTTTTACATAAATCATGTTCAATAAAAAATAATTATATTTATATATATACTTTTATATTAATACGGGTCTATGTACTATATAAATAATATATGTTGCATATATAATCATATAGTATTATAGAGGTGTAGTGGAAATAGTGTGTTGTGTAAGGTTTATGGTGTGGGAGGTTGATGGTTTGAATCTCCACAAGAGTAGATGAGAAGCTAATGGGTATAATTTTTTTTTTTCACAAATGACCTTTTGGCGACTAAAAGGTTTGGTCGCCAATTCTTAAGTATTGGTCGGTAAATGTATTATTTTAAAAAATAAAATTGACTATTGGCGACCAATAATTTAGGAGTGGTTTGGGATGATCTAAATAAGTGCACTTTTTGACTTTTTATGAAATATGGGTTGGGTATGAATTGGGTTTGAAGTAATGTGTTAGAGAGGTGATGTGACTTAAATAAGATGATGTGACTTAAATAGGATAGTGACTTTTTGACTTTTTGAGATCATGCCAAACAAGGCCTTAGTAGCCAAATATTTACTTTTGTCGACCAAATAAAATTTAGTAACTAAAAGGTAACATTTGGCGACTAAAAAAATAATAGCCAAATGTTGCACTTTCGGCGACCAAACACGCGTTTAGTCGCTAAAACATTCGCCGACAGGGTTTAGGCGACTCACTTGGCGACAAAAAAATTTAGTCGCTAAATGGTTTCGGCGACTAAAAATCCAACCTTTGGCGACTAATATTTTCGTCGGCAAAACTGTTATTTCTTGTAGTGAACTTCACAGGGTACTAGCAACCTTTTCACAGATGGAGCAATCCTTTACAGATTTTACACAGACTTTCTAAGTCAAGAATACTTAGTGTACTACACTCTTACAATGTTGAAAAGAATGTGTTTTTGCTTTCACAGAAAGCTACAATAATTATCTCTCAAAAATATATATAAAAATAAAGTTCTGGTTTTTCTGTAAACCTCACACAAGAAAGATGAGCTTAACGCTATAAGGTTCAGTGTATAATTTCTGAGAGGGGATATAAACAAAAATTGAAGAACACTTCTCAAAGAATTTTTCAGAGAATATATGTGAGTGATTATAGATCAAAGAATATTTTCTGATTTTTTTAGTAACTTGTTTATATTAGAGGCTTTGGTATATATAATGAAACTTATAACCGTTTATAACCGTTGTATTCATTTGAATTTATAGCCGTTTATAGCCGTTGTACTCCATCATTACTAATTTGAATATCTTTCACTCCATCATTACTAATTTGAATATCTTCCACTTGAACCTTTTGGCTTGCTGCTGTGCTAGACTGTTTGAACCTTTTGACCTGCTACTGTGCTGGGCTGTTTAAACCTTTTGGCTTGCTGCTGTGTTGGGCTATTTGAACCTCTGTTTTGGGCTATTTGAACTCTTGATTTAATTAAATATTAAATACATTCTAACAATATTTATGATAAAGGTTTAGGTGAGAAATAATGGGACAAAATAAATTTTGATTCTATTTTTCTCTTTCAAATAAATCATCAAAATAAATTTTGGATTCTATTTTTCTCTTTCAAATAAATCATCAAAATAATTTTGATTCTATTTTTCTTTTTCAAATAAATTAAAATATAATTAAATAAATCATCAAAATAAATTTTGGATTCTATTTTTTTCTTTTAAATAAATTAAAACATAATTAAATAAATCATCAAAATAAATAAGTCTAACAATCTCCCCTTTTTTGATGATGGCACACAATGATGTTTTGATTTGATTTGGGAATAAAAAAGGCTCCCCCTCAAGTCATGCTCCCTGAATTCATTTCTAAATACATAGGTTAGCACATGTGTAATAAATAAGCTTTAATCAACAACATGATATAAGATTAAGATATCAAACTATAAATAGATAACATCAGATTAGTTTGAAAATAATACCATAATACATAACATCATATAATTTTCTCCCCCTATGACATTATCAAAAGAAAATCATGACTCAGAATCTGGAGGAGGAGAAGGAAAATGATAGTGATAAATGGCATCTATACAATTCAAAACATATATATATACATATATATAGGATTCGCGCGCCTCTCTCGTTTCCGTCGAAAATCGCATTGGACACGCGTCTCTATCTTTTTTCACAAAACGTGGTTGCCACGCGGCCTGGCTTTTGCTTCATTGGCCAACAAAAGCAGCTCTCATCGATTGCCGCTCGCCTCAGCTAGCTCTCCTTCCTTGTCTTCTTCTCTTCAGCCTTCTTCTGAATCACACTCGTCTGCTTCTTCTTCTTCACCTCACGTTTTTCTATCTCTTTTTCTAGCTCGTCTTCATCACTTTCTTCGATCTTCTTCTTCCTTGAGAGACAGAACAGAGAGACTGAGTAAAGCGAAAAGGCTGTCAAAAACGACCCTCCTTTCGATTACATCTCTCTCTTCTACTTCATGGCCTCGTCCCGTTCGCTTACTCTCTTTTCGAACCTGAATGATCCTGTAAGCACTGCTGGGCCGAGTGCCCCGGCTCCTACTCTTCCCAACCTTCCTATGATGTCGATTGAGCAAATAATGGCAGTTCAAACAAACATTGAAGCCAATCATTTCACATTGACGTCCTGTATGAAGACGGTGACTGCAGTCACAAAATTGGCTCACCGACTGCAGAACAGGACGAATGAGCTCCATCAGGTCAACGCCCAACTCTCTTTGCTCCAGCGCATGTACAAGGATACACGAGTAAAAATAGGCGCACTGAAGGCCAAAAATAAAGAGCTTAAACGGAAGACCACCTCCATGGCCCGATTTGGAGCAACGTCGTTCTTGGCCTTTGATAGTCAGTAGGGAGTCGTCGCTCTCGACGAAAGCACGGGGCAGGAGCGTCAAGGGTCGTTCAAGGTGAAAAAAAGAAGAAGAAAACGATGGAAGAGGCGAGTAAGTAAGATCGGTGTATGGCCGGAAAAAATAAAGGGTTTTTTTTTTATGTTTATTTTGATCGACATGTGGCCGTAAAAAAAAATGAATGGTGTTTTTTTTTTTTTTTTTTATATGTAAATATTTGTGTTTTGATTTGTTGTTGTGTTTATGTTTAAGTACTGAAAAATGAAATTAAAAAGCAGAGAAAAAAATAAGAAAATTAAGCCTAAACAAAAAATAATAATTAGAGACCAAATTGTTAATGAGTATATAAGAAGCATTTGAGCATGATCTAATTCTCAATTTCTTAGCAAGAGTATACCATTCTCAAGACTATAATAGACATAACAGTGCATAGATCAAACAAGATTGCCAAGCAAGAACATAAATATTGAGCTAAAGTTCAAGTCAATCTTCCTTGAGGAAAACGATCTTCCTCTTACATTATCAACAACTAATCAGCTCAAAGGTCATGTTGTAAGAATTAAGATACCAAAAGTATAGAGATACCAAAATAATCAGATATACTAAAACAATCAAGTCTCTTTTTTTCCTCCGATGACATTTTCAACAAAATCAAGCACAATGAGGGAGTATGATACAACATATAGGATGAAAGAATGTAAGTCTCATTATAGCACAAATAATCATCCATATCAAGATAGCTCTATGATACCAAAAAAATGATAGCACATAATGATCATACAATTGAAGCTTATACCATTTGACAATAATGGGCAAAAAAAAAAAAAAAAATAGTAACATGTGAAGGTGCAAGCCCATAAGTTTGATATCAAAAACATAATAGAAACTGAGGGGATTTTAAAAAATAATCAAGTTTAAATTCTTCCCCTTATTTCATTTGGCAAAATCAATAGGAGATATGATAAATGAAAGCTCATAACTAAAATATTCTCGTCAATAATATCAAATAAGATGCCAAAATGATACCAACATGTAATCTACCAAGGATACTAATATGCAATCTAGAAGATTTAACAATCATAGCTCAAGCATTATGTAGAATACCAAATATTGCTCATAATAGGTTAAACTCAATATAATCTCATGGAACTAATGTAATTCCAAAAAAAATGAAGCATGTTCAAGGTATAGCAATCCATATGCCAAGAAAAATCATGAATTTCAATATGTACCACACATTTAAGCATAGACATGATTTTTAGGTAAGAGTATCATCAAAGAGTATACACTACAAATCTTATGAAGCATAATCAATCTTTTTCATATCAAAGTAATAATAGTATTAGCTCAAGGAATATAAGATAGAATTTTTACCTCAAAAGCTTAAGAGAGTATATGAGGCTTTCAATCTTCAATTTTCTTGCATGAGGAGTTCATCTCAAAAGGGTTTAACAAGTATGTTAACAAAATGATTTCTCCCCCTAAGTTAGTGCTACATTTTTCTATTTTGTGTAAATATAGCATTCATAGAACAATCACTTCTTATCACAAACTCAAAAAGTGAAAAATAATTCAATGATCAAACAAGAGTTTAGAATGCTATTTTTCAAAATTTTCAAGTTGTAATACATAGCATAATATGCATAAAAAAAATAGTGTTATGCTCTTTGTTTCATTAAAAAATGATGCAACAATCTCATTTAATCACATAACATTATCAAGAGGCATTTTCATCAATTCAATCCACAAACTCAAGTGTGATAAAACATTTTACTCAATATGGAACACAACATGAATGCTATAAACAATTAATTCAACAATTTATCAATCAAAAGCATTTCATGAGATGTATGCCAATATAATCCATACTCAAAAGATATTCAATAGGATAGATGCAATGTACAAACGTATGATACTTCTTTTCATTTAGACATTGTTGATGGATCATAATCAACTAATTTCATAACTCATTCAAATATTCCAATGTAAAGCATATAAGTATGAAATTTTCATATTGAGTATATTCTTGAGATCATAAATGTACAATTCAAAATATAAATAGTATACATCTCAAAAACATACTATGACATCAAAATTGATTCTACAAAGATATAACTCAAAAAGGAATTAACATATTAGTATGAAGTCATATATAAGATGTGAAAAATATGCTCAAAAAAAATATTTACCACTTCTTATCTTTTTTCATAGTAATGGATGACATGATATACAATGTTAATGAATACATGAATCATTCATATTCTAATAGACATTCATCAAAATAATATAATTCTCATTTTTGAGTTCAATGAAGGTTTGAAAGAAACTAGCAGAACATGACGTAGCAAACTTAGTACAATTAGGTTACATGGAAGCAATGATTAGACACAACCTATTGTACACAAATCACACCTTAAAGAATATAGAACTTTAAGTTTAAAGGTGTGTTAGGAGTTATACCTTCATTTACCTCTTTGGAATCTTCACCCATACATTACCTCTATTGTTCATCTTGGTGATTTTTATTTCATCATTCTTCTTCTTCTTGTAGGGGCTGATTTTTCTCTTTAGATTGAACACTCTTGTTGTGCATTTCCTCTCGAAGTTCTTGGTGTTCTTTGAGATTCCACCTACAAAATATCTTGATTTCTTTCTTGATACCCATACTTTCTTGGGTCCATAGGGATTAGTCTCAAGAACATTTAATCTCATAAAAGGTTTAGGAGGATCAAAACCAATACATACTTTGTCAAAAACACAATTTTTATTTCCAAGAAGCTTGTTGAGGTTTTCTTTTCCTTTTACAAAATTTTCAAGAGTTTTGTTTAAATCTTCAACATTGTTTTTCAAAATGTTTTTCTCATTGACAATAGACGTAAAGTCATTTTTCAAAGTAGCATTTTCCATTTTTAAAACACCCACATCATTTGAAAGAGAAGTAACTAATTTCTTTAATTTAGAATTCTTAACACAAACGTTTCTAAATATGTCATGTAATTCATTGAAAGCACTTTTAAGTTCTACATAATTAGAAATTATCTCATCTTGAGTGGATTCTTCTTCTCCAAGAGCCATGAGACACAGATTGGCTACTTCATCATTTTCTCTCCAAATGGCTTCCTTTTTGCTGCCATTCATTATTGAAAGTTCATGAGTCATGAGTGAGCCTAGGAGTTCTTCAATGCCTAATTTTGTTAGGTCTTTTGCTTCTTGAATAGCTGTAACCTTAGTTTCCCATTCATTTGGCAAAGACCTAAGTATTTTTCTTACAAGCTCATTATTAGTTTAAGATTTACTAAGAGATTTTAGAGTATTAATAATATTGGTAAATTTATAAAATATCTCAGAAATAGATTCAAATGATTCCATAGTAAAGCGTTCATAATCATGAATAAGTATGTCAATCCGAAACTCTTTTATTTGGCTAGTTCTTTCATAGGTGATTTCAAGTTTATCCCAAATCTCTTTAGCAGTAATACACCCAGAAATTCTATTGTACTTATTTGCATCTAGTCCACATATAAGAATAAGCTTGGCTTTAGCATTAGTTTGAAGGAGTTTTAATCACGCTCATCAAATTTATCCTCAAGTTTAGACACACTAATATTGTCTACTACCTTAGTAGGGATTTTAGGACCTTTAGTGATAATGAGCCACAAAGCATAATTGGTAGCTTGAAGATACAAAATTATTTTTTCTTTCCAATGAATGTAATTGCTACCATCAAAGAGAGATGGCCTATTGCTAGCTTGTCCTACAGCAGAGTAAGTAGAATACATGGTTGCTATGGATCAAAAACTCAAGATTGTTAAATCTAAACAAGAGTCCCAGGCTCTGATACCAATTGTTACTCAAAAAGCAACCTAAGAGAGGGGTAAATTAGGTTTCTACAAATTAAAATTAATAATACTCTAATAAAATTAACTACTAGTACAACAAATTATTAACAAGCACAATGATGAACTTAGCAATAAATGATCAAGCAAAATAACAATGAAGTATAACTAACATACATGGTAAATCAAATAATTAGCACATGAATATTAGATAGATATAGCAGTAGTATGAAAGTAAAGAGATTAGGGAAGAGGAGGCAAACAGATTTATAGTGGTTTGGCTTCAATCAAGCCTACATTCACTCCTCAAGCTTCACTTGAGCTAGTTTCACAGGCTGCTAGTAACCTTTTCACAGATGGAGCAATCCTTCACAGATTTTACACAGACTTTCTAAGTCAAGAACATTGAGTGTACTACACTCTTACAAGGTTGAAAAGAAGGTGTTTTTGCTTTCACAGAAAGTTACAATAATTATCTCTCAAAGATAGATATAAAAATAAAACTCTGGTTTTTCTGTAAACCTTACACAGGAAAGATGAGCTTGATGCTATAAGGCTCAGTGTATAATTTCTGAGAGAGGATGTAAACAAAAATTGAAGAACACTTCTCAGAGAATTTTTCAGAGAATAGATGTGAGTGATTATAGATCAAAGAATATTTTCTGGTTTTTTTAGTAACTTGTTTACATTAGAGGCTTTGATATATATAATGAAATTTATAGCCGTTTATAGCCGTTGTATTCATTTGAAGTTATAGCCGTTGTATTCATTTGAATTTATAGTCGTTTATAGCCGTTGTACTCCATCATTACTAATTTGAATATCTTCCACTCCATCATTACTAATTTGAATATCTTCCACTTGAACCTTTTGGCTTACTGCTGTGCTAGGCTGTTTGAACATTTTGACCTGCTACTGTGCTGGGCTGTTTGAACCTTTTGGCTTGCTGCTGTGTTGGGCTGTTTGAACCTCTATTTTGGGCTATTTGAACTCTTGATTTAATTAAATAGTAAATACATTCTAACAACATTTAGGATAAAGGTTTAGGTGAGAAATAATGGGACAAAATAAATTTTGATTCTATTTTTCTCTTTCAAATAAATCATCAAAATAAATTTTGATTCTATTTTTCTTTTTCAAATAAATTAAAATATAATTAAATAAATCATCAAAATAAATTTTGGATTATATTTTTCTCTTTTAAATAAATTAAAACATAATTAAATAAATCATCAAAATAAATAAGTCTAACAAAATTAAAATAATAAAAATTTTGATTTATATTTTGAAATAAATATTTTTAAAATATAAAATTATATAAGACAAAAGTTACATTTAAAAAATTCTCTTAATATTTTTAAATTTCAAATTAAATACGAGTTAGATACGGATTTTTTTTTTTTTTTTTAAATATGATTATTAGATGTGCCAATATTTTTATGTTAAGTATATTTCTTAACTTTCAAAATTAAAAAAAAAAAAATGAAAACGTTTAGATTAATATTTTAAAGTTAATATGATATTATAATATATAGATATAGATAAATACAGACATAAATTATGCACTAAATTTTTAAGACAATTTATTAATTGAGCTTAGTTTTGACATAATCATTGAAACTTTGCCTGGTCTGATTATTAATATTAATATAAATATATAATATATTAATTATTCTATGTAGTGTGTATATTAAATGCCACAATAGGGATATCAAATAAATTATTAAAACTAACATAAATCAATATATACATAAATAATATATTATATATACTATAGAATTATTTAATTTGATTTTGTTTACTTATCATCATTGTGAGTTCAAAATTACCTGATCAATGCCATATTCTTGAGATGAAACGCAAAGCTTGACATCCCTTTGTCAATTACAAATTATACCGAGGAACATATATTAAGTATATTAGAGCAACTCTAAGGGAAGAGGCATATTGGTCCTGTTAGGTATTTTAACTAATATTATCCTAATATTCTCACTCCAATAGACTGGCTAAAGGGCTTCCTATCAGGGATAGCAATTTGAACCCAACCCAACGGGGACCCACTCTCCCGTCCTTGATAAGAGTGGTTTTTCTTCGGAAAATACCCCCAACGGGCCAGGGATGGTATTCGAAATTGAATCCCCGATAAGTTTCTGGCCGGGGACGGAGATAGCTTTTAAATCCCCGGACCCGGCTCGGCCCGGCCCAGCCCATCCCCGGCCCGTTTATTCCCCAAATAAAATTACTTTTGTACCCCTCTCTATATATATATGTGTGTCTCTTAATTTGTTGGCCTCATTTTAGGGTTATAGACACACACAAAACACATCAGTCCCTCACACTACTCTTCACAACGCCGATCTCCATCGTTTCTCTGTGCTCTTCACAGTCCCCGTTTCTCCGCCGCCGTCGCTCTTCCCTTTACTCTCTCTCTCTCTTTCTGATATCTTACCGATTTTAATCCAAATCGTGCTTTGGTCGCCATTTTTGGCAAAGAGAGAGAGCTTCGCATCGTGAGAAAAATGGGGAAGAGGGAGAGAGAGAGAGAGAGATGAGAGAGCCGCCATGGAGTGCTCTGATTGCCATTTCAGTCCCTCACAGTGCTCTTCACAACACTGATCTCCACCGCCGATCTCCTCCGTTGCCTTTCTTCACCGATCTCCTTCGCCGTCTTCCTCCGCCGATCTCCTTCGCTACCCTCCTCTGCTTCTCTACCGACGCCTTCCATCTCTCTCTATTCCTCTTTCTTTCTCTATGCATTATATATATATATATTATAGATTTTAGCTCAGATCTGTGAGATCTATGATGATCTTCTGTTGTTTTTTTTTTTTTTTGATCTATTGTTTTTTTGTTGATCTGTTGTTTGATGATGATCTATGTTGTCGATAATGATCTTCTGCTTTTTTTTTATTTGTTGTCAGGGATTTTTTGGGGTCGAGAAAACTCGATCCCCGTTAAGGATAGGGGGCAGAGGCGGGGGGATGATGGGTTCTCCGCCGGGGATCAGGGGGCGGGAACGGGGAATTTTGAACCTTCGGGAATTGGGGACAGGGAGTGTAATCCCTGGCCCTGTCCTGACCCGTTGCCATTCCTACTTCTTATTTTCCTTCGTGCCTTCTCTGCTGGCTACAATTGGAAAGTGATTGAAGGCTTTCCAAACTCTACAGTGAAAGTCTCTCCCATGAAATCGATCATCTCCTTCAGCGCGAAATCGATCTTCTCCTTCAGTATTGTTTGCAACTCCCTCCATCTGACTTCTTCCTCAAGGTATGGATCCTTCTATCTCTTCGTCTTCCCTTTCTATACAACTCATAAACCCCCCTCTCTCTCTCTCTCTTTCACTCTCTATATCTCTATTTTCAACTCTTCCCCTTCTATATTTACGAAACCCAAAATTGAAACCCCTATCTGTGAATCCTTTTTTCCCTTTTGATTTTTAGTTCCCCTTCTATTAACCCCATTTTTACCCATCTCTGCGAAAGCCCCTTCCCAAACCTATCTTTGAACCCCGATCCATTCTCGTTCGTCTATTGTCCCCCCTAAAATCCCACTACTTCATCACAAAGCAAACCCTCTCTCTTTCTCTCTCTCTCTCTAGAATTCCTCGTAAGGTATGTGAAACTCCTTTTCAATTCTTTTGATATCACATCTAAATTTTACTTTGTTCATTCTCTCCATGTTCTTTTCTTTGTTTTTCACATGTATGTATCTGAGATTGGTAGTCTTGTATGTTACTGCTATAGTTGTTTAGGTTTATGTATGTGAAAACATTGCTGATTTTAATTGGTTTAAATCTTTTTCTTTTCTTTTCTTTTTTTTTCTAAATTCAATTATCTTAAGACGCCAATTTGATGGGTTTTGGGAAAGATCAAATTGGGTTTGTTTTCCTTTTATCTAGTTCTTTGATTTGCAGGTTATGTTTATGTGTTTTAATTGGGTTTTGAGCAAAACTCCTGTGAAATTTTGAGGTGGTGTTACCATATTTCCTTGAATATAGATGGTGTTTAGTTTGGTGGGGAGTGTGTAATAGATAGTTAGACAATTGTTATCTCTAGTTGAAGTTGCAATCCTAATCAATCGTGGGGTACCTGAGTCATAAATCTTGAAATTGATCTTGATTCAACCGAAGTCTCTACTTTTAAGAGGAAATCGGTTTAGTGAGGTTGTTGATGAAGTTGAGAAATTGGGCTTTGATCCCAAAAAATTTCTATTTGTTTTAGCCGTCCGTTCATTGGCGATCATGTACAAATTACTTTGGGAACAAAATTTGGGGCTTTATTGCGGTTTCGGGTTATCAAAGGATGACATTATTTCAGCATTCAAATTGCAACCCATGTGTATGATTACATCAGAGAAGAAGATCAAGAAGCTGATGGCGTTCTTTGTCAATGATTTGAAGTTAAAGCCTTCCATGATTTCCAAGAACCCAAATATTCTGCTTCTTAGCTTGGAGAAAAGGATTATTTCTAGGTGTTCAGTTCTACAACTTCTGATGTCAAAAGATGCAATAAAAAAAAAAAAAATGTAAGCCTACTTTAAGCATTGAGAATGACTGAAAAGATGTTTGTGAAAAGCTATGTGAGCAAGTATATGAATGTGATTCTTGAAGTTGTTGAGGCTCTTCAGGGAAAGATACAATTTCAATGGTTTCCCATTGAGCTGAAAACAAACAATTGAAATCTGGTACAATGCCCAACATGTTGGTTTGAGATATTGAGTTCGGATTTGGCTCTTTTCTATTGAAGCAAGTGTAGTTGGGGATAGAAATTGTTTGGGTACATTAGTTGATGGAATAGCATAAGTTTTGTCATATTTTACCTTTTTTGAAAGTTGGGATATGATGGAAATTGTTGGTCTATTGCTGGGGTACATTACTTGATGGAGTAGCTGAAGCTTTGTCATATTTAACCTATTATGCATAATTCAAAATGGATCGAGGAAACTAATGGATTTAAGTTGAATGGAGTGTTGCTCTTTAGCAAGAAACCAGATTGAGTTTGTATGGAAATCGTTTGATGTATCACCATTGGTAATGTAAAATACAGTTCAGGAGAAATTTCCCCAGGCATCCAATTACAGAGGAGGAATGACACTAACTGAAGGATCATAAATCCAAGTAATTTTTGCAGACAATGGTAGCATTTTGTTCCCTTTTTTTTTTTTTTTGTGTGTTTGGTATCTCATGCTCTAGATTGTATTGAACTTTAAATTCATATAAAATTAGCCTTTTACATTTTTCTCTTGAGTTGTTGGTCTCTAGATCATTCAATCCGTTCTTTCCAATTCTTTTTATGTCAACTAATATTTGACTTGCATTGACCGTTGCTATTAGTAACTTTGTTGTTGTTCTTCGTGCTTTCTGCATAAATAGACTCTGTAGAAATCAATTTTAGTGATTGATTTCTGAATTGTTGTGCATTCTTTATGTACTGGTTTGATTCCACTCCACCTTCAAAAGCTCCCAGATTGAATGTTAGAGTTTATAAATTAATCCTTAAAATATTTGATTTCTTGAGAAGGCTAGAATTTTTCATAGGCATGATGTGAGAGACTCAATTTGAGTAAGGATTTCTTTAGATAGGAATGTCCATTGAATTTACATGATCTCCATTTATTATTATGGAATGTCTATTGAATTTACTAGTTATTTTATGTTAAAATTATTTTAGAACCACCTATTATTGAATGATTAAATTAGTAGTAATTTAATTACTAGTGGAATTCTTGTAATTTTTTATTGCACTGGCCTCGTTTGGCAACAGACTTTTTTAGTAACTTTTTGACTAAAATATGATGTAAAAAAAACTAGTATGTTTGGGATGACTTTTTGATTTTTTACGAAAAGATGTGCAAAAAGTAGAGAGAAAATGGAATCTTTGACTTTTTGGTATAGGTTATTAACTTTTTGACTTTTTTAGTAACTTTTTGACTTTTTGACTAAACCGGTCGCTGCCCAAACGAGGTCTAAGAAACTTCGATGCAAACTGGAATTCTTTGCACTGAGAAGGGGGTATATGTGAGTACTTAATGGTCAGTGACATGTCCAAGCTGAGGTTAGATGGAAAATGAATTAAACTGGCAAAGAAAGTATCATAACTATTGGGTTGGGGCAGGTTCAGATGATGTTTTCTACTTAAATTCACCATGCTTAAAAAATGGTTTACTTAAGGTTAATTATTCATTTTCTTTAAATAATAGTTTGTTATTGGTGTTAGTGGTGCATTGGAAATTGCACTAAATTTGGATGATAACGACTCATATTTCTTGAAGGCCAAAAGAAATTATTTATGTATGACTTTTTTTTCTCCTCTCTCTGAATCAAGCTCTTTTAGGTGTATTTTTTTAATGTGAAAATATTTTCATTCCAGCTAATGAGATTCAGTGGGATAATCTAGCTTCAAATCTTTATATTGGAGAAACGAGGAAGGAGTTGTGTAATTATCTTAGGATTGTTCTAGCATTCTTTTGACACAATTGACTGTCTAATATTCTTTACATTTCATGCCTTTGATAATTGGACGTAGAGTGCTGGACCATATGACTGGTAAACCTGGTTTTTAACTTTGCTATTTATGAATTTTTTTTTTTCTTATTTTATTCATTGACCTTTGTAAGGTTTTCGATTAGTTAATTTGTATTTTTTCAATTCTTAATGTGATAAATTACAATTATTGAAGAACTTCCTTTGTATTGTTTTTTTTTTTAATTCTTTATTGTTTTTTTTTTATTCTTCCCCTCCCTTTCCATTCCAGATGGTTCCACAAAATTCATATGTTGGTATATATTCACATACTATACATTTTATAAATAAAAAAAAAATTAATTATTAGTTTAAAATTATTTTTTATAATATTTTTAAAACTAATATTAACAAATATTATTTTTAAAAATATTATCGCAAATGTCACATTAACAACCATATTAGCATTTGGTGCGTGTGTGACATT
This sequence comes from Camellia japonica, assembly GCA_030407325.1. Taxonomy (NCBI): domain Eukaryota; kingdom Viridiplantae; phylum Streptophyta; class Magnoliopsida; order Ericales; family Theaceae; genus Camellia; species Camellia japonica. The sequence continues at coordinate 86,490,792 of JAPPVO010000036.1, forward strand.
CTATGAAAAATATAGTAATATATATAGCATTTTTTATTTTAAAAATTGGTTAAGTTGGTTTGAATGACTGGTTAAAGAGGTACTTTTTTTGTACTTTAGCTAGTGAAAAATAAAGTATGTGGTTAGAGTTGCTTGTATACAGATATCAACTAAACTAATTAAAATTAACATACATCATTGTATACATAAATAATATAGGAAAAAGCTTGAAATTCTTAAAATATGATTCCTAAATTTATTCACAATAATTTGAATTACTCCATATTAATTATTAATTGGTTTACAAAGCAATCAACCCAAGAACTCAAAAATCATTTTTGAAAAGATGTCTAGTATTTCTCAATAAAATATTATATGCACTATAAAATTATTTAGTTTGATTTGTTATGGATTCAAAATTAACTAATCAACTCCAAATTTCAAACCAGAAAATGAATATTTTTATTATATTTTTTAACAATGTCGGAAAAGCTTCACATCCTCAGTCATCTTGGAGATCCATAAAAAAAAAAAAAAATCTCTTCCTCACATTTACTAACTAATATTAAAATCAATGTACATATAGATGGAGAACTTACGGAATAAACCTTAATAATACACATATAAATTGAGATGTACATAGACAAAATATAAGTCAAATATATTAGTACTAGCGTATGCCCGTGCCTGAAGGCACGGTACAATTAATTATGAGATTAAAATATAAATCAAAATTAGAGAGAAATGTATTCAAATTAGAGTAGGTAATGAATTCACAGGAAGGAGAAAAATTCCTAAATGAAGACATAAAACTTAAATGAAACACTAATTTATTAGTAACTCAAATAAATTTCAGGAACCCCCAACCTTAGGAACCTCCATGACTCCCAAAATGATGTAAACCAATCATATATTTTTATTTTTTTTCTTTCCTTCCTGGACCAATCATAGGTGAGTGAGAATTATAAAGTTGTATTTTTTTAAGAATATGCAGCATTTTTTTATATTTTTAAAAAAAAATCTTCTCAACATAAATTACACTTCCCCAAATTGCAATCTCTCAATTTTCTCACCCACTCTCTCTCCTCTTCTCTATTACCTCAATCTCTCTCCCCCAAAGACTGTAATGAGTTAACGTTGTGCAATAAAATGCTATGAACAATTGATAAAAAAAAAAAAAAAAAAATCAAATAACTCTAACTATCCATTTGGTTTGCTCAGATGAACACAAAATGAAATTAGATCAAGGGACTGGAATAATAAAGCAAGGACCACAACAACATCCATCCAGCAATATAACTGTTTAGAGTGAATATCCTCTGTCCAAAAAAAATAAATAAACAATACGGCTATGTAAAAATAAAAAATAAAATAAAAAAATTTAAAAAGCTGAGAGTACCTTCGCAAAATCCACCCCTCCTTTAGTCCCACGGGTCTGTGAGCTTTGGATATGATGAATAAATGGAGAAGATGACCATGGAACTTTTAGGGTATTCTCTACACTGTTTCCACCAGTGTTGTGGGTCAAGAAATTTATCAAAAAAGGGAAAAATAGAACTTGAAAGATAAAATACATATTCTCACACACATAAATAGACACAAACCTAGAGATTACAAACTTTCTGCCAAGTTTTTGAATTAATTTTTATGATCACAAACACAAATGCAACAGAAATGACAAAATTAGAGCTGATATGCACAAATAAAATCGGTAATTTTATCACACTTCAAACAACTCAAACCCAGATTAATAAAGCTTAACACATAAATTGCAAGATAAATTCCACCAACAGAAATGATGATCAAGACCTCAATTCCACCAACAAACTTGAAGATATATCACTCTTGGGCCAAACAAAAAATTGGCTATCGTTAGAATTAGAATATAACCCGTGCCTTAAGATATATCACGCTTGGGCCAAACCAAAAAAAAAAAAAAAATTTGAATAGGAGGAAAAAAAAAAAAAAAGAAAAAAGTGGAAAAATACCAAATAGGAATATACCAAATAGATAAAAGTACATAATCATTCTGTTCTGAAGAGGTTGTTTTTGAATTGGGTAAGAGAGAGAGTAGTAGAATCTCAGATAAGCTCATCATTTAATTTTTTATTTTTTAGAGAAACAAAAAAAGAGATTAGTTTTTTGATATAGAAATGGTAGAAACTAAGAAATTGACTACAGAAAATATAACACACACACATCTATTTTGATCGCCAAATAATCACAAAAGCTTAGACAAAAGAAACACAAATGTAGATATTAGATGAATAAATGATACAAATGATAGAGAATCACAAACCCATATCGGTTTCTTGAACATATAGAAAAACACAAATAATACAAATGATAGAGAATCACGTAGAATATCTAAAAAACTCCATAGCAAATATCACTACCAAATGATACAAATATAGATATTAGATGAATAAATGAAAGAGAGAACCAGAGTGTTAACCATAGTAGACTTGTGGGTGTTTCCAAGTTAGCCATTTTAAAACATTTGGCTCAATTCAACCAAATTCTAACTCAAATTGGACCAATAGATATTGGCTAAACCAAATGGGTTATGTATAAACTGTACAACAACATGATTTCAATATATTCTAGGTGTTTTGATTTACGGTTTAGAAAAACAAAAATCAAAATGAGGGCCAAACTGCAGGTGACTTTTGCAACTTGGCAATCTAAAAAGAGTCCCAAAAGAACCACTTAAAAAATGCCCCAGTCAAAACATCACACCCAGATCCTCTCCCTAAAATCACACCAAACCCATATCATAAAACTAAAATTCTTGGGTTCAATACTTACTGCTAAATAATCACAAAGATTAGACAAAAGAACATAGGCTTATTGAAAGAGATACAATTTCATTTAATCCAATAACAATAAAAAAAAAAATGATACAATTTCTCCACAAAATAAAACTAAAAATCAAAATTACTGAAAGAGGATATCATAAACTAAAATGGCATCAAGTTGAACCAAACTTGTGTGTTTCAAAACAATGTAAATACCTAAAAATAACCCCAAGTCAATTAAGAACAAATCGAACAAATAACCCAAGTCAATTAAGAAAAATACCTAAAAATTGAACAAATCGACAAATAGTCCAACAACCTAATTCAATTAAGATCATCAACACTCTAATAGTTAGTTGCCTTGATGAGTCCAAATCTTTTCATTATCAAAAAGCTACCCATAAGACTCAAAGTAAACACAATCCCAATTTTCAGAGCAACTAAACATAGTAACCAATTATTAGCCAAAGGAAACCCAAATTTCACTTTGTTTACTATTTCCCACACTTTCTCACCAACCAAACAGGACAGAATTTTTTTGGTACAAACTACTAATTTATGGGCTGATAAAAATCTAATGCCATTTGTGGAATACTTGATAGTTAGTTGCCTTAAAAATCTGATTTATGATGGACTAACCCAATACATTGAAAAAAAAACTAACCCAACACATTGAAAAAACAATGGAAAGTTTGAAAAATCTAAAATCTGATGGAAGTTTAAGTATTCATGGGATGAAAGTATTCATGGCAGAATCTTTTATTCAATTTGGTCTGATTTTGATAACAAAAATACAACAATAATTTCATGGCTTTTCATAGATATCCATAGAAAGCAAAATAAGAGAGACACACAGAGAGAGCATTCCATTTCTGCTCACAAATTCATATGTTTATAGATTCATATATCTATAAACATTTCTAGGAGAGATAGAGAAAGTAAATTAGACTTTCAGCATGATTAACTAATAAAGATAAAAACACATTAGCATGTTTTGTAGACCAAAAGAGGAATAGTTGTATAACCTAATCAGCATAATCTACAAATCTAAAAGTAAATATTTGAAATCGAATACACAAACTGTAGGAAAAAAGAAAAAGAAGAAAAAGAAATCTCCCTTAAATTAGCAAAAACTTTAGTCTTCCCTGGGGATCGGTTAGTGCCCTGTTGACTTCTTATAATTTATTTTTTCAAACTCTTGCTAGACCTTTAATTCCACAACACTGTTCAGATTCCATAAAAAAAATAAAAAATAAAAAAATAGGAGTATGATGCTTTATCGATCATGACTCACATCAACTTATAACTTTTGCGTATATCACTTGCATAAGATAATGAAATTTTACAATGTTTTCTTGGCTACATAATACTACTATTGGCAATCTCAATTTGGAGTTCAGCCTCCATGTCATGTACTTCTCAAAGCAGCTTTTAGTTTTTCTACATAGAAGCAATTTACAAAGTATATGGAGCTCAACTGTTCATAAACTTCAGGGTGTGAAAAATTAGGGCTTTCTGCTATATGAGAACAATAGTTAGATTAAGTAAAATCATGCGACTGCAGTTAAAAATCTTGAACAAACTGAAGCATGTATATAAATAAATGTGTTTACCCTTCACAATGTTGCATGAGGCTAAGATGGTAACTGTGCGATGGTTGAGATGGGGAATGGGGTTGCTACAGTTGTTGCGATCAAGATGTCGACAAAGGGTCGCTAAGGAGGGAGGAGCAAAGATGGTTGTGAGGAGTGTGGGTGTCTGCGAAAAGGAAGAGGCAAATCTGCTACTATGGTCATGGTGGAGAAATCTGTGTACATCAGACAAACCAGACAAAGAACTGATTGAATACAGAGAAAGGGAAAATTGGAAACCACAACCAGAAAATTGGAAACCAGTTCATATATATAGACTGATTCAAAAATTGGCCCTAAAACTGAAGCGTCAAAGAACTGAAGAAATAAAATACCTCTCTTGTTGGGAGGGTGGGAGCCGAGGGAGGGTGGACAGTCACAAAGCTTGATGTTGATCAATGGCGAGACCACCGTTTCTGTTGCAAAGAAAGGGAAAATTGGAAACCACAACCAAAATATAAAATATAATTGAATATAAAATTATTAAATTAAAATGTAATTTATTAAATTCATTGCTAAAAATTTGAGGTTAAAATATAATTGTTGGTTTCGAATTTTAAATGAATTTTGTAAAATTATTGGGCCATAAATGCACCCCAATAAAATTAAAGTAAAAACTGAAAAAGATAATTTATTGTAAGAATATGTCTCGTGGGCTTTGTTACCGAGGTGGATAACAAAGTTTTGTTAAAAAAAAAAAAAATTCCTTTTCCCAGTCTTTAAACAAATAACATCACCCCTATTATCTCTCCTCTCTCTCTCTTTTTCACTTGCCTTGTGAAAAGATTACATTTTAATAGTAAAACGTAAACTACTTTGATTACTATTTTTTTTAACAGAACTCAATTCAAATTTTGAGTTTATATTTGTCCACCAAAAAAAAAAAACATTTCCAAAAAACAATTTCACATGCCCTTTGTCTCCAAATCCTTCCCTACTTTCTTTTTACCTTTCCTATACTAACTACAAAAACACATAAATCTAGGGCATGCTCTTCACTTTAAGAAGTCCCATAAACCCATAAAAAAGAGGGACCAATTTCACACTTAAAAAGCCATCAACCCATACACTTTCTTTGGGAAGTCCCCTTCTTAAGACACTCCTCCATCTACCCCCACTCACTTTATATATAATAGAATGAATTTATATATAAATACTGGTTAAGATATAGAATACTGATAAATTAAATGTGACAATACAATTTTTTTATTTTTTGTTTTTAGCTCACCAACATATTCAAAACTACATCCCAAGTAATCTTGAAATGTATGTATTTCGCATATACCAAGTAATTTCCGTCATTTTCATAAAATCTTTAAAAAACTAACAATCACATATTGTAGTCAAATATTTTTTCCAAATCATTTTTTTTAAGCTCTCTAATTTCTAAAAAAAATAAATCATAAAAATTGTAACAATATATTCAATAGAAGTAACCAAACACCAAATATATTCAAAAAAACATACATACAGATGTATGTATGTTTCTACAATTTAAGTAGTATTCAAAAGCATACCCACCTCTCTCTCTCTCTCTCTCTCTCTCTCTCTCTCCATTTTCTTTTCTCCTTTTCTTAGGTTCTCATAAATCCTATGATGATCAACCTTTCTCTATGGTGTTTGGTTACTTATATAGACTTCAAAAAGCTGTAAACAATTTATCAAAACCCAAATATATTGTAGGTTATTAATAGCAACAAAGATACGATTTAACCCAAAAAAAAAAAAAAAAAAACATTTCCAAAAAACAATTTCATATGCCCTTTGCCTCCAAATCCTTCTCTATGGTGCTTTCTTTTTTGTTTGTCTGGTTAGTGTTTTTGTTAGTTTCGTTATTTTGTTTTGCTTCAACTGAGCTTTGTATATTTTTAGGTCCTGGGGTATGCCCCTTGTATTTGGGGTATGCCCCAAGAATTCCATGACTAAACATAATCAACAGCGACCGGGAAAAAAAATACTAAAATTACTAACTGAGTGCGAGTTCGAAGGGAGCATCGTCAATACTATAATTTGTGAAGTTTGTGAAGGACAAAATTTAAATAAAATAAAACAACAAAACATCTAATAATTTATTTAATAAACTCAAGCATAATAGGTTCTTGTGAAGGACAAATTAATATGTAGCAAAATAGGTTATTGTGAAGGACAAATTAATATGCCTACACTAAATAACAGAAAACAATTTTGGGAAGTAAACAATTTTTCCTACCTTTCCCTCACAGCAAACAATAATAGATTTTCTATAATAAACTCAAGCACAATAGGTTCTTGTGAAGGACAAATTAATATGTCTGCACTAAATAACAGAAAACAATTTTGGGAAGTAAACAATTTTGGCTACCTTTTCCTCACAGAAAACAATAACAGATTTTCTATGAATTGATAAACGAAAGCAATAAACTGATATAGGGAAGTAATAAACTGAAGCACACAGGGAAGTAATAAACTGAAGCACCCAAGAATTCCATGACTAAACATTTGGATCATACAGGGAAGTAAAAAACAATTTTGTTTTCCCTGTATTGTATGTAGTGATTGAACAAATCTGTGGTGCTTTCTTTTTTTTTGTTTGGTTAGTTTTTTTGTTAGTTTCGTTATTTTGTTTTGCTTCAACTGAGCTTTGTATATTTTTAGGTCTTGGGGTAACAGTTATAATGAAGAATATCAAAAAAATGAGCTAACAGTTATAAAAATTTGTACAATACAAATATCTTAAAATGGCGACACATTACCGTCAACAGCATAAATGAAGGAGGCTTAAATGGGTACTCTGCTGGCAATTGGATTCGTCCATGACAAATGCCTCCCTCAAACTCAGAGTCACGGGGGCCCCTGATTGCAAATTGCCATTCGAATATATTCTCCTGACAACACATTTTATAGGCTTAATACTATGGATAAGGTATAGTCCAATTGGAACATTTAGATAGAAAGTGCAAAATGTGAAAAAGAACTGTAAAATCCCTATATGAGACCAAAATAATGAAAGAAACATAGTATTGAAAGATTGATGTCCAAACAGCAAAACAATCACCCAAGATCAAAACTTTTCAAATTCCACAGCTTTGTAATATTCTCATGCAACTAATAGATTGCCAAGATTAACTAACCCATTTAAAAGTCATCCCACAAACTTCTTTTCTTAGTTTTTTTACTCTTTAAAACTGCATTCCCGAATTGATTTTATGTCAATGCTAGGGGATATTCCCTCAATAATGCCAGACACAACAAAATCACACTGATGAGCGCACCATATCCAGAAATCTAGGGTCTTGTGCTCTTTAACATCCATAACAACACAAGGTCACAAATTACAATATAAGAAGTTTTTTTAAAAAAGAGTTGGACAACGTATTATAAAAGGGTGCCAGTTCTGGATGATCATGTCACAATAAATACATAATTTTGATTGACTTGCTATAGTAAGAATAATGCATTTTCCTATAAATTTTGAGGTCAAAAATATTTATGCACGAAATTAAGGTTGCAAAAGCTAAATCAAAAATTAGGTCAACTAACAAAATTGGAAAATACCAATCTCCCAAAACTCATATCCAAACATAAAGATATCAGATTCATATAAATTGTCTATCAGAGGTTCACAAAGAACAATTTATTTATTTATTTTTTAAATGCATACATCAACATAGAATTAAACAATTTTTCCTACATTTCCCTCACAGCAAACAATAATAGATTTTCTATAAACTGATAAACTGAAGCAAAAAACTGATACAGGGAAGTAATAAATTGATAAACTGAAGCACACAGGGAAGTAATAAACTGAAGCACCCAAGAATTCCATGACTAAACCTTGGGATGATACAAGTAAGTAAAAAACAATTTTGTTTTCCCTCACAAAAAACAATTTTCCCTATCATTTCCCCTCACATAAAACAAACCTAGCCATACCCAACACAGCCAAAAACGAAAACAGCCATAATCAACAGCCGAGTTTCGAAGGGTTGTAAGGGAAGAAGGAGGAGAGAAACAACATAATCAATACTGAAATTACTAACCGAGTGCGAGTTAGAAGGGAGCAGCGTCGGTACTGAAACAACATAATCAACAGACTGGTAGTGAGTGTCTTCAAATAAAGTTAACAGAAGAAGAAGACACATCAATGTAATTTACACCATTTCTCGAAAAAATGTAATTTACACCAAGCAAGAAAATAAGACCTGTTTGGACTCTAGTTCTGCTTATAGTACATTGATCAAATCTGACTTAGGCCTCGTTTGGGAATAGACTAATTTAGTAACTTTTTGGCTATTTGGCTAAAATATGAGCTAAAAAAAACTAGTATGTTTGGGATGACTTTTTGGCTTTTTACGAAAAGATGTGCAAAAAGTAGAGAGAAAAGAGAATCTTTGACTTTTTGGTATGGGTTGTTGGCTTTTTGACTAATTTAGTAACTTTTTGACTTTTTGGCTAAAAGGGAAGGTTCCCAAACGAGGCCTTAGTACGGTATAATCACTGAGAATGTAAAGAAATTAAACAAAAATCAAATTCAGTTCCACACAAACAGACCTTCATTTCATGGTTATGTCAAAGCACAACAGAAACGTACATACAAAGAATATGTCCGTGGCTATCAAGTCCATTCCTCTGTTTCCACTTTCAATCCTTCAATCAAAAACTCTTCAAAAATTAAACAATTAATGTACAGATAAACTAATTTCTTATTCAATTAACTATAAATATTAAAACAGACATAGCCACAAAAACAAAGACAGAGAGAGAAGAGGAAAGGCTTCAATCTTACCTTGCAAGGGTGGGTGTCGATGCTGAACAACAAAACAAACAATCAAAAAAACAATGATTTCGTAATTTCTGATTCCAAAACAACCAAAATCAAAACAAACAATCTTACCTTGCCAGTTCAAAGAGAAGGAGGATGAGAGGACTGAAGTGATGAAGGGGCATGAGGAAAGAGGGTGGAGGATCGGAAATAGGGGGTTTGGGTTTGGGTCTCTAGCAATAGCGGTGGTCGTCGCAAGGAGAGGTGGGTTTTTGTTGTTTGTTGATCTTCCTCTTCAATGGTGAGCGGCGTCGAGAGAGAGAGGATTATGTAGTTTTTTTTGCGATCGGACGAGTATCGGATGATCGTAGGCGATCGACGATGGTCGTGAGCACCGGTTGGTGAAGGATGAAGAAGGGAGAATGCAAGAATAGTGGCTTCCGTTGCCGCTTCCGCCAATGATCGCAGAGATCAGGTTCTTTGATACATGGGAGAGACGTGAGAGAGTTGAAGAGACATGGGAGAGAGAGCAGAGAGTGTTTGGGCGGGAATCAAACACATCTCAACCATTGATATTTATTAGGATTGATCTAGACCCTTGATTCAAAATGTGTCTCTCATACATTTTAAGACATTTTTAAAAAGTCTCTTGCCTTATTATATAGATGTATTATGAATTTGAATACTTGACCCATTGAGTGAACATCAAAACGGAGCACGGGCACTGCACCATGATAGTTAATATGTGTTTCACCATAAAAATACTCCATCTACCTCTTCTACTCTTCATAAGATGGGTGGAGGGCTAGGGTTTTTTGGATTAGAGAGTATAGATTGGAGAGAAGATAAACTGTAAATATTTCCTTTTTAATAGTCATGCATTTTGAAATCTATAATTTAAGGAATAATTACCTTTTAAATAATTAATTAAATAGATTGGCCAATAGACTTTTTTTCTAATCTATTTTGTAAATTAAAAAATCAACAATTTTAGGATGGAACCTTGAAGGTGTCATATGCGTTCTCACTAAAAAGACCATCTCCCTTATATAATATATTATTTTATCTTATTATAAGAATTGTATTAAATTATTTATTTTATCTCATTTTGTAATTAATTTCTAAAAGAGTAAAACGATCGAATGACGTGTTCTACTATTAAAGTCATGCATTAAGAACAACCGCATTAGGATCATCAAAATAACAAAAAGTTAAAATATAGCTAATAAATCAACAAATTCTCCCTCCATCAGTCTCAACAAATTTTTTCTAAATTAACATTTTGTTAAAGTTGCTACAGTACCTTAACAATTTTGTTAAGGCACTGTTCATTCGCTATATGATTTTTTATTATATTTTCTAGAGTAAAACTGGGTCAAAATATTTAAACCGGTCGTTCACCCGAATGTCCTTTAAGATATTCCACCGGATGTCCCGTGAGTGCGTGTAGCAAAAGAAGAAAAAATGCCGAAAACTACTCTAATTGGTCGACTGGCCAGTCAACCGGTCAACGGCAAATTTTTTTTTTGTTTTTTTTTTAAGAATTGTTTGAGTGACACCTCATCAATTTAATAAAAAAGAAAGAATAAAAAATACAATAACAAAATAATATTTTAATAGGATTGAGTTAGAATAGAGAGTTTGATATAATGGGTAACTAACTAAAATAGCAAAATAGATTTTTCAACTTTAATTTGACTAAAAATTTAAAGAGGCTAAGCAACGTCAAAATGGTGGTTACGGTAATTTTAATCCAATTGGTGATTACAGCGTGACATAAGCTATGTCCTACACTACGCTTAAATTATGACTTGGTTTGGGAATTGAGTTGATTATTTGACTTTTGGCTTGGGTTAATTTTTTTTTTGTTTGGGTTATGTTTTTTAGTTTTTTAGTTTTTTTTTAATAGAAAAAGTAAAATAATTATGGTTTAGATGTGATATTTTATCTTATTAATTTTTTAATTTATTTTATTTTTTTATGATTATTTTAGCCTTTTAACTCCTAAATTTCACATGCCAAACAAGGGTTAGAATTAAGGATTCTTTTGGTAATTGAATTTTTTTACTATAATAACTTTTTAATTTTTTATAAAAAAATATGTAAAAAGATACAGAGAAATGTTGACCTTTTAACTAAAACAAGACTTTTCAATATAGGCATAATTAGTTGAATAATTATTTTATTTTTCAAAAACTTTATGTTGATAGTGTATCTAATCAATAGTAAGAATTAAATGAATATATAACTCTTAATAATAACAATTAGATAGTGGATAAATTATATAGTGAGTGTTACATGTTCCAATTAATATGTTAATTAATATATCAACATATGTTATAATATATAATATATGGATATATGATTTTCTAGACGTATAATTTCTGCTAAGTGGTCATAATATTTAGCTGTAAATGAGGTGAGGTTTCAATTCAAATTAATTGAGTGATGTTGGTCTGATGAGATAAAAGCCTCTACTGTGGCCCGTTTGGTTTGTGATTTTTTGATTGACAAAAAATTTTAAAAATCAAAATATCACATTATACATATTAATTAATTACTTTTTTTCACAATTATATATTCAATTATAAAAATTATTCCAAACATACTAATATTTTTAAGGGAGATTTACCAATAAATCCCAAAATTAGAACTTATGAACCAGTTGGTCCCATTTTTATTCTATTAAACCATTTAGTCCCATTCAATTGTGAGGGACGTAATTACCCTTATTTAACCATTTAGGTGTGTTACATGTGATACATTGTGAGGGTGTCACACAATGACAAAGCGCTATAAGGAGTTTTTGTTTTGGGCTGATTGATGTGTTTGGGGGTTCACACAGGCAGACACACACACACATTCAGAACACACACCCATACAGAGCATACACACAACGCACACACACAGCTTTGTCTTCTCTCTGTAAGACACCCATCACATAACACACACACACACCGATATACGCACACACACACACAGTTCTGATACACACACAGCACACCGATACACGCACACACGGAGCAACACCCATCTCCGCCACCACCATCACCCCCACCCCCACCCCCACCCCCACCACAGCCGTCGCTTCCAAATCTCAAAACCAAACAGTCCGATGGAAGGGCTTACGACGACGACGAGCCTTTGCTTTCGCCGACAGCTGGTGGGCGATTCGTTCCGATTCCGGAGGTGGAAGACGAGGAGGACGAAGTTGAAGAGTTTCAGGGGTTCTTTGTGAATCCAGTTTCTTCATCAAGCGATGAATCTGCAATCAACGGTGGAGATTTGAGGAATGTGGAGGTGTCACTGATGCCGGAGGTTGCGGTGATATCTGTAGGGCGGACTCACGAGGCGTACGCGGTAGCTATGAGGGTGAAGGCCCCTCCGGCACCACCGCCGCGGCACACAGGCTCACAATAGCAACTCGGCGCATTTTCTCGATCCCTCGCGCGGTGCGCCTATTGATTTGGTCACGGTACTTGATGTCAGCGGAAGTATACACAGCACACACACACAACAGATTGAGAACACACAACGCACAACACTGATACACAGCACACACACAATAGGAGTGATACACAGCACACAATGACATCAACACGGATACACAACACACACAACGCAGACACAGACGAATCCAAGTTCGAAACCCGTAACTCACGTATGGTGAAACATATTTGAATGTATCACATTAAATCATGGGCACTTTCGTCCAAACACTGAAACAAAAATGGAAAAAAAAATCAAAAGGGACCAAATTAACTCACTGATAGGACTATTTGGTATAATAGAATAAAGGTGGGACTATTTGGTATAACAGTTTGTGAAGTAGGATTTATTGGTAAATAATCCTATTTTTAACCTCATAAGAAACTAAAAAATTTATAAAAAAAATTCACTAAAATCCCATGTTACCAAATGAGATTTGGTTGATTCGCTGGGCATAAGTGGCTGCAGCCCAGTCCAAAATTTTAAAAATCTATAGAAATTTGTTTTCCTAGCCCAACCCAGCCCAGCTCATCCTCCCAACCTAGCTCCAAATAAGGGCCAATAGTTTTTTGGTTTGTTTTTTTAGGTAGATAGCCTAATAGCAGTCCAATACTTACTCAAAAAAATAGATAAGCAGCCCAATAAGTTTGTATTTGTTTAAAGAACAAATCTTTCAAAACAATCCTCACATCTTCCAATAGATAGGCAGCGGCCCTCTCTCCGTCGTCTCCAACAGCTCCACTTTCCTAACCTTTTTTGTAAGTGTAATTAACCAATTATTTTATTTCGTTGGTTGAGAATGGATTTGATTAACAATGGTTTTAAAATTTTGTCTTTATGCAACAAATATTATATTGCTCTTAGTGTGTTTTTTTTTTTTTTTTTTTAACCTTGTTCAATGTTTTATATTGCTCTTAGTTTTTGAACTTTTAAGGAGTTTTTTGGGACTCATATAAAAATAATGAAAGCCTAAATAAAAATTATTGAGAATATATATATAAAAACCCTAATACTTAAAATTATTGCGAATATACTCTGATTTAATATTAAATAGGGCTAATTTTTTTTAAAAATTTTTTTAGGTTATAAATGATGGAACCTCCACCACTTAAAATAGGCAAAACCCTATTCTTATTCTATTAATCAAAACAAAAGTCTAGTAATACAATATCCAATTTTGTTGAAACCTCATTTTCTGATGTGCAACTGCTTTCCATGCCTCAAGCAAATAAACCAAGCAAATTTGATTCAACTATTATTGAACGGGATCCTAGTTTACGCTTGCAAATTTGTGAATATCCAGTTAATCAACAAGATGAGGTTCGACGAGCTTATGTGAACTTGGAATCTTATCAACCTAAACTTGAGTATCCTAGGTCCTCATTTGGAAAGCAGAATTGCCGATTCCAATATTTTTGGTTTAAACAATTTTATTGGCTAAAGTATTCTCCTTCAAATGATAAAGCATATTGTTTTCCATGTTTTTTGTTTGATCAGCCAAATAAGTCGATCATTCGTTATGCGCTTGTTGATGAGGGGTTTAACAATTGGAAGAGAGTAAATGATGGATCCAAATGTGTTTTTTTACTTCATGTCGGACTTGCATCTTCATCGCATAGTCATTGTGTTATTAGTCATAACAATTTAAAGAAATCTTCCCAACACATTGAAAAAGTGTTGAATGTGCAATCAAAAGAAGAGATTTTGAAGAATCGAATGCGAGTAAAGGCAACAATTGAAACCATTCAAGCACTTGCTCTTCAAGGACTTGGTTTTAGAGGGCATGATGAAAGCTCGACTTCATTGAATCAAGGTAATTTAATTGAATTATTAAAGTTCAAGGTGAGAGGGAATGACACACTTGAGAGCATTATATTAAAGAATGCTCTACAAAATGCCAAATACACTTCTCCGAAGATCCAAAAGGAGATTTCACATATACTTGCTAACAAAGTTAGGAATATGATTTTTGATGAAGTTGCAGGAGGTTATTTTTGTGTTCTTGTTGATAAATCCCAAGACGAGTCTAAAAAAGAACAAATGGCCTTATTTTGAGATACGTCAAGAATGGTGGTTTGCTTGGGGAATGGTTCTTTGATATCGTGGGTGTCGAAAATACATCTACATTGACTCTTAAAAAAGAGATATCAAATATCCTTTCTCAATTTAATCTCCCTATTCAAAACATGCGTGGTCAAGGATATGATGGTGCTAGCAATATGCATGGCAAATGGAATGGACTTCAACTTTATTTCTTAAATATTGTCCATATGCATATTATGTACATTGCTTTGCACATCATCTGCAATTGGCCTTAATTGCGGCAGTAAAAGATGAGCCTAATGTTTGGCAATTTTTTTCTCATTTGAGTTGTATTGTCAATCTTGTTACTTCTTTTCCAAAGGACCTTGGTGAGTTAAAATCTTTTCATAGGAGTGAGGTTGAAAATATATTGGCTAGCGGTGAGCATCAATCTGGTGAAGGGGCCAATCAAATTGGTACCTTGCATCGAGCTAGAGCTACTCGTTGGAGCTCGCATTAGGACTCTGTTAGAAACTTGATTGATATATATGAGGCATCTTGTGTAGTTGTTGAAAGTCTCAAGAAGAGTACAAATTAACAAATTCGCAGGCAAGCTAATGGTGTTTACAAAGTAATGAAGAGCTTTGAATTCATATTCGTCTTGCACTTGATGGACAATATTTTAGGAATTGGGAATCGTGAATACACTTTGTCAGGCCTTACAACAAAAAACTCAAGACATCTTAAATGCGATGAAATTAGTCTCCACAACAAAAGCTCTCCTTAAAAACTGTAATGACCCCAAAGTGCGTATAGAAGGTTATCCTTATTTAATTAGGGGTTAATGTGTTTGCTATTGGAATTGAAGAACTATCGGTCGAGTTATACCTTTGAAACTGGAGTTGGTGACCTTTACCAAACAATCTGAAATTTTTCCCTCTGCTCGAGCGGAGTAGTTGGCGCTCGAGCGTACTTTTGAGGTTTCCAGTAATTTTGCAGGCGGACTGAAATTCTGGGACTGGTGATTTTCCGCTTGAGCGTATGAGTGGGCGCTCGAGCGGGTCGCCTGGTTAAGTTTGATTCTGAGGCACTTGGGCTCATTTTTGATATTATTATTAGTATATTTGGAATGTTCTTACCTTATTTTGGGATATTGATTGAGATGATAATATGATGGTAAAGTAAGATTGGACCAAAAACTTTAATTTGAATAATTTGTTTACGATTAGCCGCCACTCTTTTGCCCTTTTCTTTTTCCACACTTTGAATTTGGATGTGAGGTTAGAACCATTGGAAAACTTATTTCCGGGGCTTCAATTTGGACACAAGAACGACCTAAAACGGAGTCCGGATGGAAGAGTTATACCTGTTCGAAGTTTTGAAATCTGTGCTGGAAGCAGGTCCCACTACAAGAAATATCTGTTTTGGAGGCGTTTTTTTAATGGCGTTTTTGAAAACGTCACTGTTTCAAATATTTAACGACGTTTTGTAAACGTCACCTTTTCGTTTAATCAAAACGGCGCCGTTTCATGAATAGAAGACGCTTCTGAACGCCTTTAAATGGTGTTGTCCCACGCGCTCTTTATCTCCCTCTTTTTCACCTTTATTTTGAATCTGATAAGCTATTTTGAATCTGATAAGCGAAAATGAAAATCTCGAGCTCTCTCTCTTTGCGCTGTCTAAGATCTTTCAAAATCGAAGTCAGAGCCATTTCGAAGATCTCACATCGGTGATTCATCAGAGCCATTTCGAAGTTCTCTATCAAAATCGATTCAGATCGGTGAGCTCTACTGCTGTCTAAACCCTAATGATCTCAGAGATTCAGATCGGTGAATCGATTCAGATCGGTGAGCTTTACTGCTGTCTAAACCCTAATTATCTCAGGGATTCAGCTCGGTGATTCAGAGATTCAGCTTGGTCTCAGCGAAACAGATTGGTGATTCATCAGAGCCATTTCAAAGTTCTCTCTCGAAATCGAAATCGAAGTTCATCTCAGCGATTTAGATCGGTGAGCTCTACTGTCTCTGTCTCTGTCTCTCTCTCTCCCTCTCTCTCTCTCTCAAGCTGAACTGATGGTGCAATGTCGATTTGGTTATTGAAATCAATCCTGTGAAATTCTATGAATGGTTTTGATATTTGAATGTTGATGTCCTGTTGTTTCTTCTCACTGAACGTGCTGATTGTTTGTTGGTTCATATTTTGTTTCTGAAAATATTTCATTTTATGCTGCTTTTGAATGGTTTTGATATCCTTTATGCTTGTTCAGTATGGCTGTTATTCTCTAGTTGGAATTTCAGAAGTGACAAACCTGCACGATCACACCAACACAAATTAGTGTTATGTTCAGATCATGGATTTATCAAGTGGAAAGTAAAAAAAGAAAAAAAGAAAAAAAAAGGGTCTTATTTCACTTCATTTTCTTCTTGACTTTTCCCACCACAAGTCAATGATCGAAATGTAGCCCTAGGAAAAAGCTGTTAAAATTGATTGTAGGATCTTAGGCTTGTGGCCAGAAATTTCTGATAAACTTGTTCTCTAGGAATAAGAAGCTCTGTTTCATCAACTGTTAGGACAATAGGATGATCAGTGTTTGTTTTTACCATGAATGCTCTTTCTTTTCAAAGCTATCTGCTATGTAAATATACCAAATATCTACGATTTTTCCCTTTCAAGTAGTGATGTGGCTATGAGTTATTTTAATGGCACCCCACGTTTTTCTCTATCTGCATGCTTGTATCACGTGTTCATTGAAGCCATCAGTTGACTGGATTGCAGCTTCAGACCTTGAAGATGAAACTGCAAAATTGGTATTGGGCTTTTGCTAGTTGTATGTTGGATATTCTATCAAATGTTTTTGAGGACAATGTGTTATTTCATTGTTCCTTGTGCAGGCACCAGAAGATCATGCTACTGCATGGGAGGCATTGAAGGTAAGTTTTATGGAATCTCTCTCTTCTTCTTTTTTGCCTTAGTTTTTTGGTGTGTGGCATCTTCTTTTTGTTCTTATATTTTTCTTCCCAATAGGTCACACATCTTCAATAATTTGTTTGTATTCGAAAGGGAACTCTCTTGTTTTGTGAATCACATTATTTAAAACATAGTTTACATAACATGAAAAACCAAGTTTTTAAAGACCTTCTAGACCAGATCATTGGTTGAATTTTTTGTTGACTGATTGTGTGTTGACTCTGGTTGCATATATGGTTCAAGATGCACATGATATACAGGTGGCATTCATGTAGTTGGGTCATGGGAATTGTTGCCTTGAGCCTTACTCAATTTGTGAATTTTGTAGAGTCTTTTGATATCAGAGGTGATATATATGCCTTTATTTTTTCGTGTGTGTGTCTTTTCCTGATTTGTTTTGTTTTGTTTTGTTTTTTCTTCTTTTTCTACATGAGTGGCATCCCCTTTGATTTTTTTTTTTCTAATACATTTTTTTTTAAAGACGAGAAATTTTAGCTCTCCTTAAGAATAGAATGATTAAGGAGAAATGGATTTTGAAATAGGAAACTAGTTCTATGTGGATGAGGTGACCAGTTGTACAAAAAAGTGGAAAAGTATCAAGATGGTTGTGTGATTGCACGATTCCTATTAAGTTGAACATGTGAATTGAGGAGTAATTTGATCCATGTGGAGGGTGATTAAAAAAAAAATAGAGGAAAACCGAGGAGAACCTGAGATGTGGTGATGAGAAATAACATGATTAACTTAAATTTAATTGAGGATATAACTTCAAATAGAATCAATTGGGGGAAATAATTGACCCCAAGTAATTGGGATATTGATTTGTTGAGTTGAGTACTTTTCAGAAGAAACAAAGAATATACACACACCTCACATAATTTGTCTCTATTTACATTATTTATTTTCATGATTACAGAAGAACATTATTGGGAATTTTCTAACCTCTTTGTATTCGTTGTTGGCTATATGGCCAAATCTTCTGATTTTCCTCTTTCCCAGCAGTCTTACGGTTCCTGTAAGGGAATGGTTCTGAAATGCTGTACAAACATTCTTAAGATGGTTTACCATTTTGGAGTAGCAATTTGCTGCTGGATTAAATATTTGTTTGGAATTTGGTATAAATAGGTTTGTGATTGTTTATCACTGTTTCATGTTTCTTCCGTTCACGCCATGTTATTTTTTATACCAGGCTTCCTCCCTTTACATGGATACATGTTATCTATAGATGTATGTTTTTCTTACTTCCTTTTATTTTTATTATATTTTTAATCTTTTTGATAGTTGAGTGTTGAGCATACTATTTGTTCAAACCTAAGCAATGACCGTCTTGACTGTTCTTAAGCTGGTATTGAGTAGGACTGCCATTAATTTTTTAATTAGAACATTTTCACCAAATCATACAAATTTGGTTACCTAAACATTTTCAGAATGCAGCATGTGTCTTAGTTCCTGGTGGATTTGGAGATCGTCGTGTGAAAGGAATGATGCTAGCTGCAAAGTATGCCAGAGAAAATAAAGTTCCATATCTTGGGATTTGCTTGGGCATGCAGATTTCTGTTATTGAGTATGCTAGATCTGTGAGTGACTTTCCTTCCAATAGATTGACATGTTTCATATGACAGACCATGTACTAACCTTATTTTCATCACATGTTTTAGGTTTTGGGTTGGGAAAAGGCAAACAGTACAGAATTTGACAACGAGACACCCAATCCTGTTGTTCACATTTTCCAATCAAGTTTCTTTGATTTTTTCATCTTCCTTCATGCATGCATAATACTATATTCTCTGTTTATTTCTAGGTACCATAATTCAGAGTATGTGGATGAACGACATCGACATAGATACGAGGTTAGTTATGAAGATTGATTTGGTGGAAGAAAAGTGTTCATAGACATAATACTTATCACGGGATATATACTTGCCCATGGCATTATTGTTACAGGTGAATCCAGATATGATTGACATGTTAGAAGAAGCTGGCTTAAAATTTGTGGGGAAGGATGAAAGTGGAAAGCGAATGGAGGTTAGATTGCTCATCAGACTTTAAAGGTTGGATGAGCTTGACAAACTGATAATAATGAATCGGTTAAAATCTCAATTTCATTTTTTCTTCTTGAATTGGTTAAAATTTCAATTTCATCCTAAAAAACTGTCCAATTGGTAGTTCATATTAGGGTTATATTTTTCTTCCAATCATTGTTGAATTTTGAATTATTGTTAATATTTTCCTTTTTTCCGTCTTTCCTTTTGTTTTTTACTTGTTTTTTTTTTTTTTTGGGGGGGGGGGGGGGCTAAAGATGAGTTCCTTGGATCATATTTCACAGGATGTACTGGAGACTGTAGCTAAAGTTACCCATGAGAAGGGTAAAAAGAATGAAACTCAA
This sequence comes from Camellia japonica, assembly GCA_030407325.1. Taxonomy (NCBI): domain Eukaryota; kingdom Viridiplantae; phylum Streptophyta; class Magnoliopsida; order Ericales; family Theaceae; genus Camellia; species Camellia japonica. The sequence continues at coordinate 86,510,805 of JAPPVO010000036.1, forward strand.
GAGGCAAAGTAAGGAGTGCGTACAATTTAAGTTGGAATACAAAAATTATTCCACAGTAGCAATACATTTAATTTACATCAGAATCAGCAGGGATCTTTTTCTTTTTCTTTTTTTTTTTTTCCCCCTCCCTGTTACAGAACTAATGCTTTCTGCCCCAATAGGATTGACTTTATTTATGTTTTTGTTTATTTGTTTTTCGCAGCGGTACAAGATCATTCCAGTTTCAAGATGTATTTTCCCTGGAAAATGAAGGTTCTGATGATACAACCTTGATAGACAAAAAGGTTTGCTTAGTAATAGTTTTCAACATGGAACTGTTGGTGCAGGTGCTTGAAAATAACTGTTTAGTGTTTACTTATGGTGCAAACTGACCCCACTTGCTTACTAATGATAGCATGATGTGTTTGTGATGTCAAACAAAAAATCCAAATATCCAATTCTTCAAGTAGATTTAAGGTTAACTTTCTATTTTTTGTTGCAACTGTTACACTTGAAATATTTTAGTCTCCAGGGAATCGTTTGTTGTGAAATCGGTCATGCAGCTCTTCAAATATATTGCTGAATTTGTTAATTTTTTTTATAATATCTATTGTTGTTGACAGATGCTCTGTTTCATCATGTTGCATTTCTGTAGGCGAATTTCGGACTTGGTGGTTGTTATAGTGTCCGCTGCCATTGCTGGAATTATCTTTTCTTGTCTGGGACAACCGGTTTGTATCTGTAGATAGTGGCTACATTGTTTCTGCATTTTTGGTTCTAATAATAATAATAATATTATTATTATTATTATTATTTTTGTATTCAGCCACATAAATTGAACTATGCACGTGCAAATTATAGAACTTACTATTTATTTATGTACCTATGCTAGGTGATTGTTGGCTATCTTCTTGCGGGTTCACTTATTGGTCCAGGAGGGTTGAACTCAAGGTTGTTAAAATCGGGATCCTAAGTAGGATCGGTGAGAGGGTCTGGTGGATCGGATCGTAGGATCGGATCGAGGATCGTAAGATCCTACTTTCTATTAAAAAAAAAGATAAAAATTAAAATTAAAATGATACATATTAAAAATAAGGTGAAAAATCATAAAATCTACGATCCTACTTGCGATCCTACCTACGATCCTATACGATCCTATACGATCCTACACGATCCCATGCGATCCTACACGATCCTACTTGCGATCCTGTTGTAACATCGATCCTACAACGATCTGGATCGTTTTGGCGAAGTAGGATCGTAGGATCGTACGATCCTACGATCCGGATCGCGATTTTAACAACCATGGTTGAACTTCATCAGTGAAATGGTACAGGTACGGGTTTGTGTATGGTTCAAGTTCAGTGCTTTCTAAGAATTAAATAATTATGTTTTACTTTCTTGTCCTAATTCCTGTTAATAAACTTTTTGCTTATGCCCATAAATAGTATAATCTTACCTGATGGCAGTGCGAGTAGCATGGTTGTTGCAGGCCATTTTACAGTAATATGTTTGAACTAAATCACTCCATACTAGTGAATTCATTGGCCCTTATTGCACAACGCTAAACCATATATACTTTCATTCATCCTGTTGCCAGTTGGTGTGTTTCTGGTCTGGAAATAATATTTTTTTTTGTTCTATACTGTTTTCTATTGTCATGAAATAATGAGAAAGTTAAGACTCATAACCAATTAAGGTTATGTTGGCATGACTACTTTCTAGAGTTTTCTTGTCATTCTATTTAATTTTTTATTATTTTTTAAGAAATTAGTTTTGATATTGTAGTCAATTTGGGAAATTGATTCAAATAAATGGGTCACTTTTGAATCTGGCATGCTTCTAATTTAGTTAAACACATTTTAGCATTGGGAAGATGGAAAAGGTAAGTTGGCCAATGATGAGTGTTGCAGGGTTTGTTCCCTCATAGAAAATACTGTGTTCCCTTAGATGTGCCAGTTAAGAATAGTTTGTTGGATTTAGTGTTTTTTGTTCATGATTTTTAAGTATTTAAGGGACTCAACAAAATTATCCTGATTCCCAATTTACTTTCTTTCTTTATTCTTATTTTTCTTGGGGAATTATAATTACTAATAGTGAGAGAGTATGCAAAGGGGTTCTCTCTGGGTTGGGAAGACATTATGTGTATATTATTTAACAGAATGAGCATTTTGTGCTCTTTAGAGCTCGTGGACATGAAGGTATTTTTGTTCACATGAGGCAGTAGTAATAACTTGCGCTTCTGATCTGAGAGAAGATAGAAAAAAACTTCTAATGCTCCTCCTTTCAACGTGGGAAAAGGGGAGTTTTACGTCCTCCGAGAATTGAACAGTTCATTTTTGTGTATGGGATTTGCATTCACACTTCTTGATCCTCGATAAATAAACTAAAGGTTGGGCGATGACCGGAAAACTACCATTTTCTGTACAAAAATCAACAATGATGACCAACTGAAATTTCTAGTACATTTTTCTAAAGCACTTGCTTGTAGATTCATGTCGTGCTATTTGATTCCCAATCGACGAATTGCCACATGTAAAAGCCAACAGATTGCTTTAATTTGATGCCTTGTATACAATTCCATAAAGAAAAGTTGATTAACTGTATTTTTATTCTAGTATAAGCTTTTTCCTAATGATCTATCTATCTTCTATCTTAACAGTTGTGATTTTACATTGTAGGACTTATATTGGCAGCAACAGGGCAGGTAGAAGCGTATCTTAGCAATCATCAGAATGGAAGTCTATAAGAAACTTGTCCAAGTCTCAATACATCGGCATTACTTATACAAGGTATTCCATTATCTTTTCTTTTTATTATTAATTTTTTTTGTAAGTTATTTTGTTACATGGAGGACCAAGGCCATAAACAGAAACTATCAGAGGAACCCTGTGACAAGACCTGATACAGCGGAGGATTCACCCTTTGAGTCACATCATATTTAGCTAATAGTAACAAATCAGTCTGTAGTTTCCAGGGTAGGTTAGTTTTTGAGATGATAAGATTAGAGGAAACCTTGAATTCTAAAAATTTGTCATACTGTTCCTTTGATCCTATTGATTATGCTTCTTGGGCCCTGTTGGTTTAGATTTAGACTTCACACAGTCAGCTTTGGGGTGGCAAGAACAGACTTGAGCTGCATCATCTAGTTGAAAATGTAAGGAAGACAAAAAATTAAGACTGACTAAATTTTGATTGAACTACAATTTTTCAAGCAACATATGGACTAGATCTAATGGTGATGCTTATGGAGGTATTGTGATCATTCTAATGTTATTACCTGTGAATTGATTTTTAGGTCTGGAGATTTTTAATAAATTTTGCTGACGTGGCTTCTATCTTGTTGTCAATTGTGGCTTGATTTTGTGTTTATTCATTCTGAAATACTTTTTATTCCTTTGTTTTACTTTCAGGCGTATGCTTGGGGCTTTGATATACGCAGCTGGCAGTGCCACTTAAATCCATTCACCTGGCCTGAGATATTGCGACAATTTGCTTTATCTGCTGATTTGGGCCAAAATTGAAGAAAAGGAGCATTGAAAAAGCATATCTTCGTGATGAATTAAGGACAAGTTTTGGTATAATTCAGCAGAAGCATATATAAATTATTGCAAACAAATATTATATGAAGGCCTGTCACCAAGATCTGGAGGACTTGGCCAGCTCAAGATCAGCATGAATGTGAAGTCATCAGATTAATCGAACTCCCGTTTTTTGTGCTTGCATTCCTTGTCCTGAGCTCAGTACCTCCTCCTTTATGGGGTAGATTAACCTCACTTTTGTTTTCCTTGCATTCCTTGGTTCTCTCTCTAGTTCATTGGAAGATTTAAATCAATTTTCCTGAAAAGCTGTTGGCCACTTGCTTAGGTTACAATTCAGTCAACCTTCTTGTTGGTTACAATTCACTTTTGGATATGTTATTTTGTTATTAATGGTGATTGGATATTAAATTGAATGGGAAAATGAATTAATGTTGCATTTTGAATGAGAGTTATTATTTTATATTAGTGCTATTTTTAGTTTAATTACAGGTACTTTTTAGTTCAATCATATAAAATTAGCACAATTAAAAAAAAAAGGACTATCACGGCGTTTCTAAAACTGTCGCTAAATATTACATCGATGGTTGGATTTTTTTGAAAATAGAGATACGGCGGCGTTTTAAAAACGTCGCTAAATAGCATGGTGACGTCATATTACCGTTAGTAGAACTTTTAGCGGCGTTTTTATAAAACGCCGCCTATAGTCATATAGCGACGTTTCTAAAGCGTCATAAAGTTATAGCGACGGCCGCATCTTCGGTGTTTGGTATCAAACGTCACAAAAAGATTTAACGACGTTTTTAGGGCCTATAGCGGCGTTTTTTAAACGCCGCTAAAACCGTCATTTCCAGCAGTGTCCGCTCGAGCGTAGGACGCGAAGTCAGCGAGTTTAAAGCCTCTTTTCTAGATCATTCTTCACATTTTTCATTTCCCCTCTTCTTCCCTCTAACCTAGGTCCGAAAACCCTAGGGTTTTGATCTCAAATACTTCCATTTCCTTTAGTTTTGATCAAGATTACCCATCAAGGAGTGAAGAAGCTTGAAGATTATTGTGTTCTACCAATTGGAATTTCGAAATTGTGGAGGAATCTCATCCAAGCTCACTCCTTTGTTTGTTCCTCGAGGTGGGGGTTCTAGTTCTCTTCAATACCTACATCAATAGATAGATTAGGGGTATTTTCATTGTATAAATGTACAAATTTCCATTTTTGAGCATATGGTGTCTAGTATGAGAATTGGGGGTTTTAGGGTTTGTGATGTTGGGAGTTAAATTGGTGGGTTTAAATGATGGATTGGGAATCCTAGATGTAGAATCATTGGGAAAATTGGAATTAAAAGTAGTGATTTAAGAAGTTTGATTTTTTGTTAAAAACCCTCATTTTTTCTTGAAACCCTATGTTGATTAATGATGATAATCAATGAATTGACCCAAATTGAAAGTAGAGTAATGAAATTGAGATATTGAATTAGATGTGTTCAAGTTTAATTGGAATTTGGAGATGTTTGGAAATTATGTTTAAAATTTGCGAATGAACTTATTATAAATGTAGGAATCCATGCTATCATGTAAAGGAAAAATTAGAGAAATAATCTATTAAGGATATGGATGACATAAACTCGGTTTTAGAATGTTAAAATAAGATTCAAGGGTTTATTTTGAATTATGTTGAATTGCAAATGGTGTTAATGAACTAAATGATGTTGTACTATGATGGATTATGTTTGAATTACGTGACTTGTGTAGGGTTAGCTACAAGGGCGGACCACGCACCTGAACACTGTGAGTAATAGTACTATAATTGTACATTATTTACCCTTAATAATCATTGTTATTAATGTTCTGTTCTTTGTGGGCAATTATGCTAACGTGTGTGTGGGTTGAGGCTTATGTAAGCAGTGAAAGATTTAACATACCTCAGTTTGGCTCTGAAACTACTTTACATGTTGGGTGTGTTCAATTGTTAACGATAATGTTTCGGTAATGTGTTACAATCTGTAAAGTACCCAAGACTCTGCACAGAAACTATATGTAACCTATTGATGCTATGGAATTGGTAATAGAAGGACATCATGAATGTAAACTCCGTTTACCGGGGCATAATATTTTGAATGGGAACATGATATTCCGAATATCCTCTTGGGGACTTCAGTGCATGACTTACGACATAGATATTTGTCTAAAATGGATTAACATGATTAGGCAGCTGGTTAGAACTATGGATAGTGCTATAGTTATATGTTTTGTTTACTGTTAATGAACATTATTAACGTGCTATTATCTGTAAATTACCCTTATTGGATTATAGTGAACAAGAAGAACAATGATGCTTGCGCATTCCAAACCCTTATGCTTTGTCAATGATAACTCAGGACTGATGTGGGGTAAGTTATTCCGTTCCTATTAGTAATATTCTGACTTTCATGAGACGATTGTGGCCATTTGAAAGGAATCATGAGATGATTTATGTATCCTATTGTGTGACGTTATTTATATGAATTTGGGGCTATTCTGTTCTGGATATTCATTCTGTTTACGTATCATGTTCTGTAATTGTTCCGCTTATGATATGACATGGTATACATTGTTGTTTTAAAACTCATTGATTTCTGGTATGGAACAAAGTGTTGTACGGAACTAAGTGCTACACTTCGGTGGGAGCCACCTCTAGAATCCGTACGAGCCACCTCTTGAGTCCATACATCTGTTATTTCTGTTACCCCACGTTTATGCGTTCTGTTACCACGCTTATGCGTTCTGTTACTGTAATAACCCTCGTTACTGATCACTGATTAATACCGATTACTGCTAAATTAAGACCGATTATGGAGAGTAAATGAACTGATTGAATTACTGAATTGACTGACTGGAAACTGGAACTGAGTTGACTGTGTATGTGTGTTATTTTGCATTCTATCTGTTTGACTATTTAATTATCTGTTTGTATTTTTATGTTTAAATTGCAAATTGAAGGCCTTATCGGCGACCGAATCCAAAATTGATTGATGTTCTATGATTAGTAGAATTTATGTGATTTTATGGTGTATCTAATTAAAATGTGATTTGGTACGATTAAATCGGATTAAAATAAGCTAAATTACACGAGTTTGACTAATTTACCAAAAAGCCATTTAGTGGCCCACTACCTCACACACATTGGAGCATTGTTATACACTTGCACAAAGCTTTTCATCAGCCACATTTGAGCTCACAACCGACCCTATAGAGAGAGAGTGAGAGGTTTGGAGTGAATTCAACTTGTTCTTGAGGAAATTGCTCATAGACTTGGAGTTTTGGAAGAGTAATTGCATATTTGAGCTCCTAGACCTTGAATACAAGACTTAAGGTAGAAATCCATCTCCTTGATTGTGCATTTATGTTGATTCTTGCATGATTTAGAGCTAAGTTGAAGTTTAGAGCCAATTTATGGCTTGTAATGTTATATTGTAGCTCATTTCATGCATGCATGTGTGTATTGATGAGTTTTGAGTTGATTTCATGGCAAATTGTCACATGCATGTTCATAATTAAGCTTAAGTCCATGTTTTCAACTTGTTTTGAAAGGAATGAGCTCATTAGAGCATGTTTTGAAGTTTTGAAATGGTTTGAATTCATGCATGTTTGCATGTTCTTCATGTTCATGAAAATGGGTTTGAAATTTGGATTTAATTGATTCACCCTTGGGCTTCAAATTCACAAATTGAGCTTTGAAACTTGTTGTATATTGAGTTTGGATGTGTCTTCCAGAATTTGGGCCCAAGAGGTCGAATTTTGAGTTAGGAATGCTTGGTTTGAGCTTAGGAGGCAAATTTGGAAATTCCAGAATTTGGCTTCTACGCTCGAGCGAAGGATTCTACGCTCGAGCGACCACCATTTACTCTGAGCTACGCTCGAGCGAAGGAATGGTCGCTCGAGCGTAAATTGCAAGCTCTCAGCATCTTGGTGCGCGCAGGCGTACGCTCGAGCGAAGGGACCTACGCTCGAGCGAAGAGTTGTGTCTCACACTCGAGCGAGCATCGAGCGAAAAATCTGAGCATCCAGCATTTTTACTGTAGCACGCAGTCCGCTCGAGCGACGGAATCCACGCTCGAGCGAAGCTCCTTTGTCTGCATGTCCGCTCGAGCGAAGAAAGCCTCGCTCGAGCGAGACCCCTGTTTTCAGCAAATTTTGTAAAGTGTTTTCAAGTACAACTTTGCATCCTCTTTCCATCCTAGGCATTCCTAGGCCTAGTTTAAGGCATCTTAAAGAGGATATAGATGTAGAACACACCGAGGCAAATTTAGGGATTAAATTATTATCTTTCCCAACTGTATAGCTTAGTGTGTGTTCAATCTGTTAACTGTTTAGGGTTGGCTTTCCGAGGAGACGCTCTGGTTCACTGTAGCCCAGAACTCTGTGAGTAACAATTGTGTAAAGATATGTTCAAAATGATTATCTTTTGAATACTGAACTGAACTGCTTACTGAACTGATATTGATTACTGAATGAATGTATGTCCTTTATTTCTGAACTGTACTGTGGCATCCTTAGCACCTACTGTTTACTGTTACTGTTACAGAGATCTCTGTCGGTTCCTCGTGGAACCATTACTGTTTACTGACTGATGGCCATCATTACTGTTCGGTCTTTTAAGACCTACTGTTACTGTTATGCTAATGGATGTACCACATATGACTGTTTACTGTACTGAACAACTGATATACTGATTGAATTGAACTGTTTTCATTACTGTAAGGACATTCATTCTAAACCCCTTTACGCATTATGTTATTCACTGGGCTTTAGCTCACTGCTCATATATATATGTAGGTGTACAGGCACCGGATCAAAGCTAGAAGCGTCGGGGTAGATTCCCAATTTTGTCAAGCCAACCAATGTGCCTCACTGCGAGGTTCCGAGCCTGCCAAGCCAAGGCTTAGGGGTGTTTTTATTTCCCCGTCTGTCTCTGTACCGTTTTTGTAATACCGTATAGACTAAACGTTTTGCACTGTACTGTTAATCAGGGATTAAGTCCCCGTTCTGACTGGTTATATATTATATGCATACTATTTTGTACTGTTCTGTATGATTATATAAAAAAATCTTTTGGCATACAGACTGTCATTGCTCATTGGACATTGTTTATTTACTGTATTGGCTTCCGCCATGCCCCTGTACTCTGTTATACTGTCTTACTGTTAAGCAGGCCTTCGGTAATCTCGGATTACTGGCCGGTTACGGTGCTAAACCCATAGGGGCGGGTTTGGGTCGTGACAGAGTGGTATCAGAGCGATACTTAACCACGAGTTATACCGCACACACGTGTCCAAATGAGCTATAGGGTGTCCTAGAAAAGCAATTAGGACATTACATGAGCATGATAAGTGTGTGGTTATGCATGACTGAATATGCTAATGTGTTAAACTGTTTAAGTATGCAACTGTTTATGTTTATACTTGTTATAACTGCTTATAGTGAAATGGATAATGCAAATGAATCTGAGTCCTCATCCACTGAGGCAAGAATGGCACGAATGGAAAGAATGATGGAATTGATAACTGCTAGACTTGAGCAACAACAGAATCAACAGCCTCCACCTCCTCCTCCGGCTGTACCGGAACCGAATGTGAATGTGAATGATGGGGACATAATTGCTCTCACCCAGAAGTTCAGCAAAATGAAACCGCCATCCTTTTAGGGAGGCCTTGAACCGCTAAAAGCTAAAGCATGGGTCCTTGAGACTGAAAAGCTATTTGAAGTGTTTCCGTGTTCGGAAGCGAATAAAGTACTGTTAGCTACCTTTACCTTGCAAAAAGAGACCAGAATGTGGTGGATGCTAGTCCGTGACACCAACAATGTAATGACTTGGGTTCAGTTTAAGGAGTCCTTCTTCGAAAAGTATTTCCCCCAGTGTGTCAGGGACAAGAAAGTAACTGAATTTGAACAACTGAGACAGGGCACAATGTCCGTTGCTGAATATGAGACAAAGTTTACCGAGCTTGCTAGATATGCTCCACATATGGTGGACACTGACTATAAGAAGGCCAGAAAATTTGAGGGCGGCCTGAATGTTGCAATACTGGATAGAATTAGTGTTTTAAAGCTACCGACCTATGTCGGTGTTCTTGACCGAGCATTGATGGCTGAGTCAAACATCGAAGCTGTGAAACAATCTGAAACACTAGCATCTGAATGGCGCGGTAAAAGACAGAATTTCAAGTTCAAGAAAGGCAAGCATAATCAATTGAACAAAAAGCAAAATACAGGGTCAACGACTACTTCTAGTCAAGGAAACCGTCTCTTTCCGCCCTGTTCCGAATGCGGTAAGAACCATAAAGGAGTTTGTTATAAAATCTCTGGTGCTTGTTACAGGTGTGGCAAAGTGGGCCACATGGTGAAAATTGCCCTTCCACTGCTCCGGGCAATAGTAAAGCTGCAGGCAGCGCCGCAGCATCAACTGTAGCACCAAAGCCTAACCCCAAAGCTACCGGGAAAGAGCCGATGAGGTAGGGCCGAGTGTTTGCCCTAGTACCGAGAGACGTGCAAAATACTGAAACCATTGTGTCAGGTATCCTCTCTATTTGTGCTCAAAATGCATATGTACTGATTGATTCGGGGTCTACACATTCTTATGTGTCGCATGCTTTTTCACGGAAATTGAATAGACCCTTAGAACCTATGAACTATCTGCTAGCTGTATCATCACCTGTAGGAGGATCCATGACATGTGCTTATATATACCCTGCATGTGAAATCATTGTTGGGGATATGCATCTGTTTATTGATTTACTGCCATTAAACATTGATCATTTTGATGTAATATTGGGGATGGACTGGTTACAAAAATATCATGCTACCATTGACTGTGTGACCAAGCAAGTTGTTTTCCGTCCACCTGGTTTACCCGAATTTGTGTTTAATGGGGTTGGAGTAGTACCTCCTCCGTATTTGATTTCTTCTGTGAAAGCCGTTAAATTGATTAGAAAGGGGTGTAAAGGATATCTGTGTTCCGTGTTAACTGTACCTACAAGTGATAATGTTAAAACTGATGTGAACTGTATTCCTATAGTCAGAGAATTCCCAGATGTTTTTCCAGATGATCTGCCAGGGGATTTGATTGATAGGGAGATTGAATTCACCGTTGACGTGATTCCGGGAACACAGCTTGTATCGAAAGCTCCTTACAGAATGGCTCCAACCGAATTGAAAGAATTGAAAGTGCAATTGCAAGAACTGCTAGACAAGAAGTTTATTAGGCCCAGTACTTCACCGTGGGGCGCACCGATTTTGTTTGTGAAGAAGAAAGACGGCTCACTGAGACTGTGCATTGACTACCGTGAACTGAACAAGGTAACTGTGAAAAACAAATATCCATTACCGCGTATTGATGACTTATTTGATCAGTTACAGGGTGCTCAAGTGTTTTCCAAGATTGATCTCAGATCGGGGTACCATCAACTGAAAGTTAAACCAGGAGATATTGATAAAACTGCTTTTAGAACGAGGTATGGACATTACGAATTTTTAGTTATGCCTTTTGGAGTTACCAATGCACCTGCAGCATTTATGGACCTCATGAATAGAATTTTTAAACCGTACCTTGATGACTTTATTGTGGTATTTATTGATGACATATTGATTTACTCCAAAAGTACAGAACAACATGAGCATCATCTGAGACTTGCCCTGCAGACCCTAAGAGAACAGAAACTGTATGCTAAACTGTCTAAATGTGAGTTTTGGCTTAATCATGTTATGTTTTTGGGGCATGTTGTTAGCAAAGATGGAATTTTTGTTGATCTGCAGAAGATCCAAGCTGTAGTGAACTGGCCTAGACCAACGAATGTGACAGAAGTCCGAAGCTTTTTGGGATTGGCTGGATATTACAGAAGATTTGTCAAAGATTTCTCTAAAATTGCCTTACCATTGACTCAACTGACACAGAAGGGGACATCATTTGACTGGACTGACCAGAGGGAATCACCACATGAAAAGAATATGACTTACAGATTCTGTATCACCCGGGAAAAGCCAATACCGTTGCCGATGCACTGAGCCGGAAATCGATTGCAAATTTAGCTTGTTTACTCACTGGACAGAAGGAGTTTCTTTGTGACCTTGAAAAATCTGAAATTGAAGTTGTTTTGAGAGAACAAGGTGGAACAATAGCTGCTATTTCTGCACAACCGGCACTAATTGAAGAAGTTAAGGAGAAACAGCAACATGATGACTTCTTGAAGAAGATCATCGAAGAAAGGGAAATTAAACCGAGACCGGGGTTCAAATTTGAAAGCGATGTACTGAAATTTCAAGAAAGACTGTGTGTACCGAATGACACTGAACTGAAAAGAAGAGTTCTGCAAGAGGGCCACAACTCAAAATTTTATATTCATCCGGGGAATACGAAAATGTACCAAGACCTGAAACAGAACTTTTGGTGGCCGGGAATGAAGAAAGAAATTGCTGACTATGTGTCAAAATGTCTTCATTGCCAACAAGTCAAAGCAAAACATCAGCGACCCGCAGGCTTACTGCAACCCTTACCCATACCGGAGTGGAAATGAGAGCATATCACGATGGATTTTATCGTTGGATTGCCTCGCTCCAGAAAAGGTATGGATTCAATTTGGGTTATTGTTGATAGACTGACCAAATCTGCTCACTTCTTACCTGTCAAGACAATTTATAATGCCGACAAGTTGGCTGTAATTTATATTGATGAAATTGTTAGACTGCATGGAGTGCCTGTATCCATTGTTTCTGACAGGGATTCGAAGTTTACATCGAGGTTTTGGCAGAGCCTACAGACTGCATTGGGTACCGAATTGAGGCTGAGTAGTGCCTATCATCCTCAGACAGATGGACAGTCAGAAAGGACCATCCAGACTCTGGAGGATTTATTGAGAATGTGTGTCCTTGATTTTCAGGGAAACTGGGAAAGCCATTTGCCGCTGGCTGAATTCGCCTACAACAACAGTTACCATTCAAGTATTGGTATGGCGCCTTTCGAGGCATTGTATGGCAGAAAATGTAGATCTCCGATTTGCTGGGCAGAGGTTGGAGATGGGCCTTTGCTTGGGCCCGAGATTGTGTATGAGACGACTGAAAAAGTGAAACTGATTCAACAGAGACTGAAAACTGCACAGAGCCGACAGAAAAGTTATGCAGATGTTAGAAGACGAGACCGAGAATATGAAGTGGGTGATCACGTGTTTGTGAAAGTGACACCAATGAAAGGCCAGACTCGTTTTGGAGTCAAAGGCAAGTTAGCGCCGAGATATGTCGGGCCGTATGAGGTTATTGAGAAAATCAATCCGGTGGCGTATCAAGTTGCGCTTCCTCCTGAAATGGAGCATATGCACAACGTCTTCCACATCTCTATGTTGAGAGATTATCTTCGGGATCCATTCCATGTGATTGAGCCTACTCGGATAGTGTTGAGTGATGACTACACTTACGAGGAACGGCCCATACAGATTGTTAACAGACGGATCAAGAAGTTGAGGAACAAAGAGATCCCGCTAGTGAAAGTTGACTGGCAAAACCATGGTGGTGTGTATGCCACTTGGGAAAGGGAAGATGACATGGCTAAGAGATATCCTGAACTGTTCCCACTGAATCCTGTTTTCTTCCAGAATGAAGGTAACTCGAGTTTAGAGGACTAAACTCTTTATAAGGAGGGGAGACTGTAATAACCCTCGTTACTGATCACTGATTAATACCGATTACTGCTAAATTAAGACCGATTATGGAGAGTAAATGAACTGATTGAATTACTGAATTGACTGATTGGAAACTGGAACTGAGTTGACTGTGTATGTGTGTTATTTTGCATTCTATCTGTTTGACTATTTAATTATCTGTTTGTATTTTTATGTTTAAACTGCAAATTGAAGGCCTTATCGGCGGCCGAATCCAAAATTGATTGATGTTCCATGATTAGTAGAATTTATGTGATTTTATGGTGTATCTAATTAAAATGTGATTTGGTACGATTAAATCGGATTAAAATAAGCTAAATTACATGAGTTTGACTAATTTACCAAAAAGCCATTTAGTGGCCCACTACCTCACACACATTGGAGCATTGTTATACACTTGCACAAAGCTTTTCATCAGCCACATTTGAGCTCACAACCGACCCTATAGAGAGAGAGAGTGAGAGGTTTGGAGTGAATTCAACTTGTTCTTGAGGAAATTGCTCATAGACTTGGAGTTTTGGAAGAGTAATTGCATATTTGAGCTCCTAGACCTTGAATACAAGACTTAAGGTAGAAATCCATCTCCTTGATTGTGCATTTATGTTGATTCTTGCATGATTTAGAGCTAAGTTGAAGTTAGAGCCAATTTATGGCTTGTAATGTTGTATTGTAGCTCATTTCATGCATGCATGTGTGTATTGATGAGTTTTGAGTTGATTTCATGGCAAATTGTCACATGCATGTTCATAATTAAGCTTAAGTCCATGTTTTCAACTTGTTTTGAAAGGAATGAGCTCATTAGAGCATGTTTTGAAGTTTTGAAATGGTTTGAATTCATGCATGTTTGCATGTTCTTCATGTTCATGAAAATGGGTTTGAAATTTGGATTTAATTGATTCACCCTTGGGCTTAAATTCACAAATTGAGCTTTGAAACTTGTTGTATATTGAGTTTGGATGTGTTTTCCAGAATTTGGGCCCAAGAGGTCGAATTTTGAGTTAGGAATGCTTGGTTTGAGCTTGGGAGGCAAATCTGGAAATTCCAGAATTTGGCTTCTACGCTCGAGCGAAGGATTCTACGCTCGAGTGACCACCATTTACTTTGAGCTACGCTCGAGCGAAGGAATGGTCGCTCGAGCGTAAATTGCAAGCTCTCAGCATCTTGGTGCGCGCAGGCGTACGCTCGAGCGAAGGGACCTACGCTCGAGCGAAGAGCTGTGTCTCACGCTCGAGCGAGCGTCGAGCGAAAAATCTAAGCATCCAGCATTTTTACTGTAGCACGCAGTCCGCTCGAGCGACGGAATCCACGCTCGAGCGAAGCTCCTTTGTCTGTATGTTCGCTCGAGCGAAGAAAGCCTCGCTCGAGCGAGACCCCTGTTTTCAGCAAATTTTATAAAGTGTTTTCAAGTACAACTTTGCATCCTAGGCATTCCTAGGCCTAGTCTAAGGCATCTTAAAGAGGATATAGATGTAGAACACACCGAGGCAAATTTAGGGATTAAATTATTATCTTTCCCAACTGTATAGCTTAGTGTGTGTTCAATCTGTTAACTGTTTAGGGTTGGCTTTCCGAGGAGACGCTCTGGTTCACTGCAGCCCAGAACTCTGTGAGTAACAATTGTGTAAAGATATGTTCAAAATGATTATCTTTTGAATACTGAACTGAACTGCTTACTGAACTGATATTGATTACTGAATGAATGTATGTCCTTTATTTCTGAACTGTACTGTGGCATCCTTAGCACCTACTGTTTACTGTTACTGTTACAGAGATCTCTGTCGGTTTCCTCGTGGAACCACTACTGTTTACTGACTGATTGTAGACACCCCATTTTTGACCGACCATAAGACTCAGACGTCACCGATTGAGCACTCGGTGATGTTGCATATTGGGCTCGTTCAGAAGTCTCAGTGTCTCGGCCGTGAGCCCTGCCTCCGGACTTCCGAACCCTCTTCTGTGTCTTGCCTCGGTTTGCAAACCAGACTCGGTTTTCTCTGTTTCTCTTCCCAAAGGGAGGGAGAGGTCTCGTAGACCATCTCTCAGTGGCCGTGGGCTACATTTCGTGGTCGTAGGCCATTTTGGCCATTTCGGAGCCCGGTTCCCAGTTTTCGGAGCCGTCAGGCCGTGTGCCTCGGTTCGGGACCGCCTAACTACCTCCGTTTGCTCCGGTTTTTGATATGCGCCTTATTTACTCCCTTTTAAGGGACACTGTGGTCCGGGAGACCAACTTCGTGGTCGAATACCACTCCTGGTGCTTAACAGTCGGTTTTCGGGGCCTAGGACTGCGCGTTTCGGCCCCCGAACCTTCATTTTGCATCGGTTTTCGTTCATTTTTGGTAGGTACCTCTGTTTCATCACCGGGAAGGTCACAGAAGGGTTGGAGGCCAGCAATTGTTTCAGCAACCAGTTATATTCCTCCGTCGCCCTCCGACGCCCGTTTTTCTCACTTCCAAGCCAATGTTGACCACCCTAAGGCCACTTTCTTCAACCCCAAACCACATATTTGTGTTGTAGACACCTGGGAGGACACAAATATTATATGGCCAGCCAGAAATTGTTGTTGAACCTTTTGAACCTCTTTGAAAAGTGGCTTGTTCTCTCTCCTGTTTTACAGTTACCAATTTTGAACCACAGGGTTGTGTTGAGGACACCTGGGAGGCCACTAATATCTGGTGGCCGGCCACTAATTCTATTTGACCATTTTGACCATTGGCCGGCCGGCCATGGGGGGTGGCCGGCCGGCCACCTGCAACTCCACTACCTAGCCGGCCAGCTTCCTCAGGATGAGTACATTACAGCTGTGTATTGTTTTTCCCTCCAAAACCTGTATCTGGAGGGAACTTTTTTGGAGGGAAACTTGATGCAATTTCCCTTCCCTTTTTCCCTCCTTTTCTCCCTCTCATTTGTCTACATAACCAGCTGCAAAAACCTGGTTTTAGGGTTACAAAAAATTGCTTTGAGCTCTTGCATGCATATCTCCCTCCATCTCTCTCATTTCCTTCAAAAATCTTCCAAGTTCTACCCCTTTTTTCACACCACCACCTAGCACCACCACCACTACTCCATTTCCAGCAGCTTGGGGAGTTTTTCAGAGGCTAAGGGTGCTGCAACTTGGTCCAAGAAGCAACCAAAGATTGGTCTACAAGGGTGAGTGCCAATTCAATCTTTTTTAGCTCATTTTTGCAACATTTCTTAGCCCTATTTGCTTGCTGTTTTGAGCTCCGACAAAAACTGAAAATGTCTTTTTTTTTAGCTATATTCCATGTTTCATTAAGGGCTCATTGCAGTTTGAAGCTTCTTTTTGGCACTTGCTTCATTATCCTCTTCAATGCCATTATTTTGCATGATATTTTTAGCCTATGTGTGATCTGTTTTGGAGCATGTCATAAACTGTATATAGGATTATTTTGAGCCCTTCTTCAACATTGAAGAAGGGATCACCACTTTTTGGGACCTCCATGTATCACTTTCCATTGTACCCCTCTTTGGTCCCCTTTTTTGCATGATTTATTAGCTTATTGAGCTTCTGTTTTTGGACCTTGGTCCGAACTTAAAGTGGTCATATTTTGACCCCCTTGTCATGTTTCATTAAGAGTATTTTCCTGTTTGAGGCATATTTTGTATACTTTGTGTTATAGCCTCTTTTGAGCCTCATCTTGCATGACATTTTGAGTGTGTTTGTATACTGTTTTGGGGGCTGCCATAAACTTTAAGTAGTCATATTTTTTGTCCCTCTTCAGTGTTGTAGAAGGGTCTTTTTCTGTTTGGACTTTGCATCTACCACTTGCTTCATTGCCTCCCTTGCGGAGCCATTTTTGTATGCTAATTTAGTCCCACTTGGGCTTACTGTTTGGCCATGCTTTGAAATGTAAAAATGCTTATTTTGGGGCTGCCTTGCTTCTGTATTTTCATTCCATGTACCAATTATGCATGCTTTGTATAGCTGTAAGCCATTCCATGTACCTAGTTTTGCATTTCGGGAGAGATTCCATGCATCGGTGTCATTTCGCCTTGTTTGGGGCTGTTTGCCCTCATTTTGCCACTGATTTTGCATGTTTGCATATCATATTCCATGTCTTTGCCATGTCTCATTAGAGTGGCATTTCGATACCTGAGGGTCGGTCCTCGCGTTTGCGTGCGCATTTCGAGTTGTCTTGTTTTCATCTGATGGCCTCTTATGTGAGTGTGGCTGAGGTCCACTCATGTTGGTGTAAGTTCATTACGCATTGTGTATGCCATTTCATTCCATAGCATTGTGTATGCTAGGTTGTATATTAGCGCATTGTGCATGCCATCTCACCTCGTGCATCGTGTATGCCATTTCATCACATGTTGCATGTTAGGATGTATCTTAGTCGCATTTCATGCATGTCATGCATATTGCATCGTGTTCGGGATAGGAGTTAGCCCGGGCACGGGAAACGAGGTACGTTCCGTACTCCGAGTGACGGAACGTGTCTCAATTCCCCAGTCACCGACACTCCGGATTGTCCATGATGGAGTTAGGTCTTTGTTGTGTTTTCATGCGCATTCATTCCATATTGAATTGTGTAAATCGACTCCTCGGCCATCATGCATCGAGATGCGTGATTGGTGGCACGAGGATCGAGGCATGCATACATTTGTGAAAATACATTGCTATGCCCCTTTCCTGCTCTCTGTTGCAGCAAAATCAAGAATCAGCAGTCTTCCGAGGCTTGGCGCGCTTTCCAAGAACAATTGCAAAACAGAGGCTAATCGGGGCATCCCAGTGGATTTCCGCGCAAGGCAGTCTAAACATACATCATTCATCAGAATCAAGGCAGTCCCTGGCTTGCATGCCAGTTTTACAGCTTTCTTAGTTAATTTGTTAATTAATTAGGAATTTGTACATTATTTGGACTGTATCATTTGGACTGTACTATTCTTTTATTCGGGACTGTATATTTATTCGGACCCTCTGTGCGAGGAAAAAATTGTAATAAGTGTGGGTGAGTGTGATGTATGTCTTCCAATCCCACGTCTTTCTTCCATTTTATTTACCTGCTTATGATGGTTAGATTAGGGCATGTTTCAATTAGCATACAGTATGATAGCATGTTGCATTCATTCATCTGTCTTGCATGTACCGGGCTCGGCGCATCATATACTAACTGCATTTGTATTTCAATTCCAAATTGAATACGTGTTAGTTGTAGCATTCCATATGCCATGTTTAGAATAGCCGAGCCTGCTATAGTTTGCATTTTTGCATGTGTTGCATTAGGCATTTCAGCATATTTAGGATCATGCATGATTTCTAATGAGCTTTTGTTTTGGCTTGGAGTACTCGGTGAGTTTTATGCTTTAGCATCCTTGCATGCGTGTGAGTGACTGCCATGAATAGCATGCTTACCATAAGACTAACTGCTTACGTGATATAACTGCCTTGAATGCCTGTGGGTGGAGGTTGGGTTATTTGGATTGGAACAATTCATCAAATGTGTATTTTAAGCCCACTAGATAGTGGCAAAACCATGTTTTCTAAGCCCACCCGAGGGTGGCAAATCCACGTCTTAGCCTACCTGCGGGTAGCACCATCAAACCATTTTCAAACAAACAAACACGAAGTGTTTTGTTCCAATTCAGACGACTCAGTCTATACTTGTATGCTGTGCGCATCACATAGTAACCTAGGCTAATAACCGGAATAAGAATGCACAATGTTTCAAAATCAGATATCATGGTTAGTAGAGGCCGGTCTTTGACCGGGCGAGCGGGGTGCTCACGAAGTGACCTTCCCCAATCATACCCAAGTTCCCGAGCCGAGGCAACTTTGGTGATGACGGACACGTGGCCTTTGGCACCGAGTCAGGGTTTCCTAAATTTCCCATTAAAAAACATTTAGGTGGCGACTCTGTATCTGGCAAAGCAGTCCATGTTTGGCACTTCTTTTTAAAAAAATCTGTTTTCAAAATTGATTTACCGGATTTGGACTCTTTGGTTCAAGATTAAGAACCGTGACATTTGAGTCCTTGAACTGTAGTGACCCTAATATGAACGGAACGGGACTTAACCCTCCCGGGGCGTTCGGGGACGTCTACAATGATGGCCATCATTACTGTTCGGTCTTTTACGACCTACCGTTACTATTATGCTAATGGATGTACTACATATGACTATTTACTGTACTGAACAACTGATATACTGATTGAATTGAACTGTTTTCATTACTGTAAGGACATTCATTCTAAACCCCTTTACGCATTATGTTATCCACTGGGCTTTAGCTCACTGCTCATATATATATATAGGTGTACAGGCACCGGATCAAAGCTAGAAGCGTCGGGGTAGATTCCCAATTTTGTCAAGCCAACCAATGTGCCTCACTGCAGGGTTCCGAGCCTACCAAGCCAAGGCTTAGGGGTGTTTTTATTTCCCCGTCTGTCTCTGTACCGTTTTTGTAATACCGTATAGACTGAACGTTTTGCACTGTACCGTCAATTAGGGATTAAGTCCCCGTTCTGACTGGTTGTATATTATATGCATACTATTTTGTACTGTTCTGTATGATTATATAAAAAAATCTTTTGGCATACAGACTGTCACTGCTCATTGGACATTGTTTATTTACTGTATTGGCTTCCGCCATGCCCTTGTACTCTGTTATACTGTCTTACTGTTAAGCAGGCCTTCGGTAATCTCGGATTACTGGCCGGTTACGGTGCTAAACCCATAGGGGCGGGTTTGCGTCATGACAGTTACCCCACGCTTATGCGTTCTGTTACCCCACGCTTATGCGTTCTGTTACCCCACGCTTATGCATTCTGTTATTTCTGGGCTGATAAGCCGTTCTGTTATTTCTGGGCCGATGGCCGTTTTGATATTCGTGGACCCATGGCTGTTTTGGAAATAATTACGGAATGTAGTTAATCATATGTATCTGTAGTTATATGTTTGATTATTCAAGTTAAACATTACATTATTTATGTACTATTATTCACTGAGTTTTACTCATTCTGTATTTTGTTTGTTTCTGTAGGTCATCAACCGAAAGGCCAGTCCTAACCCTTAAGACTCGTCTCCCTCTTGTCAACCTCGGTGTGTCCAGGCACTAACTGAAGCCCGTGTATTTTGTAAAGTGTTGTTAGGACTTTTGGGATTTATGCTTGATTGTCTTTCCTTAAGATGTTTTGTTATACGCCCAATTGTGGGCTAAGTCGATGTATGTGTGTGTCTGTTTTCTGTATATTATTTACTTGATGTGATGTTGTGATCCTGGCATGTCAATAGTAGCTCAATGGATATATTTTGATGTTGTTCTTTAATATTAAATGCTTCCGTCTAGGCCCCCTATATTGTGTATATCAGGTTTAATGCCCATGTCTGCATAGGTTATGCCCGAACTTTTAGGGGCGGGTTCGGGATGTGACAAAAACACTTAGACAAGATGATTGGGATATTTTTCTTGCAAATGTGGTGTCATTTTGCAATCGACATAACATTGCGGTGCATGATATGAGTTCTCCTTATGAAGAGGGTACAAGTCGTCGTCAACAAGATCACATTACAATTGAGTATCATTATCACTTTGACATATTCAACTCTACAATTGATTTTCAATTGATGGAGTTAGAACATAGATTTAATGATAGGGTAGTGGAACTTCTTTCTCTTAGCTCAACTTTGGATCCTAGTGGCAATTTTAATTTTTTTTAATGTGGATAACATTTGCAATCTTGCCGAGAAATTTTATGCCCCATATTTCACTTCCCAGGACATCCATGCTTTGAGATGTTAATTAATGCATTATAAGCTTGATGTTGTTTGTGATCCCGAGTTTCATAAGATATCTACCCTTGCCGATTTGTGCTAAGAACTATTTGTGACAAGAAAGTTCGAGCATTATACCATGATCTACAAATTGATTCATCTTGTGTCGACCCTTCCTATTTCTATAGCGACTACGGAAGAGTATTTTCGAGTATGAAGCACGTTAAAATTGCCATTCGCAATTCAATGGGGGGATGAGTTTCTTGCAGATTGCTTGTCTCTCTACCTTGAACGAGACCTTACTTTGAAAATTGATCTGGAATCTGTAATCGATGAATTCGAATCTTTAAAGACTTATCGAACACAACTTAGTTAGATTGTTTCTAATCAATAAATTTAGATATTAATCTAGATTATATTATTAAATTCTATTTTTTCTTATGTAGTTATATTTAAAATATATTGTATAATTTTACTTTAATATTAGCCCACCCCATCGACGAATCCTTGGTCCGCCCTTGGCTGATTCATATGTCCCTCAAAAGGTGTATATCATATGCACTTTATAATTATAGAAGAAAATGACAAAATTTTATATTTTTTGAGTCATAACTAAAATAAATAAATAAATAAATAAAAAGTCATAACCAAATACAAAAGAGTCATAACCAAAATTTTAAAATAATAACATAATTAAAGAAAAAATTTGGTCATAACTAAAAATAAAAATAAAAAACTAAAAATATATATGATATGAAGTGTGTATATAAAATTCTCCATCATGTAAAATGTCGAATTTGTTTGACAAGTACTAACTTCACAATTTCAAGTGGAATTTCATTTGTTTTTGTGTTTCTATATGTGAAAAGCTCTTATCTCTTATAGTGTTTTGGAACATAAAATGGTGAAATTTGCCGAGTCTGTCAATCAGTCAACAAACTTGCTTTCTTCCAAACATTGGAATATATATACATATAATATAGTATAATTAACTTTAATCAAGTGGAGCACTTTCTCTATTTAAGAGTTTGTTTGGGATGATCTATATTAATATATATTTTTTATTTTTTTAGGTTATATTATTTTTTTATTTTTTTATATATTTTTTTATAAAAAGTCAAAAAGTATACTTTTTGATTATCAAGAATAGCGTGGGCGAAAATTTGAAAGTGTATATTATATAATTTATGTGTAAAATAAATTTAAATCAAATATTAATATTTTTGGATAAATATTCTAAATTTATAACGTTACTATCAAGGCCTTAGGCGAACACCTAACCCTAGCTAACAATATCTCCAATGATAAATATTATAATAACATTATTATTGTTATAATTGAATAATTTATTGCCAAATTATAGCAATGATATTCCAATAATCACATGCTATTTTGACAAATTTTAACCAACCCTCCTTCCAATTTTGTAGATATTGTTTGAATATAGAATTTTAGTATTTTTTTATTGTTTATTTATTGTCTTTTATAACCTTTTTTTTTAAAAAAAATTAAATATTTACATTCTACCTGAGTAGACAAATATGAAAGATTTAATAAAATAATTTGAAATATATAGATATAATTCACACTACCATTCACATAGCACTACAAAATTTTTATAAAAAAAAAAAAAACTCATTAAAAATTAAAAAATATAATTCACAAATACTTCACAAATAAAACTCACAAACTCACAAATTCTAGCCGTTGGATGAGATCAATGGCTCACAAATACTTCATAATTTTTATATTTTTATATTTTTTTTCTCAAAACCCCAACACTCTCTGAGTCTCATCATTCTCTCTTGATTTCTAGAACCTTCACCATCGACCCGCCCTCTTTCTCTATTCTTTAAGAAACCCAACAGCGTCTTTCTCTCTTCTCTGAAATCACTCTCTCTCACACCATCTTCATCCCGCTGTTCTTTATCTAGCAACGCTGTCATCTATTCCTCTCTCACTCACACTCATCGATCCCCTTTGTCTCCTCTTATTTCCACAAACCCAAATGATCTAACGATCCAAAACCCTAATGAAAACAATCCAAATCTGAAACCCTAACGAACACAATCCAAACACGAAGACGAAGAAGTGGAGCCGAAGCCCTAAATGAAGACAATCCAAACACAAAGATGAAGAAACCAAAGCTGAAGCATCTTTAAATTCCATATATTTTTTAGTACAAATTTTCTTCGTATTAATTTTTTTATTTTTTACTTGAGATTGCTTCAAATTTGGAGATTGTGCTTGACATTAAGATTTTTTGATTGATATTCCTGAAATTTGCTAAAAAAAAAATTTTTTTTTTTTGCCTGATTCTGCTTGATTATGAAATTTAGCTTCAGAATTTATTATGTTGTTGTTTTATTTTTTGGTGAATTTTGTTTTTGTTTTGAAAGTTTTTACTGGAAAGGGAGATAGAAAAGGAGAGAGGGAGGAAACGGTTGGCTTTGGTGAGTTGGCACAATTAGCAACTGTCAAAGCTTACTATTGGAACCACTTTTATCCCACAGCTGCTATAAAGTCTCTGCTTGCTATTGCCATATCATTGCTACCTCTATCCTACAACCACATGACAACATTGTCGACGCCGTGGCTGCCAAAACCATTATCATCATCAGTCCTATTCAGGATTGGCCTTGGGCTAAGGCCTTTAAGGCCACTAAGGCTTGTGCCTTAGGCCCAAAATTTGGCCTAAAAATAGGGCCCTAAATTTATTAGTAGTATATTCAAAATTGGGGAAATTACCCACAGGTCCCATGTGGAACATGTGGACACCATTTAATCCCATAACTTTTTGAGTACACCCAAAAGTCCTTTCCTCTCTCTCTCTGCTTTTTGCTTCCCTTCCTCTCTCGTTTTTTTTGCATTTTCTCTCATCGTGTTTGTCATGGACGACGACCGATGATCATGTCTTTCTCCATTGATCGGGGTTCACTGATAACCGCCAACCATCGAAATCAACTCGTGACTTCACTCTCACCGACGGCGAAGATAATATATTTCCGACGAATAAGATGAGTGGATCTAATTAGATCTGATGTAGATCTACTCAGATCTACATCAGATCTGAGTAGATCTACATTAGATTTGGCTAGATCTAAACAAAAAATAGTTGCCGGAGTACAATCCTCTCTCTACATCCGCCTTTCTCCTTCGATCTCTTTTTTTTTTTTCTCTGCTATACACTTCTGTTTTTCTGTTCTAATGGAGAAAATTTTCGAATTCTGAACAAGTAGTTTTCGAGTTTTAGTTACAGGCAGTGAAAACTGTAAAATTTTACAGTTTCAAATTTTTTTGGTACTGGAATGAATCATGGTATAAAACTGTAAAACTTTACAGTTTCATAACATGTTTTTCAGTTTGATTAATAAGGATAAATGCTTAATAGATTTTTGTTTTGAAACTGTAACATTTTACAGTTTCAAAACTTACTGTTTAGTTTGATCACTATTTAGAGATTATTTGCTTGAACCTTACAAAAATTGAAAGATAACATATGTTTTCCCCATTGTTGCTCTTTTTTGTCGTTTCATTTTTTTTCCTTTTAGTTTATCAATATTTAGCACATTTTGCTATATTTTTTTTGCTATGTTTTTTTTGCTATAATTTATCCATTTATTCTTTTTTTTTTCCGGCAATATTCTAGACATTCCGGTGAGTCTCCAGTGATGTTCTTAACGTCCAGTAAACGTTCTGAACATTCCAGCGACTTCCATTAACGTTCTTAACACTCCGGCGAACTTCCGGCGAAACTCCGGCGACTTCCCGGTGATACTCCGGCGACTTCCCGGCGATGTTGAACATTCCGACGAGTCTCCGGCGACCGTTTGACGGAAGTTCTACGGTAGTAAGATGTGAACAGTGTCTGTAAATTAAAAAAAAAGGATTTTTTGGTAACAATTAAAAATGTATTGGACTAATTGGTGCAAGTGTTTTGTTTTGGGATTAGCTGGGTTTTGAACTTGGTACATGGGACTTATCAGTAAGTTCCCCTTTAAAAAATAAATAGACCCAATTAGCTTTTGTATATTTAAAATTTAAATAGGCCAAATTAGTTTTTGTTGATTTAGGGCCAATTAAAATGGTTTCAAAAAATTTTATTTGGCCCGATTTAAAAAAAAATTTAATAAAAAATAAAAAATTAAAAATAAATGTGGTTAGGCCCAATTGAAAAAAATGAATTAAAACATATACAAGTATAGTTGGCCAAAATAATGGAATAAATAATTTTGTCTTAATTTTTCTCTCTAATAAACTATTAGATTTCAATGGAATAAATGATTTTACCCTATGTCTTTATCATATTTTAATTGAATAAAGTTTTCTTAATTTGTTTGTCCTAATTTTGTTTCATTAAATTGAGTTCCATAATCTCTTTGCTATCAGATATCAGATAGTGAGTGGATTGTGTGTTTTGTGTGGAAAATTAATTATATAGTCATGTTTCCTTTTCATTTATGTTTGTTTCACTCTGCTAGTGAAGCAAAATTATTATCCCACTCTTCAATTTAAACACAATGTGAAATCATTTATGTTAGCTTCATACCGCTAGAACATTTCATTAATTAGATTTATTGATTAATTAGTTTGTTTTGTTAATTTGAACTATACCTTTTGGTAACTCTTTTTCTTTTTTTTCTTTTTTTTTTTTTTGTATTCTGGGATGAATACATTTTGATGTTTATTTTGGTATCAATAGGAAGTATATAGAGAAACCAACTATTTCTTTTATTAAAGAATTACAACAGGAAGACAAATGTATATATATTGTACAGCTTGCCCTTGCACTAAGTAGACCACTAACCGACTCAAAGCTAACTCAACCTGAATTAGAAAAGTTAACTCAACCTGAGTTGGAATAGAAAACAGTTACAAAATTAATAGAAAACAGTTACAAAATTCATGGCTACACAATGTCTAAGTCTTGAGATCTTGAGCAGTATTCTCTTCAGTTCCCCGCAAACAAATGGGCGAAGGAAAGACCATGAGTTTGGCAGCAAGAGTGTGAAAACGAGACGCAGACAAGGGCTTAGTAAAGATATCAGCAACCTGGGCTTCAGTAGGAACATATTTGAGATGAATAAGCTTGGCAGCAACTTTGTCGCGAATGAAGTGACAATCAATTTCGATGTGTTGGAGCGAGAGTGAAACACGGGATTGGTGGCAAGAGAAAGGGCAGAGAGATTATCACAGTAAAGAGTAGGAGAAGAGGACTGAGGAATACCAAACTCAGCAAGCAACATAGTCAACCAAGTAAGCTCAGCAGTGGTATTAGCAAGAGGGCGATACTCGGCCTCAGTAGAACTACGGGACACAGTGGGTTGCTTTTTGGAAGACCAAGAAATGAGATTCGACCCAAGAAAAACACAATAGCCAGAGGTGGATTTGCGATCCTGAAGGTCACCAGCCCAATTGGAATCAGAATAAGCCTGTAAAGAGAAAGACCCAGGAGAAAAGGAGAGACCATGAGAGAGAGTGCCTTTCACAAACCGAAGAAGACGCTTAAGAGCAGCAAAATGACCAAGAGAAGGGGCATGCATGTGTTGACAAGCATGATTGACAGCATAGGATAAATTGGGTCTGGTGATAGTCAAGTATTGCAATGCACTAACAAGGCTGCGGTAAAGAGACGGCTGAGAGAAGGGCAATGATCACTAAGAGACACAGGAGACTTGACAGCAACAGGAGTGGAACAAGGCTTACAAGATTGCATACCAGCCTTAACTAGAATTTAGAAGCATATGTTTGCTGGGAAAGAAAATACCCCTGAGAAGAAGAGTGAACAGCAATCCCAAGAAAGTAAGAAAATCACCAAGCTCCATCATAGAGAAAGCAAGATGCATTTGATCAATAAGAGACTGAAGCTGAGTGGGATTGTTGCCGGTGAGCAAAATGTCATCAACATAGACCAAGAGATAAGTAACAGAACCAGCAGTGCGATGAACAAAGAGAGATGTATCACATTTGCTATTGACAAAACCATGAGACAACAAAAAAGAGCTAAAAGTAGAATACCAAGCGCGGGGGACTTGTTTCAAGCCATAGAGAGCCTTATGAAGCCGACAAACATGAGAAGGAAGAGAAGCATCCTCAAAGCCAGGAGGTTGAAGCATAAACACTTCTTCATTTAATCGGCCATGTAAAAAGGCATTAGAGATGTCTAACTGTTTGAGAGGCCACTGATGATGAAGAGCCATACAAAGAAAAATCCGAATGGTAGGTTGCTTGGCAACGGGACTAAAGGTTTCATGAAAATCAAGACCCTCTTCTTGTAAATAACCCTTAGCAACCAAACGAGCCTTGTGTCAGGCAATGGAACCATCAGAATTGCGTTTGATGCGAAAGACCCACTTGCAGCCAATGACATTCTTGTGAGGTGGAAGAGGAACCAATGACCAAGTACCTTGTTTTTATAAGGCAGAAAACTCATCTTGCATGGCCTGGGTCCAAAGAGGACTAGTAAGAGCAACCTTGTGAGAAACAGGTTCAATATCAGACAAAGAAGAGACGAAGACAGGGAAGAAGCAGATAAGAGACAAGTGGAGGCAAGAGTTTTGGACCGGGTTTGCATAGGATGAATATTTGGCAAGGATAGAGAAGAGACAAGGGAGGCAAATGAATAGCAATATTGTTAATAGGAATACCAAGAGGAGAAATAACAGGAGAAACAGGGACAGAACCTGCAGGGGAAGGTAAAAGAGAAGAGTGAGAAGAGGGAGCCCGAGACTGTTCTGCAGGATTGTCAAGGACAGGAGCAACAGAAGCTGGAGTAGAAACAGTGGCTGAAATGGGAACAGGAGAAGGAGAGGACCAAGAAAAAGAAAAAGAAGAACTAGGAGTGGAAACAGATAAAGAAGAAGATTCAGATTTCTGAAAAGGAAACACAGTTTCATGAAAGACAACATGACGAGATATGTAAATACGACCGGTAGATGGATCCAAACAGCGATACCCCTTAATAGAAGGATGATAACCCAGGAACACACAGGGAAGTGATTTAGGAGTTAGTTTAGATGGAAAATATGGTTTAAGCCAAGGAAAACACAAACACCCAAATACTTTTAAGAAATTATAATCAGGAGGACGATGATAAAGCATGTCAAAAGGAGTGGAATGAGCAAGCGAAGTGCTAGGTAAGCGATTAATAAGATAGGTAGCAGTGGCTAAAGCATCAAACCAAAACTCAAGAGGAAGGGAAGAATGATGTAAAAGAGCAGTGGCAGTCTCAGTTAAATGCCTATGTTTGCGTTCAGCGACTCCATTTTGGGATGGAGTGTGAGGACAAGTAGACTGATGAAGAATGCCATGTTTAAGAAGAAAATCAGCCATTTTATTACTAAAATATTCACCACCACCATCTGTGCGAAGCACAGTGAGAGGAAAGCCAAATTGTTTTTCCACAAAAGCTTTAAAAGCAACAAATTTGGAGAAGACCTCACTCTTGTAATGTAAAGGAAAAAGCCAGGTAAATTTGCTATATTCATCAATGAACAAAACATAGAATCGAAAACCAGATACAGATGGGGTAAAAGGGCCCCAGACATCACTGTGTATTAAGGACAGTGGTTTATTAACAGTAGAAGAAGAAAGTTGAAATGGAAGCCTATGACTTTTAGAAACAGAACAAGAAATACAATGTGTAAGAGGCTTAGTAGGCACATGAGAATGCAAATGTTGAAATTTGAGAGAAGACGGATGCCCCAATCTGTGATGCCAAACAGAGGCTGAGACAGATGAAGTAGTGCTGAGAAGCGCATGAGGAGAAGACAAAGCTGGAGGAAAAGCAAACTGGTACAGACCATTGACATGGAAGCCTTTATGAAGTATAGCTTTCGTGTGTTTGTCCTGAACAATAAAAGCATCATGATCAAAGGTAATAGTGCAGTGATTGTCTTTAGTGAAATGATGAACAGACACAAGGTTAGAAGAGATGGAGGAATTATCTGCCTTGCTCTGCTCTGAGGCAATTCATGTTGAGAGCAAGGTCAAGTGGTGAAGGAGAAATCAGGAGGTTGATAACCAGGATCAAGCCGATGCCGACAGTCAAAGGCACTATGACCAGTTTTGCCACAAATTTGACAAGAAGAACCAGAGGAAGCACGGCCATGATTGGGAGATCTGCCACGGAAGGAACCACGACCAGGCTTATAGAAGCGCGATTCACTACGATAAGAAGAACCTCTGCCCCTCTGAGTGGAAGCATAACGTCCACGAGTAGATGGAGAAAATGACTTTGGCGAAGAACCTTTGAACGCAGCATAAGCCACAGTAAGATCAGAGGAAGTGACCTTGCTCTCAACATGAATTGCCTCAGAGCAGAGCAAGGCAGATAATTCCTCCATCGAAATACTCTCGGAACGAGCTCGGATTGCCGTTTTGAAGGAATCATATTCAGAGGGCAAACCGTTTAGGGCAATCAAAACAATATCCTCATCATCAATCGAAGCAGATGCCAGATGCAATTGATCAACAATTTCCTTAATCTGATGCAAGTAGTGCTCCATTGAATCTGATTTCTTGCGAATAGAGTTCAATTTGTTCTTCAATTGGTGGATATGAGAGCGTGAAAGAGACGTAAACCGTTTATCCAGAGCGGTCCAGATTTCTGCGCAAGAATGAAGATGAAGAACAGATGAAAAAATCGAGGGAGATAACGTAGCAGTAATACAGCTGAGAAGGTGCGCATCGATTGATTGCCAACGAAGATACTCCGGATTGAAGACCTCCTTTCCAGTGGCATCTTGAGTTTAATTTCTGGACACAATGAAGATCCATCAACAAACCCTAGCAAATTCGTAGCCCTAAGAATGTTGTGAAATTGATTTTTCCAAATCAAAAAATTTGTGGAATCAAGTTTGACAGTGACAAACGAACTGAGATTAGAAATCAAGAGAGTCAGATTTGAAGGTAATGAAGAATCAACAGTGGAAGATAAAGTGGGAAAGAGGTTTGAAGGTAACTCAGCCATGAGAGAGAATCGAAGCTTGTGGGAGCATATGATGCTCTGATACCATATAGAGAAACCAACTATTTCTTTTATTAAAGAATTACAACAGGAAGACAAATGTATATATATTGTACAGCTTGCCCTTGCACTAAGTAGACCACTAACCGACTCAAAGCTAACTCAACCTGAATTAGAAAAGTTAACTCAACCTGAGTTGGAACAGAAAACAGTACAAATTAATAGAAAACAGTTACAAAATTCATGGCTACACAATGTCTAAGTCTTGAGATCTTGAGCAGTATTCTCTTCAAAGTAGTGGTACCAAATAGTATTAATGTAATGATATTTTATATTATGATATGTGTTACAAAAGAATATTATTAATTTTAACTTAAAGTAAAATTTAAACTTAAATTATTTATTTTAATAATCTTAGTCTTATCGTTCTATAAAAGTATTACTTGAATATTTATATATAATAAATTTAGATAAATTATTTGTTGGTTTTGATAATTTTAGTTCTATTGTGCTATAAATGTATAATTATCATATAATGGTTTTATACGATATATGTTAAATTATAAAATAGTAAAATAAATCCTCATTTTGTTATAAAAAATAATAGTTAAATTAGATACAGAATTAGTAATATAAAATTAAAAGTGATTCTAATTATTAATTTTATTTTTATTTTTATATTTATTTGGATAATAAAAATATGTCAAAATAAAACTATACAAAATTTATTTAAAGATTAAATATAAATATGATGTAATTGGATTAAGAAGAAAATACATAAATTAATTATGTAGAGTATTGATTTTTTCTTAAATATTCTTTTTGATTTATTCATACATATTGTACAAAATTTAAATTAAATATAAATATTTTTTAATAAATAATTTCATGTTAAATAAAAAATTAAATATAAATTAATGTTAAGATATCAGTAAGATAGACAAAATATGAAAGACAATTAATTTGATTCGTGCGATACACATAATTAAACACATTATGTCTTATTTATTTATTTATTTTTATATCGATGTATTTTTTTTAAACATCATAATAATTAAATTATAATTATATATTTAAAAAATAAGTATTTCTCAAATGGAGTCTATATAAAATTGGTTATGATAATTGAAAAGTCATTGTTTGTTATTGAAAGTGTTTGTTGTGAGCACTTGTTTGTATGACATGTATGTACATATGTATTGAA
This sequence comes from Camellia japonica, assembly GCA_030407325.1. Lineage (NCBI taxonomy): Eukaryota > Viridiplantae > Streptophyta > Magnoliopsida > Ericales > Theaceae > Camellia > Camellia japonica. The sequence goes on from JAPPVO010000036.1 coordinate 86,541,906, forward strand.
TATAAGTTGATAGGAGAATAATACACAATTTCGTTGTTTTTTTTTAATAAATATAACTATATTATTAAAACGATACATGTTAGAAAATTAAAGTATCTGATGGTAATATAGCAATATAAATTGATAATGTATGAATACAGTAACATATATAAATTTACGTTTATATTTTTTTTATATTTATATACCTGCATTGACATATATAAGATATCACAAAAGTAATATGTGAAATCTTTTGTAACAATATAATACAGGTAACAATGAGAAATTAATTATTCATAATTAAATAATTCGTTATAATGTAAATGTTTAGTATTATAGTTTTGTGTGTACGCACAATTTTTTAATTAGATTATTAATTTTACATAAAAATTGAAAGAAATTCATAAATAATTTGTGTAAGATTAGAGATTAGTGAAGAAAGATTTTAAAAAAAGAGAAATTTATTGGTTTGGTTTATTTTTTCAAATTGAACTTTTTTATTTTCATGTTTTTTGCCTTTGACATTGTTTATATATATATATATATATATATAAATCTTTTTATTTTCTTTTTAGATTCACTTAATCTAAATACATTTAGAAATGTATTCTTTTTGGAAAAAAAAAATTATGAATATTAAATAATAATAATAATAATAATAACAAAAAATATATAATAATAAAAAATCAATACATGATTGAATTTATAAATTTTTTTATCAATATTTTACTTTTTAATTCTATTTAGATTATTAAATATTAGATTTTCATGTAAAAGTATAATTTTAATATAAAATATGAAAAAATTTCAGTATCTTTAATCACCAAACTCGAGAAAATATGAAAAATCAAAAATTGAAAAACAGATTTAAAAAATAAAACCGACGTAAGTAGTTTTTGTTTAGAATTTTGACCTCATACATTGGTTATTAAAGTATAATGTAAAATATTACAGTTCATAAAATGTAATTTAAACAAAAAGACAGTGTATAAAGATAACCTGCGAATTTTTGAGATGTAACACAAATCTCTGTTTTAAAAACGCATGTGCTTTCCTTTGTTTAGAAACGAACGAATGCATACAATTTTAAGATTCAATCAAAATTATTCATAATGGATTTGATCTATGATAGAGAATTATAAATATTATGTATATCTGATGGAGAATTATAAATATTATGTATATCAATATAGAAGTAGACATATGAAATAAGAAAGAATAATTATTTTTTGTTCTTCACTCGTCATCCATGTAAAAAATACGGAGACAAATTTATATATATATATATATATATATTTTGTTGTTGTTGATAAGAAAGGAGACGGTTTATTTATACAAAACTGATTAGGGGCTCGAAAAAAAGGGGCACTAATGCCCCGAAATTCCCAAAAAGGAAAAACAGAAAAACAGTTAAGGCAAAAAAAAAAAAAAAAAAACAATTACCCAAATTAGAAATTAGGGGCATTACTGCCCATTTTTTTAGTGCTACAAATCATTTTTCTTATTTATATTTATATATGATTCTTGAAAACAGATATATCGTTTTTGAGTATTTAACTCCAAAAATAAAGAGATATTTGCTTTATATATGACTCTTCATTATTTTTAGAAAATATAGTAGATTTGAGAAGATAAAATTGAGAAATTTAAAAAATAAAATAAAAAACATGATAAGTTTTTCACACTTTTATAATAGTAGAATATATATATATATATATATATATATGAGATAGGGAATAGTAAGGCGAAACTAAAAAGTGATTGCTAATTTTTTTTTTTTTAATTTATTTCCCAATTAAAGATATTTGAAAGTGAAACTATAGAAAATTATATTAAAAAATAGAATGTAAAGCATGTAGCAATATATGTACGGTTCGTTTGGAAAATGGGTTGATTTTTTGATTTTTTAACTATTTTATCTTGGACTAAAAATCTTCGTTTGGGAAGGACTTTATGATTTTTTTGACTTTTTATGAGAAAAATAATGTAATAATTATGAGTTAGATATGATGTTTTATCTTATTAGATTAAAAAACCTATTTTATCCTTTTGTAATTAAAATAGCCTCAAACCCAACCCAACCCCAACCAACCCTTCTTCCCAAACGAAGCTGTATTGTTTGAAGTTTACTTGGCAAAAACTCACCGTACTGTGACTCTACAATTCCTCTCCCAAAAAAATTATTTGGTAAGTTAGACATATCACATCACTATTTGCCCCCTTATAATAATGAGATATAATCATTTTGTTTAAAACATAAAAATAAAAAATAAAAATTTTTAAAAAAATTGTTGAGGATCTCAAATGTTTTACGAACGCTTTTATCAAATGTCTCACATGAGTGTGAAATTCACATTGAGTTATGTACATTTTTATCAAATATCTCACATGAGTGTGAAATTCACATTGAGTTATGTGAATTCCATACCCATGTGAAACATTTGGTAAAAATATTAATAAAATATTTAAAATTCCTACCATTACTTAAAAAAATTAGTTATATGATTAAATACAATGAGCATGGTACACCACATAGAACACAAGATAGACGTGTTAGAAAACTTTTCTGTCTCAATTTTTCTCAGCACTGAACTCCAAACAAGTTGTGCCCAATGCCCATATTACATGATTGGTTCATAATTATGGGCTCCATATCGACTCCACTAAAATTTGTGGATTTCCCAGTTTTAGACTAATTAAATTTCATATTTTATTCACACAATTTATCAAGTACAGGAGTAAAATGGGACTTTTTATGTACACACATGAGTTAAAATTAGCAGGAAGATCAAGCAACAGTGGGGGTGGGGACTGCAAAATCTAAAAGAGGGACAATCTGAGAGTCAGCAATAAGGACAAAGGATTCTCTGCTGATGTCATCATGTTTTTTCTTGTCCCTTGATGGTGTGGAAATACTTTCAAAAATGTCCCCCACCTCACCCTGCTTTGAATTGCTTCCAAATCCAAATTGTCCCCCATTTTTATCTCTATTATAAAGCCCTCTCTTTTGTTTTGTTTGGGTAAGCCCTCTTTATAAAGCCCTCTTTATCTTACCATTATAAAGCCCCTTTATCTTACCATTTAGATTTTCAGACACTGATAGAAATAGCAAGTAGGAGAGAGATGGGGTTGAACCCACGTGAGGGAGTGGTCCGAGCCGTGGCTGGAGCTGAAATGACTGTGGTGAACCCAATTGATGGAGCGGTTGCAACCAAGATCGAGCCAAGGTTCAAGCCCAAGATTGGTGAGAGCTTGATTCCACCGAAGAGGAAGCTGGTAAAGAAGTTGATATGGGATTTCATGGTTCAGGCCATAACAAAGCCTTCCCATTCCTTTGAATTGACTTGCAACAACAAGAAGAAGACGAAGGAGGAGAAGAAGAAAATCTTTCTAGCCTAAACCAACCCTGCAAAATCCGATTCATCATGATCGATCACTCAATATTCTACCTGATGGTCACTCGTTAATTTTTTAAAAAGTCAAAAAAACAAAAATTGATCACAGAATCAAACACAACACTTTTACAAGAGGTGAGCCAAGTTCTATGAGATTTCTTTTGATTCTGAAAGTTTCTATGAAAATAGAAAAAAAAATGTTAGAATTGGACAATAACTTTAATGTAAATCCATGATTTTTTTTTTTTTTTTTTCCCCTTTGTAGATGGCTAAGTAATAATGGGTTGATTTGTCTAATCCAAAAAGATGGTGAAGAAAAGGAAATAACAAAATGAAATTGAGGGTGAGCTTGAATTTCTTTTCATTTCAAATTGAAGGGCAAAAGGGAAGTTTCTTTTGGTGGCTTCACTTTTCAACCCAATTTGGTTATCTAGCTCAGACATGTTGGGACACCATAGGGTCCCACAATTTGGCAATGCTGTTTTTGAGAATGGACTTCATTCGAAGTCCTTCAATAAAAGGAAAGAGAATAATAAATTGTGTTTGGCAGGCAGGCTGACAGGTGCTCATTATAAAAGTGCTGAATCTACATTCCTTATTTTAGTTTTAAAATTATTTTCCAAAATCTCCAACAATAAATTTCTACTCATGAAATTAAGGGCTTGCAAGCTTCTGATAAATGGACTTTTTGAGGCTGCACTACACGTATAAGTTCATTTTGAAATTTTTATCAAACAGACAATTTGTCTTTGGAACGACTTTTGGGTTTCAAAAGCGCTTAGCAAAGTTCCGCCAAACACCTATGTCTCAGCTAAAATTGAATTTCAAAACCCAGTACTCCATCATTTTCTTATTGATTTCATGTGGTTTCGGTTAAACAATTATAATATGAATTCAGAAAAAAATATTTAAAAAATTAGTTTTTTAATTTTAATTGTATCAATTTTGTCTCCTAATTTTTCATATTATGTTAATTTAGTCCAATTAATCGCATTAGTTAAGAAATTTGACATCTATTAAGGGCAAAATGTTCCATTTAAAAGGGTATAGATGATTTTAAATTAGATGTTAATTTCTTAATACTATTTTCCCTTTAACTTTAGTATAATTTTTTATTGGGTGTTATTAATTGGATTAAATTGATTCAATTTAAAAAAATTAATATAATTAAAACTGGTCACTGCAGAAATTTCAAAAGCAAACTGCTCTAGTAAAGACCTTTAAGATATTAAAAATATAAAATAAAATAAACACTTATGGAAGAATTGATGACGATGCCAAGGATGATGAAGTCAATTTCTGTAAATATTCCATGATCTCAAGGTAATCTTAAGAAAGATTACACTTTTAGTGGTTTCTATCATTACTGATTAATTAATTGTCATCTTGATCATCACCAACTTGTCCAAATAGCTTAACCACACTAATCTAATGTGATTATATTGAGGACAAGAATTGCAAAAATGGACTTATTCTACTTCCCAAGTGAGTTGCTTTGTTCGGTGGAGCTGGATGAAAATAATTGAGAAATTTTTAGAAAATTTTATTAAAGACCAAAATAAGTTTTACTAAAAAATCAAAACCTTAATCTCAACTAATAAGGTGAGTCCAATTGGTCTTTTTTTTTTTTTTTTAGAACTTTCTCTCTTATTTTTGAAAGTTTTTTTTTATATCAATTATATGTTGTATTTTGATATTTATTATTATGACGGTAATTTATTAGATTTCAATATTATATTTTATACGAGTAAAATAAAATAAAAAACTTAATCTCTATTAATTATTAGATAATCTTTTATTATCCACTAGTTAGTCAAAGTTTTAAGAGTTAATTATCTAAAAGTCTTATTTACATATGTTATGGTAAATCAGGTCCTATTTAAGATTTTTTCGTACTAATAAGTTCTATTTAGTAAAACTGAGAATATTATCAGTTTTTCATAATTTTAAAAAATAAGAACATTATCAATTTTGTATAGTAATATTTCAGATAATTGTTTCACTAACTAATATTATAAAAAAAAACAGAGTATAAGATTAAATGTTTTTTTTAATTAATATTTTTTTTTTCAATTTTAAAACTGAGAATATTATCAGTTTTTTATTTTTAATTTTTTTTTTCAATTTTGCATATCAATGTTTCATTATCATATTCCTTTATAAACACAAAAAGTTTAGTTTGCACCAAAAAAAAAAAAAAAATTAGTTTTTTCAATTAAAAAAAAAAACATTAAGCTTGTTTGGTTTCCAAACTTAGGATTCACTTTTCAGAAAATTGAAACTAGCGTTTGGTAGAGTTTTAGAATTATAATTTGATAATAGAATCATATTTTGAATTTGTGAATTTTGGAAATATGATTTGAGTGTGGAAAATTTGTTTGGTTATGAATTTTAAAAAGAGTTTTGAATTGAATTTGAAAATTTTGATGTGACACATGATGTTTAATTAAAAAGCTTACAACTCATAATCAAACAAGCAATCCAAAATTCTATTGAAAGTTCATAAAAAAATTTCAAAAATATTTTTTATTTAAAATATAATAATAACAGGTGCCAAAAAAAAAAAATTGTTCCAGCCGGACGTCCGGGGGACATCCAAGAGGATGACCGAGTAGACATATTTTGAAAAGTTGTGTGGAATCAATGTTTGAAAATTGTAACCAAACGCGACACTCAAACAAAGGTGTGGAATTAAGTTTCCAAAACTCTACCAAACACAGTTGCAATTTTTTGTTTTCAATATTTTTTTTTTGTTTTTACTGAATTTTTTAAAAATATTTTAAGCATTTTTTTTAATTTTTAGATACATCTAACATAAATACACTTAAAAAGTATAATATTCGAGAAAAAAATCTTAAAAAATTCACTAAATACCAAAAATATATATATATATATTATATATATATATATATATATATAAATTCAGTACATTTTTCATATTCTTGTATATTTATTAATTTAATTTTTTTTTTTTACAAATATTTTACCTTTTAGATACATCTAAGTAAGATGCATCTAAAAGAATTTAAAAAATTGCTTGAAATTTTAAAAATGTTCACTAAAATTTTTTAAAAAAATGAAAAACAAAAAACTCAATTTTAAAAAAATTTAAACCAAACACACTAACTAGTTTTTTTATTTTTATTTTTGCACATTATTTTTTTTTTATAGTTTTTTTTTCAATTTAAAAGTTAATGTTTTAAAGTTTTGAAAATCAAAATAAATATCAAATCATCATATTCCTTTATAGATAATCATAAATGATGAACAATCATTATTTGAAAGGTAATTTTGACTATTAAAATTTTAATAGAACTTGAAAGTTTAAAAAAATTTCATTAAGACTTAATAAAATATGAATTCATAAATTAAAATTTGTGTGTACATGCCTCAAATTTTAATCATCGCCACATGTGCCCTGACGATTCTCATTTGTCACGTGATGTGCAAATAGTGGTGTGGGAACATATTTTTTGAATAACGACACATGGCCAAAGAGGCACCGAAGTGCCAGCCGAGATGCCACGTGTCCTGGTCATGGTGCCGGGGTGATCTCGGCTAGGCCGAGGTTATCTGTGGAGATACCGGAATCCGAGATGAACGAATAAGGGACGAGAGTCCTAGAATGAAGGAGGACCTCAGACTGGATAAGGATAAAGCTCTTAGGGAGTTTATCTTTGTCTATTGGAGAGTCCAGGATAAGTATTGAGCCAAAGTCCAAGAGAAACTAGGCTTCTGTCGGAATCAGGTTAGTGTTAGTTATAAAAGTAAGGCACCGTCGTGGGTCTACGGTACGCTTTTTGTATTCTGGTTAGTGAGTTAAGCACTAATTATTATCTTTGAGAGATAACTGAGTATTGATTTGATCGTTAGAGTGTCCCCGGGTGGAAAAACCACTGCCGAAGTCTCATCTTTCTATTACAGGTCGTTTAGGCGCGATCTATTCTGTCGGTGTTCTCCAGCTAAGTACCTGGTTGGCAATGTGGTTAGAAAACAGCACACACAATTTGGCGCCGTTTGTAAGAAAGAAAATAGAATAGATGGCCAACGACGGACAGAAAGAGAAGATCGGGGACAGCATCTCTACTGGAAGTAGTAAACACTTTGATCCTAACGTAGAGGAGGATAACTGCAACGAAGAAACTCGGGATCAGAATCTCGGGGAGAGAGACATCGTCCAGGAGGGCGACGTTCCAAAGAAGTCAGATCGAGTCGGATATTATAATGAGGATGACCTCTAGGTATGGAAAGATAGATGCCTGCGGAGGGACGGCAAGATGAAGGAAATGACGAACAAATTAGCAGACCTGCAATCGGTCGTCAATTTTATGATGCAGAATAACGTCATGCAGCCATCGTTTCCGTTACAAGATACGGCGATTCCAGCGGCCAAAAAAGATTCCCAAAAAAGGGGGCAGCAAATAGTTCCTCCAGTCCTCTAGCACACCAAGACCAAGGAATACTCTCACCGGCCTTCAAGGGAGGTCGGGCGAGGAGAGTCAATGAAAGGAGACTCTCAGAGGACACACCGTACCAAAGAAGCTAAGCCCAAAGAACATCGGCATGTTCAAGGGAAGGAACTTTGTTTCGACACGACCAATGGAAGGTGGTCCAAGAGGACTCATAACGATACTGGGAGTATCACACCGAAAAGGCTGAAATTTGTTAATAGCCGAGCTTTTGGATGAACCAAGGAGGATTTGAGGGATTACCTCCAGAGGAAGTGACAAGATGCCAAGGTAACCTCTCCGGTCAAGCCGAGAATGCCTTTTTCGGTGGAGTTGGACAAATTTGCGGCCCCGAAAAGGTTCCACATGCTGAGGTTCCAGATATACGACGATAAGTCTGACCCTAACTTTCACGTCGGCTTGTACCTGAACTCAATGGCATTGTACACCGGGAACGAGCCGTTGCTCTACAAAGTGTTCCCCTCATCCTTTGGGGAAATCGCATCAGACTAGTTTCACAAGTTGCCAAAAGGAATTATGAAAAGCTGGGAAGGCCTAACCGAGATGTTCGTGGCTAGATTTGTGACAAACAAACTACAGCTATTGAGGGTGGACTCCCTGATGAATCTAAGAATTTGAGAGGATAAAAGCTTTAGGGCCTATGCCAAAAGGTATTATGAGATGTTCAACCGAATACCAGGATACAACTAAGAGGTGGCGGTCATGTCTTTTAAGAACGACCCGAAAGATGATTGTTTGCTTCAAAAATCACTGGCAAAGACACTACCAAAAAGTATGGAAGAACTTATGGCCAAGATAGAAAAGTATACCAGGATTGAGGAGGACACGCCGGGGATAAATGCGTCAAAACAAGAGAAGAGAAACGACTCACCGAAGCGAGGCCGAGGTAACACTGGATATAACAAGCAAGAGACAAGACTGAGGGCTGCACAGGCAGTCACAACCGTATTCCGAATTCTGGTTTACAAAGTCTTGGAAAGAATCCGGAATCAGCCCTATTATAGAGCACCAGAGAAGCTTCCTGGTAAATTTATGGGAACAAGTCTGGGGAAACACTGTGTCTACCACAATGAGGATAGGCATCTAACTCAAGGATGCAGAGCCCTAACAGCAGATCTGGAAGACCTGGTAAGACAAGGTCATTTCAGGGACCTGGTAGATGAGGCTAAGACACGGGAGGAGCAAGCGAGACTGCCTCAGGCACTAGCAGCACCACCTCCACCAGCACCACAACCACAAGTAGGCAGATGTCGAGTGATCAATGTGATTCACTCGAAGGTTAATGAGAACGAGATACGTGGGGAAACTCAGAAGGTAAACACTTGCAACATGTGTACCAGGTTCGGCAGAAGAGACCTACAGTAGACGAGTGCCGGGGACTAGTAGTGTCCTTTACTGAAGATGACCCAGAGATGGTGCAGCATCCATACAACAATGCCTTGGTAATATCCCTCAAGATTAGAGAGTGCCAAGTAAAGCGAATTCTGATCGACCAGGGAAGCTCTTGTGACATCATGTATGTCAGATGTTACAAGGAGCTTGGCCTTCACCAAGATGATCTGGAACAATCCAATGGTCCAATGGTCGGGTTCAATGGAATGCCGATGTGACCCATGGGAGCAATAAGTTTAGAGGTGCAGGTTGGCACCAAGAAGGTAAAAACTGAGTTCACAATAATTGACACTTCCTCCCCTTACAATGCTATCCTGGGAAGGCTATGGCTGCATGTAATGGGGGTTGTTCCCTCAACATTGCACCAGCTGTTGCGGTTCCTAATAGAACATGGAATTGAGGAGGTCAAAGGAGATCAGGTACAGGCAAATAATTGCTCCATGGTAGTAATGAAATCCACCTACAACATACGAGAATCAGAAGTAGCAGAGATTGAAGATGAAGACATGGAGGTCCTTGACGACGTCGGCAAAGAACCGGCCGAGAAAAGTGAGGAAGCCCTGAAGAAGGTCTTAGTCCAGCAAGGGAATGAACATCGCTTCTTCCTTCTCGGCTCAAGCTTGGCCGAGGAGGAGGAAAAGGAATTAGAAGCGTTCTTGAGAGAAAACCTTGAGGTGTTTGCCTGGACACCATACGAGATGCCTGGCATTGACCCCGAGGTTACTTGCCACAAAACTGAATGTGGACAGGTCGGCTAAACCTGTCACCCAACGAGCAATGAGGCCAATGTTGATGCATGTTGAGGCAATAGAAGAAGAAGTGGATAAACTTCTGGAGGCCAGAGCCATTCGAGAGGTAAACTACCTAACATGGCTATCAAACACGGTTGTTGTGAAGAAAAAGAATAGGAAGTAGAGGGTCTGCGTGGACTTCACCAGCCTAAACAAGGCTTGTCCCAAAGACAGTTTCCCACTACCCAAGATTGATCAATTAGTGGATGCCACTTCAGGGCATAAAAGGATGAGCTTCCTAGACGCTTACAGGGGATACCATCAAATAGCTATGTACCCCCCCTCCCGATGAGGAGAAGACTATATTTATCACCCCAAAAGGGCTATACTGCTACAAAGTGATGCCTTTTGGGTTGAAAAATGTAGGAGCAACTTACCAGAGATTGGTGACTAAAATGTTCAGGCATTTAATAGGCAAAACAATGGAGGTATACATTGATTACATGGTCGTGAAGACCAAGGAACCTGAGGATCATCTAGCCGACCTAAAGACAGTCTTTGATATCCTAAGGACATTTCGGCTCTGACTCAATGCATCAAAGTGTACATTTGGAGTTGGGTCAAGGAAATTCCTGGGATATTTGATCACCAGAAAGGGCATTAAGGCAAGCCCAGATCAAATCAAGGCCATCTTGGAGTTAAAAAGCCCAATGTCGGCAAAGCAAATGCAGATGTTGATTGGAAGGGCCACAGCCTTAAATAGATTCATAAGCAGAAGTTCTGACAAATGCAAACCTTTCTTCAGTCTAGTGAAGAAAGCCACAGACTTCTTATGGACAGAAAAGTGCGAAGCCGCCTTGGAAGACTTGAAGAAATACTTGACCACAACTCTAGTTCTCTCAAATCCAGTACCTGGAGAGGAGCTATTCCTATACTTAGCGGTTTCAGAACATGCAGTGAGTGCAGTAGTGATCAGAGAAGAAAAAAGAGAACAGAGGGCAGTTTACTACGTGAGTAAAACCCTAGCAAATGTAGAAACCAGATACCTGCCCTTGGAGAAGTTGACACTGGCTTTAGTAATGGCCTCCAAGAAGCTAAATCACTACTGTAGGCCGCCCCGAGGGCTCCCGGCGTTTCGCGCCTGCGAGGGCGCAAGATTTCGGTTTGCTCTCTAGCTACTACAAGTTCGGACTCATGTCACGGTTCTGAATCTAATCTTACAATGTGCGATGTATGACCGATAAATCACCAAAGAGTCCAAATTTGGCAAATCGTTTTGGAAAACTGATTTTTATAAAGAAGTGCCAAACATGGACTGCTTTGCCAGATACAGAGTCGCCACCTAAATATTTTATTTTGGGGGAATTTGGGAAACCCTAACTCGTGCCTAAGGCCATGTGTCCGTCATCATCAAAGTTGCCTCGGCTTGGGAACTTCAGTACGAGAGGGGAAGGTCATGCAATGAGCACCCCCGCTCGCCCGATCAAAGATCAGCCTGTACTAAGCATGATATTTTGTTTTTGAAAACACATGTGCTCTTCTCCTGGTTAATTAGCTAATCTTACTACATGATGCGCACAGTATACAAGTATAGACTAGATCGCCTAATTTGTAACAAAACATTGCATGTTCGTTTGTGAAAATGGTTTGAAGTTTGCTACTCGCAAGTAGGCTAAATTCGAGATTCAATGAATTGTTCTAATTCAAGTAATCCAACCTTCACTCACAGACATTTAGGCAGTTATATCAAATAGGCAGTTAGCCTCATGGCAAGCATGCTTTCATGGTAATCAATAACACACATGTAGTATGCTAAAGCGTAAACACTCATAGTGTACTCCGAACCAAAACAGAGAACTAGTTAGAAATCATGCATGATCCTAGTTTATGTTAAGATGGCTAATGCAACACATGCGAGAATGCAATTAAAATAGGCTCGGCTATTCTAAGATGGTATATGAAATGCAACTTGGTACATGTATTCAAATAGGAATTGAAATACAATGCAGTTAGTATGATGCGCCAAGCCCGGTGCATGCAAGATAGATGAATGGATGCACACATGCAAGCATAAGGTATGCTAAATGAAATATGCCCTAAAACTAACCATCGTAAGCAGTTAAGTAAAAGGGAGAAAGAAATGGGGGCTAAAAGACATGCATCACACACACGCACGCTTATTACAACAGTTGGCCCTCTCGATGGAGGGAGCGAATAAGAAACTAACTAGCTAACCTAAGCTAATTAAACTAATTATTACACAACCAAACTAGTTAACTAATTAAGCTATTACAAAACAAATGAGAAGCTAAACGCATTAGCTACTTAATTACAAGACCAAAGCATAAACTAGCTAAGCAAATTAGCTAAGTAAAGCAGTAAACAGAGGTGCCCTCAGAGGGAAGAATCCATGCATGCCCAGTTGCCTCGTTCGGAAATCCGTCGTGATGCCTTAACTTGCCTTTGTTTGCAACTGTTCTCAGAACCTTGCACCAAGCTCCAGAAAGCTTAAACTCCACCATGGGAACCTGTGGAAGGGTGGCCGACCACCTAGGGGTGCCACCAGCCATGGCCAACCACCTATCTTTGCTGTGAACCAGAAAAAGTGGTCGGCCAACTAGTTTTTCTGGCTGGTCGACCAGTTGTTGCTGCCAAACTCCAGTTTTCTGCAACAGAGAGCAAGAAAGGGCATGGCAATGTATTTGCAAGATATGTGTGCACAACCACCCTCCCTATCATTTCATAAGCTCAAGGAAGTGTGGTTCTCAACCCTCGGGCCACCAATAGCACATTCCAATGCATGATGGCCGAAAGGCGAAGTTGCACGATTCAATGTAAAATGAATGCACACATAAACACATAAAGCCTAGAACTCTATCATGTATGATCAAGAGCGTCGGTGACCGAGAATTGAGGCACGTTTCATCACTTCAAGTATGAAACGTCCCTCGTTTCCCAATGTTTGGACTAACACCTATTCCAAACACAATGCAACAAATAACATGGCATGGCATACACAATGCAACTATGCAAACAAGAACATGGCATACACAACGCAATGCACTATGATTAACTACAATGCAATGCACGCAAGCATAATGGAATGCAACATAAGTATGCAAACATGCAATGCAAGGGACAAGCATGCAACAACATGATCAAACCACCAATGCCAATAGTATGCATACTCAATGCAAAGCAACATAAACAACCTATCAATGCTAATGGCATGCAACAATATGCAATACAACAATGCAAACAACATGGCATGCAATGTAGCAAGCTCAAATTAACAATGCTAATAGCATGCATACTCAATGTAAAGGAACATAAGCATGCTAAGAACATGAAAACAAACATGCTAACAACAATATGGCATACACAATGCAAACAACATGGCATACTCAATGCAATGAACTACATGGCATACATGACCAAAATGGACAGACCTCAGCCATGCCCAAAACAGTGGCCATAACACCAAAATAAAGGCACAAAAGGCAAGGCATGTATACACAATGCATTGGCCAACCAAGTAGGCCTAAGAGCACAACCCTTGAGAAGGCTCAAGGAGTGACAAATGCGGAAGTGTAACAACACTAAATGCACTGAAATTAAGTAAGAAATGATGCCAAATCATTCAATCAAACACAAGTATAGCATGCAAAGGTCGTAAAGCATGAAAGCTAATAAGGAGGACTACAAAGGAGGCATGCAATACATAGCACAAATGCATGAACCAAACATGGATAGAGCTGAAATAGGTCAAGATAGTGACCAAAACATGCTGAGATGAGGGCTCAAAGGCCTAGGCATGCAAGCATACACACTTGGCCACAAACAAGGCAACAATGCTCAAAACTCAAAGGCACTTAAAGAGTGAATGAAGTGGGAACATGACAATGCTACATGCTCTGAAATAACATGGTAAATGATTCCAAATCATGTACACAACACAAATGAAGCATGCTGTGGTACCCAAAGCTTGAAGCTAGCATATGCATTTGTACTACAACTATGCAAATCATGAAGCATATGGCAAAGGCAACCCAAAACAGTCCTAAAACATGTCAAAATGATACTAAAACATGTATGGAAGGAAACCAAAATATGCTAGCATGAAGGACATGATGCATGGAATATGCAAGGCAAATAAGGTGGATTACACTACACTATTAGAATCAAGCATGGGATGGCTTTGCCAACAAAAATCAAAGTTATATCACGGAAAAATAACCCTAAATACACACTGAAATGATAGCTCGCAAGCTTAGGCATGAAGGCATACGCAATGACTCACGTTAAGGCATAAAGGACCAACCCTCCAACGCATTGAATGAGTGAAAGATGAAAGTGTACGACCACACTACATGGACTGAAATCACATTAAAAATGATGCCGAATCATTCAAATAGTCCAAGTAATGCATGCTAGTGGACTTGATGCACAAAGCTAACAAGCTAGAATGCATTATAGCTATACAAAGCAAGTCATGCATGGCCAAAATAACACAAATCAGAGCTAAAGCATGTTAAAACATGGACAAAAGGTTCTTGAAGTTAAGCCAAAAGCATGCTAGAATGACATGTTAAAGCATGGCACATGTTAGGCTAAATCATGGAATTGCACTACAAGTGCATAGAGCATGCAAGGGGTGACCAAACCAAACCCTAACAGAGGTATAACATGGCAAAACATCACCAAAAACATGCTGAAATGGACACAAAATAAGCTAGAATGACATGCTACTTCATGAAGCATACAAGACTAGTTTGTGTGATTTACACTACAAGTGTATTAGGCATGTATGGAGTGACAAAACCAAGTAAAAATAGTAGCATGCCACAACAAAATAACCCCAAATACATGCTAAGATATGGCCAACAAAAGCTTAACAAACATGCTCAAACATGAGGCATATGAAGCAAGTATTCAAAACACAAGGAGAGGGGATGACCCTCTCCTATTAGGGACCTCAAAACCATCTTTTCACCACTGAAAATCCTCTGGATTTCAGTGGTAGAAAGATCATACAAAGGCTAGAACAAGAGCCAAAAGGGATGGCTCAAAACAAGGTCTAAGAGAGGGTGGACCACCCCTAATGCAAAAGTGACCTTAACCAAACATCACAAGGACTGAAAAACAGAACTTTTTGCAGTAGAAAGCTAAGCTTAAATCAGCATGAAAATAGGTCCAAAACCTTAAGAAAAAATGGGGGTTTAAAAGGTTAAAAGCTCACCGCTACCTTCAAAACTGCAACTCCAGCCATTTTTCTGAGCTCAAACCAGTCCAAGAACTCCAAAACTAGCTCTTAAGCACCTCAGCAACCAAAGGTGGTGTTTGAGTGTGTGTTTGTGTACAAAAGTGAGACAAAATGACACTTTAAGGCACAAAACAAGAACATACAAGAAAATATAGAGACAAGTGTGTATCTATCACTTAAGCCTCAAAATTTTGAACCTAGAGGAGGGAGGAGGTGGTTCTCTTTTATAGAGAACAAAAGGTAAAGCTTCTTGAGGAAGCTAAGGGTCCAAGGCCATCCCTCCATACACGTGTATAGAAGATGGTTTCAGTGCCCTTTAGCTGTGCCAGTTTGAGGAAAATATCTCCAAAAAGGTGACAAAAAGCAGCCGACCACTTGAAGTGGTCGGCCAGCTACTTAAAGTGGTCGGCCAACCACCACAAGTGGTCTCCTAAGACAACAAGTGGTCGGCCATGGTGGGAAAGAGTCTAGACACTGAAAATAAGGTGGTGGTGTGGTGGCCGACTAGAAAACGTGGCCCAAAGACCAAGCAAGCTAGTTGTTAGACCAGAAAACTGGCTGGCGGGAAGAAAAGTGGTCTCCAAGGGGAAATATTGGTATACCACCCTTGTACCACCTTTCAAACAAGGAAAACAAGGTTTCTACCAAAAACAAACCAAAACGGATGCAAGACAAAAGTTCGGGAGGCAAAGCGCGCAGCCAGAAGCCTCGAAAACTAGTCTACGGGCATCAAAGGTGGTTTACGACCACAAAAGTGGTCTCCCAAACCATAGTGTTCCTCTAGGCAGAGGCAACAATGTGTGGTTCAAAAACCACGCCAAACGGAGAACGTTAAGCGGTCCCGAGACAAGGCGCGCGGCCGAAGGCTCTGAAAACCAAAAACTGGTCTCCAAACGAGAAAAGTGGCCTACGACCACGAAAAGTGGCCTACGACCACAAGAAGGGGTTTACAAGACCTCTCACTCCCTCAGGCAAGGAAAACAAGGCTTGGTCCGCAAACCGAGCCGAAACACAAAGAGTTCAGAGGCCCGGAGGCAAGGCACTCGGCCAAAACTCCAAAAACTCGAAATGAGCACAACATGCACTATCACCGAGTGCTCAAACGATGACGTCTGAGTCTTAAGGTCGGTCAAAAATGGGGTGTCTACAACTACTTCCAAGCCCATAAGATTGTGGTGTTAACTGAGCATTCTTTGAAGTCCCTATTGCAACAAGGAGATTTGACAGGTAGGATAGCCAGATGTGCAGTGGTGTTGGGCCAATATGACTTGGAATTTAGACCCAGAACAGCAATCAAAGGCCAAGTTTTGGCCGACTTCGTGGCCGAGTTCAGGCGCCATCATACATCGGGCTCCGTTGAGTCGAGGTATACGATGTCCAGGTGAACAAAGAGAAACCCAGTTGGGGATAGCCAAATAGAGGAAAGAAGAGAAACTCAGGCCCTGTAGTATTTACGTCGGTGACTCATTCTGCCTATTTGTTGACGGAAGTTCAAACCGACAATAAGCAGGGGTAGGAGTAGTGCTAGTATCGTCGGATGAACAGATGCTAGAACAATCCATTCATTTGAGGTTTAAGGCCTTAAACAACGAAGCAGAGTATGAAGTACTGATAGCAGGGTTGAAATTGGTAGCAGCAATGGAAGCCGACGAGGTAATGGTCTTTTGTGACTCCCAACTTATCGTCAACCAAGCAACAGACGAATACGCAGCCCGAGATGAAAGGATGGTGGCCTATGTAAATGAGGTGGACAAACTGATGGCATTGTTCCAAAATTGCCAACTACAATAAGTTAGCCGAGATGACAACAGCCATGCTAGTGCCTTGGCCAACCTGGCTAGTGCAATGAAACTAGGAAAGGCAAGAACAATAATGGTTGACTACTTGCTAGGTCCAAGTATAGAACCACTAAACACAAAACATGAGGCAATGTGTGTGGAGATGGGACCAAGCTGGATGGATGCAATAATAGTATTCCTTAAAGAGGGGAAACTGCCAGATGATCATAAAGAAGCACACAAGATCATACTTAAGTCGTCAAGATTCAGTCTGATAGCAGAAGGGCATCTTTACAGAAGATCTTTTACTGGACCCCTTTTGAGGTGTGTGCATCCTTCACAAGTTGAAGACTTCTTGTATGAGATACATGAAGGAGTATGTGGAAGCCACATTGGGGGCAGGTCACTTGCTCATAGGGCCATTACTTAGGGATACTGGCGGCCCTATATGCAGAAAGATGCTGAAGTTTATGTCATAAAGTGTGAGAAGTGTCAGAGGTTTGCACCTTTGATACACTAACCAGCAGCAGATTTAAACTTAGTATCCAGTCCTTGGCCATTTGCCCAATGGGGTATGGATCTTGTAACACATGCCTCAAGCAACTGGACAAAGGAAATTCCTGCTAGTGGCAACAGATTACTTCACCAAGTGGGTGGAAGCTGAACCCCTTGCAAAGATTCGAGATGTTGATGTGAAGAGCTTCATATGGAAGAATATCATCACCAGGTTTGGGATCCCAAGGGCAATAATAGTAGACAATGGTATGCAGTTTGACAGTAAGCTAACCAAGAGCTTCTATGCAAAGTACAAGATCAAGAATTATTACTTTAATCCAAAGCAATGGTCAAGCAGAAGCATCCAATAAGGTTATCTTAGATGGGATCAAGAAGAGGCTGGAAGCAGCAAAGGGAAAGTGGGTGGATGAGCTGCCCAATGTACTCTAGGCATATCGGACTACGCTAAGAAGATCAACTGGGGAATCCCCATTTGCTATGGTTTATGGCACAGTGCCAATAATCCCATTAGAGGTCGGCATCCTAGGGATCAGAACCTAGGGAGTAGAGAATGGGACTAATGATGCATTTTTAGCCCGAAATCTGGACCTATTGGAAGAAAGAAGGGAGAAAGCAACAATTTAGCTGGGGGCATACCAACAGCAACTTGCTAGGGCTTACAACAAGAAGGTTAACCCATAAGAGTTTCAAGTTGGGGACCTTGTCCTAAGAAAGGTCGTCAGCAACAAGAAGGATCCCAGAGAGGGCAAGCTTGGCCCAAACTAGGAGGGACCTTATAGAATCATCCCAGTCCTGGGCAATGGGGCATATCAGCTTAAAGACAGTGAAGGCAAAGCATTGCCAAGGCCCTAGAATACTTGCAACTTGAAGTTCTTCTATCATTAAGATTTCATTTTGTTTCTTTCTTTAAAATCTTTGGTTATTAGCTGAAGTAATTAATAAAATTTTAGCTTGATTTTTTATTTCAAACTTGTGTAAAACGACTGAGCAGTCACTTAGCAATGTTTCTGATTGAAACATGACAAATTATATGGTAGAGTTGAATTATACTTGCATATAATAGAGTTGAACTAAGTTAGCGATGTTTCTGATTGAAACATGACGAATAACTTAGACTTATTATATGGCAGAATTGAATTATACTTGCATATAATAGAGTTGAACTAAGTTGGCGATGTTTCTGATTGAAACATGACGAATAACTTAGACTTATTATATGACAGAGTTGAATTATACTTGCATATAATAGAGTTGAACTAAGTTAGCGATGTTTCTGATTGAAAAACTTGGACTTATTATATGGCAGAGTTGAATTATATTTGCATATAATAGAGTTGAACTAAGTTGGCGATGTTTCTGATTGAAACATGACGAATAACTTAAACTTATTATATGACAGAGTTGAATTATACTTGCATATAATAGAGTTGAACTAAGTTGGTGATATTTCTGATTGAAACATGACGAATAACTTAGACTTATTACATGACAGAGCTGAATTATACTTCCATATAATAGAGTTGAACTAAGTTGATGATGTTTCTGATCGAAACATGACACTAAATACATATCAGTTAGATTAACAGAGACCGAGATTGATAACCTTGGCCAGTCTTTGCTTGAATCGGGTCTCGGCGACAAGATCATAGGTACATACTTAATATGAACATAAGTGAAACTTAAGTTCACATTAGGGGGTAGAGAGTTGGAGAATAATGCTTGGAAGTTGGAATTTACAAGCTAAGGTTGGTTTAACACTTGTTGAAATTTTAAGAAAATTTACAAGTTGAAGTTAAGCTAAGGTTATGTTGAAAGAAGTATCTACGTACTTGCCAAGATTACCATGTTGCCAAGACTTGGAAAATAATAGAAGACAAAAGTCTTGATAATTAAAAGTGAAGTGGCATATTTTAGATAAACACTTGTGAAAACTTTCTTACAATGTTTTTCAAGTGTTAAGACAAGGCCGAGATAAACATTCAGCAGATATATCCAAAGTATTTTTACCTCGAGGAGATTGCACAGTTAAGGTGTACTTCGAAGACATACAAATTATTCTAAGTATGGAAGTAGTAGAGCTTACAAACATATAAACACTTGAAAAAAAAAGTTGTACTTGCATTAAAAGAAGAAGAAAGGCACTTCGGCCTACAAAAAGACTACTTGTTCTGATTACAAAAGTGGCACATCAGCCAAATATGAAAACTGAAAACAGTGTTCAGAAAATTATTAAGTACAAAGAAAAAGATTATGGCAAGACTACTCGGCGTCTGTGGCGGGCTGTGTCTTGGCCCCAGAAGACAATTGGGGAATCTTCTCAGCAGCCTTCTCATCTCGAGCTTGGCGTCGATCTCTCTTAGAGTCTGATCAATGCTCATCTCGGCGATTTGCACCTTGGATGTTGTCTTCTAGGGGGAGGCACCTTTTGAGACCTCGCCCTTCTCATCCTGAGTCAAGTCTAGGACTTGCTCATTCAGAGTTGGGGACTTGGCCCCAGCAGGATCTTCAGCAACAGCCACCTTGGCCTCTTCGTCGTCGACTTATTCTCATTCTTCGTCGTCTTCTTCATCCTCCCCAGCCTTAGCCTCAGACTAGCTTAAAGTGGATGGGAATGGCAGCACAAGTCAGCTTACGTCCCTCAGAGGAGAGTCCTCGGGGACAACCAACTCCTTCAGAGGGGCCATCCAACCAAGAGTGAAACCCTTGTTGCATGCCTCCCTGACTTGTTTTTTGTAGTCCTCGCGGACGTCGGCTGCCCCCTCGGCGTTGGCCTTCTCGTCCGCCGCTTTGATCTAGGCGGCTTTGGTGACCAAGGCATCTCGAAGTTTGGCTTGGGCTTCGATCATTTTGGCCTTAGCATCCTTTTTCTCAGCCTTAAGGACCTCAGCGACAGCCTCTGCAGCCCCGCCCTTTCATCGGCCTCGTCTTGGGCCTGTTTGGCTGCTTTGGCCTGATTTATCAAAGTCTTCATCTTGGCCTCGGCCTGGTTGATGGTCTTGAGCAAACCAGCAGCCTCCTTTGTTTTGCGGGTCAACTCCTTTTAATGTCGAAGGCCTGCATCGCGAAGGAGTGGACGTGCTGGATCGCCTAGAAGAAATGGAAAAAACAAAAGTTAGTAAAACTCTCTAAGTATGGAAAAAACAGAAAGTACCAAGTATTAGGGCTTACTTGTATGGAGTGCTGCAACTGCAGAGCGAAATTTTCATATTCCCTGACCTTGGTATTGCGTTCGAGGTCTTTGGGAAGGAGCAAGGCAGTAGAGAGGGCAACGCTGATTTCGATGTCAGTCGCACTGTCGCAGACTCTGCTGCTTGTCCTCGATGGTGATTGGAGGGGCCCAGGGGGCATCGGACTTCAGGGACCCCGAGGTTGCAGCAGACTCTGACCTTGGCTTCTTTGACCGGGTGGATTCGAAGGGAGCAGCCTCTGCGGGCCTCTTTTCGGCGGCAGAGGCACTTTTTTCTACCTCAGCCATTTTTGAGATTGGCAAGGTGTCCTCAGAGTCGATCTGAGCCATCGTTGCCTTGGCTTGGGCTTTCTTCAGCCTCTTTGGCTTCGGCTTGGGTTGAGATTGGGAAGGGAAAGATTGAACTGTGACGACATTGGGGATATCGGCAAGAAGTCTTCAACAACGGCCTTTTGTCGCCCCATTTCGTCAGTGTAGATGGCAACGGTAACTTTAGTACCAAGGCGGATCGTTGGAAGTGCGGTTGGTGGGTTGGTTAGATCGTAGGAAGACGTCTCGGCACTTTAGCGTCTTCGGCTATGAGTCCTGCCTGCTGGTGCAAAAAATGAGCTCAACGTCGGCGTTGGCGCTGAGATGATGGAATCAGTTGTGGAGCTGAAATAGATGGTTATTCTGCTGGGGCAGAGGTTGATCCCTGATCTGGCCGAGGTGACGAAGTTGTGGTAGGAGTTGTAGCAGAAGGAGGGGACTTGCTCTTCTTTGGGACATCTAGCAAAATGGACTTGTAGGTTGGGATATAGTTGAGCAGCAGAGGGGCTTTCTGCTGATCAACTGGCAAACCTAACAACTTCTTGAAATCCTTGCTGGGATAGAAGGATTTACGGAAGTCCTTGGGTGGTTGAGGAAGAACTGCAAAATAAAACAAACAGACATTAGAGCATACAAAAATATCAAAGTAAAAAAGACTTAAAAGCAAGTAAAGGTGACACTTGGCTCTTACCATCTCCCTCTCTGAAAACTGTTCGGCTTAGGGGATAGAGGTGAAGGTCATCATTTGGTGGGAACTCCCAATTGCCCAAAACGATGAAATAATCGTCTTCGCGCCCTTATTGGAATCAGGGAGGTCGGCGATCAGTTTGTATTCCGTCGACCTCGGCTTAAGGTAATAAATGTAGCTTTTTTCTGACTTAAGGCTACACATGGTATAGCAGTACTGGATGTCGGCTAGAGTTACCCTAGCATTTTCTTGGCTAGCTAAAGCAATGATACCGTTGATGACTTGTAAGAGTTAATGGCTAGTTGCATTGGGTTGATTTTATAGTAGTGAAGGACTTATCGGAAAAGGATGTCAAGAGGGAACCTAAGTCCACACTTTATGAAGGCTACTATTGGGAATGGCATGGAGTCGTCTTTGGGCATAATGGAGTCCTCCTCCCCAGCCAACCTAAGGTAAACGTAGGCAAGGATGGTAAACTCCTGCCTAAAGTATGCTAGCTTAGTTGGGGTGTCTACCCTCCACCTGAACATACCGATAAAGTCGGCTAAATGGGAAGGTGTTGGATTTCAGAAGGAAGTGGATTGTTAAGGTTTGAGAGACCTCGGCTTAAACTCAGAACAGAAGCAAGGGCAAGGGCTTTTTAAGATCTAGGGAAATTTGTTCCAATTTTCCTAGGGATAGTGGCTTCTATCAAAACCCAAGCCTAAAAACTATGTGAAAATGGGAAATTGGAAGCAAGAATCTAGCAAAATGCAACAAGAAAACAGAAACAAGAACATGATTCAAGCTCAAGAAGATAGAACAAGAATTCAAGAACATTTTACAAAACATGTACAGATATACCAAGCCAAGTTCAGTGGCAAAATGACGAGTATGTGTTTGGTTCAAAACCCTTAAAACAAAATCAAGAACAGTGACAAGCTATCAAGAACGTCAAGTGTATAGACAACATGTGTGTGTATACCAGCAACAGATTGTACAAAACAGAATCATGAAACAGATGACGAATGGTGGAATTCAAACGCACAAATTAATAATCAAGAACATGAACAAGTTGGCAATGACAGCAAATAATGCAGTTGAGTTTTTTAAAGAAAAACACAGATTAATAAGAGGGAAAGCGGTGACGTACCAGAAGGAAGTGACACTGGTGTGAGGTACGCCGGAGTTGAACCTTGGTGGTTCGAGTGGCAGAACAGTGGATACTTCGCCGGTGGAGGTGAACGGAAGTGGTTGCAGAAAGCTTTGAGAAGATGACAATGGTGGTTTAGAGAGAGAAAAACTTGAAGTACAGAGAGAAATCAGAAAATGTGAAGTGAAAAGACGAAGAGAGAGGGAAGTGATTTTGTCAAAACACGAAAAGGCGGCAAATCGCAACGGCGCACGCAAATGCAATGCGACTTAATGGCGTGTGTCAGGTATGGTTCAATGGGGAAGAGATGCGTGGCAAAAACGGTTGAATTACTGTGCATAACAGCTCATACGTGTATAAAAACTCTTGGAGTTCTTAATTTAATGAAGTAAAGACCTCGGCTAAGGGGACGATCTCGACTAGAGAACTTGGAATAACTTGGTTCTTGGTTCTAAGGCGTTGATGCAAACACACTGAAGTGTTTATCATATGGAAGCCGATGTGTGATAACCTCGGTAATAAAGGCTAGAGCAAGCTTAGCCGACGTACTATATGGTCAAGTAATATAGGTTCCATCACCTCAGGATGCCGAGGTAATAGAACCTAGAGGGCAGTTGTGGGGACATATTTTTTGAATAACGACACGTAGCCAAAGTGGCACCGAAGTGCCAGTCGATGTGCCACGTGTCCTGGTCATGGCGCCGAGGTGATCTCGGCTAGGCCGATGTTATATGCGGAGATACTGGAATCCGAGATGAACGGATAAGGGACGAGAGTCCTAGAATGGGGGAGAACCTCAGACTGGATAAGGATAAAGCTCTTAGGGAGTTTATCTTTATCTATTGGAGAGTCCAGGATAAGTATTGAGCCAGAGTCCAAGAGAAGCTAGGCTTCTGTCGGAATCAGGTTAGTGTTGGTTATAAAAGTAAAGCACCCTCGTGCGTCTAAGGTACGCTTTTTGTATTTTGGCTAGTGAGTTAAGCACTAATTATTATCTTTGAGAGATAACTGAGAATTAACTTGATCGTCGGAGTGCCTCCGGGTGGAAGAACCACCGCCGGAGTCTCATCTTTCTGTTACAGGTCATTCGGGCACAACCTATTCTACCGGTGTTCTCCAGCTAAGTACTTGGTTAGTAGTGTGGTCAGAAAACAGCACACACAGGTGGTTATACTGATGTTTATTCTATCAGCATTTATCTTCATTAGCTGTTTTGGAACTCATTTTAAAATTCGAGTAAATTATGCCAATGACCCTCCACCTTGTTGGAGTATCTGTCAAGATACAGTCATAAATTGGATAAAGAGTAGAAGAAGATCAATTTTAATATATATTAAATAAGTTCTTCATTTAGTGGCTTAAACTTTTAAATGTGTATGAGTTTTAAATAATTATGTTGGACTTTGATATGATATTTATGGACTCTAGAGTTTCTCCTCTTATTGGATTGAGCTAGTATTATTGTCCGCTAATGTTTCCTGATTCTCTAACACAACTTTAGAACATAATTATATAAATTTCTTCTCTTCATAATGTTAAAGTGTGAAAAATTAATATAAATGGTGTGTTGAGACAGAAAAATGTATGCCATCTAAATCATTTTTAGTTATTTTAGCTTTACTAAAGGGAAAATTGTGTAAGGGTAAATTACAATTTTAAATTTTTAATAATTTAATTTGATTCAAATTTCACGTTGATCCTTATTGTTTTAATTTAAATAATTCAATTTTTACACTTTAACTCTAATTTCGATTTTGTTCTTCCACTCTAGTTGAATTTTAAAATTAACAATTTTTGAATATTTGTCAATCTTTTAAGATGTACATAGGGATGTAAAAATGGTTCGCGGCCTATTGGGCGGCTCGAAGCCCTAGGTGGACTAGGCCTGGTTAGGCCCAGGCCCGAGCCCAGCTCGAGACCTTAGGTCTAGGTTATCATTTTGAAGCCCGGCTCGGCCTATCAGCCAGTTCAAGACTCACTCAAAGTCCAGGTTACCTGAGACCCAGAGTCATTTTTGGTGGAAAATAATAAAATTTTAGTGAAAAAGATAATAAAAAAAAATTAAAAAAAATGTTTAGGTCTGCCCAGGCCTAGCCCAAGCTTGAGCCCAGGCCTAGACCCACCGGCCCGTTCAAGGCCGGAATACCCCTTGGGCTTGAGCTTAATTTTCTAGACCATGGGCCAGTTTGGCCTGACTTGAATTTTGGTAAGAGTTCGCGCAACCTGATATGAGTCGGCCTAAACCTGAGCCTAGATGGCCCGGGCCAGGCTAAATTTACACCTCTAGATGTACATATAAAAAATTAATAAAAATTTGGATAGAATGATCAAATTGAAATGGAATTAAAGTATAGGGAACAAATTGTTTAAATTGAAACAATAGAAATTAAAATGAAATTTGGGTCAAACTACAAACGTGAAAAATATAATTAATTATACCAAACTATGGAGCTTTATTGCATTTGTTAAATTGCACAAGTGATCAGTATAATTTATGTTAGATAAAAATTGATTGGCAATGAAAAAAAAGGTGGTAGAAAAACATGTTTTTTCCCAAAAATATATATATAATAAAATGAAGTAGGTTTTACTTACCTCAGAGTGTTGAAACTAGACTTGCTTATGATTAGGGGATTGTAAATTCAACTCTCCATGGAGGGTATTTAGGTAATTTCACAAGGTAGCTTTTTTGTCACTTGCCAAATGCAACGGGCAGCGTTTTGTCCGGGCAGCTTTTTTCACAAGCTAAAAACGCAAGCGTTTTCGGAAGTGATTCATCCCCCGAAAGGGGGAGCCCCGAATCCCCCGATTTTCCCTTTTAAGTAAAAAAAAAAAAAAAAAAAGAAAGCAGAAAAAAAAAAAAAAAAAAACAATTTGCCAAAAATGGAAATTAGGGGGATTAGGGGGAGTTTTTTTAGGGGGATTTTTCATTTTCCTTTTGGCATCTTCCCAAAATGGGTCCATATATGTCAACCTAACAATTTAGTAACTTCCGTTCATTGAAAGAAAGAAAAAAAAGAGATATTACTTACTTACCACACAATATAATCATAGTAACCAATTTTTTAGTATAATACCCAAACCCACTAGTTTTGTATAGAACCTAAAAAATAAAATAAAATAAAATAAAATAAAAAATAAAAAATTGAATATCTTCTAAAAAGGCCAGTGACATTCTAACGACTTGAATGTTATGTTAGGTTAGAGAATTTAGGGGGGAAAAAGAAAAGAAAAGATAGGTGAAATCTGAATAAAATATGTGTATATTTTATCTAGTTTCAGACACATTTTCCCATTTATTTTCTACATCTTCCAACCAAATATAGCAAAAAGAAAAAATTCTGATACTTTTTTCTATGCACTGTCATAGAAATTTCCATCGCCCAAAACAGTAATTCAATTGAAATGGCATACTAGTTAAAAATCAATATATATATATACAACCTTCTCATGGAAGTAATTTTGAAAGTGAGCTAATGTCACTTTCGTATGTCCCTCCCAAAAACTACACCCAAATGGAGATAAATATCTATATAATAAGTATGAGAGTTTTTAAAAATATGTCAAAATATTTTAAAGATACATTTTGTTTCAAGTGTTGAGATTAATTTCTGAATTCATTAAGAATCAAAATTTCTTTAATTTTCACTTACTTAGATTTTTTCTCCTTTTTTATTCACTCATGCAATCTCTCTCTCTCCCTCTCTCCCTCTCTCCCTTTCCATCTTCCTTTCTCTTTCCTTTTTATTTTTTATTTTTTCCTTTTTTATTTATTTTTTATTCTTCTCAATTTTACTTACTTATTTTATTTACGCCAAATTTTCAAGTACAGACTGTTGGACAATCTTTACTGTATTTAAATAGATTAAATTCCGTTATATACTAAACGATAACTAGAATAAAAAGAAATAAAGGAAATGAGAGAAAAATGTTTGATTACAAAAAATCAAACTAGAAATAGAATTAAATAAATAAAAATAGATTTTATTTTGTTACCAAAATAAAATTAAAATCTGATTTAAATAAATAATAATAAAACAGAAAATAAATAAATAACTTACTTGATTAATATGTTAAATATTATTCTGATCAAATCCAGTGTTTGACACTGTGTCCTCAAGACAGATTCATACTCTCCACGGTACTTTCAGAATGTAGACGTCTGTCTCCCAAGATGAAATGATAAATTACAAACAATAGCAGCACTACAAATTGTTTGCCTAACAAACATACTAAGTGTTTATACTCTCTCACAGAAGAAAATAATGCAGCAATATGAAGAGAATGTTTGCAGAATTGTGAAGGATGAAAATTAGAGAGTTACAAAATCCAAATGAGGGCTGTCCTGTTTATAGATGGATTGGTGGCTGTAGGTTTTGAATTAAACAGGTGCAAATCTGTTTGAACAGGTATGAAACCTGTTTGGTTTTGAATTAAACAGATTTGAATATGTTGGGTTTCATATTCAAACAGATAAAAACGGGAAGGGCCTGTTTGGGTGTACAGTAAAACCGGACCAGTTTCTTTTCGAAATTAATTTGAATTCAGAATTTTATTTTACCAAAAAATAAAATTAAATTCAAATGTTTTTGGCCCAAAAGATAGTTATTGGGCCAGACAAGCCCAACCCAACCTCATACCACGCACCCGCGCCCAAGCCCAGTCCAGCCAAACGGACGGCGCGCGCGCTTGTGTGGTGATTTTTGGGTCCAATGGGTCTAGCCCATTTTGCCCATAACCTCCCTCTCTAAACACTTGGGTACCCCTTGGGGACACCCCAAGTTCCAATCCCATGCCTTATAAACCCATTCAAAACTTCCACCAAATCAATGTGGGACAAGCCTTATTCAAACTTTAAGGATTTTCCACCAAAACTCCATTTCCATGGAGCATACTTTGGCTTCAATTTCCCATGCACTCGGTAATGGTTTTGAGCAACCAAATATACCATGTGAATCACAACGCGGCATAGAATGTGTTACCACTTTGACCCGCGAAAATCGACGCACGGGGCCCACATAAAAAATAGACCAAACTTAGGAAACAATTCTGGTTTTACCCAGAATTTCCAACCATTTCCAACAATCCCCCACATAAATGGAATTTGATGACAACGGAAATGTAACAGGATGCAGACTTTATCGAAAGAGTATAAGTCGAAAATATCTTGCATCAGGATATGTAGCTTTCGGCGTTGAACCTTCCTAGTGATAACCTATCGGACTTACTGGCTAACCAATGGACGCGATGCCTTGAATTGTTCAGCCGTTCATGTAAGCCAAGACAATAGATTTCACACAAAATATCTTCTAATACATCGTGGTACTTACTGTTGTGTTCATTTTAGCCTTGAACGCTCCTGGTTTTTATGAGTGTTTCTAGAGAATTTAGCCTCTTTCATTCTCATAGAACCAGCCCCAGTTCGACACTCATATAGGTGATTCTTATTGTAAGTATCTCTTTATACTTGTCTTGATTTTTATACCTAAATCAAGATATAAGTAATCATTAAAAGCAAAGCTTATCCTTATACCCATGCAGACAACATATGTTGCAGATATCACTCTCACCATAGGAATGGGTAGGGTATTTTAATCCCTTGGTGATTTCTGGCGAGCCACACATAACTTAGTTGTCCCTTTGAACTTAGTTCTTGGGATCTCCAGTCATATAAGTAGGGTTACCATTATGATGACTCTTATGTAATAGGCTTTAATCACATCCCCTTCGATGAACTATACACTAGCTCTTTTGTCAAACCTTTGTTAACGGATTTGTGATATTCTTTTTAGATTTTATATAATCTATTGAGATTATTCCATTTGACAACAATTGCCTTACAGTATTATGTCGATGACGAATATGTCGTGACTTACTGTTATACATATGATTATGTGCCCTGCCTATTACAGATTGACTGTCACAATGAATGCAAATAGCTGGCACAGGTTTTGGCCACATTAGAATATCTTCTAAGAAGTGACGAAACTATTCTGCTTCTTCTCCTGCTTTGTCTAAAGCAATGAACTCGGATTCCATTGTGGATCGTGCGATGCATGTTTGTTTCGTGGACTTCCAAGAAACAGCAGCGCCTCCTAGATTAAAGACATATCCACTTGTGGATTTTGAACCTTTAGTATCCGATATCCAATTTGCATCACAATAACCTTCAAGTATTACTAGATATCGAGTAAAATTCAAACCATGATCACGGGTGAATCTTAGATATCTAAGAACCCGAATGAATGCCTTCCAATGGTCTTCTCCGGGGTTACTAGTGTACCTACTCAATTTACTGACTGCATAAGCTATGTCAGGACGAGTACAAATCATTAGGTACATTAGACTTCCAATGATTTGGGAGTATTTTAACTGATATACCGCATCACCTTTATTTTTTGATAAATAAAGATTGACATCTACAGGTGTTCTGGCTAAATTCATATCATCCTTGATAAATTTATCAAGAATTTTCTCAATATAATGAGATTGAAATAATGCATATCCGTCAGATTTTTAGTAATTTTCATTCCTAATATAACATCTACGACCCATATCTTTCATATCAAATCTTTTATTAAGCATTTGCTTAGTTGATTTGATTATGTTTTGATGCTTCCAATGATAAGCATGTCATCTACATAAAGACAAACTATGACATATCCTTGGTCAGTGTTTTTAACATAGACGCATTTGTCACATTCGTTTATCTTAAACCCATTAGTAAGCATTGCATGATCAAATTTTTCATGCCATTGCTTAGGTGCTTGTTTTAATCCATAAAGAGACTTTACAAGCCGACAAACTTTCTTTTCTTGCCCCGACACTACAAACCCTTCGGGTTACTCCATATGGATCTCTTCATTTAGATCACCGTTTAAGAAAGCTGTCTTAACATCCATTTGATGTATTTCTAAATTAAACAACGCTGCTATAGCAATAAGCATGCGAATGGATGTTATTCTTGTCACAGGGGAATATGTGTCAAAATAATCCAGACCTTCCTTTTGTCTGTAACCTTTAACTACAAGTCTTGCTTTATACTTGTCAATTGAACCATCTGTTTTCATTTTTCTCTTGAATATCCATTTATATCCAAGAGGTTTAGAACCTGGTGGAAGATCCACCAATTCCTAAGTATGATTTTGCATAATGGATTCAATTTCATTATTAACAGCCTCTTTCTACAAAGATGCTTCAAGACCTGTCATTGCTTCCTTAAAGCTTTGAGGTTCATTTTCTAACAAGTATGTCAGAAAATCTGGACCAAAGGATTTTGATGTTCTTACTCTCTTACTACGTCTTCGTTCATCATCAGTTAAATCCTGTTGGTCGAGACCATTACTAGTCTCTTGACTTTGTGTACAATCATAAGTTCTTTTCTGTGAACTTAATTCATGTCCTTTCTTGTAAGAAAAGACATGTTCAAAAACCACAGCATTTCTTGACTCTATAATAGTATTCACATTTATATCAGGTATTTCTGATTTATAAGTCAGAAACCGATATGCACTACTATTCTGAGCATAACCAATAAACACACAATCTACTGTTTTTGGTCAAATCTTAGTCTTTTTAGGAACAGGAACTTCAACTTTTGCCAAATACCCCTACACTTTTAAGTATTTGTAGGAAGGTGGTTGACCTTTCCACAATTCATAAGGAGTGCTGTTGATTTTCTTGTGGGGTATTCTGTTAAGAACATAATTAGCAGACAATATTGTTTCCCCCCACAAGTTTTGTGGTAAGCCTGAACTTAGTAACATAGCATTCATCATTTCTTTTAGGGTTCTATTCTTCCTTTCAGCAATTCCATTTTGCTGTGGAGAATAAGGTGCTGTAGTTTGGTGAATAATGCCATGTTGTGCACAAAATTCATTTAATGGTGCATCATATTCATCACCCCTATTACTTCAAATATAAATCAAACTATAACATCTATCACTTGTTGTCTATGATGTGCTTGATTCATAAATTTCAAATCATGATTCATTAATTCAAATGAAAAATCCAAACTAATTATGACTACACAAATCAGAATTAATGTTTTGACAAAATCATATCCTAACAAAAATTTTGCCTAAGAATCAAACAATTCAAAAAACCCATTTGATTGTAAGAGATACAATCAAAATTTGTGACATTATCATTATCTCATCTAATGCAAGAGATACATTCCCATATTAATATAATGGTTTATAATTTAACAAATTCTACTATACAAGTAAAATAATAATTAACGACATCTCATGTCACAAACTCAAAACAAACTAATAATCAACATAAAAGATTTCTTAAATTTACTTCCAATTAAATAAAACGATATAACTACATACATCTTCATGTTTAAATTTCTCTGGTGTTTAAACACCCATTCAAAATTGATTAGAAATACTCAAATTAATCTGCTTATGTACAAAGTCAACATATTAATTTATCATTCCAAATCACATGAAATTATTTTTTAAGAAATAACTTGAGTTGATATCAATATATGCATATCAAACGCATCAACTAAAAATAATGAATTAACAAAACAAATTAATCATGCATGATCCCATAACTTGCATCATGAAATAAAAAGATTCTCAACCCATAAATAAAATTCAACGCGTTTTAAATTTTAAACTCCAAAAATGACAAAACATACTTTCATTTAATCAGTTTGATTTGTACATAAATAAACTAATTATATACACATTAAAATGTTCTTGTGAATATATATATATACAGATATATATTTTCCGACTCATGTGCCGAAACTATTCACGACTACGGATCCATACACAGAAATTAAAGAATGAATCAGTAAACCAATAAATAAAATAAACTTGCCACAAAGGTTTCTTTGTAATAAAAATGAAATTAGTTTGTAAAACTAATATTTAACTCCAGAATCAAATACTTCCATGTATACTCACGATGAACTATGATAAATTAACAAAACTAATTTTCTAGTTACTAAAAGCAGAAAATAAAATACCGAAATAATATCTGATTACAAAAATCAGAAAAACAAACCACAAATTAATTTTCTAGTTACTAAAACTCGAAAATAAATTATAACACAAAATAATTTTATTTTCCTTGTTACTAAAACTAGAAAAATAAAATACCAAAATAATTTTCTGTAACACCAAATAATATTCTGCAATTGTTAATGACACTAGTATATTACTACTAGTTGTCAAAGAAAATAGACAGTATATTACTACTATCCGTCAAATAGTTTATAAATACTATTTGTATTTTCCAACCAGAATATTACTTTGAAAACACAGAAAATTAAATACAATGAAAACACCAAAAATGATCTGTCTTAAGATTGTTGGACAATCTTCATTGTATTTAAATAGATTAAATTCTGTTGTGTACTAAACAACAACTAGAATAAAAAGAAATAAAGGAAAGGAGAGAAAAATGTTTGATTACAAAAATCAAACTAGAAATAGAATTAAATAAATAAAAACAGATTTTATTTTGTTACCAAAACAAAATTAAAATCTGATTTAAATAAATAATAATAAAACAGAAAATAAATAAATAACTTACTTGATTAATATGTTGAATATTATTCTGATCAAGTCCAGTGTTTGACACTGTGTCCTTAAGACATATTCGTCCTCTCCACAGTGCTTTCAGAATGTGGACGTTTATCTCCCAAGATGAAATGATCAACTACAAACAATAGCAGCACTACAAATTGTTTGCCTAACGAACACATTTGGTTTTGAATTTAAACAGATTTGAATCTGTTGGGTTCATAATTCAAACAGATAAAAACAGGAAAGGCCCTGTTTGGGTGTACAGTAAAACCGGACCAGTTTATTTTCAGAATTAATTTGAATTCAGGATTTTATTTTACCAAAAAATAAAATTAAATTCAAATGATTTTGGCCCGAAAAGATAGGTATTGGGCCAGACAAGCCCAACCCAACCTCACACTAGCACCTAAGCCTAGCCCGCCCGGACGGACGGCGGCGGTGCGCGCGCGTGTGTGGTGATTTTTGGGTCCAATGGGTCTAGCCCATAACCTCCCTCTCTAAAACACTTAGGTACCCCTTGGGGCATACCCCAAGTTCCAAAATGCTATCTCTCTGTCTACTGCTGAGGCTGAATACATTGTTGCAGGGAGTTGTTGTGCCCAAATGTTGTGGATGAAGCAAATGCTTCATGATTATGGAATAGAACAAAACACTCTCACTCTTTTCTGTGATAACACAAGTGCCATAAACATTTCAAAAAATCCAGTCCAACACTTTCGCACCAAACATATTGACATCCGTTATCATTTTATTCGAGAGTTAGTGGACGAAGGCCTTGTTGTTTTGGAACATGTTTCTACTGAGCATCAAAAAGCTGATATTTTTACAAAACCCCTTGATCTTCTTCGATTTGAGTTTCTTAGAAAGATCTTGGGTGTAATGACTCAGTAACTAGGTTGTATCCTGTTTTTCATGTGAGGTGAGTGTGAGTGGTTGACTTACTGTTCTTGGATGTGATAATCTCATTGTGATTGAGTCCTGATATATTTACATCAAATTTTATATGAACACTGCTCATGTTGCTTACAAGATCTTATTCATCTTTGTTCATAGCTCATTTTGAATGCCCACACTCATTTACTTCATGATCTCATTCTGTACACATCCTTGAGATAAACTGTTGCAGGGGTTTCCGCACAAGTGATCAAAGTTCTCTATGGACCACTGACAGTGTTTCTTGTACTCTTTCAGAGGAATTGACCTATACTGGTATATCATAGGTGATGTTAAGTCTCTTAACCATCTACCATCTTATTTCACTTCCATGGTTTCTCCCTCAGTACATGATTTTTCGGGCATTAGGAAAAGGCTACCTCAGAGGCACCAACCAGGCCATCATTATGATTTCATTCTTCTCTGGTTTGGACTCCATACTCTTGAGCGTGTATGCCACCAGTGAGTGCCCACAAAAAAGAAAAGTATTAAAAAAATAAAAAAAAATAATAATAATAAAAAAAAAGGGGGATCATTGTCTGAGGGGGAGCTTCCGCATTTACTCAACAAATACCCGTGATTCCTAGTGATTTGACTTTTCTTTGTGATGGTCAGTTACTCTTGTCGGAGGTCCAGCCATCAGATCACTACGAGGATTAACTCTAGCTTTGTGACTCTCAAGGATTGCACACACACACGTCTTTTATATGAGCTCTCATGTGTGTTTTTGAGTTATGCATTCTCATGCTGCTTGTGGCTTTGATTTTATACTATCGGTTTTAATTCATGAGCTGGTGTTTTATCTCTTTTCTCAAATTTTCAAGACTCATGTTTGATGGATTTCTTTGTCCTTGTGGTATAGTCGGTCACTTGGTCCCCTTACCTGTTACAGGACATCCTAGGTGTTTTTGTTTTAAAAAAAAAAAAAAAAAATGTTTTTTTTCCTTCTTGGCTCGAGCGACGCGTTCCTCGCTCGAGCGTGCTTCTGCTTCTGCATTAGACCTGAGAGCATGTGTTTCTGGATCGAGCTACCCTTTCTTGGCTCGAGCGACCCTGGCGTTTTTGTTACCCTCGCTCGAGCTAGCGAGTCTTCGCTCGAGCGAGCTGTCGCGATTTAAAATCTGCAGGGGTGTCTCTTCAGTTCATTTTTTTTTCTCTCTTCGTGTTCTTCTCTCTCTCTCCCCTAGGGCGTTTGTGTTCTCCATTGCTGGGATCGTTTGCGGGTTCTCTCTTGATTTTGGGGTATCTTCGTTTCTTCCTTGCACATTCCTCATCATTGGTAAGTTTTTTCTATTTTTTTTCTTTGTTCTCTTTATTTCGGATTGGGATTGTGCTTGTGCTCTACCTCTATCTAGCATTCATTCTTGTTGTTTTTTAGTTCTTTGCTACTGATTTCGCTTCTCTTCATGCTCTAGGGTACTTGATTTGATTTATCTGATTTGCATTGCTTTTAGGGTTTCGCTTTGGGTTGCTTTGTCTTGGGAGTTTCCTTGTTTGAACATTGGGGATTTTAGGATTTTAGGGTTTATTTGTTTACTTGTTACATGATTTTATCCATATGTGCCTGTGAGATTGCTTCATGTTTTTAGTCCAGGGGTTTGCTCCATATTCTGCGACTGACTTATGCTCATTGTTCATCTAGCTCTGTTTTGTTCTTCTGATTGTCTTTTATATAGCCTGGGTTTTCATTGTTTCTCTAATTGGCTATTGATGTGTTTCTCTACTGCTGCACTACTGGTTTTCTGTTGGCATGATAACCTCATGTTTGGTTTGTGATCTCTGTGATTTGTTTGCTTTGATTTGCTCCATATTTTGCTCATATCTTATACTTATTGTTCTCACATGTTTGTTTTGGACTAATGGACTCATGTTTGTCTGTCTGTGTTCCTTGATTTGGCATTGGGGATATGGGGTTGCTGGTTTTGGTTGTGGTTACTTTGGTTCTGGTTTCTTTGGTTCCTGTCCAGTGTATTGTGGGTTTTAGTTAGTTTGGCAAATTCCTTGAGTTGTAATTGTTTTAGTTAGTTCTTGTGGTCAGGAAAATTGTTTAGAAAGTTTTGTCCGGGTATTGACAAAGGGGGAGATTTTTAGGACCTATCTTGTCAAAATCCCGCGAACAAAACTCAGTGATTGAGTTGTAATTTTCTGTGGTTTTTTGTCTTCCTCGCTCGAGCCAGGAAGTGCTCGCTCGAGCGAAGGACTGCGTCTGGTATAAAAACCTGAAGGAGATGAATGTGCGTCGAGCATGGAATTGGTGGATCGAGCGAAGGTCAATGCTCGCTCGAGCGAAGATGAAGGTGGCTCGAGTGACGAATTGCTTCCATACAAAAACCTGAAGGTGTTGTTTCCTCGCTCGAGCGAAGAGTTCGTGGCTCGAGCGAAGGCACTAGTAGAAATCACGCGAGATAAGCGTCTCGCTCGAGCGAGAGGAGACTCGCTCGAGCGAGCTTCAGAATCCGAAATTTTTCAAGTGATTGGTTTCTTTCAGGATTGGGATTCTTTTTGGTTGTCTATAAGTAGATGGTTTTCTCCTAAAACTAATCCTACTTTTTCTAGATCTGATTCAAGAATTCTAGAGTTTTGTTTGAAGTGTTCTTCTGAGAGTTTGATGAGTTTTCTTTGATGTTCTTGAGAGAGTTATAAACTCATGAGTTGAGATTCATACATCAAAGAGTTTGATACTACATATTCAAGAGTGTTCTCTTCGGTGGAATCCGAAGATCAACACGTAAAGTTTCAAAAGGCGTTTGATTCTTTACGTAGTCGTTAATTCGACAAGTGAAGTTGTGGTGTGGAATCAACTTCAGAATCAGTTCCGTGACGAAGGCGTGATGAAAGAGTTACAGAAGATTCAGAGACAAATTGACTGGGTTGGGTAATTTGTATGGTTTCTTTGTAACCTTGTAGTCCTTCTGTAGTGGATTGATTAGTGGCGGTTCGCCCGTGGTTTTTGATTACAATTGAAGGTTCTTCAATTGTGGTTTTTCCACGTAAAAAATCGTTTGTGTTGATTTATTATTTATTCCTAAAAACAAACAAACTAAAATCACTCTCGTAAGTGCTTGATGATTTTAGATTGAGTGTTTTGGAATTTTTGGGATTTGGAATATTTTAATCTTTATCTAATCACGAATCACATAGGATTCTCAAATGTGTTTTGATCTCGAATGAAAAGTAGAATTTTTACTTAAATGAATAGCACTTTGACTATCACAATAAAGTACATACTTTTCTTGCTTCAAACCCAACTCTTGCAAAAAAAAATTCAACCATAACTCTTCTTTGCAAGCTTCCGTAATGGCAATAAATTCAGCTTCGGTAGTTGAGAGAGCAATACATTTTTGTAATTTAGATTGTCATGCCACAGCTCGCCTTGCAAAAGTCATCAAATACTCCGAAGTAGATTTCCTAGAATCA
Source organism: Camellia japonica (assembly GCA_030407325.1). NCBI lineage: Eukaryota > Viridiplantae > Streptophyta > Magnoliopsida > Ericales > Theaceae > Camellia > Camellia japonica. The sequence goes on from JAPPVO010000036.1 coordinate 86,578,640, forward strand.
ACATCACCAGCCTTGTCAGAATCTGTGAATCCATCAAGCATCGGCTTACCATCCCCAAAACATAAACACACCTTCGAAGTCCCTCAAAGATACCTTAGAATCCATTTTACCACTGCCCAATGTTCTTTACCCGGATTAGAGAGAAAATGACTCACCACACCAACGGCGTGAGCAATATCCGGCCTTGTACAAACCATAGCGTACATCAAAGAACCAACTGCTGAAGTATAATGAATTTTCAGCATCTCTTCCTTGTCTTTGTCACTTGTAGGACATTGATTCGAACTAACCTTGAAGTGACCCGTAAGTGAACAACCAACCGGCTTCGCTTTATCCATATTGAACCTCTCAAGAACTTTCTCAATGTAGCTTTCTTGAGACAACCAAATCAGCCCCTCTTTGCGATCACGAACAATTTTCATACCAACTATTTGCTTTGCCGGTCCTAAATCTTTCATAGCAAAAGATTTACTCAAGTCTAACTTCAACTTGTTAATCATGGTAGAATCTTGACCCACAATTAACATGTCATCAACATAAAACAAAAGAATAATAAATTTACCATTCGGGAAATTTTTCACAAGCACACAATGATCCGAAGTGGTTTTAGAAAAATCATTATTCATCATGAAAGAGTCAAATTTTTTTGTACCATTGCCGCGGAGCTTGTTTGAGACCATACAAACTTTTTTTCAATTTGCAAACAAATTTCTCTTTCCATTTTTCCACAAAACCTTCTGGTTGCTCCATGTAAATTTTTTCTTCAAGATCACCATGAAGAAATGCAGTTTTCACATCAAGTTGTTCAACTTCAAGGTTCATACTTGCAGCCATGCCAAGTACAACTCGAATAGAAGACATCTTCACAACTAGCGAAAAAATCTCATCGAAGTCAATACCTTTCTTTAGCCCAAAGCCTTTCACAACAAGACGTGCTTTGTACCTCAGATTCTTGCTATCATTCTTCAATTTGAAAACCCACTTATTTTTCAGAATTTTCCTCCCCTTAGGCAACTTCACTAAATCATAAGTCTGGTTTTCAAGTAAGGAATTCATCTCCTCGTCCATGGCCTTTTTCCAATCACCTTTATTTGCATGCTCAATTGCTTCTTGGTAGCTCTCGGGCTCCTCTTGATCGGAAATCAACACAAATTTATTGGGAGGATACTTTCTTGAAGGTTGTCGGTCCCTTGTAGATTTCCTCAACTCAAGTTGTGGTGGCGGTTCTTAAATTAGATGTTCTTCATCAATTTCTAGCTCAACTTCATTAGGATTAGCATCATCCTCCATATCTTCAATAGGTGGCTGCACATCTCCCCCATTTTCATCATCCACCGAAGATGAAGGAGATGGATCCATGTCAATGAGATCACTAGTTTTTGGCTCCGGTTGATCACCTTTGCCAAAGTCTTCAATTGTTTGGTCTTCAAGAAACACAACATCACAGCTTCGAATAACTTTCTTATCGACCGGATCCCACAATCTATAACTAAACTCATCACGTCCATAGCCAAGAAAAATACATTGTCTTGACTTACTATCAAGCTTGGACCTCTCATCCTTTGTAATGTGAACAAAAGCTCGGCAACCAAACACTCTCAAGTGCTCATAAGATACATCTTTACTGGTCCAAACTCTTTCTGGAACATCACTATTCAAAGGATAGGAAGGAGACAAATTGATCACGTCAACCGCTATCCTCATTGCCTCACCCCAAAAGGATCTTGGCAATTTAGCTTGTGAAAGCAAACACCTTGTTCTTTCCACAATGGTGCGGTTTATCCTCTCGGCAACGCCGTTTTGTTGAGGAGTCTTCTTAACTGTCTTTTGGTGCCGAATACCTTGGCTGCGACAATACTCATCAAATGGCCCAATGTATTCACCACCATTATCTAATCGGATACACTTCAATTTTTGTCATGTTTCTCTTTCAACCATGGCCTGAAAATGCTTAAATACTTCTAGAACTTGATCTTTAGTTTTTAGTAGAAAAGCCCAAACTTTCCTTGAATAATCATCAATGAAAGTAACAAAATAAAGTGCACCACTATGTGTTCTAACTTTTAAAGGACCACAAACATCCGAATGAATCAACTCCAAAACATTTTCTTTTCTAGGAGCAAAATTTTTATGAAAAGAAACTCTATGTTGTTTACCCGCCAAACAATGAACACAAGTTTTGAGATGTGTACCTTTCAAACCGGATAGAAGCTCTTTCTTGAACAAAACTTGTAGCCCCTTTTCACTCATGTGCCCAAGTCGCTTGTGCCACAATTCAGTAGAAGTATCAATTCAAGTGCATTGATAACACCTTTACAAATTTTTCCTTATATCGAATAAAGTGTATGAGTCTTCTTGCACTTAGCTATCACCAAAGAACCCTTTGTGAGCTTCCATATTCCATCACCAAATTTGTTGTTGAAGCCTTTATCATCTAGTTTCCTAGTAGAGATCAAATTGAGGCGAATGTCGGGAACATGCCTCACATCTTTAAGCAATAACTTGCAGCCCAAATTTGTTTCCAAGCAAATATCACCCATGCCAATAATCTTGGACAAACCTTCATTACCCATTCGAACAGAACCATAATCTCCTTTGGTGTAGGTAGTGAAGAAATCAACTCGAGAAGTCACATGAAAAGAAGCATCGGAATCAATCACCTAGTTGCTCTCTTGGCCCCCAAAATTGATACAATCATCTTCACAAATGACCATGAGATCATGATTGGTAGTAACTACTGTTGTGTCTTCTTGCTTCTTATCCACACTTTTGTCACGCCTTTTTTCCTTGTTCTTGAGCTTTCGGCATTCTTGCTTCATATGCCCTTTCTCATGGCAATAATAGCACTCAATGTCTTTCTTTGAAAAAGAACCATCTCTTGATTTGTCATGGCTTTGATCACGACCATGAGGAGTCTTACTCCTCCCCTTTGTTTTGCTTCGGCCTCTCACAACAAATGCTTCTGAATGAGAGGAACCCGCTAATTTTCTTCTAGTTTCTTCATTCAATAGGCTACTAGTGACTTGGCCCATTGTGACAACTCCATCGGGCGCCGAATTACTAATTGTCACAACCAAAGTCTCCCCACTTTCAGGCAAAGAACTAAGTAACATCAAAGCTTGCAACTCATCATCAAAAACAATTTTCATAGAAACAAGTTGGTTAACAATACTCTTTATTTCATTAAGATGTTCTGGAATAGGGCTGCTTTTTTTATATTTTAAATTAACTAACTTACGAAACAGAAAAACTTTATTTGTGGCTGATTTCCTATCATAAAGACCTTCTAATTTTTTCCATAAATCATGTGCTGAAGTTTCAGTAGCAACATGATGAAACATACTGTCATCAATCCATTGACAGATAACACCAACGGCTTTTCGATTAAGCCTATTCCATTCATCATCTTTTATACCCTCGGGTTTGCCACTATCACCTTCAATAGGTCCATACAAATCTTTACAAAATAATAGGTCTTCCATTTTAATTTTCCAAGTTACCCAATTACTTCTATTAAAACTAGACATGTGACCCACTTTCCCTTCCATTGATTTACACAAATAAAGAAACCCAAATAAGCCGCAAGCTCTGATACCAGTTGTTAGGAAAAATATGATTTTCCATAAGTAAATCAATCAATGGGATAAAAACTAATACGGAAAAATTAAATAAAAAACAACACAAGAATTTTTACGTGGTTCCCTCAATGTGAGGTACGTCCACGGGATCGAAATCCGATTCAACTATCAACCAAATAAGTTTCCAAACGATTACAAACAGAACACGAATAGTCTCACAAACTATCCTTAGGTGAATTCCAAATAATCACAAATAAACAAGAGGAAATATCTTATCAAATAGATGAACAAAAATCTTCGAAACCAGAGTTGTAGAAGATTCAAAATAACGAACCAAATCAACTTCAAAGTAAAGCCAATAAACCAAACAAACCAGCAGCCAAAACAATAACACTCTTTGACCCAAAAATGAGATTTTTTCCAAGCACAATCTCAGCCCAAAAAAAACCAGCTAGATGCTGCCGTTTTTCTTCACACCCTCGGGGCAAAAACATAAACAATATATATATATTGTGAATCTAGGATTTCTTATCAAAGCCTTAATTGTTTCCAAACTGAATTAGGTCTCCACAAAATTAGATATATAATATATAAAAATATATTATAACTAATATCAAACTAAATTAAATTCTTTTAATAAATTAATTGAGTCCCACACTTCAATAAAGAGATATACCCAACAGATACAATGTAAGGGGCCTTCCTCTCAAGTGTGGCTAATTTGAGTATGACTTTAAGAGAGAGAGAGAGAGAGAGAGAGAGAGAGAGAGAGAGAGAGAGAGAGAGAGAGAGAGAGAGAGAGTGTGTGAGTGAGTGAGTGAGTGTGTGATTGATGGCTATTTTCATTCCCAAACAATGAAATGTGAACGCAAACCTTGACAAACAATGAAGTGTGAAGGGACACCCTTGACATTCTCTTTTATCTCTGATGGAGTGGACTTTTGTGGCTGCTGTCCAGTTAAATCAATCTATTTCAGAATTCATTTTGATAATTAAAATTGTTTATATTTTAAAGTATATTGGGTAAAATATATTTGAAAAAAAAAATTAAATTAATTAGATTTTGTTAACCCTTTCATCTATTCATATTTATATTCATTTTAATATTTTAAATCACAATTATCATTTATTTTTGTATATACAAATGTGAGTGAATGAAAGGGTTAACGATATCCGATTAACTTAATTTTTTACAAGTATATTCTACTCAATATATTCTAAAATGTAAACAATTCAGATCATATAAATAAATCCCGAAATAAATCCATTTAACTACATAATAATAGTAACTGTGCCCCCATACACGACCGCCACTCCAAATCCTGATGGAGCTATCCCCTTCATTCGACTCCGCACCAACCGAACTAATTCATTCACTCTATCTCTCCCTATTAATTGACAGAGTGGAATTCACCTCCCTTCCGATGTACCAAAAAAAAAAGAGTAGAATTCACCTCCCTCACATATTATTATGTTGACAATGCTAATTAGAAGGTACTGTTAGGTATGATGTACCCAGGGTTGACTCCGATCATTCAAGAGTCCAAAGTGAACGCTCAATTGGACCCTAAATTTTTTCATGTCACTCCAAAAAAAAAAAAAAAAAAAAAAAATCAATTTAAAAAATTATTACAAAAATTTTGAAAGATAAAATTTAGTTATATTGTTTATATATAACCATTTACACAAAAAAATAAAAATAAAATAAAATAGTATACAAAAATCTAGAACTGTATAATAATACAAAAAAAGAACTGAATGAATTACATTACTATATCACTTGAACATTACGGTTCTTGCATTTTTTCGTTATAAAATTGAACCAAGAGCTCATAATTGTGATTCAATTAATTCTTCTATACTTTCTTGGAGGTATAATTAAATAAACAATGCATTCTATTATTCAACAAACAACAATCAATTCAATTTTAGAGATTTTAGTTTTCAAGTAAAGCCCACAAACAATTGAAGTAAAACTTGAAATGATACAACATCTAAAGGCATCTAGAGAGAATATTAAGATTTAAAAAATTCAATCTCATAGTGATGAATTAAGTTAGAGAGGAATTTGGTAAAATGAAATCAATTACTTTTACCCTTCATTAATAAAATTATATTGTTTTTCGGTTTAATATGAACTGCTAAATTTAGTTAGGTTTTGGTAAGTTGAAATCAAAGTAATTAGAATACTTCACTTATAAAAACAATTTTGTTTTTGAGTTTGGTGTTGAGGGTTGGAGTTAGGTGAGTTTTAATGTTAAAAATTTGGGGGCCTTCATTTAATTGAGGTCTAAAAATATTATAAGAATTTTTCCTAGATTGAGACTCTAATTTTTAGCTCAAATCTAGAACTCAAAGCGACGGCTTGGCTGGCTTGCCCCTAGAGCCGGCCCAAGATGTGTTTGTAATAGGACTTTATTTGATAATACGATAAATAATTTATCTTGTACCATCATCAAAGCAAGTCACTTATACAAAAAAATAAAAAATAAAAATTCAGACTTGTGGCCATATGGCCATATCACATTTGTTATCCAAAATATAAAAAACAAAGATGATTTATTTTGGATAAATGTGATTCCATAAATTTATTTTTTTACATTAAAAATCTATTTGAAATGCCAAATAAAATAAATAATTTCAATGATCAAAATGAATCCAATAATAAGCTCATCAAAACCCAAAAAAACGGTTAAATTGAGAAAGAATTTGAGTCCAATATATTAGGGAGAGAAATGGGTCCCAAGTATTCTTTTGAGCTACTACCACCCATCTATGGGTACAATTCACACTGAAGATTATATGCAACAGTGGGGACTGCATTTTAGAGGAAAAATGAGTCACCAATTAAGAGAGAGAAGCATTATTCCAAGGATTCCTGTGATTGTCCTGAGGTTTTTGTTGTCCTGAGGGTGTGGAAGTCCCATCATTGGCCCACAAATAGTCAGCAACCACCAAGCTGGTTTCTTTAATTTTTTTCAAATAATCCTCCATTTTTGTTTCTTTATAAAAAGCCCTCTTATCCGAATTTCCATTTACAATTGCAGGCACTACTGAGAAAGAAATATCAAGAAAGAAAGAGAGAAAGATGAGGGTGAACCCTGGTGAGGAAGTGGTCCAAACGAAGGCCGGAGCTGATGTGACTGCGGTGAACCCAATTGATGGAATTGTTGGAGCCAAGACTGAGCCAAGGTTCAAACCCAAGATTGGTGGGGGTTTGATTTATCCACCAAAGAGGAAGCTGGTAAAGAAGTTGATGTGGGATTGCTTGGTTCAAGCAATTGCTTCTTGTTTCCTTCCTAATCCTATCTCAAAGCCACCCTATTCCTCTGAATTCACAGTTCCAATCAACCATACTTGTAAGAAGAAGAAGAAGAAGAAGAAGAAGAACAAGAAGAAAATCTTTCCGGCCTAAACTAGCCTTTCCTCGATATTGTTAATACTCAACCACATCCCCTCTTGAATTTCTCTGCCCCACTGTCTTAAAAATGTTCACAATTGTTGAATCATGTTTGAAATTTTCATATGATCTGACAATTGTAAATATTTGGAAATATGTTGGAGATTACATATCCTTAACACTCTCAACCATAATTAACAATATTGTGTATTTTGTAGTCACCATCATGGCACCTTTATTATCAAAATGATTTATTGTATGCTAGTGCGATTGAGAGACGAGAGGTCTAATACAGAGAAGGAAAGAAAAAAAAAAGAAATTGATTGACTTTGGATTTCTTTTCAATGTTTTGGGACACCATATGTTCTATGTTTTCACAATGGAAAATGATTTGGAGTCCTAAAAAAGCCTCTCCTAATCCCCAAAACGGCGTCGTTTTGGGAATTTTTTTTTTTTTTTGCCTTGGTTTGAAAATTCGGGGGATTAGGGGGGGGGAATTTCGGAGGACATAGCATGGCTCTTTCACAATTTGGCAATTTGTGTGAAATAAGAATTTTCTTTTGAAGCAGACTAAAACAGAAGCTATGTCTGAGCCCGAATTTTCGGCCCAACACTATCTTTTTCATCATCTTTTTTATTTCATGTGTTTTTGGGTGCACCGAAACATGTTGGAACAACTGAAAAATAGATCAAAACCGATGTTTTTTTTTTTATTGACCGAATATTATATTTGGGTTGTTAGAAATAGTTCGATCATTGGTCACTTAATTCGATGAATAAGGCCATGAAGAATGTAATAAGAGATCAATTAATTGCAGGATCCTAATGTTTCAAAAGTCAATCAAATAAGATGTTATTTTGATGTTTTAGTTAAAAAAACCCTTTTGGGCTAATACTGTGGGCCGTATTGTACGGCTTGTTTTTGTTTTAATTTCTGTTCTATTAATTTATTTTTAAATTTTCTAATAATATCACACTCATACATAAATAAAATAAAGTAAAATAAAATAATTGGAGTGGTCAATGCAACAGAGGTCATAAAAAAAAAAAAATCCAGTTTATTTGTTAAGCTAATCACAAACATTCATCTATCTTCTTGTTGGGAAATTATTTAATAATTCCGGAACATTACGTGGTCATATTTTAAGTTAATCACCATTTGCTTAGTTCCATGTTATTCCTCCATCTCCAACATAAATCGTGAGTTCCTACCCATTCTCTACCAATCAAAACCTTATGGTACATCACGTGTCCATACTCCGGGAATACTAAATAATCACCCATTTTTGTTCAGGTGAGCTTGGAACTCGGCGACAATAAATGTGAATAGAAAATAAAATGCAGATTTCAATTTAATATAATATGTGATGATACAGCGTGTTCCAGATGGAACGGGTCGGATTGATCCACGCTTCCCAAACTGGTGCCCGAGGTACCAAGCCCACAGAGAGACCTGCACAAGAGTTCAACGGGGAACAGGGAGTCCCACAGCGAACCCTCCGACGAACAAGTTAGAAAGAGAGATGGAACGTAGAGATAGATTAGTGATAGAAAAGCTTAACCTTTTCCTTGTCTTCGATGCCTGCTTATATCCTCTGCTAATCATTTCATTGTCCCTTCCGACCTGTCACCTTGGTCGAAAGTCTATGCTCTAGCTTACCTTGTTCATGGTGAGGCCGTTCTGTCCCGACGGGGAAGGGTTATCGCAATAAATGCTGCAGGAAAACTCATTAATGGCTGATGTGTGGTGCAATAACTTTGCAGGATCTTTGTCTACTGATGTGGGTGATTCTCTACTTGCCAAGTGTTTAGATGTCATTGGTGTTTGGTGTAACGTTGGGTTTCACGAGTGTTGGGCTTTAGTATTTGAATCATGGATTGGACGTTAGGTGGTAGGCTATATCTTTTATGGGCTTACCCATGTCAGTAGTCCCCAATTCCCAAATGCAGCTTTAGTCCAACGAAGGGAATAATGAAAAAACGAGGGTTGTGAGAGACCGGCAGGGCGAAGACCGACTGAGAGGTGAGCCAACGGCGAGGGGTGACCGAGTGGAGGAACCGACCGTGAAGAGGGCTGACTGCGAAGGGTGACCGAGTAGAGGGACCGACCGTGAAGAGGGCCGACTGCAAAGGGTGACCGAGTAGAGGGACCGACCGTGAGGAGGGTTGACCGCGAAGGGTGACCGAGTGGAGGGACCGACCGTGAGGAGGGCCGACTGCGAAGGGTGACCAAGTAGAGGAAGAAGTGGCGGTGCGCGGGGCTCGAGGGGTGGCAGGTTACGTGGTGATTTGAAGTGGAAAAGACAGGGTAGGGGAAGAGGGCAGTGGATTGTGGTCGTACACGTGGCGGAATCCCGTAATGGGGAAGGTTTGGCGTTGAGCAAGAAATGAAGGGATAGGTCAATATAGGGTGTTTGAAAAGGCGGTTTTGAATTTTTTTTTTGAAAATTTTCAAACTGGCAAAATTTGACCTTGACCTTTGGAATACAGGCAAGCCTTGGGCGTTTGGTTTTATCCATTTTACCTATCTTTGTGCAAAAAACTAGCACGTCCCAGAAGTAAATTCGTTTGTTTCCAGTGACACACCTCTACAATATTTTGTGAACTTTCTTGTGCCCGCGTCCAAAGCCATTCGCAGACACACAAGAGAAATGACCCAAGAGGAAGTAGCAACCGCAAGGCTTGATTCGTTAGGTGACGACGATGCGGTGGAGTTGGCAGAACAGTACCGTGCAGAGCGAAGGGAGGGGGGGTAATTAGTCAGGCAGTGCGGGCTCGCTCTATGACGATGATTGTAGCCGCGAAACCTATTAGTCAAGTGGGGCCGGACCACTGGCACACGAAGGCCGATAAATTGACATGTACGGCGGAGGAGCTGGAGGAGATGCGCGAGAGGTATTAGATTCCTGCGGAGATAGAGTTAAAATTGCCGACGTCGAAGGAGAGGCCATCCGACGCCCGATCGGGGGAGTTTGACCTCTACGAAGAGGCGCTAAAGGGGGGGTTGAGGTTGCCGCTTCCCCGGATAGTAGTGGACGTGTTGAATCGGCTGGAGGTGGCTTCGGGCCAATTGATGCCCAATGCGTAGAAGATTGTATTGGCCTATGCAAGAGCATGGCCGCTGGCGAACGAGGCGGCTGCAATGACGGTGGATGAGTTTTTTGCATGCTGCAAGGCTTCGGGCCAGCAAGAGACTTGGGTCACTTTACAAGCGGCGGCAAGGAAGGGTCTGGTGGCGGGGTTGCCGTTGTCAGTGGAAGGGTGGAGGCCGCGGTGGTTCTATGTGTCTGCCAACGGGGGAGTAGGAGTGCGCACGGTGTGGAAGGTGCCAACCAAGTCGGTTGAGCCAAGGTTGGAGGCGGAAGCGGAGGCAGAGGAGAGGGTAAAAAGGTGAAGGCATGGAGAGAGAAGGAGGGCGCCAAGTGGGACGACCTCGTTCAGCCCTCAGCCTTATTTACCTCAAGGCTGGGCCCTCAACCGACCGGTGGGGATCTTGCGCCAGCAAAACTAGAGACGATGAGGAAGAGGCAAGAGGCGGAGGATAGAACCACCTTCGCCAAGGCCGATCAGTACAAAGAGGAGAAGTTAGGCCGCCCGCCCAAACTGATCGTCAGGGAACGAGTCCGACTGCGCCCCAAGCCGCTGGGGGAGAAGGACTTGAGCGGTTTTAAGCCACGACCACCTCCAGTGGATCCTCTGAAGGAAAAGAGCAAAAATGAGATAGAGGTTGTGCTGAAGAAGAAGAAGAGAGTAAAGGAAAGAGAGGAGGGGCCAGCCTTGAAGAGGATGAAGGAGGGGATGGCAGAGGGGACCCCCAGAGTGGAGTTGGAGGGAACGGTGAAGGGGATGGAGAGTGCCCTAGGCCCCGAAACACAAATGAACGGTGGGGCGACTGGCCCTGAGCAGGGGACAGAGTAACAGCCCAAGGGGGGTCCTGTGCCCCAAAGAGAAGGAGAGAAGGCCAGGTTGAAGACCGCCATTTACCACGCTCCAGCAGTGTCCAGGGGACTGGAGGGAAAAGGAGGCGAAGCCATGACTGCTGCAGATCGGCTCTTGGGAGTAGTGGAGGATGCGGCCGTGCATTCGATGACAAGTTTCATAGAGGCCGAACTGCTAAGGGAGTTGTGTTCGACCCAGATGGAGGCGACGGCCTTAGCAGGAGCCTTACTGAACAAAGCGACGCGCGCAAAAGGCAAAGTTGGGCCACTGAAGGCAAAGTTGGAGGAGGTGAAGGCCCAGCTTGAAAGTTTAAGGAGGGAGACTGGGGGCTGGAGGAAAGCCGCGCGGAGTGCGTGTGTTAGGGGGCTGGAGTATGCTCAGAATGCCAAGAAGATGGAGGTGTTGGCGATGGTGCAGGGCTATTCAGCAGACCGTGCTAATGCTGAGCTGCTCGCGACCAAGTTAGAGCTGGAGACGGAACGCTGCAAGGTGGTGTCGCTCGAGTTCCAATTGGCTGGCGAGCAGAAGAAGCTGGAAGAAGCCCAGAAAGCCTGCACCGTCGCCAACGAAAGGTGGGATGAGGCCATGGTCTGTAATGAAGATCTACGCGCTCAGTTGATCAAAGAAAATGAAGAAGCATATCAGAAGATCGCTGAGTTGGAGAGGGGGCGTGAACGAGTGGGCTAGACTGGCAGTTGAGAGGGCAGAGATGGAGAAGGCCCTGGCCGGCGAGAGGGCCAAGTCAGTGGCTGAGAAGGCAGGGTTAGAGAAGACCTTGGAAGAGGAAAGGACCAAGTTGGCATTTGAGAGGGCGGCGTACCCCGATCTATATGTTGCGGCGGTAGAGCAGTTCAAGGGGTCCGCCGACTTCCAGATGGCTATTGATGCTGCCATCGCCAGCAGCTTGGCGAGAGAGGGGGATAGGGGGCTGGCCCGTCAGGAGCGACCGCTGGAAGTAGGAGTGAAGAGGAAGTGATCCAGAGCTTCCAGCGGTCGGACTTCTACAAGCATGAGATGGCTGAGTTCTGGGACAGCGGCTGGAAGACTTTTAAACGTAAAGCAGAAGAGTTGTTCCCAAACTTGGACTTCAGCAATGTGAGAATAGATGAAGACGATGTGGCCCAGACCCCCCTAGATGAGGGGGTTGACGAAGAAGACTTGGCCTCGAGCGAGGATGAATGATTGATGTAAAATTTTTGCGTTTTGCGTGTTGTTGTTTGTAAATAAAATTTTTGTTGTTGTTGTTGTTGTTTTTTTTTTTTTTTTTGGTCGTGTAATGTCTGTAGTGAATTTATGTGTAAGTTTGTAAATAAAATAATGAGTTGTGCTTTTTCATACTGTTGCCTTTATTTCTTGTAGATCTGAAAATGATGAGAATGGGCATTTAAATAAGGCTTGTGTATAAATCGTAGTAAAAGTTGAGAAGTAGGGAGCCAGTCTAACTTGTGAGAAAACCATGACACAAAGAATGTTAACAATAAAAACGTTGAAATGTAAAGGTCTTAAAGTGTAAAGTTTTAAATCATGTTGTAAGAGTGTTGAGAAATGAAAGATTGGGTTGGGCGACGAGGCGTGTGGATTGTAACGGAATTAAAAATGAAAGTTAAAAATGTAAAGAATGTTAAGAGACGTAAAAGCATAGACCTGGATTTTAACTAAGTATGGCAACTATGCTACAATCATGAAGTTGCAAGAATGGCCTTGGCCGAACTCTTCATTCGTGCTCGGTGTGGCTTGAGCCATAATTAACTCAGTCTGGCAGAGCCCTTCGTGCTCAGTCTGGCTGAGGCTTTAAGTAACTCAGTCTGGCAGAGCCCTTCGTGCTCAGTCTGGCTGAGGCTTTAAGTAACTTAGTCTGGCTGAGTCCTTCATGCTCAGTCTGGCTGAGGCTTTGAGTAACTCAGTCTGGCTGAGTCCTTCATGCTCAGTCTGGCTGAGGCTTTAAGTAACTCAGTCTGGATGAGCTCTTCGTGCTCAGTCTAGCTGAGGCATTAAGTAACTCAGTTTAGATGAGTCCTTCGTGCTCAGTCTGGCTGAGGCTTTAAGTAACTCAGTCTGGATGAGTCCTTCGTGCTCAGTCTGGCTGAGGCTTTAAGTAACTCAGTCTAGCTGAGGCTGCAAGCAGGGTGTTATTGAAATACCACGCAGATAACTGAGATATAAAATCGTTGTCATTTAAAGCGTAGCCCATTGATCACAAATTTACACCATGTGAGAAAAGGACAAAAGCATCCAAGTGTGTAGATTGTCAAAAAGAACATACAACAATTGATCAATACAAAAATAGGGCTTTATTGAAAATAACGCTTCAAGTGCTCGGCGTTCCATGGATGGGGGAGATCTCGACCTTCCATGTCCTGAAGTCGGTAAGTGCCCGGACGAGGTCTGGCCTTAACAACGTAAGGTCCCTCCCACTTGGCTGCCAGCTTGCCCTCAGCCGAATTTTTGGTGGCAAGAGTTGCTTCGCAAAACAAGGTCCCCCACGGCGAACTCCCTCGGTCGGACTTTGCGGTTGTAGTGTGTTCTCATTTTCTGTTGATATGAGGCCCGCCTGACAGCAGTGGTCTCTCAGAGCTCTTCAATTAGGTCTAAGTCTGCCCGACGCAGTTTTTCAGTTAGTTCTGGATTCGGGTGCAGAACCCTTAGGATAGGCAGACCGATTTCCACTAGGATGACCGCCTCAGCGCCGTATGTTAAGCGAAAGGGGGTCTCCCCAGTGGGGGTTCGGGCGGTAGTGCGGTAGGCCTAGAGTACGTTTGGTAATTCCTCAGCCCAGAGTCCCTTAGCAGCTTCCAACTTAGTTTTGATGATCTTCAGAAGAGAACGGTTGGTAACCTCAACTTGGCCATTGGCTTGGGGATGACCTGGGGAAGAGAAACATGGCTGGATTTGAAGTTCTGCACAGAATTTCCTGAACTTGGCATTGTCGAATTGTTTGCCGTTGTCGGAGACGATGGCTTGAGGGATGCCAAATCGGCACACGATCGACTGCCAGATGAATCTGGTTGTGTTCCGCTCGGTAATTGTGGCGAGGGGTTCCGCCTCCACCCATTTAGTGAAGTAATCAATGGCGACGATTGCGAATTTGGTTTGGCCTCGGCCGGTGGGCAATGGGCCAACTAAGTCGATCCCCCATTTGGCGAATGGGTAAGGACTGCAAAGTGTGATCAGTTCTGTAGGAGGAGCATGAGGGATGTTGGCAAAGCGTTGGCACTTATCACATTTAAGCACGAATTCAGTGGCATCTTGATTGAGAGTAGGCCAGAAGTAACCGGTGCGAAGTATTTTGTGGGCTAGTGACCTGGCACCCGAATGATTACCACATACACCCTCGTGGACTTCCCTCATCACGTAGGTCGCTTGAGCAGGATTGAGGCATCTCAGATATGGGCGTGAAAAGCCACGTTTGTACAAGAGGCCGCTGATAAGAATGTAGTTGGACGACCGGGCCCTGACTTTGGCGGCCTGGTGTTTGTCGGCAGGCAATTCCCCATTTGTCAAAAATAGCAGGATATCTGCCGCCCATGGAATAGGTTCATTTTGGAGGAAGTGGACTTGCTGCTGTTGTGGGGAAATGGCAGGGTGGGCCAGGTATTCAAGGCGGACGCCATGGCTGAGGTCTGACTGGTCGGCAGAAGCTAATTGAGCCATTTCATCTGCCTTGGAGTTTTCCGTCCGAGGGATGTGCTTGATGTGGAAAGTGTTGAAGAGGCGAGCAAAGGGGAGTGCAATATCTCTGTAAGCCCGCATTGTGTCTTCCTTGGCATCAAATTCCCCCGTAATTTGTCCGACAATGAGCTGGGAATCGCTGAACAACTGGATATGGCTGACACCAATGTCTCTGGCTAGGCGAAGACCTGCTATCAATGCCTCATATTCAGCCTCATTATTGCTTGCGTCGAACAAGAAACGGAGAGCACACTTGAAATAACCACCCTCGGGGGCGGTGAGGATGAGACCAGCCCCACTGCCTTCTTTGCGGGATGATCCGTCGACGTTGAGGGTCCAAGAGTGGGGGTCTTCTGCCTCAGTGTGGGATTGCGGGGGTGGGGGGGCCGTGGTTGGAGTGGGATTAGTGAATTCCAGGATAAAATCGGCAACAACTTGCCCTTTGATCGCCGTTCGAGGTCTGTAGGAGATGTCAAATTGGCTGAGCTCGACTGACCATTGCATAAGTCTGCCGGACAGCTCTGGTTGTTGCATTATCTTCTTCAAAGGTTAGTCAATGAGGACCACTATGGAGTGGGCTTGGAAGTAAGGACGGAGTCGTCTTGAGGCGGTGACCAAGGCCAAGGAGATTTTTTCTAGCAATGGGTAGTTCTGTTCTGCGCCCCTGAGAGCCCGGCTAATGTAATAAACTGGACGCTGTACTGAACCGGCCTCCCTGATGAGGGTTGCACTAACTGCGGTGCTCGATACGGCTAAATAAAGAAAAATGGGCTCACCTGTGAGCGCCTAGGAGAGTAAGGGGGGATTGGCCATACACTGCTTCAATTGTTGGAAAGCCTTTTCGGATTCGGTCGTCTACTCGAAAGCCTACCGAAGAACTTTGAAGAAGGGAAGGCACTTGTCCGTTGCGCGGGAAATGAAGCGGTTGAAGGCGGCAACTCTGCCAGTAAGCCTCTGAACCTCCTTAACCGTTCTGGGTGACTGCATTTCTATCAAGGCCTTGATCTTTTCGGGGTTAGCCTCGATGCCCCGCTGACTGACCATGAAACCCAAGAACTTCCCAGATCCTACGCCGAAGGCGTATTTCTCCGGATTGAGCTTCATTTGACACTTTCGTAGGGTACTGAAGGTCTCTCGCAGGTCGGCTAGATGATCAGAGGAGAGTTTGCTCTTGACTAGCATGTCATCGACGTATACCTCCATGTTCCGACCTATCTGATGATGAAAGACAGCGTTGACCAACCGTTGGTAAGTTGCTCCGGCATTTTTCAATCCAAATGGCATGACACGACAATGATAGGTTCCCCAGTCGGTGATGAATGAGGTGTGTTCCTGGTCAGACGGGTGCATCAGAATTTGGTTGTACCCAGAGAAGGCGTCCATGAAGTTGAGCATTTGATGACCGGCCGTGGCGTCAACAAGCAGATATATGCGAGGAAGGGGATAACTATCTTTGGGGCAAGCTCGATTGAGGTCGGAGTAATCGACGCAGAGTCGCCATTTACCTTTATTTTTACGGACCAAGGCCACATTCGATAGGCACCTAGGGTAGTCCACGTTCTTGACAAACTGTGCCTCCAGTAGCTTATCTACCTTAGAGGCAATAAGAGTGTTGCGTTCCGGGTGGAAGATGCGCTGTTTCTGGCGCAAGGGTCGGAAATGGGGTTCGATACTCAAATGATGAGTGATGAAGGAAGGATCGATACCCGACATGTCGGAATGGGTCCAGGCAAACACATCATTGTGTTCAGTTAGGAGGATTGTAAGATCGGCCTTGGCTTGAGGAGATAGTTGGCTGCCGATCTTGGCTGTTTTTGTCGGGTTGGTGGGATCGATGAGGACCTCGACAAGCTCTTCCACTGGTTCCCCTTTGACCAGCTCATCTTCGTCTCTAACGTCGAGTCCTTCAATGATCATAGCCTCCTTTAGCTTGACTTCTTTAAGTGAAGCGACGTAACATTCTCTGGCCACGGTCTGCTCTCCCCTCACCATGCCGACCCCAAGGTCGGTGGGGAATTTGACGGCAAGATGAAAAGTGAATGTGACAGCTTGGAAAGCATTTAGGGCGGTGTGGCCGAGGATAATGTTGTAAGCAGAGGGATAGTCGACGACGAGGAAAGTAAGCAACTTTATGATCTGCCGTGGGTATTCTCCGATTGTGATGGGAAGATCGATGGAGCCTATGAAGGTCACCCGATCTCCAGTAAAATCGACCAATGGGGTTTGGAGAGGGGACAGACTTTCTTCCCCAACTTTGAGCTGGCGAAAGGCATTTAGGAAGATGATGTCTGAAGAACTGCCATTGTCGACGAGAACCCGTCTGACTTTGTAATTGGAGAGGAGGGCAGAGATGACTAGGGGGTCGTCATGGGGGTAACAGATGCCTGTGCAGTAGGCCTCCGTAAAGGTGATGGGCTCTATCCACTGCTTGGGCTGTTTGGAAAGGCGGTCCAATGTGGCAACTTTATCTGAGCCCTGCCTTATTTTTCTGAGTTATGCCCGCTAAGCTGAGCGGGATGGTCCTCTACAAGCAAACCCGCCAGCAATAACTTTGATCTCTCCAATAGGGGGGCAGGGTTGCCTTGTGCCCGGGGTTGCTGTGGAGGCCTATCATGACCTTGGTTAGGTTGTGCGAGTTGTCGAGGAGGGGTGCGCCGGTGGTTGTTTCTGATAGGTTCAGTCTTTTGCCTTTGCTGAGGGCGGGCTGCCGTGAACCGACTGAGACGTCCCTGACGTATCAAGCCCTCGACCTGGTCTTTGAGGTTAACACACTCCTCCGTATGATGGCGGTGGTCCTGATGAAAGCGGCAGTATTTAGACTAGTCTCGCCGGTTGGAAGGAGACCGTGATGGTTGGGGCCATTTTAGGGGATAATCTCGCTGGATCTGGTTCAGGACTTGTTCCATGAGGGAATTGAGGGGTGTGTATCATTTGAACCAACCACGCAGTCAGGTTGGCGTTGACCGGTCGGCTCGGGCTGGTCGGTCGGTATACTGAGGTGTTTGGTGAGTGTATTGGGTGTTTCTGGTTTCAGAGTCCTTTCTCTTCTCTCTAGGGGTCGGGTTTTTGGTTGTAGGATCTTGTCGGTTGGCTAGGGAATCTTCGGCGTTCATGTATTTTTGGGCTTTGGAAAGTAGGGTTGCCATGGAGGTCGGGGGGTTTTTGGAGAGGGAAAAAAGGAAATCAGATGAGCGTAGACCGGCCATGAAAGCCGTGAGGATGACTTTGTCGTCGTTTTCCGCTACCTGCAGGGCTTCGGTATTGAAGCGGGTGACGAAGCTGCGCAGCGACTCCCCCTCGGTCTGACGGATGTTGAGGAGCTGGGTTGCCGGACGCCACTAGCGTTGGGCACCAATGAAATGGCTGAGAAAAGAGTCACTTAGGTGCTGAAAGTGGAGACAGAGTCTGTTGGCAGTTGACTAAACCAGAGTCGAGTCGACCCCTTAAGTGTTACGGGGAAAGCCCGACACATGATCTCGTTAGGGAATGCATGGAGGGCCATGAGGGTCCTGTAAGTTTCCAAATGGTCGACCGGGTCCGTTGTGCCATCGAAAGAGTCGAGCGAGAGCATTTTGAACTTAGGAGGTAAGGGTTTGTCCCTGATGGAGGCAACGAACGGTGAGTTGGCTGTGGTAGATGGTTTATTCTGTATGTTCTGCATGACTCCTTGGAGCTGGAGCTTCATGGCTCGAAGTTCTGCATCCCAGAGAGGAATGTTGTCACCACCGGAATGCAATGGAGGCTGGACACTACTGGCCTCTCCCTCGGGGGTGGGTGCCTGGACCGATGGATGTGGGACTCGGGGTGGCGGGTTCATATCTGAGGGAGGGGGTCGCAAGCCTTCCAAGTTGGGTGGGTAGGGCTGTTGGATAGGATGGCTCGGTGCTCGTTCTTGGTTGGGTGGGATATCTTGAGGTGGAGGAGGAGGGATGAGAAGGTCTCTTTGAAGCAAAGCATTGATCAGGGCTTGGTTTTGCTCTGCTAAGCGGTTGATGCTGTTGGTAAGTTCTGTGAAGTACTGCGGCAGGTTGTTTGGATTGGGAAGGTCGGCTTGGTGGTCGGCAACATTGTGGTGGGAAGCCATAGATCTAGTTGTGACCATCCACCTTGGTGGGTGGCAGGAAGGGGTTATTGGGAAGGGGTCTCCGGCGACAATAAGCACAACTGGCGCGCGGAGCAAAAGGTTTCCCATAGACAGCGCCAACTGATGATACAGCGTGTTCCACATGGAACGAGTCGGATTGATCTACGCTTCCCAAACCGGTGCCCGAGGTACCAAGCCCACATAGAGACCTGCACAAGAGTTCAACGGGAAATGGGGAGTCCCACAGCGAACCCTCCTACGAGCAAGTTAGAAAGAGAGAAGGAATGTAGAGATAGATTAGTGATAGAAAAACTTAACCTTTACTTTGTCTTCGATGCCTGCTTATATCCTCTACTAATCATTTCGTTGTCCCTTCTAACCTGTCACCTTGGCTGAAAGTCTATGCTCTAGCTTACCTTGTTCATGGTGAGGCCGTTCTGTCCCGACGGGAAGAGTTATCACAATAAATGCTGCAGGAAAACTCATTAATGGCTAATGTGTGGTGCAATAACTTTGCAGGATCTTTGTCTGCTGATGTGGGTGATTCTCTACTTGCCAAGTGTTTAGATGTCATTGGTGTTTGGTGTAACGCTGGGTTTCACGAGTGTTGGGCTTTAGTATTTGAATCATGGATTGGATGTTAGGTGGTGGGCCATATCCTTTATGGGCTTACCCATGTCAATATGAAAGGCTAAGAAGCAAAGTGAGATAGATGTAAAATGTAAGAGTGCAAAGTGAAATTTGCTATTCATCAATTAAATTTGAGTAGACAAAGGCATTTCAATTCAAAGAATATCATAACATTGTGATGAGGACAATGTCCCACATCGTCTAAGAGAGACTCCCACTTCCACCTGTAGACGTGCCCTTGGGCCTCACTACAGTTCGGACTCAAATTGTCACGGTCCTGTATCTAATCTCGCAGAGTGCAATGCAAGACCGATGAATCATCAAAGAGTCTAAATCCGGCAAATCGTTTTTGAAAACAGATTTTTTGAAAGAAGTGCCAAATATGGACTGTTTTGCCAGATACAGAGTCGCCACCAAAATATTTTATTTTTGGGGAAATTTAGGAAACCCTGACTCGTTGCCTAAGGCCACGTGTCCGTCATCACCAAAGTTGCCTCGGCTCGGGAACTTGGGTACGATTGGGGAAGGTCACTTCGTGAGCACCACCGCTCGCCCGATCAAAGATCGGCCTCTACTAACCATGATATCGAGTTTTGAAAACATTATGTACTCTTATTCCGGTTATTAGCTTAGATTTACTACGTGATGCGCGCAGTATACAAGTATAGACCGGGTCGCCTAAATTGGAACAAAACATTTCATGTTTGTTTTTTAAAGATGGTTTGTTACTCGCAAGTAGGCTTAAAAATGCAGATTTTGCCACCCTCGGGTGGGCTTAGAGAAAAGATGGTTTTGCCACTATCTAATGGGCTTAAGATTCACAGTCGATGAATTGTTCCAATCCAAATAACCCAACCTTCACCCACAGGCATTCAGGCAGTTATATCACATAAGCAGTTAGCCTCATGGCAAGCATGCTATCATGGCAGTCACTCGCACACATGCAAGGATGCTAAAGCATAAACACTCATCGAGTACTCCAAGCCAAAACAGAAGCTATGTTAGAAATCCATGCATGATCCTAACTATGCTGAAATGCCTAATGCAACATAGGCAGGAATGCAACTACAATAGGTTGGGCTATTCTAAAGATGGCATGTGAAATGTTACAACTAACAAGTATTCAACTCGGAATTGAAATACAATGCAGTTAGTATGATGCGCCGAGCCCGGTGCATGCAATACGAATGAATGGATGCAAACATGCTAGCATAAGTATGCTAATTGAAACATGCCATAATCTAACCATCATAAGCTTGTAAATAAAAGGAAGAAAGACGTGGGGTTGGAGGACATACATCACACACACGCACACTTATTACACTTGTGCCCTCACTCGGAGGGTCCGAATAAATAATACAGCCCGAATAAATACAGTCCAAATAAAATACAAAACCCTAATTAATTAACAAATTTAACTAGGAAAGCAGTAAACTAGCACGCAAATCTATGGACCGCCTTAGCTCTGTTCCGAATGATGAATGATGCATGCTTGAGTTGCCTTGCGCGGAAATCCAGTGCGATGCCCCGGTTTGCCTCTGTTTGCAATTAATCTCGGAATGTTGTGCAAAGCTCTTGAAGGATGTTGATCCTTGATTTGCTGCAACGGAGAGCAACAAAGGGGCATGGCAAAGTATTTTCACATATGTATGCTCGCCTCGATCCTCGAGTCGTCAATCACGCATCTCGATGCATGATGGCCGAGGAGTTGAATTGCACGACTCGATGTGAAATGAATGCACATGAAAACACAACAAGACCTAAACTCCATCATGGGTAATCCGGAGTGTCGGCGACCGAGAATTGAGACACGTTCCGTCACTCGGAGTACAAAACGTCCCTCGTTTCCCGTGCTTGGGCTAACTCCTATCCCAAATATAATGCAAATGAGATAGCATACACAATGCAACTAACATACAACCTAGCATACGCAATGCTATGAAATGGCATACACAATGCTCGATGTAACATGGCATACACAATGCTCTAACATGCAACCTAGCAGACGCAATGCTATGAAATGGCATACACAATGCTCGATGGACTTACACCAACATAAGTGGACCTCAGCCACACTCACATCAGTGGCCATAAGATGAAAATGAGACAACCGAAATGCGTGCACACATGCACGCAAACCGAGGACCGGACCTAAGGCACAACATGCAACTCTAACAAGGCATGGCAAGGATGAAGCATGGCATTCAAACATGTAAATTTCAGCACTGAAACATGATGCTAAATGGTCCCGAATCATGCAAATATGTCATACAATGCATGCTATAGGCCCCGAAACTCAAAACTAGGCACATGTATTGAACCATAACCATGCAAAGCAAGCATTATTTGACTATGAAGCACAAAGACAGAGCCAAGGCAGTCCCAAAACATGCACATTACTAGTTTAAAGCATGGCCAAAAAATGCTAACATGATGGGCTAAAACAACATGCAACATTGGCTAGCAAGCATGGTTTACATGGCATGTATATGAAGCATATGAGAACTCATCAAACCAGCCAAAAACAATGAATAAAACATGTCAAAATATGCCCAAATAACCACTGAAATGTAGCCAACACATGCAAAAATGATGAGTTCCTTTGAAAGGCCATGCGAGGGGTTACTTAACACATACAAGATAGACACTTAGCATGACCAAACCAACTCTAGAAATGAGTTATGGCAGCCCCAAAACCTACCAAATTGGCCTTGAAATCAGTCTAGGAAACATGCAAAGAAAGGTCCCTTTGAAAGGCCTTGAATGGGATTGCTCTACACATGCATCAAAGACATAAAATATGACCAAAGGGGCACTGGACAGAGTCAAAGAAGACCTTAGAACTCACAAAATAAAGCCTGGAATGTGACTTCACAACATATAAAATAGAGCCCCTTTGGAAGGCCAATCATGTTAGTAAAGAGAATGAGGGGTGAGAGGGTCACCCCTCTATGATTTCAAAGCTCAAAACCTCATCAAAGCCACTGAAAATCCACTGGATTTCAGTGGCTAAGAGGCCAAAACAAGGCCAATGCAAATGCTCAAATGCATGGCTCAAAGCATGTGGAAATGAAGCATGCAAGGAAAGAGATGACTCCAAACAGAAAAGTGACCTCAAACAAACTTAAAGAGGAGGTCAAAACAAGACTTTTTCCAGTTTATAACAAATCTCGAAAATGTTCATAAGTAAGGCTAAAATAGGATGCAAAATAGGCCTACAAAGAAGGATAAAGCATACAAGGATGTAGGAGACCTCAAACAGAAAAGTGTCCTTATACAATCTTCAAGAGAAGCTCAAAATATGACACTTTTCAGTTTATGACAAAGTCCATAAATGCTTGCAAATAAGGCTAACCAATGGAGCAAAAAAATGCAAGTTTAAGGGAAATAGGTACTTACCCTTGAAGAGCAGCAAAGCAGGAGCTTTTGGACCAAGTTGGTGAACCTTCAACCCTTGCAAATCAGTTCCAAAGTGCTGGAATGGATGATGGAGGTGGTAGGCTAAGGGTTGTAGTGTACAATGGCCAAGAATATTAAGGTTTGGAGGCTTGAAGTATAGAGATAGAGGAAGTTGTATGTATGCTCCAGCCAAAACTTTCCAACCCTTGCAAATTGAGATGGAGGGTTGGTTATATAGAGGGAGAAGGCCATGGCTTCTTGGAGAAGCCTCAAAGGGGGGTCAAAGCTTCTAAAAGAAGCTTGACCAAAGGGTCAAACTTCCTTTGGAAGCTAAGCAAAGGGTGCAAAACCACCTTTAAAAGGATCAAAACAAGGACAAAACCCTTGGACAGTGGGTCAAGTGTAAAACAGCTGGCACAGCTGGAACACACTCACAGAGGCAAGACTGGCCGACCAGC
Organism: Camellia japonica; assembly: GCA_030407325.1. NCBI lineage: Eukaryota > Viridiplantae > Streptophyta > Magnoliopsida > Ericales > Theaceae > Camellia > Camellia japonica. The sequence continues at coordinate 86,601,797 of JAPPVO010000036.1, forward strand.
TCAAAAGGTTCAAGGTGGTCGGCCGACCACCTCCCCTGGTCGGCCGACCAAGGGTCAAAAGGTTCAAGGAGAATTGCTGGTCGGCCTACCCAGAAAGGTGGCCTCCCAGATGAGTAGAATACAGCTATATGGAGAAAAATCAAAAAATGTGACCCAGGAGGGAGAAAAACCAGCTTTTTAGAGGGGTTCAAAAGGGTCAAGAAGAATTACTGGTCGGCCTACCCATATTGGTGGCCTCCCAGATGAGCACAACACAATGGTGGTGTGAAAAACCAGAAATTGTGGCTCAAAAGTAAGAAAAACCAGATTTCTGTCAGAAAAATCGGCTTTAGGAGAGAGAAAATGAGAAAATTGGTTTTTCAGGGGAAAAGGTGGCCTCCCACCATCCTACCATCTCCCTAGAAATGAAAATAGGGTCCCTACCAAAAATGGACCAAGACGGATGCAAAACGAAGGTTTGGGGGCCAAAACGCGCAGTCTGGGGCCCCGAAAACAGGCTGTTAAGCACCGGAGGTGGCGTACGACCACGAAGGTGGTCTCCCGGGCCACAGTGTCCCTCTAAGGAGAGGAAACAAGGTGTGTGCCAAAAAACCGGAGCAAACGGAGGCAATTAGGCGGTCCTGAACTGAGGCACACGGCCGACGGCTCCGAAAACCGGAAACTGGCCTCCAAACGGAAAAAATGACCTACGACCACGAAACGTAGCCTACGGCCACTGAGAGATAGTCTACGAGACCTCCCCCTCCCTTTGGGAAGAGAAAACAGAGAAAACGGGACCTGGTTCGCAAACCGAGGCAAAGCACGAAAGAGCCCCGAAGTCTGGAGGCAAGGCTCGCAGCCGAGACTCTGAAACCTCAGAACGAGCACGATATGCAACATCACCGAGCGCTCAGTTGGTGATGTCTGAGTCTTAAGGCCGGTCAAAAATGGGGTGTCTACAGTTGCCCCTCTTTGATAGAACTCGAAAGTCATACGTGATGGGAGTGAATGTCAAAGCCCAGAGACGACCCATTTTTGACAAGGCCGAAGACTTAGACAAACATACAAGATAACAAAGAAATGTGCCCGTAGGCCCGGGGGGGGGGGCAAAATGCAAAATGATATGCACAAAGCCGGACGTAACTCATGATCATGCAAAGTAGCAAGCTGTAATGAAGTGCACACGCAACAGTTTTAAGCAAGAATGCAAAGCAACAACTACACTTCATGCAGCTTTAAGAATGCGGAGAATTATTCAATTCTCGCCACGTCTCACACGGAGAAGATACAATACCTGTGCGGCTCGTCTGGTCGCACCAGCTTCAAATGAACCGTACATACAATATCATGCCTGTAAAAAAGAGAAACTTACAGGGGCAATTGGCAATGACCTACTTCAGCAATGTCCTACCTCATGCTGATGTGGGAATCTTCCCCTCTTCTTGGTTGAACCGCAGGTACTACTTTTCTCCCTGACTATGGTCGCAGCTTTCCCTATTCTCCAACAGGGTGATAGACTAGGTTGGTTCAGTATCCAGAATTGAGGCCCATACACGTGCTATCTCAATCTATGGGGCTGCCATACAGATTTCAAGCCGGGGATATACCCTGGGTATTTAAACCAGACTTTAGTCTCGGAAATCCCAAACCTTTGCGTTCTAGGCATGAGCCATCCGAACTCTAGTTTCCACCGTCTCAGTTGGTCTCCTAGGAACTCACCGCAAACACAGGCAGGTGGCTATACCAGACCACCGGAAGTCGTTCGGGCACGACAAACACCAAAGGAATTGCACCTTTAGAGGATTTAAGGTCTCCTAGACCAGAGAGTGCACAAGACAGTGCGACTGAAGATGAAGGATTTAAGGTCTCCCAGACCAGAGAGTGCACAAGACAGTGCGATGCGCAAGAAAGCGCGAGTGTAAATTGCACAAAACAGTGCGATGCAGATGTGCACAAGACAGCGCGATGCAATGCACAAACAAGTGCAGGTGCGCAGAACAGCGCGAGCAATGCACTAATAGGTGCAAGAAAGGTGCGCAAGATAGCGCGAACAATGCACTAACAAGTGCTACTAGTATTTTCTACGCAAGATGAGAGGGAGCAAGTAATGAAATGCACAGGATAGTGCGATGCACGAGAAAGCGCGAGTATAAACGGCACAAAATAGTGCGATTGAGGCGCGCAAGATAGCGCGATGAATGCAATGCACAAAACAGTGCGATGCGCAAAATAGCGCGATGAATGCAATGTATGCAAAATGCATGAGATGCACAAAACAGTGCGAATGAGGTGCGCAAGATAGCGCGATAAAATGCATGCACAATGCAAGACTTGGCACACGGCTTACGACATAGTATTCCATTCATTTGGCACACAGCTCACAACACAACACTTTGTTTGTTTGGCACGCGGCTCACAACACAATATTCTGTTTATTTGGCACGCAGCTCGAAACACAACACTCTGTTTATCTGGGCACACAGCTCTTTTGGGCACAATGCTCATTTCGGGCACACGGCTCATTTTCGGGCACACAGCTCGTTATCGGGCACACAGCTTGTTTCGGGCACACAGCTCATTTTCGGACACACAGCTCGTTTTGGGGCACATAGCTCATTATTCGGGCACACAGCTTGTTTCGGACACACAGCTCATTTCGGGCGCACAGCTCATTCTTCGGGCACGCAGCTCATTCTTCGGGCACACAGCTCATTTCGGGCACACAGCTTGTTTCAGGCACACAGCTCGTCTCGGGCACACAGCTCATTTGGGCCACACAGCTCGTTTCGGGCACACAACTAATTCTTCGGGCACACAGCTCGTTTCGGGCACACAGCTCATAACACTGCTCAATCTGAACACTCAGTCCATAACACAGCATTTGGTTTGCATTTCGAACACATAGCACAAGCACTTGAATTTTTGAACACGCAGCTCAAACTTTTGGCATGAACACGCAGCCCACATTTTTGAAATCTGAACACACAGCTCAAACTTTTGTCGCGAACACGCAGCTCACAATTTCTTGAAATCTGAACACACAGCTCAAACTCTTGCGGTGAACACGCGGCCCACATTTTCTTGAAATCTGAACACACAGCTCAAACTTGTTGTCGTGAACACACAGCCCACAGTTTCTGAAAGTTGAACACGAAGCTCAAACTTTTGAATTTCTGAACACGCAGCTCATTTTTTCATTGTGAACACGCAGCACACACTTGTTGAAAGTTGAACACGCAGCCCAAACTTTTGACGTGAACACGCAGCCCACATTTTTGAAATCTGAACACACAGCTCAAACTCTTGCGGTGAACACGCGGCCCACATTTTATTGAAATCTGAACACACAGCTCAAACTTGTTGTCGTGAACACACAGCCCACAGTTTTTGAAAGTTGAACATGCAGCTCAAACTTTTGAATTTCTGAACACGCAGCTCATTTTTTGATTGTGAACACGCAGCACACACTTGTTGAAAGTTGAACACGCAGCCCAAACTTTTGACGTGAACACGCAGCCCACATTTTTGAAATCTGAACACACAGCTCAAACTTTTGTCGCGAACACGCAGCTCACAATTTCTTGAAATCTGAACACACAGCTCAAACTCTTGCGGTGAACACGCGGCCCACATTTTCTTGAAATCTGAACACACAGCTCAAACTTGTTGTCGTAAACACACAGCCCAAAGTTTTTGAAAGTTGAACACGCAGCTCAAACTTTTGAATTTCTGAACATGTAGCTCATATTTTGATTGTGAACACGCAGCACACACTTGTTGAAAGTTAAACACGCATCCCAAACTTTTGACGTGAACACGCAACTCACATTTTTGAAATCTGAACACACAGCTCAAACTTTTGTCGCGAACACGCAGCTCACAATTTCTTGAATTCTGAACACACAGTTCAAACTCTTGCGATGAACACGCGGCCCACATTTTCTTGAAATCTAAACACACAGCTCAAACTTATTGTCGTGAACACACAGCCCAACGTTTTTGAAAGTTGAACATGCAGCTCAAACTTTTGAATTTCTGAACACGCAGCACATTTTTTGATTGTGAACACGCAGCACACACTTGTTGAAAGTTGAACACGCAGCCCAAACTTTTGACGTGAACACGCAGCCCACATTTTTGGAATCTGAACACACAGCTCAAACTTTTGTCAAGAACACGTAGCTCACAATTTCTTGAAATCTGAACACACAGCTCAAACTCTTGCGGTGAACACGCGGCCCACATTTTCTTGAAATCTGAACACACAACACAAACTTGTTGTCGTGAACACACAGCCCACAGTTTTCGAAAGTTGAACACGCAACTGAAACTTTTGAATTTCTGAACACGCAGCTCATTTTTTGATTGTGAACACGCAGCACACACTTATTGAAAGTTGAACACGCAGCCCAAACTTTTGACGTGAACACGCAGCCCACTTTTTTGAAATCTGAACACACAGCTCAAACTTTTGTCGCGAACATACAGCTTACAATTTCTTGAAATCTGAACACACAGCTCAAGCTCTTGCGGTGAACACGCGGCCCACATTTTCTTGAAATCTGAACACACAACTCAAACTTGTTGTCGTGAACACACAGCCCACAGTTTTTGACAGTTGAACACACAGCTCAAACTTTTGAATTTCTGAACACGCAGCTCATTTTTTTGATTGTGAACACGCAGCACACACTTGTTGAAAGTTGAACACGCAGCCCAAACTTTTGACGTGAACATGCAGCCCACATTTTTGAAATCTGAACACACAGCTCAAACTTTTGTCGCGAACACGCAGCTCACAATTTCTTGAAATCTGAACACACAGCTCAAACTCTTGCGATGAACACGCGGCCCACATTTTCCTGAAATCTGAACACACAGCTCAAACTTGTTGTCGTGAACACAGAGCCCACAGTTTTTGAAAGTTGAACACGCAGCTCAAACTTTTGAATTTCTGAACACGCAGCTCATTTTTTGATTGTGAACACGCAGCACACACTTGTTGAAAGTTGAACACGCAGCCCAAACTTTTGACGTGAACACGCAGCCCACATTTTTGAAATCTAAACACACAGCACAAACTTTTATCGCGAACACGCAGCTCACAATTTCTTGAAATCTGAACACACAGCTCAAACTCTTGCGGTGAACACGGGGCCCACATTTTCTTGTAATCTGAACACACAGCTCAAACTTGTTGTCGTAAACACACAGCCCACAGTTTTTGAAAGTTGAACACGCAGCTCAAACTTTTGAATTTCTGAACACGCAGCTCATTTTTTGATTGTGAACACGCAGCACACACTTGTTGAAAGTTGAACACGCAGCCCAAACTTTTGACGTGAACACGTAGCCCACATTTTTGAAATCTGAACACAAAGCTCAAACTTTTGTCGCGAACACGTAGCTCACAATTTCTTGAAATCTGAACACACAGCTCAAACTCTTGCGATGAACACGCGGCCCACATTTTCTTGAAATCTGAACACACAGCTCAAACTTGTTGTCGTGAACACACGGCCCAACGTTTTTGAAAGTTGAACACGCAGCTCAAACTTTTGAATTTATGAACATGCGGCTCATTTTTTGATTGTGAACACGCAACACACACTTGTTGAAAGTTGAACACGCAGCCCAAACTTTTGACGTGAACACGCAGCCCACATTTTTGAAATCTGAACACACAGCTCAAACTTTTGTCGCGAACACGCAGCTCACAATTTCTTGAAATCTGAACACACAGCTCAAACTCTTGCGGTGAACACGTGGCCCACATTTTCTTGAAATCTGAACACACAGCTCAAACTTGTTGTCGTGAACACACAGCCCACAGTTTTTGAAAGTTGAGCACGCAGCTCAAACTTTTGAATTTCTGAACACGCAGCTCATTTTTTGATTGTGAACACGCAGCACACACTTGTTGAAAGTTGAACATGCAGCCCAAACTTTTGACGTGAACACGCAGCCCACATTTTTGAAATCTGAACACACAGCTCAAACTTTTGTCGGGAACTTGCAGCTTACAATTTCTTGAAATCTGAACACACAGCTCAAGCTCTTGCGGTGAACACGCGGCCCACATTTTCTTGAAATCTGAACACACAGCTCAAACTTGTTGTCGTGAACACACAGCCCACTGTTTTTGAAAGTTGAACACGCAGCTCAAACTTTTGAATTTCTGAACACGGAGCTCATTATTTGATTGTGAACACGCAGCACACATTTGTTGAATGTTGAACACGCAGCCCAAACTTTTGACTTGAACACGCAGCCCACATTTTTGAAATCTGAACACACAGCTCATACTTTTGTCGCGAACACGCAGCTCACAATTTCTTTAAAACTGAACACACAGCTCAAACTCTTGCGGTGAACACGCGGCCCACATTTTCTTGAAATCTGAACACACAACTCAAACTTGTTGTCGTGAACACACAGCCCACAGTTTTTGAAAGTTTAACACGCAGCTCAAACTTTTGAATTTCTGAACACGCAACTCATTTTTTGATTGTGACCACGCAGCACACACTTGTTGAAAGTTGAACACGAAGCCCAAACTTTTGACGTGAACACGCAGCCCACATTTTTGAAATCTGAACGCACACCTTAAACTTTTGTCGCGAACACGCAGCTCACAATTTCTTGAAATCTGAATACACAGCTCAAACTCTTGCGGTGAAAATGCGGCCCACATTTTCTTGAAATCTGAACACACAGCTCAAACTTGTTGTTGTGAACGCACAGCCCGCAGTTTTTTAAAGTTGGGCACGCAGCACAAACTTTTGAATTTCTGAACACGCAGTTCATTTTTTGATTGTGAACACGCAGCACACACTTGATGAAAGTTGAACACGCAGCCCAAACTTTTGACGTGAACACGCAGCCCACATTTTTGAAATCTGAACACACAGCTCAAACTTTTGTCGCGAACACGCAGCTCACAATTTCTTGAAATCTGAACACAGCTTAAACTCTTGCGGTGAACACGCGGCCCACATTTTCTTGAAATCTGAACACACAGCTCAAACTTGTTGTCGTGAACACACAGCCCACAGTTTTTGAAAGTTGTACACGCAGCTCAAAATTTTGAATTTCTGAACACGCTGCTCATTTTTTGGTTGTGAACACGCAGCACACACTTGTTGAAAGTTGAACACGCAGCCCAAACTTTTGACGTGAACACGCATCCCACATTTTTGAAATCTGAACACACATCTCAAACTTTTGTCGCGAACACGCAGCTCACAATTTCTTGAAATCTGAACACACAGCTCAAACTCTTGCGGTGAACACGCGGCCCACATTTTCCTGAAATCTGAACACACAGCTCAAACTTGTTGTCGTGAACACACAGCCCACACTTTTTGAAAGTTGAACACGCAGCTCAAACTTTTGAATTTCTGAACACGTAGCTCATTTTTTGATTGTCAACACGCAGCACACACTTGTTGAAAGTTGAACACGCAGCCACATTTTTGAAATCTGAACACACAGCTCAAACTTTTGTCGCGAACACGCAGCTCACAATTTCTTGAAATCTGAACACAAAACTCAAACTCTTGCGATGAACACGCGGCCCACATTTTCCTGAAATCTGAACACACAGCTCGAACTTATGGTCGTGAACACACAGCCCGCAGTTTTTGAAAGTTGAACACGCTGCTCAAACTTTTGAAGTTCTGAACACGCAGCTCAGTTTTTGATTGAGAACACGCAGCACACACTTGTTGAAAGTTGAACACGCAGCCCAAAATTTTGACGTTAACACGCAGCCCACATTTTTGAAATCTGAACACACAGCTCAAACTTTTGTCGCGAACACGCAGCTCACAATTTCTTGAAATCTGAACACACAGCTCAAACTCTTGCGGTGAACACGCGGCCCACATTTTCTTGAAATCTGAACACACACCTCAAACTTGTTGTCGTAAACACACAGCCCATAGTTTTTGAAAGTTGAACACGCAGCTCAAACTTTTGAATTTCTGAACACGCAGCTCATTTTTTGATTGTGAACACGCAGCACACACTTGTTGAAAGTTGAACACGCAGCCCAAACTTTTGACGTGAACACGCAGCCCACATTTTTGAAATCTGAACAGACAGCTCAAACTTTTGTCGCGAAGACGCAGCTCACAATTTCTTGAAATCCGAACACACAGCTCAAGCTCTTGCGATGAACACGCGGCCCACATTTTCTTGAAATCTGAACTCACAGCTCAAACTTGTTGTCGTGAACACACGGCCCAACGTTTCTGAAAGTTGAACACGCAGCTTAAACTTTTGAATTTCTGAACATGCCGCTCATTTTTTATTGTGAACACGCAGCACACTTGTTGAAAGTTGAACACGCAGCCCACATTTTTGAAATCTGAACACACAGCTCAAACTTTTGTCGCGAACACGCAGCTCATAATTTCTTGAAATCTGAACACACAGCTCAAACTCTTGCGGTGAACACGCGGCCCACATTTTCTTGAAATCTGAACACACAGCTCAAACTTGTTGTCGTGAACACATAGCCCACATTTTTTGAAAGTTGAGCCCGCAGCTCAAACTTTTGAATTTCTTAACACGCAGCTCATTTTTTGATTGTGAACACGCAGCCCACATTTTTTGAAAGTTGAACACGCAGCCCAAACTTTTGACGTGAACACGCAGCCCACATTTTTGAAATCTGAACAACAGCTCAAACTTTTGTCCGAACACGCAGCTCACAATTTCTTGAAATCTGAACACACAGCTCAAACTCTTGCGCGGTGAACACGCGGCCCACATTTTCTTGAAATCTGAACACACAGCTCAAACTTGTTGTCGTGAACACATAGCCCACGTTTTTGAAAGTTGAGCACGCAGCTCAAACTTTTGAATTTCTGAACACTCAGCTTATTTTTTGAATGTGAACACGCAGCACACACTTGTTGAAAGTTGAACACGCAGCCCAAACTTTTGACGTGAACACGCAGCCCACATTTTTGAAATCTGAACACACAGCTCAAGCTTTTGTCGGGAACACGCAGCTTACAATTTCTTGAAATCTGAACACACAGCTCAAGCTCTTGCGGTGAACACGCGGCCCACATTTTCTTGAAATCTGAACACACAGCTCAAACTTGTTGTCGTGAACACACAGCCCACAGTTTTTGAAAGTTGAACACGCAGCTCAAACTGTTGAATTTCAGAACACGCAGCTCATTTTTTGATTGTGAACACGCAGCACACGCTTGTTGAAAGTTGAACACGCAGCCCAAACTTTTGACGTGACCACGCAGCCCACATTTTTGAAATCTGAACAAACAGCTCAAACTTTTGTCGCGAACACGCAGCTCACAAATTCTTGCAATCTGAACACACAGCTTAAACTCTTGCGGTGAACACGGCCCAGTTTTCTTGAAATCTGAACACACAGCTCAAACTTGTTGTCGTGAACACACAGCCTACAGTTTTTTAAAGTTGAAGACGCAGCTCAAACTTTTGAATTTTTGAGCACGCAACTCATTTTTTAATTGTGAACACGCAGCACACACTTGTTGAAAGTGAACACGCAGCCCAAACTTTTGAACGTGAACACGCAGCCCACATTTTTGAAATCTGAACACACAGCTCAAACTTTTGTCGCAAATACGTAGCTCAAATTTCTTGAAATCTGAACACACAGCTCAAACTCTTGCGATGAACACGCGGCCCACATTTTCTTGAAATCTGAACACAAGCTCAAACGTGTTGTCGTGAACACACAGCCCACGTTTTTGAACGTTGAAGACGCAGCTCAAACTTTTGAATTTCTGAACACGCAGCTCATTTTTTCATTGTGAACACGCAGCCCAAACTTTTGACGTGAACACGCAGCCCACATTTTTCAAATCTGAACACATAGCTCAAACTTTTGTCGCGAACACGCAACTCATAATTTCTTGAAATCTGAACACATAGCTCAAACTCTTGCGGTGAACACGCGGCCCACATTTTCTTGAAATCTGAACACACAGCTCAAACTTGTTGACTTGAACACACAGCCCACAGTTTTTGAAAGTTGAACACGCAGCTCAAACTTTTGAATTTCTGAACACGAAACTCATTTTTTAATTGTGAACACGCAGCACACATTTGTTGAAAGTTGAACACGCAGCCCAAACTTTTGACGTGAACACGTAGCCCACATTTTTGAAATCTGAACACACAGCTCAAACTTTTGTCGCGAACACGCAGCTCACAATTTCTTGAAATCTGAACACACAGCTCAAACTCTTGCGTCGAAAACGCGGCCCACATTTTCTTGAATCTGAACACACAGCTCAAACTTATTGTCGTGAACACACAGCCGACAGTTTTTTAAAGTTGAGCACGCAGTTCAAACTTTTGAATTTCTGAACATGCAACTCATTTTTTGATTGTGAACACGTAGCACACACTTGTTGAAAGTTGAACACGTAGCCCAAACTATTGGCGTGAACACACAGCCCAAATTTTTGAAATCTGAGCACACAGCTCAAACTTTTGACGCGAACACGCAGCTCACAATTTCTTGAAATCTGAACACACAGCTCAAACTCTTGCGGTGAACACGCGGCCCACATTTTCTTGAAATCAGAACACAAAGCTCAGACTTGTTGTCGTGAACACACAGCCCACAGTTTTTGAAAGTTTAACACGCAGCTCAAACTTTTGAATTTCTGAACACGCAACTCATTTTTTGATTGTGAACACGCAGCACACACTTGTTGAAAGTTGAACACGCAGCCCAAACTTTTGACGTGAACACGCAACCCACATTTTGGAAATCTGAACACACAGCTTAAACTTTTGTCGCGAACACGCAGCTCATAATTTCTTAAAATTTGAACACACAGCTCAAACTCTTGCGGTGAAAACGGCCCACATTTTCTTGAAATCTGAACACACAGCTCAAACTTGTTGTCTTGAACACACAGCCCACAGTTTTTTAAGTTGAGCACGCAGCACAAACTTTTGAATTTCTGAACACGCAGTTCATTTTTTGATTGTGAACACGCAGCACACACTTGTTGAAAGTTGAACACGCAACCCACATTATTGAAATCTGAACACACAGCATAAACTTTTGTCGCGAACACGCAGCTCACAATTTCTTGAAATCTGAACACACAACTCAAACTCTTGCGATGAACACGCGGCCCATATTTTCTTGAAATCTGAACACACAGCTCGAACTTGTTGTCGTGAACACACAGCCCACAGTTTTTGAAAGTTGAACACGCAGCTCAAACTTTTGAATTTCTGAACACGCAAGTCATTTTTTGATTGTGAACAAGCAGCACACACTTGTTCAAAGTTGAACACGCAGCCCAAACTTTTGACGTGAACACGCAGCCCACATTTTTGAAATCTGAACACACAGCTCAAACTTTTGTCGCGAACACGCAGCTCACAATTTCTTGAAATCTGAACACACAGCTTAAACTCTTGCGGTGAAGACGCGGCCCACATTTTCTTGAAATCTGAACAGACAGCTCAAACTTGTTGTCGTGAACACACAGGCCACAGTTTTTGAAAGTTGAACACGAAGCTCAAACTTTTGAATTTCTGAACACGCAGCTCATTTTTTGATTGTAAACACGCAGCACACACTTGTTAAAAGTTGAACACGCAGCCCAAACTTTTGACGTGAACACGCAGCCCACATTTTTGAATTCTGAACGCACAGCTCAAACTCTTCCGGTGAACACGCGGCCCACATTTTCTTGAAATCTGAACACACAGCTCAAACTTGTTGTCGTGAACACACAGCCCACAGTTTCTGAAAGTTGAACACGCAGCTCAAACTTTTGAATTTCTGAACACACAGCTCATTTTTTCCTTGTGAACACGCAACACACACTTGTTGAAAGTTGAACACGCAGCCCAAACTTTTGATGTAAACACGCAGCCCACTTTTTTGAAATCTGAACACACAGCTTAAACAATTGCGATGAACACGCGGCCCACATTTTCTTAAAATCTGAACACACAGCTCAAATTTCTTGTCGCGAACACACAGCCAACAGTTTTTGAAAGTTGAACACGCAGCTCAAACTTTTGAATTTCTGAACACGCAGCTCATTTTTTGATTGTGAACACGCAACACACATTTGTTGAAAGTTGAACATGCAGCCCAAACTTTTGACGTGAACACGCAGCCCACATTTTTGAAATCTGAACACACAGCTCAAACTTTTGTCGCAGACACGCATCTCACAATTTCTTGAAATCTGAATACACAGCTCAAACTCTTGCGGTGAACACGCGGACCACATTTTCTTGAAATCTGAACACACAGCTCAAACTTGTTGTCATAAACATGCAGCTCAAACTTTTGAATTTCTGAAGACGTAGCTTATTTTTTTGATTGTGAGCACGCAGCACACACTTGTTGAAAGTTCAACACGCAGCCTACATTTTTGAAATCTGAACACACAGCTCAAACTTTTGTCGCGAACACGCAGCTCACAATTTCTTGAAATCTGAACACACGGCTCAAACTCTTGCGATGAACACGCGGCCCACATTTTCTTGAAATCTGAACACACAGCTCAAACTTGTTGTCGCGAACACACAGTCCACAGTTTTTGAAAGTTGAACACGCAGCTCAAACTTTTGAATTTCTGAACACGCAGCTCATTTTTTGATTGTGAACACGCACGCAGCACACACTTGTTGAAAGTTGAACACACAGCCCAAACTTTTGACGTGAACACGCAGCCCACTTTTTTGAAATCTGAACACACAGCTCAAACTATTGCGATGAACACGCGGCCCACATTTTCTTGAAATCTGAACACACAGCTCAAATTTCTTGTCGCGAACACACAGCCAACAGTTTTTGAAAGTTGAACACGCAGTCAAACTTTGTGAATTTCTGACACGCAGCTCATTTTTTGATTGTGAACACGCAACACACATTTGTGAAAGTTCAACATGCAGCCCAAACTTTTGACGTGAACACGCAGCCCACATTTTTGAAATCTGAACACACAGCTCAAACTTTTGTCGCAGACACGCAGGTCACAATTTCTTGAAATCTGAACACACAGCTCAACTCTTGCGGTGAACACGCGGACCACATTTTCTTGAAATCTGAACCACACGCTAAAGTTGTTGTAAACATGCAGCTCAAACTTTTGAATTTCTGAACACGTAGCTCATTTTTTTGATTGTGAACACGCAGCACACACTTGTTGAAAGTTGAACACGGAGCCCAAACTTTTGACGTGAACACGCAGCCCACATTTTTGAAATCTGAACACACAGCTCAAACTTTTGTCGCGAACACGCAGCTCACAATTTCTTGAAATCTGAACACACGGCTCAAACTCTTGTGATGAACACGCGGCCCACATTTTCTTGAAATCTGAACACACAGCTCAAACTTGTTGTCGCGAAACACAGTCCACAGTTTTTGAAAGTTGAACACGCAGCTCAAACTTTTGAATTTCTGAACACGCAGCCTCATTTTTTTGATTGTGAACACGCAGTACACACTTGTTGAAAGTTGAACACGCAGCCAAACTTTTGACGTGAACACGCAGCCCACATTTTTGAAATCTGAACACACAGCTCAAACTTTTGTCGCGAACACGCAGCTCACAATTTCTTGAAATCTGAACACACAGCTCAAACTCTTGCGGTGAACACGCGGCCCACATTTTCTTGAAATCTGAACACACAGCTCAAACTTGTTGTCGTAAACACACAGCCCAAAGTTTTTGAAAGTTGAACACGCAGCTCAAACTTTTAAATTTCTGAACACGCAGCTCATTTTTTGATTGTGAACACGCAGCACACACTTGTTGAAAGTTGAACACGCAGCCCAAATTTTTGACGTGAACACGCAGCCCACATTTTTGAAATTTGAACACACAGCTCAAACTTTTGTCGCGAATACGTAGCTCACAATTTCTTGAAATCTGAACACACAGCTCAAACTCTTGCGATGAACACGCGGCCCACATTTTCTTGAAATCTGAACACACAGCTCAAACTTGTTGTCGTGAACACACAGCCCAACGTTTTTGAACGTTGAACACGCAGCACAAACTTTTGAATTTCTGAACACGCAGCTCATTTTTTCATTGTGAACACGCAGCACACACTTGTTGAAAGTTAAACACGCAGCAGAAACTTTTGACGTGAACACGCAGCCCACATTTTTCAAATCTGAACACACAGCTCAAACTTTTGTCGCGAACACGCAACTCAATATTTCTTGAAATCTGAACACACAGCTCAAACTCTTGCGGTGAACACGCGGCCCACATTTTCTTGAAATCTGAACACACAGCTCAAACTTGTTGTCGAAACACGCAGCTCAAACTTTTGAATTTCTGAACACGTAGCTCATTTTTTTGATTGTGAACACGCAGCACACACTTGTTGAAAGTTGAACACGCAGCCCAAACTTTTGACGTGAACACGCAACCCACATTTTTGAATTCTGAACACACAGCTCAAACTTTTGTCGCGAACACGCAGCTCACAAATTCTTGCAATCTGAACACACAGCTCAAACTCTTGCGGTGAACACGCGGCCCACATTTTCTTGAAATCTGAACACACAGCTCAAACTTGTTGTCGTGAACACACAGCCCACAATTTTTGAAGTTGAACACGCAGCTCAAACTTTTGAATTTTTGAACACGCAACTCATTTTTTAATTGTGAACACGCAGCACGCACTTGTTGAAAGTTGAACACGCCGCCCAAACTTTTGGCGTGAACACGCAGCCCACATTTTTGAAATCTGAACACACAGCTTAAACTTTTGTCGCGAACACGCAGCTCACAATTTCTTGAAATCAGAACACACAGCTCAAACTCTTGCGGTGAAAACGCGGCCCATATTTTCTTGAAATATGAACACACAGCTCAAACTTGTTGTCGTGAACACACAGCCCACAGTTTTTAAAAGTTGAGCACGCAGCTCAAACTTATGAATTTCTGAACACGCAGTTCATTTTTTGATTGTGAACACGCAGTACACACTTGTTGAAAGTTGAACACACAGCCCAAACTTTTGACGTGAACACGCAGCCCACATTTTTGAAATCTAAATACATAGCTCAAACTTTTGTCGCGAACACGCAGCTCACAATTTCTTGAAAACTGAACACACAGCTCAAAATCTTGCGGTGAACGCGCGGCCCACATTTTCTTGAAATCTGAACACACAACTCAAACTCGTTGTCGTGAACACACAGCCCACAGTTTTTGAAAGTTCAACACGCAGCTCAAACTTTTGAATTTCTGAACACGCACCTCATTTTTTGATTGTGAACACGCAGCACACACTGGTTGAAAGTTGAACACGAAGCCCAAACTTTTGACGTGAACACGCAGCCTACATTTTTGAAATCTGAACACACACCTTAAACTTTTGTCGCGAACACGCAGCTCACAATTTCTTGAAATCTGAACACACAGTTCAAACTCTTGCGGTGAACACGCGGCCCACATTTTCTTGAAATCTGAACTCACAGCTCAAACTTGTTGTCGTGAACACACAACCCACAGTTTTTGAAAGTTGAACACGCAGCTCAAACTTTTAAATTTCTGAACACGCAGCTCATTTTTTGATTAGGAACACGCAGCACACACTTGTTGAAAGTTGCACACGCAGCCCAAAGTTTTGACGTGAACACGCAGCCCACATTTTTGAAATCTGAACACACAGCTCAAACTTTTGTCGCGAACACGCAGCTCACAATTTCTTGAAATCTGAACACACAACTCAAACTCTTGCGATGAACACGCGGCCCACATTTTCTTGAAATCTGAACACATAGCTCAAACTTATTGTCGTGAACACACAGCCCACAGTTTTTGGAAGTTGAACACGCAGCTCAAGCTTTTGAATTTCTGAACACGCAGCTCATTTTTTGATTGTGAACACGCAGCACACACTTGTTGAAAGTTGAACACGCAGCCCACATTTTTGAAATCTGAACACACAGCTCAAACTTTTGTCGCGAACACGCAGCTCACAATTTCTTGAAATCTGAACACACAGCTTAAACTCTTGCAGTGAACACGCGGCCCACATGTTCTTGAAATCTGAATACACAGCTCAAACTTGTTGTCGTGAACACACAGGCCACAGTTTTTGAAAATTGAACACGCAGCTCAAACTTTTGAATTTCTGAACACGCAGCTCATTTTTTTATTGGGAACACGCAGCACACTCTTGTTGAAAGTTGAATACGCTGCCCAAACTTTTGACGTGAACACGCTTCCCACATTTTTGAAATCTGAACACACAGCTTAAACTTTTGTCGCGAACACGCAGCTCACAATTTCTTGAAATCTTAACACACAGCTCAAACTCTTGCAGTGAACACGCGGCCCAAATTTTCTTGAAATCTGAACACACAGCTCAAACTTGTTGTCGTGAACACACAACCCACAGTTTTTGAAAGTTGAACACGCAGCTCAAACTTTTGAATTTCTGAACACGCAGCTCATTTTTTTATTAGGAACACGCAGCACACATTTGTTGAAAGTTGAACACGCAGCCCAAAGTTTTGACGTGAACACGCAGCCCACATTTTTGAAATCTGAACACACAGTTCAAACTTTTGTCGCGAACACGCAGCTCACAATTTCTTGAAATCTGAACACACAACTCAAACTCTTGCGATGAACACGCGGCCGACATTTTTTGAAATCTGAACACACAGCTCAAACTTATTATCGTGAACACACCCTACAGTTTTTGAAAGTTGAACACGCAGCTCCAGCTTTTGAATTTCTGAACACGCAGCACACACTTGTTGAAAGTTGAACACGCAGCCCAAACTTTTGACGTGAACATGCAGCCCACATTTTTGAAATCTGAACAGATAGCTCAAACTTTTGTCGCGAACACGCAGCTCACAATTTCTTGAAATCTGAACACACAGCTCAAACTCTTGCGGTGAACACGCGGCCCACATTTTCTTGAAATCTGAACACACAACTCAAACTTGTTGTCGTGGACACACAGCCCACAGTTTTTTAAAGTTGAACACGCAGCTCAAACTTTTGAATTTCTGAACACGCAGCTCATTTTTTGATTGTGAACATGCAGCACACACTTGTGGAAAGTTGAACACGCAGCCCAAACTTTTGATGTGAACACGCAGCCCACATTTTTGAAATCCGAACACACAGCTCAAACTTTTGTCGCGAACACGCGGCTTACAATTTCTTGAAATCTGAACACCAGCTCAAACTCTTGCGGTGAAAACGCGGCCCACATTTGCTTGAAATATGAACACACAGCTCAACTTTTTATCGTGAACACACAGCCCACAGTTTTTTCAAGTTGAGCACGCAGCTCAAACTTTTGAATTTCTGAACACGCAGTTCATTTTTTGATTGTGAACACGCAGCACACACTTGTTGAAAGTTGAACACGCAGCCCAAACTTTTGACGTGAACACGCAGCCCACATTTTTGAAATCTAAACACACAGCTCAAACTTTTGTCGCGAACACGCAGCTCACAATTTCTTGAAATCTGAACACACAGCTCAAACTCTTGCGGTAAACACGCGGCCCACATTTTCTTGAAATCTGAACACACAGCTCAAACTTGTTGTCGTGAACACACAGCCCACTGTTTTTGAAAGTTGAACACGCAGCTCAAACTTTTGAATTTCTGAACACGCAGCTCATTTTTGATTGTGAACACACAGCACACACTTGTTGAAAGTTGAACACGCAGCCCAAACTTTTCACGTTAACACGCAGCCCACATTTTTGAAATCTAAACACACAGCTCAAACTTTTGTTACAAACACGCAGCTCACAATTTCTTGAAATCTGAAACACAGCTCAAACTCTTGCGGTGAACACGCGGCCCACATTTTCTTGAAATCTGAACACACAGCTCAAACTTGTTGTCGTAAACACAAAGCCCACAGTTTTTGAAAGTTGAACACGCAGCTCAAACTTTTGAATTTCTGAACACGTTGCTCATTTTTTTGATTGTGAACACGCAGCACACACTTGTTAAAAGTTGAACACGCAGCGCAACTTTTGACGTGAACACGCAGCCCACATTTTTGAAATCTGAACACACAGCTCAAACTTTTGTCGCGAACACGCAGCTCACAATTTCTTGAAATTGAACACACAGCTCAAACTCTTGCGATGAACACGCGGCCCACATTTTCTTGAAATCTGAACACACAGCTCAAACTTGTTGTCGTGAACACACAGTCCACAGTTTTTGAAAGTTGAACACGCAGCTCAAACTTTTGAATTTCTGAACACGTAGCACATTTTTTTGATTGTAAACACGCAGCACACACTTGTTGAAAGTTGAACACGCAGCCCAAACTTTTGACGTGAACACGCAGCCGACATTTTTGAAACCTGAACACACAGCTCAAACTTTTGTCGCGAATACGTAGCTCACAATTTCTTGAAATCTAAAGACACAGCTCAAACTCTTGCGATGAACACGCGGCCCACATTTTCTTGAAATCTGAACACACAGCTCAAACTTGTTGTCGTGAACACACAGCCCAACGTTTTTTAACGTTGAACACGTAGCTCAAACTTTTGAATTTCTGAACACGCAGCTCATTTTTTCATTGCGAACACGCAGCACACACTTGTTGAAAGTTGAACACGCAGCCCAAACTTTTGACGTGAACACGCAGCCCACTTTTTTCAAATCTGAACACACAGCTCAAACTTTTGTCGCGAACACGCAACTCACAATTTCTTGAAATCTGAACACACAGCTCAAACTCTTGCGGTGAACACGCGGCCCACATTTTCTTGAAATCGGAACACACAGCTCAAACTTGTTGTCGTGAACACACAGCACACAGTTTTTGAAAGTTGAACACGCAGCTCAAACTTTTGAATTTCTGAACACGCAACTCATTTTTTGATTGTGAACACGTAGCACACACTTGTTGAAAGTTGAACACGCAGCCCAAACTTTTGACGTGAACACGTAGCCCACATTTTTGAAATCTGAACACACAGCTCAAACTTTTGTCGCGAACACGCAGCTCACAATTTTTTTAAATCTGAACACACAGCTCAAACTCTTGCGTTGAAAACGCGGCCCACATTTTCTTGAAATCTGAACACACAGCTCAAACTTGTTGTCGTGAACACACAGCCCACAGTTTTTTAAAGTTGAGCCCGCAGCTCAAACTTTTGAATTTCTGAACACACAACTCATTTTTTGATTGTGAACACGCAGCACACACTTGTTGAAAGTTGAACACGCAGCCCACATTTTTGAAATCTGAACACACAGCTCAAACTTTTGTCGCGAACACGCAGCTCACAATTTCTTGAAATCTGAACACACAGCTCAAACTCTTGCGGTGAACACGCGGCCCACATTTTCTTGAAATCTGAACGCACAGCTCAAACTTGTTGTCGTGAACACACAGCCCACATTTTTTGAAAGTTGAACACGCAGTTCAAACTTTGAATTTCTGAACACGCAACTCATTTTTTGATTGTGAACACGCAGCACACACTTGTTGAAAGTTGAACACGCAGCCCAAACTTTTGACGTGAACATGCAACCCACATTTTTGAAATCTGAACACACAGCTTAAACTTTTATCGCGAACACGCAGCTCACAATTTCTTGAAATCTGAAACACACAGCTCAAACTCTTGCGGTGAAAACGCGGCCCACATTTTCTTGAAATCTGAACACACAGCTCAAACTTGTTGTCGTGAACACACAGCCCACAGTTTTTTAAAGTTGAGCACGCAGCTCAAACTTTTGAATTTCTGAACACGCAGTTCATTTTTTGATTGTGAACACGCAGCACAAACTTGTTGAAAGTTGAATACGCAGCCCACATTTTTGAAATCAGAACACACTGCTTAAACTTTTGTCGCGAACACGCAGCTCACAATTTCTTGAAATCTGAACACACAGCTCAAACTCCTGCGATGTACACGCGGCCCGTATTTTCTTGAAATCTGAACACACAGCACGAACTTGTTGTCGTGAACACACGGCCCACAGTTTTTGAAAGTTGAACACGCAGCTCAAACTTTGAATTTCTGAACACGCAAGTCATTTTTTGATTGTGAACATGCAGCACAAACTTGTTCAAAGTTGAACACGCAGCCCAAACTTTTGACGCTGAACACGCAGGACACATTTTTGAAATCTGAACACACAGCTCAACTTTTGTCCGAACACGCAGCTCACAATTTCTTGAAATCTGAACACACAGCTTAAACTCTTGCGGTGAACACGCGGCCCACATTTTCTTGAAATCTGAACACACAGCTCAAACTTGTTGTCGTGAACACACAGCCCACAGTTTTTGAAAGTTGAACACGCAGCTCAAACTTTTGAATTACTGAACACGCAGCTCATTTTTTGATTGTGAACACGCAGCACACACTTGTTAAAAGTTCAACACGCAGCCCAAACTTTTGACGTTAACACGCAGCCCACGTTTTTGAAATCTGAACGCACAGCTCAAACTCTTGCGGTGAACACGCGGCCCACATTTTCTTGAAATTTGAACACACAGCTCAAACTTGTTGTCGTGAACACACAGCCCATAGTTTCTCAAAGTTGAACAGGCAGCTCAAACTTTTGAATTTCTGAACACGCATCTCATTTTTTCCTTGTGAACACGCAGCACACACTTGTTGAAAGTTGAACACGCAACCCAAACTTTTGACGTGAATACGCAGCCCACTTTTTTGAAATCTGAACACACAGCTCAAACTCTTGCGATGAACACGCGGCCCACATTTTCTGGAAATCTGAACACCCAGCTCAAATTTCTTGTCGCGAACACACAGACAACAGTTTTTGAAAGTTGAACACGCAGCTCAAACTTTTGAATTTCTGAACACGCAGCTCATTTTTTGATTGTGAAAACGCAACACACACTTGTTGAAAGTTGAACATGCAGCCCAAACTTTTGACGTGAACACGCAGCCCACATTTTTGAAATATGAACACACAGCTCAAACTTTTGTCGCAAACACGCAGCTCACAATTTCTTGAAATCTGAACACATAGCTCAAACTCTTGCGGTGAACACGCGGCCCACATTTTCTTGAAATCTGAACACACAGCTCAAACTTGTTGTCGTAAACACGCAGCTCAAACTTTTGAATTTCTGATCACGTAGCTCATTTTTTGATTGTGAACACGCAGCACACACTTGTTGAAAGTTGAACACGCAGCCCAAACTTTTGACGTGAACACGCAGCCCACATTTTTCAAATCTGAACACACAGCTCAACTTTTGTCGCGAACACGCAGCTCACAATTTCTTGAAATCTGAACACACGGCTCAAACTCTGGCGATGAACACACGGCCTACATTTTCTTGAAATCTGAACACACAGCTCAAACTTGTTGTCGTGAACACACAGTCCACAGTTTTTGGAAGTTGAACACGCAGCTCAAACTTTTGAATTTCTGAACACGCAGCTCATTTTTTGATTGTGAACACGCAGCACACACTTGTTGAAAGTTGAACACGCAGCCCAAACTTTTGACGTGAACACGCAGCCCACATTTTTGAAATCTGAACACACAGCTCAACCTTTTGTCGCGAACACGTAGCTCACAATTTCTTGAAATCTGAACACACAGCTCAAACTCTTGCGGTGAACACGCGGCCCACATTTTCTTGAAATCTGAACACACATCTCAAACTTGTTGTCGTAAACACGCAGCCCACAGTTTTTTAAAGTTGAACACGCATCTCAAACTTTTAAATTTCTGAACACGCAGCTCATTTTTTGATTGTGAACACGCAGCACACACTTGTTGAAAGTTGAACACGCAGACCAAATTTTTGACGTGAACACGCAGCCCACATTTTTGAAATCTGAACACACAGCTCAAACTTTTGTCGCGAATATGTAGCTCACAATTTCTTGAAATCTGAACACACAGCTCAAACTTGTTGTCGTGAACACACAGCCCAACGTTTTGAACGGTGAACACGCAGCTCAAACTTTTGAATTTCGGAACACGCAGCTGATTTTTTCATTGTGAACACGCAGCACACACTTGTTGAAAGTTGAACACGCAGCCCAAACTTTTGACGTGAACACGCAGCCCACATTTTTTAAATCTGAACACACAGCTCAAACTTTTGTCGCGAACACGCAACTCAATATTTCTTGAAATCTGAACACACAGCTCAAACTCTTGCGTTGAAAACGCAGCCCACATTTTCTTGAAATCTGAACACACAGCTCAAACTTGTTGTCGTGAACACACAGCCCACAGTTTTTTAAAGTTGGGCACGCAGGTCAAACTTTTGAATTTCTGAACACGCAGCTCATTTTTTGATTGTGAACACGCAGCACACACTTGTTGAAAGTTGAACACGCAGCCCAAACTTTTGACGTGAACACGCAGCCCGCATTTTTGAAATCTGAACACACAGCTCAAACTTTTGTCGCGAACACGCAGCTCACAATTTCCTGAAATCTGAACTCACAGCTTAAACTCTTGCGGTGAACACGCGGCCCCCGTTTTCTTGAAATCTGAACACACAGCTCAAACTGGTTGTCGTGAACACACAGCCCACAGTTTTTGAAAGTTGAACACGCAGCTCAAACTTTTGAATTTCTGAACACGCAGCTCATTTTTTGATTGTGAACACGTAGCACACACTTGTTGAAAGTTGAACACGCAGCCCAAACTTTTGACGTGAACACGCATCCCACATTTTTGAAATCTGAACTCACAGCTCAAACTTTTGTCGCGAACACGCAGCTCACAATTTCTTGAAATCTACACACACAGCTTAAACTCTTGCGGCGAACACGCGGCCCACATTTTCTTGAAATCTGAACACACAGCTCAAACTTGTTGTCGTGAACACACAGCCCACAGTTTTTGAAAGTTTAACACGCAGCTCAAACTTTTGAATTTCTGAACACGTAGCTCATTTTTTGATTGTGAACACGCAGCACACACTTGTTGAAAGTTGAACACGCAACCCAAACTTTTGACGTGAACACGCAGCCCACATTTTTGAAATCTGAACACACAGCTCAAACATTTGTCGCGAACATGCAGCTCACAATTTCTTGAAATCTGAACACACAGCTCAAACTCTTGTCGTGAACACGCGGCTCGTATTTCCTTCAAATCTGAACAAACAGCTCAAACTTGTTGTCGTGAACACACAGCCCACAGTTTTTGAAAGTGGAACACGCAGCTCAAACTTTTGAATTTCTGAACACGCAGCACATTTTTTGATTGTGAACACGCAGCACACACTTGTTGAAAGTTGAACACGCAGACCAAACTTTTGACGTGAACACGCAGCCCACATTTTTGAAATCTGAACACACAGCTCAAACTTTTGTCGCGAACACGCAGCTCATAATTTCTTCAAATCTGAACACACAGCTCAAACTCTTGTGGTGAACACGCGGCCCTCATTTTCTTGAAATCTGAACACACAGCTCAAACTTGTTGTCGTGAACACACAGCCCCCAGTTTTTGAAAGTTGGACAGGCAGCTCACACTTTTGAGTTTCTGAACACGCAACTCATTTTTTAATTGTGAACACGCAGCACACACTTGTTGAAAGTTGAACACGCAGCCCAAACTTTTGACCTGAACACGTAGCCCACATTTTTGAAATCTGAACACACAGCTCAAACTTTTGTCCCGAACACGCAGCTCAAAATTTCTTGAAATCTGAACTCACAGCTCAAACTCTTGCGGTGAACACGCGGCCCACATTTTCTCGAAATCTGAACACACAGCTCAAACTTGTTGTCGTAAACACACAGCCCACTGTTTTTGAAAGTTGAACACGCAGCTCAAACTTTTGAATTTCTGAACACGTAGCTCATTTTTTGATTGTCAACACGCAGCACACACTTGTTGAAAGTTGAACACGCAACCCAAACTTTTGACGTGAACACGCAGCCCACATTTTTGAAATCTGAACACACAACTCACACTTTTGTCGCGAACACGCAGCTCACAACTTCTTGAAATCTGAACACGTGGCCCACATTTTCTTGAAATCTGAACACACAGCTCAAACTTGTTGTCGTGAACACACAGCCGACAGTTTTTGAAATTTGAACACGCAGCTCAAACTTTTGAGTTTCTGAACACGCAGCTCATTTTTTGATTGTGAACACGCAGCACACACTTGTTGAAAGTTGAACACGCTGCCCAAACTTTTGACGTGAACTCGCAGCCCACATTTTTGAAATCTGAACACACAGTTCAAACTTTTGTCGCGAACACGCAGCTCACAATTTCTTGAAATCTGAACACACAGCTCAAACTCTTGCGGTGAACACGCGGCCCACATTTTCTTGAAATCTGAACACACAACTCAAACTTGTTGTCGTGAACACACAGCCCACAGTTTTTGAAAGTTGAACACGTAGCTCAAACTTTTGAATTTCTGAACACGCAGCTCATTTTTTGATTGTCAACACGCAGCACACACTTGTTGAATGTTGAACACGCAGCCCAAACTTTTGACGTGAACACGCAGCTCACATTTTTGAAATCTGAACACACAGCTCAAACTTTTGTCGCGAACACGCAGCTCACAATTTCTTGAAATCTGAACACACAGCTCAAACTCTTTGCGGTGAACACGCAGCCCACATTTTCTTGAAATCTGAACACACAGCTCAAACTTGTTGTCGTGAACACACAACCCACAGTTTTTGAAAGTTGAACACGCAACTCAAACTTTTGAATTTCTGAACACGCAGTATAGCTTTTGATTTTGAACACGCAGCACACACTTGTTGAAAGTTGAACACGCAGCCCAAACTTTTGACGTGAACACGCAGGCCACATTTTTGAAATCTGAACACACAGCTCGAACTTTTGTCGCGAACACGCAGCTCACAATTTCTTGAAATCTAAACACACTGCTCAAACTCTTGCGGTGAACACACGGCCCACATTTTCTTGAAATCTGAACACACAGCTCAAACTTGTTGTCGTGAACACACAGCCCACAGTTTTTGAAAGTTGAACACGCAGCTCAAACTTTTGAATTTCTGAACACGCAGCACATTTTTTTATTGTGAACACGCAGCACACACTTGTTGAGAGTTGACACGCAGCCCACATTTTTGAAATCTGAACACACAGTTCAAACTTTTGTCGCGAACACACAGCTCACAATTTCTTGAAATCTGAACACACAGCTGAAACTCTTGCGGTGAACACGCGGCCGACATTTTCTTGAAATCTGAACACACAGCTCAAACTTGTTGTCGTGAACACACAGCCCACAGTTTTTAAAAGTTGAACACGCAGTTCAAACTTTTGAATTTCTGAACACGCAGCACATTTTTTTATTGTGAACACGTATCACACACTTGTGGAGAGTTGAACACGCGGCCCAAACTTTTGACGTGAACACGCAGCCCACATTTTTGAAATCTGAACACACAGCTCAAACTTTTGTCGCGAACACGCAGCTCACAATTTCTTGAAATCTGAACACACAGCTCAAACTCTTGCGGTGAACACGCGGCCCACATTTTCTTCAAATCTGAACACACAGCTCAAACTTGTTGTCGTGAACACACAGCCCACAGTTTTTGAAAGTTGAACACACAGCTCAAACTTTTGAATTTCTGAACACGTAACTTATTTTTTGATTGTGAACACGCGGCACACACTTGTTGAAAGTTGAACACGCAGCCCAAACTTTTGACGTGAACACGCAGCCCACATTTTTGAAATCTGAACACAGAGCTCAAACTTTTGTCGCGAACACGCAGCTCACAATTTCTTGAAATCTGAACACACAGCTCAAACTTGTTGTCGTAAACACAAAGCCCACAGTTTTTGAAAGTTGAACACGCAGCTCAAACTTTTGAATTTCTGAACACGTAGCTCATTTTTTGATTGTGAACACGTAGCACACACTTGTTGAAAGTTGAACACGCAGCCCAAACTTTTGACGTGAACACGCAGCCAACATTTTTGAAATCTGAACACACAGGTCAAACTTTTGTCGCGAACACGCAGCTCACAATTTCTTGAAATCTGAACACACAGCTCAAACTCTTGCGATGAACTCGCGGCCCACATTTTTTT
Organism: Camellia japonica; assembly: GCA_030407325.1. NCBI lineage: Eukaryota > Viridiplantae > Streptophyta > Magnoliopsida > Ericales > Theaceae > Camellia > Camellia japonica. The sequence goes on from JAPPVO010000036.1 coordinate 86,627,845, forward strand.
GAAATCTGAACACACAGCTCAAACTTGTTGTCGTGAACACACAGCCCACAGTTGTTAAAAGTTGAACATGCAGCTCAAACTTTTGAATTTCTGAACACGCAGCTCATTTTTTGATTGTGAACACGCAGCACACACTTGTTGAAAGTTGAACACGCTGCCCAAACTTTTGACGTGAACACGCAGCCCACATTTTTGAAATCTGAACACACAGCTCAAACTTTTGTCGGGAACACGCAGGTTACAATTTCTTGAATTCTGAACACACAGCTCAAACTCTTGCGGTGAACACGCAGCCCACATTTTCTTGAAATTTGAACACACAGCTCAAGCTATTGTCGTGAACACACTGCCCATAGTTTTCGAAAGTTGAACACGCAGCTCAAACTTTTGAATTTCTGAACACGCAGCTCATTTTTTGATTGTGAACACGCAACACACACTTGTTGAAAGTTGAACACGGAGCCCAAACTTTTGACGTGAACACGCAGCCCACATTTTTGAAATCTGAACACACAGCTCAAACTTTTGTCGCGAACACGCAGCTCACAATTTCTTGAAATCTGAGCACACAGCTCAAACTCTTGCTGTGAACACGCGGCCCACATTTTCTTGAAATCTGAACACACAGCTCAAACTTGTTGTCGTGAACACACAGCCCACAGTTTTTCAAAGTTGAACACGCAGCTCAAACTTTTGAATTTCTGAACACGCAGCACATTTTTTGATTGTGAACACGCATCACACACTTGTTGAGAGTTGAACACGCAGCCCAAACTTTTGACGTGAACACGCAGCCCACATTTTTGAAATCTAAACACACAGCTCAAACTTTTGTCGCGAACACGCAGCTCACAATTTCTTGAAATCTGAACACACAGCTCAAACTTGTTGTCGTGAACACACAGCCCACAGTTTTTGAAAGTTGAACACACAGCTCAAACTTTTGAATTTCTGAACACGCAACTCATTTTTTGATTGTGAACACGCGGCACCCACTTGTTGAAAGTTGAACACGCAGCCCAAACTTTTGACGTGAACACGAAGCCCACATTTTTGAAATCTGAACACAGAGCTGAAACTTTTGTCGCGAACACGCAGCTCACAATTTCTTGAAATCTGAACACACAGCTCAAACTTGTTGTCGTAAACACACAGCCCACAGTTTTTGAAAGTTGAACACGCAGCTCAAACTTTTGAAATTCTGAACACGTAGCTCATTTTTTGATTGTGATCACGCAGCACACACTTGTTGAAAGTTGAACACGTAGCCCAAACTTTTGATGTGAACATGCAGCCCACATTTTTGAAATCTAAACACACAGCTCAAACTTTTGTCGCGAACACGCAGCTCACAATTTCTTCAAATCTGAACACACAGCTCAAACTCTTGCGATGAACACGCGGCCCACATTTTTTTGAAATCTGAACACACAGCTCAAACTTATTGTCGTGAACACACAGCCCACAGTTGTTGAAAGTTGAACACGCAGCTCATTTTTTGATTGTGAACACGCAGCACACACTTGTTGAAAGTTGAACACGCTGCCCAAACTTTTGACGTGAACACGCAGCCCACATTTTTGAAATCTGAACACACAGCTCAAACTTTTGTCGCGAACACGCAGCTCACAATTTCATGAAATCTGAACACACAGCTCAAATGCGGTGAACACGCGGCCCACATTTTCTTGAAATCTGAACACACAGCTCAAACTTGTTGTCGTGAACACACAGCCCACAGTTTTTGAAAGTTAAACACGCAGCTCAAACTTTTGAATTTCTGAACACGCAGCTCATTTTTTGATTGTCAACACGCAGCGCACACTTGTTAAAAGTTGAACACGTAGCCCAAACTTTTGACGTGAACACGCAGCCCACATTTTTAAAATCTGAACACACAGCTCAAACTTTTGTCGGGAACACGCAGGTTACAATTTCTTGAAATCTGAACACACAGCTCAAACTCTTGCGGTGAACACGCGGCCCACATTTTCTTGAAATTTGAACACACAGCTTAAGCTATTGTCGTGAACACACTGCCCATAGTTTTCGAAAGTTGAACACGCAGCTCAAACTTTTGAATTTCTGAACACGCAGCTCATTTTTTGATTGTGAACACGCAGCACACACTTGTTGAAAGTTGAACACGCAGCCCAAACTTTTGACGTGAACACGCAGCCCACATTTTTGAAATCAGAACACACAGCTCAAACTTTTGTCGCGAACACGCAGCTCACAATTTCTTGAAATCTGAGCACACAGCTCAAACTCTTGCGGTGAACACGCGGCCCACATTTTCTTGAAATCTGAACACACAGCTCAAACTTGTTGTCGTGAACACACAGCCCACAGTTTTTGAAAGTTGAACACGTAGCTCAAACTTTTGAATTTCTAAACACGCAGCTTATTTTTTGATTGTGAACACGCAGCACACACTTGTTGAAAGTTAAACACGCAGCCCAAACTTTTGACGTGGACACGCAGCCCATATTTTTGAAATCTGAACACACAGCTCAAACTTTTGTCGCGAACACGCAGCTCACAATTTCTTGAAATCTGAACACACAGCTCAAACTCTTGCGGTGAACACGCGGCCCACATTTTCTTGAAATTTGAAGACACAGCTCAAACTTGTTGTCGTGAACACACAGGCCACAGTTTTTGAAAGTTGAACACGAAGCTCAAACTTTTGAATTTCTGAACACGCAGCTCATTTTTTGATTGTGAACACGCAGCACACACTTGTTGAAAGTTGAACACGCAGCCCAAACTTTTGACGTGAACATGCAGCCCACATTTTTGAAATCTGAACACACTGCTCAAACTTTTGTCGCGAACATGCAGCTCACACTTTCTTGAAATCTGAACACACAGCTCAAACTTTTGTCGGGAACACGCAGCTCACAATTTCTTGAAATATGAACACATAGCTCAAACTCTTGCGGTGAACACGCGGCCCACATTTTCTTGAAATCTGAACACACAGCGCAAACTTATTGTCGTGAACACACAGCGCACAATTTTTGAAAGTTGAACATGCAGCTCAAACTTTTGAATTGCTGAACACGCAGCTCATTTTTCTCATTTTGAACACGCAGATGATTCTTAACATACAGGATGTGATGACGGAACTTGCAGATGTTGAAACAAATTCAGACACCCGACATTTTTTTTTGCTTCGAAGTCTAGAACCTATATAGCTTCAGATAGGTCCTGGTTTTACTGTTTTCATATGACCTGGGTTGAACCCTGCTGTTTTATGGAAGAAGAAAATCTGTTTTGCACAAATGTGGAGAATGGCACAGCACTCTGAGCATAAAACGATTTATTTTTTAAAATGAGAGTGAGAATAAGTTTTCAACTGGGTATTGAGTCTACGACTGGACACAGCGCATCACGACTCAACAAAGGAAAACAAAGGTAAACAACCTAAACACATCTATAACACCCGAAACGACTCAAAACAAGAATCGAGACAAACAAAACGACTGATACGGCACACAGACGTGTTCCAATGGCAAGAGACCTCTTAGTGCACGAGTTGCCAGTTTCTCTAGGTATTATTCCCCACCCTTTCTTATTTGTGATTCGCACATCACTCAGCCCCCAAGCTCGGTTTTTCTCACAAAACCCTTTTCTTCACTTTTTCTCTCAGCGTACATCTCTTTATTCTTTAATCTCTCATTTTTTATTCCTCCCCTGGGTGGTTGATGGATAAACAAGAAATTGCAGGCTCCTGCCCCTAGCATTCTGCTAGATTCTCTTTCTTCTCCTCACAACAGTGAACTTCCCCCACAGAGGGGTTGTGATGCGGCTGGATGTGCAGCAATCTGTAATTGACATTGGTTGACGATGCTCTACTGGGGAGTTTGGACGTGATTAGATTTGTCCAGATGAGGGAATGGAATATCCTGCCCCATTCCAGTTCGTGCTGCGCACTTGGCTTGATACCTCGTTGCTTGGAGGATATGAGAGCTTTCAGCCCTTTTCTGTTAGCTTCTGCTGTGCCTTTCTTGGCGAATAGGGTGCCCTTTCCGGCAAGTATGGTGCCGTTTCTAGCAAATGCATTGACAACGGGGGAAAGACAGGAAGCCTGACTCAACTGTGCCCCTAGTTCATTATTTTGACCATTTTTCATTTTTGGCTTCTGCTTAAAGCAATTTTGATCAATATGAGAGTTAGATTAACGCGCTTGTTCAATTTTCTGATTTGAAATCATGCGAGTTAGGTTATGAGCACTGAAAATTTTCCTTTTTGGGTCCAAGAAATGGTCCAGTTTTGGAAAAGTGGAATAATTTTCGAGAGAATTAGTCAACCTCGGTAAAAATTCTCAAAACTGTTTTTGCAAACGGCCACTGCTCAACGAGCACGGAACCTACTCTCGAGATGCACGACCTCAGATCCGAAGGAGAATTGCCCCTTGTCTGAACGGTACTACATGGCAACGGAAAGTTGCCCCTTGTTTGAATGGCACCGCAGCGCGCTGTATGGCAACGGAAAGTTGCCCCTTGTTTGAATGGCACCGCAGCACATTGTAATCAGTCTTCAGAGTGACGATCACAACCGAACTCTCGGATACAGAGAAGATAAAGATGACCAAAACCATCACGTGGACACAATCGAATTTGAAGTGTTTTACGGCTGGACTTCAGAATGAAGTTGCCTACGTATCCCAAAGATGGGAATCAAGCCTTACGTAGTTCGGGGGTAAGGTACACTCGGGTATTAAACTCTCCTTTTGCGCTATAACTTTTGCCAAGGCCGCCCTTCCGGGTTTTCAACCTTGCGAGCTCTGTTTTTTTTTTCTTTTTTTCTTTTCATTTCATTTCTTTTCATTTCTTTTTTGACTTTCTTTTTTCTGTTCTTTTCTTTGCATTTTTCTTCTTTTTTTTTTTTGTTCTTTTGTTCTTTTCTTTTTTTCTTTTTTTTTTTTGTTCTTTTTGTTTTTTTTTTTTTTTTTTGTTCTTTTTCTTCTTTTCTTGCTCTAACTTTTGCCTAGGCCGCCCTTCCGAGTTTTCGGCCCAGCGAGCCTCTTAAGGGTAAAAGTGTAGCTTTGTCCATGTCAAATGGTTTTGAGATCCTGAAGTCATATGAATCCAGGAGAATGGTTGTTATTCGCTGATGATGCAGGAGTCCATCCAATGGGGGGGCTGAATTTGCCCCTAGTGTCGTGGATAGGAACTCAGTTGTCCTTCAGCGATACCTTTTTCTTTCTTCCCTTCTGGAATTTGGCATTCTTCCAGTCTTCATTGACTTGCGAAATGATCCACCTTTGGCTCTTCGAGCTGTCTGACATTTTTGCCCCTAGTTCGAGGGGTGCTTCTGATCTAGCTTTGTAAGCTTCTTTTGATCATATCCGACCTTATTGATCTGACTTTCTTGCCCCTAGTTCAAGGGCTACTTCTGATCTAGCCACACAGGCCTTACGTTGTGGTTGACCGTTTGAACATTCTGAATCCCAGTTCAAGGTTTGAAAGTGAGGGGTCGAGTCTCGAGGCTGAGAGCGATCCTAGGCTGCACAATCTCAAGAGCGATTCCACACAGGTCTTCACAGGACCGCGCAAAAACATTTTTTGTAATCTTTTAAGAAAGCGACAAATCGCTCGCGCTGAAGATAGTGCGGAACCAATCTGGATCAAGCCAGGATCCTTCCCAGTACTCACACTAACAAGCATGATCTCATTCGTTAAGGGCTTAGCATGCCTCTCTTTCTCTCAATCGATCAAATTTTTGCAAATTCTGAGGAATTCCTTCCTCTTTGTTTTCACCGCAGTGTTCAAAAAGAGCTTTTGAAAAAACTTAGGTCGATGTAATGAATTCAAGGCACAAAAGAGCAGGTGAAATGCACTGCCATTTCATTCAAGTTTGCTGGCACAATAGGCTCAAAGCAGAAATAAGCACAAAAGCATGAAAACCACAGCTTTTTCAATTAGATCTTCTAGTGTAATTGGCTCCCCGGCAGAAACAGACTCAAAAGAAAACGAAAAGACAAACACAAAACAAGCAAGTGGTGTCCGAGGTAACACCCCCCGAAATCACCCGACTCCAACAAAACAGGACTGACTCGGTACAACAAGATAGACCTAACTGACTCAGTAAGAAAAGACTGACTCTGTACAAAAAGACTGACTCAATACAATGCAACAAGACTGACTCAATACCCAAGTCAGAAAATATAAAAAACCAGCATTCACAAATGCTCAAAACAGTGCGTGCCATACACCATATCCGGAGTAAACTGAGTGCCGCCCGCGGGTGGTTCATCCCCCGATCACATAGTCACATTATCCCCCATAAGCTCACTGATCAAGTGCCGATAGACTTTGCAAGACTGGTGCGGCGATGACCCTGTTGTCAAATAGATCCTGTATATCATGGCGCAGACGAAAGCAACTATCAGTGTCATGACCGGTTTGTTGATGGTAGGCACAGTACTTAGTCTGGTCATGCTTTGGAGGCCGAGGCTCAAGGGGTCTAAGATGGCCCTTTTCGGCAAGGATCTGGAGCGCCTTAGACAAAGGCATATAAAAGGCGTGGAATACCCTGCGACCGCGAGGTAGATACTTCGAGGTTTGCTGCTTTTGCCGGACGCACTGGCAAAAGGATCGGCAGGTGCTGCCTTGGCCTTCTGATCCTTTCCCGGTACAGAGTTGGGATTGGAGGGAACTGTTCTGGCATGACGAGGCCTATCCCGATTTTCTGCCTGGCTGGAACTCCCCTCGGTTGGAGTGGGGTAAGCATCATCCACAGTTTTAGCCACCACTGCAAATATTTGCTGTTTACTCAATCCTCCGGCTTTCAAAGCCTCGACTGCCCACAGTAGTTGTTTAATGGGATCAGCACCTGTTCCCACTTTGTTCTTACCTCTAGCATCAGCTTGATCGAGGGTTTGGGTTGCTATATCAGAGAGAAACTCGGTTGTTGTGGACACATCATTACTATAGCTTGAGACAACCTCAGGTTGGCTGAGCTCGATCACAATTCGCCCCAGTAGCGGGGGCTCCTCCGGTACGAAATTCCCGGCGTAGGATGTGGTTGGTGGCGAAGCCGACATTCCGTAGGCGAGATCAGCCACAGATCGCTGAAGATCGCCGATCATTCCCATCAATTCAAACGTGGAGGGCTCACGAGCTTGACACAACTGTGGTGTCCAGACCGTGCGCGCGGCAGGCGACCTGGGCGGGTATGGTATTTCAACATTGGTCTCATCCTGCAAGATGTTTCCTTGGTCTAATGCGGCTGCGATAACCACTATTTCCTCCGAACTTTGCATCATCGTAAGTCCGCTGAACTGAACGGTGACTGACGGATCAGATGTCTGTCTTGCCTCAGCAAAGAAGAACACTGGCTATTCTGTACTAAATCTCTGAACTGAAAAAGAAAACACGCAGCATTTCAGCCCAATCAGAACAGACACAAGCATAGCTGAATAACTGTACTTTACTACTGATCACTGTTCCCCAAAATCACTGCCCCAAAAACTGAATCTGATACCCACAGATATCTAATTCCCAAAATACTGAACTGGTGCCCGCAGGCCTGATACCCAAACCTGTAAACTGATACATGCATTCCTGTAGAGACGCACTCTAAAAGCACATAACAAGCAAGTGAGAGCCAAAACATCCCTATGTTGGGGTAGGGTTTCCCTGTCTATTTTGTCAGGAGCTAGGGTTTCACTACGCACACAGCGGTTTCAAACAACCTATAAACGGGTAAGCAACCTGTCCTAGTTTTGAATGGTCACTATGGATTCCGAATATGCACTAGGTCGAATGGTCAAAAGGGTGCCCCGGTAAAATCGGGGTTTGTGTTCCCGTAATGGCAGAGCCCGCAACCGGTCAGCCTTATGGCATGCTTCGCAAAGCGAGCCTCCGGCAAACCGTTCAGGAATAGCATACGGCAAACACGGTGTCCTAGGCGCACCAATGCAAATGTAATGCAAAGAAACACACAAGTATAATCAAAACAAGATATCATGAGTTCGAGTCAAGTTCTCTAAATCCCCAGCAGAGTCGCCAGAAACTGTAGACGCGCCCTTGGGCCTCACTATAGTTCGGACTCAAATTGTCACGGTCTTGTATCTAATCTCGCAGAGTGCAATGCAAGACCGATGAATCATCAAAGAGTCCAAATCCGGCAAATCGTTTTTGAAAACAGATTTTTTGAAAGAAGTGCCAAACATGGACTGCTTTGCCAGATACAGAGTCTCCACCTAAATATTTTATTTTTGGGGAAATTTAGGAAACCCTGACTCGTTGCCTAAGGCCACGTGTCCGTCATCACCAAAGTTGCCTCGGCTCGGGAACTTGGGTACGATTGGGGAAGGTCACTTCGTGAGCACCCCCGCTCGCCCGATCAAAGATCGGCCTCTACTAACCATGATATCGAGTTTTGAAAACATTATGTGCTCTTATTCCAGTTATTAGCCTAGATTTACTACGTGATGCGCGCAGCATACAAGTATAGACCGGGTCGCCTGAATTGGAACAAAACATTTCATGTTTGTTTTTGAAAGATGGTTTGCTACTCGCAAGTAGGCTTAAAAATGCAGATTTTGCCACCCTCGGGTGGGCTTAGAAAAAAGATGGTTTTGCCACTATCTAGTGGGCTTAAGATTCACAGTCGATGAATTGTTCCAATCCAAATAACCCAACCTTCACCCATAGGCATTCAGGCAGTTATATCACATAAGCAGTTAGCCTCATGGCAAGCATGCTATCATGGCAGTCACTCGCACACATGCAAGGATGCTAAAGCATAAACACTCACCGAGTACTCCAAGCCAAAACAGAAGCTATGTTAGAAATCCATGCATGATCTTAACTATGCTGAAATGCCTAATGCAACACAGGCAGGAATGCAACTACAATAGGCTCGGCTATTCTAAAGATGGCATGTGAAATGCTACAACTAACAAGTATTCAACTCGGAATTGAAATACAATGCAGTTAGTATGATGCGCCGAGCCCGGTGCATGCAATACGAATGAATGGATGCAAACATGCTAGCATAAGTATGCTAATTGAAACATGCCATAATCTAACCATCATAAGCTGGTAAATAAAAGGGAGAAAGACGTGGGGTTGGAGGACATACATCACACACACGCACACTTATTACACTTGTGCCCTCACTCGGAGGGTCCGAATAAATAATACAGCCCGAATAAATACAGTCCAAATAAAATACAAAACCCTAATTAATTAACAAATTTAACTAGGAAAGCAGTAAACTAGCACGCAAATCTATGGACCGCCTCAGCTCTGTTCCGAATGATGAATGATGCATGCTTGAGTTGCCTTGCGCGGAAATCCAGTGCGATGCCCCGGTTTGCCTCTGTTTGTAATTAATCCCGGAATGTTGTGCAAAGCTCTTGAAGGATGTTGATCCTTGATTTACTGAAACGGAGAGCAAGAAAGGGGCATGGCAAAGTATTTTCACATATGTATGCTCGCCTCGATCCTCGAGCCATCAATCACGCATCTCGATGCATGATGGTCGAGGAGTTGAATTGCACGACTCGATGTGAAATGAATGCACATGAAAACACAACAAGACCTAAACTCCATCATGGGTAATCCGAAGTGTCGACGACCGGGAATTGAGACACGTTCCGTCACTCGGAGTACAAAACGTCCCTCGTTTCCCGTGCTTGGGCTAACTCATATCCCAAACACAATGCGAATGAGATGGCATACACAATGCGACTAACATACAACCTAGCATACGCAATGCTATGAAATGGCATACACAATGCTCTAACATGCAACCTAGCAGACGCAATGCTATGAAATGGCATACACAATGCTCGATGGACTTACACCAACATGAGTGGACCTCAGCCACACACACATCAGTGGCCATAAGATGAAAATGAGACAACCAAAATGCGTGCACACATGCACGCAAACCGAGGACCGAACCTAAGGCACAACATGCAACTCTAACAAGGCATGGCAAGGATGAAGCATGACATTCAAACATGTAAATTTCAGCACTGAAACATGATGCTAAATGGTCCCGAATCATGCAAATATGTCATACAATGCATGCTATAGGCCCCGAAACTCAAAACTAGGCACATGTATTGAACCATAACCATGCAAAGCAAGCATTATTTGACTATGAAGCACAAAGACAGAGCCAAGGCAGTCCCAAAACATGCACATTACTAGTTTAAAGCATGGCCAAAAAATGCTAACATGATGGGCTAAAACAACATGCAACATTGGCTAGCAAGCATGGTTTACATGGCATGTATATGAAGCATATGAGAACTCATCAAACCAGCCAAAAACGGTGAATAAAACATGTCAAAATATGCCCAAATAACCACTGAAATGTAGCCAACACATGCAAAAATGATGAGTTCCTTTGAAAGGCCATGCGAGGGGTTACTTAACACATACAAGATAGACACTTAGCATGACCAAACCAACTCTGAAAATGAGTTATGGCAGCCCCAAAACCCACCAAATTGGCCCTGAAATCAGTCTAGGAAACATGCAAAGAAAGGTCCCTTTGAAAGGCCTTGAATGGGATTGCTCTACACATGCATCAAAGACATAAAATATGACCAAAGGGGCACCGGACAGAGTCAAGGCAGACCTTAAAACTCACAAAATAAAGCCTGGAATGTGACTTCACAACATACAAAATAGAGCCCCTTTGGAAGGCCAATCATGCTAGTAAAGAAAATGAGGGGTGAGAGGGTCACCCCTCTATGATTTCAAAGCTCAAAACCTCATCAAAGCCACTAAAAATCCACTGGATTTCAGTGGCTAAGAGGCCAAAACAAGGCCAATGCAAATGCTCAAATGCATGGCTCAAAGCATGTGGAAATGAAGCATGCAAGGAAAGAGATGACTCCAAACAGAAAAGTGACCTCAAACAAACTTAAAGAGGAGGTCAAAACAAGACTTTTTCCAGTTTATAACAAATCTCGAAAATGTTCACAAGTAAGCTAAAATAGGATGCAAAATAGGCCTACAAAGAGGGATAAAGCATACAAGGATGTAGGAGACCTCAAACAGAAAAGTGTCCTTATACAATCTTCAAGAGGAGCTCAAAATATGACACTTTTCAGTTTATGACAAAGTCCAGAAATGCTTGCAAATAAGGCTAACCAATGGAGCAAAAAAATGCAAGTTTAAGGGAAATAGGTACTTACCCTTGAAGAGCAGCAAAATAGGAGCTTTTGGACCAAGTTGGTTAACCTTCAACCCTTGAAAATCAGTCCCAAAGTGCTGGAATGGATGATGGAGGTGGTAGGCTAAGGGTTGTAGTGTAAAATGGCCAAGAATATTAGGGTTTGAAGGCTTGAAGTATAGAGATAGAGGGAATTGTATGTATGCTCCAGCCAAAACTTTCTAACCCTTGCAAAATGAGATGGAGGGTTGGTTATATAGAGGGAGAAGGTCATAGCTTCTTGGAGAAGCCTCAAAGGGGGGTCAAAGCTTCTAAAAGAAGCTTGACCAAAAGGGTCAAGCTTCCTCAAGAAGCTTGACCAAAGGGTCAAACTTCCTTTGGAAGCTAAGCAAAGGGTGCAAAACCACCTTTAAAATGATCAAAACAAGGACAAAACCCTCGGACAGTGGGTCAAGTGCAAAACAGCTGGCACAGCTGGAACACACTCACAGAGGCAAGACTGGCCGACCAGCTCAAAAGGTTCAAGGTGGTCGGCCGACCACCTCCTCTGGTTGGCTGACCAAGGGTCAAAAGGTTCAAGGAGAATTGCTGGTCGGCCTACCCAGAAAGGTGGCCTCCCAGATGAGTAGAATACAGCTGTATGGAGAAAAATCAGAAAATGTGACCCAGGAGGGAGAAAAATCATCTTTTTAGAGGGGTTCAAAAGGGTCAAGAAGAATTACTGGTCGGCCTACCCATATTGGTGGCCTCCCAGATGAGCACAACACAATGGTGGTGTGAAAAACCAGAAATTGTGGCTCAAAAGTAAGAAAAACCAACTTTCTGTCAGAAAAATCGACTTTAGGAGAGAGAAAATGAGAAAACTGGTTTTTTAGGGGAAAATGTGGCCTCCCACCATCCTACCATCTCCCTAGTAATGAAAATAGGGTCCCTACCAAAAATGGACCAAGACGGATGCAAAACGAAGGTTCGGGGGCCAACGCGCAGTCTGGGGCCCCGAAAACAAGCTGTTAAGCACCGGAGGTGGCGTACGACCACGAAGGTGGTCTCCCGGGCCACAGTGTCCCTCTAAGGAGAGGAAACAAGGTGTGTGCCAAAAACCGGAGCAAACGGAGGTAATTAGGCGGTCCCGAACTGAGGCACACGGCCGACGGCTCCGAAAACCGGAAACTGGCCTCCAAGCGGGAAAAATGACCTACGACTACGAAACGTAGCCTACGGCCACTGAGAGATAGTCTACGAGACCTCCCCCTCCCTTTGGGAAGAGAAAACAGAGAAAACGGGACTTGGTTCGCAAACCAAGGCAAAGCACAAAAGAGCCCCGAAGTCCGGAGGCAAGGCTCGCAGCCGAGACTCTGAAACCTCAGAACGAGCACGATATGCAACATCACCGAGCGCTCAGTTGGTGACGTCTGAGTCTTAAGGCCGATCAAAAATGGGGTGTCTACACCACCTTATAAGTGTACTGGCCCCCTCCACCTTGTATGAGGCATTTTCTCTTGAGGAAGAACAAAATTGTGAGGGAGGAATGACAAGATCCATCCCTCAACCCCAAAGTGGGCAATATCTGTAGGGGCGTGAGAGGACAGGCACGCAAATTTGGCACTGACCCAATACGCTGGGGGTTATGATGAGGACAATGTCCCATATTGCCTGGGAGTCAACTTGACATAAATGTAAGTTCTATTAAAAAAAAATCAACTAGCCAAAGGTACATTATGAAATAGCATTGTATTGTACAATATGTCAAATTTAATCCAAAGTATACTGCACTATTGAAATAAATATTTGTTATTATAGTTTTAACATTGTTACATCTAAATATTACAACACTAAACCTAAAATTGCTATCAAGCCTTATTCGGACTTGTAACAAATAGAGCACAAATTTCAAATGCAAACTACTTTGGTAAAGTCCTCTAGAGTATCTTTTAAAAAGCTCATGAAATAATTTATGATCATGCCAAGGATGATCAAGTCAACCTCCCTAAATTAAGAAGTTATGTTGGTCTTGACGTATGATTATGCGGTGCTCTAAGTGTACTGTGATTGATGAAAGAGATGAAATTTGTGATATTATGTTAGTTCGTAAAGAACAACATGAGGTATAGTGATTGGTGAGAAGTATTGCCACATAACACTCTAGGCCACCAAATAATTTTCTCTAATGATGTGTTTAGTTAGAGGATTTGAGGAGAGATTTGGAAAGAAAAATAAAAAATATAGGTGAAATGTAAATAAAATATATTCAAATTTCACCTAATTTCACACACCTTTTCTTTTCCCTTTTCAAGTCACTTTTTAAATTTTTTAACCAAACACTGCATAAGTCCTCCATGATCTATCTCCACGATAATCTTATGAAAGATTAATTAATCGTCGTCGTCATCGTCATCGTCATCGTCATCACCAAGTGAGGCTGATTCATGTACCCTGGTCTTGGATGATAATAGAGAAGATCCCATGACAATGACATGGAAGAAAAATGGCATAGATTCACAGAAAATGTGAAATTTTTTCTCGTAGAAAATGTGGGTAGTGGCAGAGTTAGGAATGTCTGACCTGTAGAATTTATCATTTAGCAGTGACAGAGTTAAGAAATTAAAAAATATAGGTGAAATGTAAATAAAATATATTCAAATTTTACTTAATTTCACATATTTTTTTCTTTTTCCTTTTCAAGTCACTTTTTAAATTTTTTAACCAAACACAGCATAAATCCTTCATGATCTATCTCCAAGATAATCTTATGAAAGATTAATTAATCGTGGTCATCATCATCACTGTCACCAAGTGAGGCTGATTCATGTACCCTGGTCTTGGATGATAATAGAGAAGATCCCATGACAATGACATGAAAGAAAAATGGCATAGATTCACAGAAAATGTGAAATTTTTTATCAAAGAAAATGTGGGCAGCGGCAGAGTTAAGAATGTCTAACCTGTAGAATTTATCATTTAGCAGTGACAGAGTTAAGAATTTAAATTAGAGGAGATATTTATCAATTATAATATTAAAATTTTTTATAAAAATATTTTACATAAATTTTTACGATTGACTTCAAAAAAAATAAAAAAAATTAACTAGTGTAGTACGGACAATATAAATAAAGTCATGAATATAAGTTTTAAAATAAATTATATAATGATAAAATAATTTTTTATATACAAAATTTGAGTAAACATTTAATGTAATAGTAATACCACGTCATTATTGACATGTGATATTACCAATCAATAGTAAATAAACATATGGAGAATAAACTCTACATGTCAAATGTAACTAACAATCCAATAAATTTTATATCTTCATTGAGATTAATTATATTTGTATGTCAATAATGATAGACCATTATATTGAAATTTTTATCGATAATAATATGACTTATTATAATCTCTTTATTTTCAATTAAAACAATTATTATTATTTTCATAATTTTAAAAATGTCATTGACATTTCACTCTAAATAATATTTTTATAAATTTTTTATTTAAAATATTTTATTTATATTTAAAAAAAAATTTCAAAACCCAAGGGGAGCACGTGACCTCCTGAGTCCTATATGCCTCCGCCACTGAACATGGGTCGCTTTTTATATAAAAATCATATGTATGCTTAGATTTATTTTAAACAAAAGTTATACCCTAATTCGTCATAAGCAATTAGTTTACATAGTTTGTCACATGATCATGTGTTTATTTTTAATAATAAAAAAGGCATAATCATCTTGATTAGAAAATAGTGATAAAATAATTGTGTTTTTGTATTCTAACGAGACAAAATTACTAGATTTATTTATTTTTTCTTCTTATAAATTTTTATTTTAATTTTTAATCATCGCCCCGTGTGGTCATCTGAATTGAGGAGAATTCGAATGCGACAATGCTACGTAGCTCAAATTTTGTGGCTCAAAAGTGGCTCAAATGGCCAAAACGACGTCGTTTTGAGTACAGAACAACATAAAAATGGCCAAAACGACGTCGTTTTGAGTACAGAACAACATAAAAATGGCCAAAACGACGTCGTTTTAGCCATTTGAGCCACAAAATTTGAGTTACGAGACATTTTTTATTCGCATATTTTCTCTTTTGTATCATTCATTGACTTTTATTGACTTAAAAAGTGATTTTTTTACTTTGAATTTACATTTTTAGGGTGTCGTAAAAAAAATCTTACGCAAGATGAGTATTCGATTATAAATATAAAAAAATAATAATAAAAAAAAAAAGGAAATAAAGCATCCTCATTTACCACATGCCATCCAAACGGTGGAGATAGTGATGCTTTGCTATAAGTTATATCTTCATTGGTTGTTTTAAGAACTCATTTAGATGATATTTTAGACAACTTGCATGACATTCAGCACCACACCGACCATGCTCACCTAACTTACTTGACTAGTACTGTCTGTTGAATTGACGCAAGAAAAAAAAGATTTATTTTTTAATTTTTTTTTGCCAGAAATTGATATTAAGTTAGTATAATGATATGTGTTGCAAAAAATAAAATAATATATATATATATGAGTTGTAGCAATTTGAATATGAAAAAATGAGTCACATAATTTTAAATTAGCGTCAATATTGACACCAATTTCAGTATTCATATTATGTATATATATATATTTACATATTACATAGACAAATGAGTGTCACCGAAATACAATAAAATTATACAATTCTCATAACTACAATCAAACGGGCAAGTTATTTAGCAATTTTGGAGCAACCTTTCACACTATTCATATTGTGACATTTGTTTAGGTATCTTTACAAAATTAGGGGTAACATTTATTTTACCCCCTTGTGATATGAGTATGGAATATTTTATCCTCTTATTGTTCAAATATATATAGAGACGCTCTCTGTAATTTTGGATTATATTGCAACCGTTATCTTTTTCGTCCAAGACCTATTTTGGAAAACGCCCTTTTTGTGTATGGGTGTGTGTTTGTGGCTTTTTGGCTTATTATGAAAAAAAAGTTCAAAAAAATAGAAATATGATATGACTTAAATAAGCCAATAAGTTAATAAGTTGACTTTTTTTTTTTCCTTTCCAAAAAAGACAAATGGTGTAATACATTTGCTAATTTTGAGAGTGGGCATAAAATTTTCGAGAAATTAAAGTGAAATCACAATGTAAAAGACATTTCTATCCTTCATCTTCATCCTCTACGTACCTTCAACTCTAGAAACTAATTCTGTGAATAATTTGCACCAAGCTTCTTTCCAGCAGCCACCCATCCCTCTTCCCCAACCACCCTTCCACCACTTCTCTCCTCTCCTCCCTCCAACCACTACTGCTGCCAACACATTCACTGAATTCCAAAGACAATGATATCTAATATATTTATTGGAGAATTTTGAAAGAATTTGAGTCCTCCTGATCATCAATAAAATGGTTGATGAAGAAATTGTTTAATTCTCTCTCTCTCTCTAGAATCTATTTTTGAATACAGAAAAATCATGGGCCTTCTCAGACAATCATGTGCAAAACTCCCACATATCACCAGAAAATCCAATTCATAGAGAGCCAACATAGCTTCATTTGCCTTCGATGTGAGATTTGCCACCGACACAATGTCATAGGCATGTTGCTTAAAGCAACTTGCTTTCACATGTAATTTCAAAATCCATGTACAGAGCTAAACTATGTATAGATATATCAGTATACATATTATATTACTCTTATGCTATTTTCTTGGTGTGTATTCACATAAGTTTTATGCTATGTTTTTAATTTTCTTTATTTTAAATAAGATTAATTTGTGTATATTTTTTTATCCATTCAAATTCATGGTTGTGATTGGGTAAAATATAATAGTGATTGATGGTTTTATTTTCCGTTAACAATGGAAGAAAGAAAATAATGAGGGTATAAATGTCTTTTTATTCTTTTTGTTACGGTGGGAGAGCTTCTATTTGCACATCCCTATTCCTCTCTTTGCACACACTTAATAATAATTATTTTTATTATAATTTTATTTTCAAGTGAAATTACTATTATGGACATCAAATAAACACATTCGGAAGTTGAATGTCCAAAAAATGAAAAAAAATCGGAATTCTACTTCCGAACAAGTTGTTTATTTTTGGAATACTACTTCTGAACCAATTGTTTATTTTTAGAATGCTACTTCCGAACCAACTGTTTATTTTCGGAATGCAACTTCCGAACCAATTGTTTATTTTCGGAATGCTACTTCCGAACCAATTATTTATTGAAAAAGATGTATATAGAGTGTAATAGGTGTGTGAAAATAGAAGCTTCCCGGAGTTGGTTGTGTACTTTAATCCAAAATTGTGTGGGGGCATTTGCATATTTTTAAATGATAGGGAAATAAAATGCTCCGAGACAATATTACAAAGGATAAAATGAATTTTATTAAAAAATTAGTACAAAAGCGATGGATTCCATGATTTAGGACAATAAAAATAAAGTGTCTTCGAAATACATAAAAATCAAATTAACAGACCACATAAACTTGTTAGAGGACCGTCTTATAATCTACCAACGCGGAGGATTCTTGGTTCATAATCATACTTGGCCAAGTTTGTGTATTTTATTTTTTTTTTTGGTAGTTAAGAAGTGATAACGGGGCAATTAGCGTCAAAAAGACTCCCACCTGCTCTGCCCTCAAATTCTTAGGAGGAGTCCATTTTTCTCTTGATAGACCCCCCTTCTCTCTCTCTCTCTCTTTCTCTCTCTCTCACACACACACACACACACACACACACACACACTATATATATACATCTTAACTACCATTTGGAATTGCAGAGACTGATAGAAATAACAAGAGAAATGGGGGTGAGCACACGTGAGGGAGTGATCCCAGCCAAGGGCGGAGCTCAAAAGACTCTGGTGAACCCAATTGATGGAGTGGTTGGAACCAAGACTGAGCCAAAGTTCATCAAACCCAAGATTAGTGGGGGCTTGATTTATCCACCAAAGAGGAAGCTGGTAAAGAAATTGATGTGGGATTGCATGGTCCAAGCCATATCTTCTTGTTTCTATCCTAATCCTCCCTATTCCTTTTAATTCACCCTCCCCATCAACCATACTTGCAACAACAAGAAAAAGAAAATCTTTCCGGCCTAAACCACCCTCCAAAATCCAATTCCTCGTGATTGTTCATACTCAACTCTGGCATGGAACGAGATTTTCTGTTATCCTGACTAAAAATTATTCACAGTTATTGAATTATATATGTTTCGAAATTCTCATATCATCTTACTATTATAAGTAACTAGAATATGAGACAGATGGATTTGAAGAGCACATATCCTTAAATCTTTTCTAGTCATCGTGGCACCTTTATTATCATTGTGAGTGCCATGGTTCTTGGTCACCTATGTAACTATGTTACTGTCTGTTTTTTATCTTTTGTTGTTGACTTGAGTAGTGGGTGGATTTATTGTTTTTTAGTCGATGAAGACTAATCCAAAAAGATAATACGGAAAAGAAAAAACAAATGAAATTGTGAGTGAGCTTGAATTTCTTTTCAATTCAAATTGAACCAAAGGCAAATTGGAAATTTTCTTTGAGGGCTTCGCTTTCATCCTATTTTGGGTATACACAATTTCCCAATGGTGTGAAACTGAACATAGAAAACCCTTTCCATTTGGACACTTGGAGTGGCCAATCCAAGAGAGTTCATCATAAAATCCAGGTTCATTTGTTACAACGTTAAAACCAAGCTATTTACAAACATTTCTTGGTATGATGTTGGCAGATTAAAAAGTTAAATTATTATTAATTGGCATCTGATACTTTCTCACAATCTCAACACTTGAATCTCAGCCTTGGAAATCAAGGGGTGCAAACAAAGTTATGGATACAGAAGATTAAGAATTTAGCTTCTGCATATCTTTTCCTATACTTTTTATATAGGGTTTGGCTTCTCTCCAGACCACCAATTGAAGAGTGCTGTTGGGCCAATAAGAGTCCATCACGAGTCCTGTTTTGATAATCTGAACCGTCCAATATGTAGAACTTGTTGAATAATATATACCTGTAAACAATCACGTTGATCGGATATCAATAGCTACGTGATCCAATCAGTTTTATATTTAAAAAAAAAATGGACGGTGAAAAAATAACGGTTGATAAAAATCTGATGCGATGAAATAGTTATCGATATCCGATCAACATAAATTTTTACAATCATATAGTACTCGATGAGTTCTACACATTAAACGATTTGGATTAACTAAACAAGACCCATGATGGGCTTCCACAAGTCCAATAACACCCTTCAGTCTGATTATGGACACGAAGGAAGCCAATCCCTTTTATATATCAATCAGTAAAAGAATAATTACAAATATAATAAATATTATGACAAATTAGATAATTAAAATCCAACAATATAAAACTCACCAAGCTCAACTACCACCTCAATAAACGGGCTGCTGTATGCCAGTTCTTTATTTATACAAACGGTTTTTATTACATAAATGCACATGGGAAGTAAAGCAAAAAAGTGAAATACATCTAGTAATAAATAACATTTCCTCCTAAAGAAATGGCCCAAAAACTACATACACCCCCACACTAGTAAGAAATAAACATCATAAAAATCAAACTCCTCTCTATATGAGTTGAATTCGCAACTTGACACTACAAAGTAATGCTATACAACAATTAGGTCAAAGGCCTTTATTGAATTAAATAAGATAA
The DNA here is from genome assembly GCA_030407325.1 of Camellia japonica. NCBI lineage: Eukaryota > Viridiplantae > Streptophyta > Magnoliopsida > Ericales > Theaceae > Camellia > Camellia japonica. Next base: position 86,647,679 of record JAPPVO010000036.1, read on the forward strand.
AAAAAAGTTACAAACATAGAAAATATGCACAAAAAATAGTGTACGATTCCATATTTAAATTTGGATAAATTACACTGAAATCTCTTGAGATTTTGGTTTAATACAAATCATTCATGATGTTTGGGAAATTACATTTTCACCCCTGTGATTAATGGTCTCGTTTCACAAACTCCTTATTTATATAAAAGGCAACAATTACTAATAGAAAAACAGAGGAATTATATTTTAAAAAAAAAAAAAAAGTAAAATAAAGCAAAGCAAAGCAAAGAGGGAACCAAAAAAAAAAAAAAGAAAGAAGAAGAGTAAAGCAAAAGAGAAATTGTATGAATTCAATGTCTTTTTTATACTAACTTTAATTCTGTCTAAATAATTACAATAACAGGGAGTCAATGTAATTTCTCAAATATCAAGAGGTGATGTATATTAAACTCAAACCTTAGGGGTGTAAATGTAATTTATATTTTGTGTAGTGTTGTTAGCCGCACTTAAAAAAAAAAACAAAAGTAAGGGTAAATTTCAAATACATCCTCTGAGATTTTATTAAAATACGAATCGTTCTCCGTAGTTTTGAAAATTACATTCCATCCACTGAGATTTTTAATTTCATAACAAATCGCCCATTTTATAAATAAATCATCAAATCAATTAATAGTTTTTAATGATATTAAAAATATGTTTGAATTAATAATTTAGGTAATTTTATTGTTGCATAAGATAGCAATTATGAATTTTATTTTTTTAGTTAATTCTGTTAAATAAAAAATTCTAATAAGGGGATATTTGTAATTTTTCAAACCATAAGGAGCAATCTATATTTTAAGCAAGCCTTAGGAGTGTATTTTTAATTTACCCTAAGAGTAAATTGGAGCCACACATTTAATTTTGAGTTAATTACCTAAAAGTACTATTTATAAATGTTATGGTAGTTCAGGTCATATCTAATATTTTTTTTAACCAATAAGTCCAATTTAGTAAAACTGAGAATATTATCAGTTTTTTTTCCAATTTTTGAAACTAAGAACATTATCAATTTTGCATAATAATATTCCAGATAATTATTTCACTAATTGATAAAAAAAAATAATACATGAGATTAAACGTTTTTGTCTTTCTACTTATTAGCTTGATTCAACTATCAAATAAAACCAATAACATTATCAGTTTTTTTTTTAGTTTAAAAACTGAAAACATTATAAATCTTTTCATTTTAAGTTTAATTTTTTTTTTTGCACATCAATGTTCCATCATCATGCTTCTTTATAGATACAAAATTTTCAGTTTTGCACAAAAATAATTCAAATTTTTCAAAAAAAAATTTAGTTTATTTTTTGTACATAATTTTTTTTTTTTTTTTAGTTTTTTTCAATTTGAAAGTTGATGTTTTAAAATTTTGAAAATCAAAATAAATGTCAAATCATCATGTTCCTTTATAGATAATTATAAATGATGAACAATTATTATTTGAATAACAATTCCGACTATTACAAATTTAATGAGACTTGAGGTCCAAAATTTTTTAATTAAAACTTAATGAAAAATATAAATTAATAAATTAAAATTTGTGCGTAAATGCTCCTTTAATTTTCTCTAACAATTTTTTTTTTTGGCTCACATCTAAATCTATAATCGTTGGCAAGTAATAGTTTGACTCTTCCCACTAGTGTATGGATTTATTTTTTTAATTTTATTTGAGATTTCTTGCTCCAACTTTAGAAGTTTTATACTATGTAATTGTGATTTATATTGTAATTAGTTATTTACCGTGATTTATATTGTAATTAATTATTTACCGTGCCTCATTGTAATTGAGATATATAATTTAATAATAAAATATAAAAAAATTTACTGAATTAGCCATCAGATTTGTTAAGTCAAAATTGGGAATTGTAAATAGACATAGCCACTGCAGAAATTTCCAAATGCAAACTGCTAAATAAAATCCTCTACAGTCTCTCCAAGTTTTATCCGATTGAAAGATTTGATGACGCCAAGGATGATGAAATCAGTCTCTCCAAGTTGTTCATGATGCGTAATGCTAAACACCTTAAATTTTTTACTAAAAATTTCGCTAAATATTTTACATGGAGTGGAACCCAAATAATATGAATCTCATGTGAATCTGTGAAATATTTAATAAAATTTTTCATTAAATATTTCACATGGAGTGAAACTCAAATAATATAAATCTTATGTGAATCCATAAAATATTTAATAAAATTTTTAATAGAATTTATGAGATCATTGACATTCTTATTCCACGGATTTTCCGACTCCATGGTATCTTAGAAAGACTAATAATTATACGTCACCATTGTCCTCATCATCATCTTCACCGAGTAGTCCAAGAAATTCATCATGACTTTTTACCGAAAAAACAACATTATCTGCTCAAAATATTTAAAATTTTAACCATGCAAATCATTGAGAATGACCCAAAATGGGTCCAAAAATCACTAAACTGGGCTCCCTTTTATTATATTTTACATCCTAAGCTTCTTGATATTAAAATTTTATAAAATAAAAAGTATATAATATTTTCATAATAGTTAAAGATCCTTAATATTTTTACAGAAAAAATTTGAATTAGAAAAATTTTACCCGACTCAGGCCTCATTTGAGAACATGCTTTTTTAGTAACTTTTTGACTTTTTAGCTAAAATATGATATAAAAAAACCTAGTATGTTTGAGATAACTTTTTGATTTTTTACAAAAAAAAATATGCAAAAAGTAGAGAGAAGAGGGAATTTTTGACTTTTTGGTATAGTTGTTGGTTTTTTTATTTTTTTTTAGTGACTTTTTGACTAAAAAAAGCCACTTGCCAAACAAGGCCTCAAAGAAATTTCATCTCAACTCAAAGAAATTTTAATTTCATAGAGAAATTTGAGTCGAGGTGAAAATTTCTCTACGTTAGACAAAATTTCTCTAAATTGAATTTTTGCCTCAACTTTCAACGAAATTTCTCTATGAAAATTGAAATTTCTACAAAATACAATTTTGTTATGTATTTATCCCTTATTTTGCTAGAGAGAGAATTTTTAGATGTACCTTTTATGTTTGTGGAATAATCAATTGATATTGGTAATAATATTGAAAATTTTATCAAAATGAAAAATGATAAATAATTAAAACATTTTGATTTTTGTTTGTGAATTTTGATTTATTTTTTATTTTTTATTTTTGGAATATAACGTGAGAAGTATAAAGAGTTGAATATGTTTTTAAGATAATTTTTACAATGATAATTTTATTAAAAGTTAGAATAAAACTTATTTATAAGATTCACTCGTAATTGTTCCAAATAATTATCACTCGACGTGTATGACAATGACAATTTGGACAATGTCAACACGTCACAAAAACTCCAAGATAAGTGGCCGAGTGGTAAAATTTGAGGATAAAATCTACAAGTTTTGAGTTCGAGCCACACCTTAGGGTCACTGGAAGTTTGTCTGGTCGTTAATTTCAAGGTTCCGAGATTAATCGAGGTGCGCATAAACTAATCCGGACACCCAGTTATCCAAAAAAACAAAAAAAATGTGAACATGTCAAAAAATAAATAAAAAACTAGGCCATGTGGCCCTTGTGTCCCAAGCTGCCCCTGTCACTAGAGAAGTTATTTGGTGATTTTGACAAATTATTTTATAATTTGTCATGTTGTCTTTTAAAAATTAACATAAAATCATAATTCTTACTGTTTCAATTGATAAAAAAAATTGAGAACAACAAGAATTTATTAGTATCATACTATAATTTTCCCACTCTAAAAAAAGAAAATTACTATAATTTTCGCTTCACTTGTCACTGTTGCAAAATTCTCCCTCCTTTTCTGCGCTGCCACAGCCTCATAATTTACTGATCCAATTTTTCCTATATGTTGATCAATTTATTGTGATAGGAACTGCCCATATTGCAACCATGGTTTAGTAAAAGTCATGAATTAAGAGAAAGAAGAGAAAATCAACAAGGGAGTGTCATTTGAAACTTGGACACATCATTAAACTACAGGCCTTTGGTTGGGGTTGTGTGTTTAATAGCTATGTTAAAGTCTAAGAATTTTTGGTCAGAACATTGTCGAAAAATAAATAATGTATGATTAAGATTGATTTGTGAACTTCACCAACAAAAGTTGAATTTAGACTACAAAATCAATTTATGTAGAAATTTCTGAACAGAAATTCTAAGTGCCTATCATTTATGGTGTGTTTAATGTTGTTACTTTCGCTTTCTTGCTATTAACAATAAATTGCATGTTGTTGTTCTTTATTTTGCATCTTCTTGGGCTTTATTTTTGTTTCCCTCAAAATTTTGGAAAATATTAGCCCTATATAATTTTGAACATTTATATATGGAATTACTAGTTTGGTCCCTCCAAAATTTAATCCATTTTATCTAATTCCTCCAAAATCTAAAAAATTTTGATTGACACCCTCTAAGCAAAATTCATCACCACTAGCTAGAGAATAAGTAGGTATTTGGCATGCACTAAAAAAGTGTACTTTTTTTTAACATACATATGCTTAATTGGTCATATCAATCAACATCTCCTCTACTTTTATATCCACTATTTCTATTTTTCTACACATTTTTGTTTATAAAAAATTAAAAAGTGCACTTATTTAGAACATCTCAAACCACCCTAAGATTTTCTTAAGTTGCAGTTTGTAATTTTTTTTCAACTTATTTGAAATTTTTATATATATTGGCCAAAATAGTTTCATCTCTTTTGTTTTAATAATCGGAAAAATATTATTTTAATGGGAAGTAGATAAAATAATATCAAATTAATGAAAAGCTTTACAACACTAAATAAAAACAACAATGATTGGTGGCCCGAAAAATCATGGCTCGAATGACTCGAAACATCCAAAACGAAGAGTATAAAACGACGTCATTTTGAGTATAAAACGATGTCATTTTGACACATTCGAGCCCTCGAGCCACAAAAATTCGGGCCACCAAACATTTTCCAAATAAAAATTCATAAATTTTACCATTGAATTGATATTATTTTTTGAACTTCCCATTAAAATGATATTTTTCCTTAATAATATCTTTGGAGAGTACCTTCAATATTTGCACAACAAAAAGTTAAGTGATAATGTATTGAAGTTAATAATCTAAAAAGTTATAATAATAAAAACTAATTATAAGTGATATTGAATGGAGCTATGTCTATTCATTATTACAGTTTACTGGTAAATTAAAATCTTATTTATATATAACATAAAAAAGTCTGGATTAAATTTTTGTTTGTGGAGTTTGATAATTGAAATGTGACGTACCAACCATGCTTCTTTCCAAAAAAGAACATGCTTCTTCGTGGCAACGTCAGAATACTTTTTTTTAACATTTTTCAAAATCAAACTTTTTCCTTAAAAAACAAAAAACAAAAATATTATTTGTGCAACCCCACCTCAAAAGCATTGTGACATCAAATCATACTTGCAATGAAAATTCAATCTTTGCTGTGTCTTCTAATTAATCACCGAAACCGTTTGTGTGTTTTTGAGTCAGTAGTGATAAGTCAGTGGATTAATTATTGATAGGTCTTAATAATTAAATTTAATTCTCATCAAGTTCTGTTAAAAATAACTCCTAATAAAATCGTCGTTAAATAATTTTTTGTGACGATTGTTTACATATGTCACTAAAAGTTAATAATTAATGACTTTTTTTGTTACGATTTTTATAAATTGCCCACGAACCTTACAAATAGTGACATTTTTTTATGATGAGTTTTTTAAATCATCGCTGAAAATTAAAAATTAGTAACTTTTTTTGCGACACTTTTTAAACTATTACTAAAATTTATAATTAATGACATTTTTTAACAATTTTCAAATTGTCGCTGAAAATGAACAATTAGGGATTTTTTTTAATAATATTTGGATGAAAAACATCATTAATTATTATAGAACATATTAAATAATAAATCCACTTATTAAGAACTACACGTAATTCCTTTGTAATTAATTATGTGTTGATAATATTTTTGTTTGTGAATAATAATAATGGCATAATCCCGTGATTGCTTTGAGTGGAAATGTTTATGGCAAACGTGACACATATCAAATATTGAGATTTATAATTAAACAAAAAAATATTATAAGATAAATTTATGACTAAAAAAAGGTAGTTTATATTTTCGGTACTACAATTTTTACTCAAGTTTTATTTTACTTTCATATTTATAAATTGTAATAATTAAGATTTCAAACTTGTGTTTTATTGTGATGCTCACATCAATCAACATTCAAATTTCTCGAAGTGAGTATGAATTTTTATTTCTCTCAGCGAAAGTTATTTTTTATTTTTTTTTTCAGTTTAGATGGACAGTGCAGTGTTTTTTTTGTCTATGATTGTGTTTAATAGTTAGCAGTAAATTTCTCTGTGATTTTTTTTGAATTCATTAAGTTTTTTATGATTTTGTTTTTGTTATCTTGAAGGTGAATATAAAGTTTGTAAATGTCTCTGGACTTTTATTTGAGTCTAGAGAAAATTATAAGTTTCTTATTATAATCCAGAGAAAATTATAATTATTAGAAATTTCTCTAGACTTTATGTTGTTCTTGTGAAGTGTTTTTATATTGAACAAATTATTTTTTTTGTTTTTTCTTTCAGTTTCGATGGACAGTACAGTGTTGTTGTTGTGCAAATATGGGAATGAAACTATTATCATTAATGTTTCATGCAAATTGAATTTTGAGGAATTAGTTGGCATTTTGTATAAAACATGAGAGAATTTGAAACTTAAGACGATGTGTATTTCATATTCTATTGTGGGTCATCCGAATTGTATGATTCAAAATAATATTGATTTTCTAAATATGTTGAGGGTTGTTTGTGCACGTGGTGTTGATATAGTTCATGTTTCAGTTATTAAGTGTAGTACTTCTGATCAAGAGGATGAAGTGGGGTCTAATCGGGTAAATGTTGTGCATGGTGAATGTGATAGACTGGTGGATATTAAAAGGAATTCACTCTCTAAGTTTTGTTCTCACCAAGAAAATGTGTTATTGTCAACTGGTTGGTGAAATAATATTACGAGTGTTTGACAAAAGTTTGAGGGTGGTGTGATTGAGTTCCGTACTTTTTTATGCAAGTATGCTATTGAGTTTAGTTTTCAGTTTACGTATGTTAAAAATGACAAGCTGAGGGTTACGACATAATATGCATATAAGAAATCAAGGGGATGTATGTGGCATGTACATTGCTTTACATAAGAACTTTGAACAATGAATATACGTGTGGTGTGGCGGTTCGTACTAGTAAACATGCTAGGATGACTTCCAGCATAGTTTTCTAGGCTGATACTTAAAGAGGTAAGTGCAAACCTCTAACTTGTCCAGTGGATGTTGTCAAAGAAATAAAAGACAAGTATGGGGTCTCAATCAGTTACAACTATGGTTGGTTGGGGGTTGAAAAAGCAAAATGTAGTACATATAAGGATTCTTGTCTGTCATTTGATCAATTACGGTGGTATTTTGATGAGACATTGAAGAACAATCCAAGTAGTCGTTTTTAGTTAGATTTTGAAGATAACAAGCGTTTTAAAAGAGTGTTTGTAGTTTTTCATGCATGCATTGCTGGTTTCAAATATTGTCGGTTGTTACCGTTTCTTAATGGAACATTTTTGAAAAGCCGATACAAAGGAGTTATGCTTGCTGCGATGGGAAAATATGTGAATGAAGATAATTGTAAATATATCTAATTTTATCTAAGTATGTGAATTTTCTATACATGTAGAAATTGAGTGAATGTAATTTTTCTCTGACACTTAAAATTTTCTCTGATTTTGGCCACTGTGTGAATTTTCTCTGGATTTTGGTCAGTGTATGAATTTTCTCTGGATGTTGTCATGGTGTGAATTTTATCTGTGGTTTAATTTTCTCTAGATATTGTTATTGTGTGAATTTTCTTTGTAGTTGGTCACTAAGTGAATTTTCTCTAGATGTTGCCAATGCGTGAATTTTCTCTAGAGTTTGGTCACTAAGTGAATTTTCTCTAGAGGTTGCCATTATATGAATTTTCTCTAGATTTAGCCATTGTATGAAGTTTTTTTGGATGTTGGCGGTGTTAAATTTCTCTGGTTGTTTATTGTTCTAATTTTCTCTGCATGTATATATCTAATATGCTTGTTCCTATTTGTTTTGTAGGTTTTTTTCCTATAACTTTTGTCGTTGTTGATACTGAGAATAATGACAATTGATGTTGCTTCCTTGAACATTTATGTGAAGTATTGGGATCGGAGAGGGTGATAAGTTTCATATCAGATCGACATTGTGGTATTGTGGAAAGAATTGCTAGGTTTTCCCCTAATTGTTATCATGGATTTTGTCTTGAACATCTAAAGAGAAATTTGAGAGATAGGTTATCATGTGGAAATAAAAATTTGGTTAAGGAGACGATTGTGTCCAAATTTTCAGAATGTGCATATGCGCCAACAAAGGCATCATTCCATTTCAAGTTAAATGAATTAAAAAGTGAGAGATGAGACATTGTGAGTGTTTTCTTGAGAAGTTTACTATATGAAATGGGTATCCATGTTAACATGCTATTGCTGCAATTTTTAGGAGTGGAAAGAATTTGAATTCATTTGTTGAACCATTTTTTCATGTTGATATGCATCGTCAAGCATACTCGTTTTCGATTGGCCCAGTTCCAACTGTTGAAAAACCTGTGTGTAGCAATAATGACGCTATGATTTTACCTCCATTACGTAAGAGACCAGCTGGGAGGCCAAAGCAGAACAGAATTGGGTTATTAAGTGTAGTCGATGTTAAAGTATTAGTCGCCATAATAGGAGGACATGCAAGGAACCTTTGTTAAATAGTTGAGGATAATACATTTTATTGGTTGAATAATACATTTGATGATTACTTTGTGTATGTTGTTTTGTGAAATGTATTTTTTTAACAGTGTGTATATAATAATACCAGTCAAATTCATCTAGAGAAAATTTCCAATAGCAGTGAAAATTACTTTTTGTATTATAGTTTTAAAAACATACTTTGGGAGTGCCTTTATAATACCAGTCGAATTCATTTAGAGAAAATTTTCAATTGAAGAGAAATTTACTATGGGCATTGTTTTTGTTGAAATGTGTATTGTGTTTTGTGAGATCAAATTCATTCAGAGAAATTTGACAATAACAGAGAAAATTACAGTGTGCATTGTGTTTGTTGATACATACTATAGGCAGTGTATTTATAATACCAGTCAAATTTATCTAGAGAAATTTGTCACTAGTAGAGAAAATTATTTGTGCATTGTGTTTTGAAGCTTCAAATTCATCCAGAGAAATTTGCCAATAATAGAGAAAATTACTGTGTGCATTGTGTTTTTTGAATTTGATGATTGTTTTGTACCAACACAGTGCATTACAGATTGCATGATCATATAGGCACCCCCTTGGCACAATAAGTTAAATTTCTCTGTGAATTTCTGGTAACTTCATACCAGTCAAATTCATTCAGAGAAATTTGCCAATAATAGAGAAATTTACTATGGGCATTGTGTTTGTTGAAATGTGCATTGTGTTTTGTGAGATCAAATTCATCCAGAGAAATTTGCCAATAGCATTGAAAATTACAGAGTGCATTATGTTTGTTGAAACATACTATAGACATTGTGTTTCAACAACACATAGCATTACAGATTACATTATCATATAGGCATCCCCTTAGCATGATACGAATTAAATTTCTCTGTGAATTTCTGATAACATCATGCCAAAGAAATTTTTGCAGACAATTTTCTCTGTGTGGATTGTGTTGACAATCACAACTTAGCATGCATTATAAAAAAAAATATATTTAATCATTGATAGCTATGAAATTTACATTAGTCAAAAAAAGATATATACATATATGTCAAATATCATCATTCCTTCAATGTATAAAAAAATAAATTGAAGGGTTATTCCTAATTACATTATGTGCATTATCTTCCTTTCACTAGTGTGCTTTCACTATTATACTTTTGGTTCTTCTACTGGTGGTATTTGAATTGGTTCTGTCTATGACCGGCCAACTTCGGTCACAAATCTTTCTATAATTTCCGCCCTCATCAACCTTACGTCTTGTGTGGACAATTTCGAGCTAATAAGTTCATGGTTGCTATATTTTCTAATTGTATAGCATACAAAGAGGCCACAATCCATACTGCATACAAATTATAGGTATAGTTAGTTTTAAGAAACATTCAAATTAGATTATCTTATTTATAGATGTTGTATGAAACTTACGAATCACTATCTTGTTGTGGAGCATTGTTAACATATTCAAAGTCGTAATTTATGTTTTGTGAGTCTATCAATTTGAAAGAGGGTTGTGACCTCTCTTTCAAGGCAAGCTTTCAAAAAATTCTCCACATAATCTTGCTGCAAAAACATAATTTTTAAATAACAGAGAATTTTACACACAAATCAATATGATTTTATGAAAATTATCATCACATAAACATTATCATGGATTAGAGAAATTTGCACTCGTTACCAACTGTTTTGTATCTTTGATATATTTGTCTTGTGCATCATCCCTCCTTGGTCTTAGTGAGCTGTAGAACCTCCATAAATTGTCTTGTTTGTCCAAGACTAGCAAGGTCCAGTGATTTCTATCTGTTGACTTCTCATTGCCTCCGGTATTTATTGGGAAATGAAGGAACCTATAGTTCTTCCATGCTATTTCAAGATGTTTGTCAAATAATAAGACTCAGAAAGTTTGATTTTCCGTTATCTTGATGAAGTTCTACGCTCAGAGAAAATCAAAAAATGGTTATGAGAAAGTTAAAATGACAGGAATTTAAGAAATATACACACAGAAAAATTTTAAATGCACAGAACTAGCAAGAGAAAATTAGACTAGTGACACAACTGGCTTCAAGAAGTATGTTAATAAGAGAAAGTAGTAAGTAAATTCTAGAGAAAATCAAATGAAAGAGTAGTAACTAAGCTCATGCATGTGAAAAAAAATGAAGTTGGTTGTTGTCATTTTCTCCTTTGGTCAACAAATAGGATCTCTCTATAGCCATCAATGACTTGAAAAATATCATTTATAATTGTAACATTTGTTTATAAAGGCTGATGGAACATTGCAGAGAAATTTTGATGAAAGACTTACATTGTTGGCAATTTCTTTTTCCATTATTAGGTTTCCAATATCTTCAAAGGTAATGAGATTCAACTCACTTGTCCAAATTAAAGCCCTAAAAGATGACAGAGAAGGGATTTGATAGTTGTTAGTGCAATATAAGTTAGTAAATTATTGTTTGTTATCTTCTATTTTATTTGTTGTACTTACTCGAGTCCAGACACATTTGATATGTGCTGCAAAATGTCTTTTACATGTTCTTTTACCAATTTTGAAACCGGTAGAGTTTGTGGAAAAACCTAAGATTTTTTGATGCTTGTTGGTTGAGGCAAGACGTACTCATTAGCATCAAGTACTTCTTTGTTTTTGGTGGTTTGCTTTGTTTGCTTTACAGCTTGCTTTGAACCTCTAGTCACTTTCGCAACTTTGGGATATTGAAATTCTGGATCTTGTTGTTTTTCTTTCCTTTCTTTTGCCTTTAAATTTTTTATCATTGATGTAGGATTTTTTTCACTGTAGTCAGTGAAAATATCAGTAAAAGTTAAATTTCTCTGAAGTAAGAGATCATATTTCAATATGTAAATTTATTTGATTCAATATTTTCCAGTTGCCATAGACTTTTGTCCTTTATTTTGGTTGTTCTTTGTGTGCCACTTGTTGTTGTTAGGTTATTGGTTGTTGTTCCACTTCTATTCCAACTATACACAATGAAAATCAAACAAGCCCCCAAAATCAAATAAGCAAATAGACAAAGAAAATCAAGTAGGTAGTAGAAATTAATAGAAATAAGCAGCAGAAACTAATGTGGTCAGAGAAATTTAACTTCAAGAGAAAATTACCATTGACAGATAAAATTGTGATAAATAGAAATTTCTCTGAGTTATGTTGACATAAGGCCATAACTTTTTGTGGCTCAAGATTTTCACTGACCTTGTGGTTGAACTTGTGTTAGTGTTCGGTAAGGTTGTGTTGTTAGTTGGACGGATAGTTCTTGAATTTGTTCATGCAATCTAGCATTTTCAGTTTCAAGCTCTGAAATTGAATACCTCAACTGTTGAATTGTTTTTGTATTATCTTGTTTTTGAACCTCCAACATCCTTAGTTTCATTTGGTTTGTGCTGTCTTTTTCTTGAAGTTCTGAGTTATATGATGTCAAGGTTCTTATTGCAATGTCCTCGTCTGCAAGTAATTCATTCCAATTTATCTCTTCTTCTATTTTGGATTTAGAAAGTGCCTTTAGTCTTTGATGTAGATCAACTGTGATACTCCTGTTCCGTAATATGCTAAATTGGTCCTTAGTTTGTTTATGGTTATGTGTTTAGCATGATTTTGTGTGCCATTATGTGATAATATGTGATTTTGAATTCGTATCTGTTCACCGTAGGAATATCTGTTTGAATAATCTGCTTTGGAAATTAATTGAGCGCCTTATTGGCCGCAGAACCCGGAATTGACTACACCATTGTGATTGGCATAATTTTTAGAGCCTACGGTAAAATTTAATTAGAAATTGATTCGGGTCAGATTAAGTTGATTAAATTGATAATTTAGTGCCCAATTGTTTATTATTGTTATTTTGGAATAGTGGGGTTTGATGTAAAAGGGCACTACACCCTCAATTCCTTCCCTTATGTGGCTTTGGCTGATTTAAACTCTCTAGAGAGAGTGAGAGACCCGAAATTGAGAGAGAAAGGGGAAATCATCTAAGTTTGCTCTTGAAGCTTGGAGTCTTGAAGGCTAGCTCAAGAATTAACCATAGTTGTGAAGATTAAGTCTTTTGGTGAGTAATCTTGTAAACTTAGAGTTGATGGTGATCAAGAACAAGAATTAGCTATAGATGATGGGTGTTGTGTTGTATTTGATGAATTTGAAGTCCATATGTGCATGCATGTATGAAAACTCTTGTGTTGAAATTACATAAAATAGCATGTATCATGTCAATTAAGCAAAAATTTAAGTTTGATCATGCATGCAAGCTTGGTTTTGTTGAGTTTTGGCACCATTTGCATCTTTGAAATGGAAATGAAGTCAAGATGGCCTTGCATGTTTGATAATTAAAGATATGAGCTTGAATGCATGAATTTGCTATATTGGTGATGAGTTTGTCATGTTTGGGACATGCATGTAGGTAAATCAAGAAATTGAACTTCATAATGCATAATCTTGCAAGGGAACCATGTTAGTATGATTATATTGAGATTTGAGCCTTTGCATGCAAGAATGGTAGCTGGGAAATTGAATTGAAGCTCAAGAACACAACCTGGAATTTCCAGAATTTTGACTTCCGCTCGAGCGGGGGAAGTGCCGCTCGAGCGGAGAAATCGAGCTCCCAGCATTTTCTGCAGACCTGGTTCCCGCTCGAGCGGGGAAGTTGACGCTCGAGCGGGGAGCTATGTAGGCAGGAAAGTCCGCTCGAGCGGCCGAGTTCGCGCTCGAGCGGGAATTGAAGGCAACCAGTACTTTTGCAGACCTAAGGGTCCGCTCGAGCGGGGAAGTCCACGCTCGAGCGGGGACCCTATTTGCTGAAATCCTGTTTTTGCATTTTGTGTTCTGTTTTCCGTTCTCTTTCACTTGCAAGCACTCTTAGGCATATGTTAAGCATTGTAAATGAGTTAATGAGATAATAAGAAAGCCTAAAGAGGAATACGTGAATTAAAGAACGGATTGAACGGTTAATGACCCTTTTGTGTTCATGAAATGTGTAGGGTCAAGCTCCAGGGCCAATCCACAAGCCGATCACTGTGAGTAATATCGATATTTGAATGCTTGTGAATGTCCAATTGTTTACTCCCTTTAAAGCTTTATGAATTGCTAATTGGGATTGTGGACGTAAGTCTGATATGAATGCATAAATGGACCCAAGGTCGTTTTGTTAAGCATAATGGACCCAAGGTCGTTTTGATAACATGAATGGACCCAAGGTCGTTTTGATAAACATAATGGACCAAGGTCGTTTTGTTAAACATGAATGGACCAAAGGTCGTTTTGATAAACATGAATGGACCAAAGGTCGTTTTGATACGAATGTATGGGCCGAAGGCCGTTTTGAAATGAATGAGTGGGCCAAAGGCCGTTTTGAAATGAATGAGTGGGCCAAAGGCCGTTTTGAAATACATGATTGGGCCAAAGGCCGTTTTGACATAATCGAATGGGCCGAAGGCCGTTTCGTCATGAATGTAAATCTGAATGGGCCAAAGGCCAGTGTGTACGGAACTATGGTTACTTGATTTAAATTACCCTTATATGTGTTAACTACAAATATGAATTGGGCCCAAGGCCGTTTGGAAAATGTTGTTCTACGTCTTGTTGCGTAAATTCTGTAATTGATATTATTCACTGGGCTATCGCTCACGCTCATTCATGTCTTTGTAGGTGAGCCAAGAGAAGTCCAGACCCAGCCTCAGTGAAGTCTGTGTAGAACAACCCAAGTTTTGGAGAGTCAGCCCTCGTGTCTCACGCATGAGACCCGTCTTCGCCTTTTTGTTATCTATTTTATGTTGTCATGATGGCGAAGACTTTGTGTAATTCTGTATATAGTTTTGATGGGTTGACTTGGACTTATATGATCCTGTTTATACAGAACTCATGCTACTGTTTTACTGATGTGAGTTATTAATGTCTATGTATATCATCGTTTTGATGTGCCATGTAAGCACAGCTCTATGGACAAAGCTTTGATTTGCTTCCGTTTGGCCCCCATTAACTCTGTTAAAAATACGTTTGGATCCGTTTGAGGCCGTAGGTAATCTCATGATTACTGGCCGGTTACGTCCTTAACCCACGGGGGCGGGTTAGGGTCGTGACAGAGTGGTATCAGAGCACGAGTTAATAACTCACACACTTGTCCAAAAAGAGCAATAAGCGTCTAGATAAGATCTAGGATGCATTCATGTGATGAATATGAAATTGGAAGCATTGATTATGTGCTTAAATGTTTTGATATGAACAATTATGTGTTGTAAGTTGTGAATTACTTGCATTGCAAATTACCTGAATATGTATGCTCCTTGTTACATGCATACTTGTGTATATCCTGTATATAGCATAATGCAAGTTTAATCAGATGGTGAGAACCAGAGGAGATGAACTAGAAGAATCCTCAACTGCCAGAATGGACAGAATGGAAAGACTGATACAGGAAATGGCAGAAGCTTTGAGACAACAACAGGAGTGGCAACAACAGTGGCAGCAACCACACCCGCCACCTCCACCTCAGGCACCACCCGTGCCAAATAATCAGAATGATGACCGGATTATAGCTCTCACCAAGGAATTCAAGAAAATGAAACCGCCACAGTTCCACGGGGGATTAGATCCTTTGAAAGCCGAAGCATGGGTCCTCGGCATTGAGAAGCTATTTGAAGTGTTCCCCTGTTCAGAGACTCAGAAAGTGCTTCTAGCCACTTTTATGCTAGAAGACGAAGCAAGGAGATGGTGGATGTTGATGCGAGAAAATCATAAGGATGTTGATTGGGTGAAATTCTTAGAAATATTCTATGACAAGTACTTCCCGCAGTGTGTTCGGGATAGGAAAGTGGCCGAGTTCATGGAACTCAAGCAGGATAGCATGACAGTGGCTGAGTATGAGGCCAAGTTCACTGAGTTGGCCAGGTTTGCGCCACATGTAATTGACACAGACTATAAGAAAGCAAGACATTTCGAAGGCGGACTCCGCAGTGACATCCTAGAGAGGGTGAATGTCCTAAAGCTGGAGACCTACATTGGGGTGCTTGACAGGGCCATCATATCAGAGGCTAATATAGCTAGACAAGCTAAGCCAGCAACAGAATGGAAGGGTAACAAAAGGCAAGGCTTCTTTTCGAAGAAGAAATTTCTGAAAAAGCAAAACACGGGCTCCTCCACTACTTCAAATTCTTCCCGAGACACAGCTCCCATGTGCAATATCTGTAGCAAAAGGCACCGTGGGGTTTGTTACCGTGCATCAGGAGGCTGTTTCAAGTGTGGGAAACAAGGGCACATAGCCCGAGAGTGCAATCAGAACGGTGGGAAACTAGCAGCTAGTTCAACTGCATCAGTTCCAAAGCCGGGAAATACTGTGAGATCCGCTATTACCGGGGACACAGTGAGACAGGGGAGAGTTTTTGCACTTGTTCCGGGTGATACACGTAATGCCAATGCCGTTGTCTCAGGTACTATTTCAATATGTAATCAGGATGCTTTTGTATTAATTGATTCTGGATCAACGCACTCATTTGTGACATATGCATTTGCATCTAGACTGAAAAGACCCCTAGAATTGTTGCCATATTTGTTATGTGTGTCTGCTCCATCGGGGGAATCTGTGTTATGTGACTATATATATCGGTTTTGTGACATGCATATTGAGGATGCTACCCTATATGTAGATTTGTTGCCCTTAAACTTTAGACACTTCGATGTAATTTTGGGCATGGATTGGTTGACCAAATATTGTGCCACCATAGATTGTGTGACAAAGAGGGTTGTGTTTAAACCACCAGAACAGAAAGGAGATTGTGTTTGTGGGAAATGGGGTAGTGCCTCCACCATATTTGATATCTGCAATGAAAGCATGTAAATTGATCAGGAAAGGGTGCCAGGGTTATTTGTGTTATGTATTGACTGAACAATCTGTGAATATTGAATTGAATGATATTCCCATTGTTAGAGAATTCCCAGATGTGTTTCCAAATGAATTACCAGGGGAATTGGTAGACAGGGAGATAGAGTTTACTATTGAGACTGTGCCAGGCACCCAGCCTATTTCTAAAACTCCCTACAGGATGGCTACCGCCGAAATGAAAGAATTAAAGGAACAGTTGCAAGACCTTCTTAATAAAGGGTTTATCCGGCCTAGCACTTCGCCTTGGGGCGCACCGGTGTTATTTGTGAAAAAGAAGGATGGTACTTTGCACTTGTGCATCGATTATCAGGAATTGAAGAAGGTAACGATAAAGAACAAGTATCCCTTACCCCGTATTGATGATTTGTTTGATTAGTTGCAGGGATCACAGGTGTTTTCTAAGATTGATTTGAGATCTGGGTATCATCAGTTGAAAGTTAAGGCAGAGGATGTTGAGAAAACAACATTCAGAACGAGGTATGGTCATTTTGAGTTTCTTGTTATGCCATTTGGAGTGACTAATGCTCCGGCAGCATTTATGGACTTAATGAATAGAATTTTTAAAACCTACCTTGATGAGTTTGTTGTAGTCTTCATCGACGATATCTTGATATATTCTAAAGATAGACTTGAACATGAACAACATTTGAGGACTGTTTTACAAATACTTCGAGAAAGGAAATTATTTGCTAAACTAAAGAAATGTGAGTTTTGGTTGGATGAAGTTGTTTTCTTAGGGCATGTGATCAACAAGGAAGGAATTTCAGTGGACCCACAGAAAATAGAAGCAATTGTGAATTGGCCTACACCGACCAATGTAACAGAAGTTCGCAGTTTCATGGGCTTGGCTGGGTACTATCGGAGGTTTGTGAAGGATTTTTCAAAAATAGCCGTGCCCCTTACCCAACTGACACGCAAGGGGCAATCTTTTGAGTGGAACGATGAAAAAGAATCAGCCTTTCATGAATTGAAAACCAGATTGACCACCGCCCCGATTTTGACACTACCTTCAGGTACGGAAAATTTTGTGATTTTCAGTGATGCATCTTATAAAGGTCTGGGTTGTGTGTTAATGCAGAACGGAAAGGTTATTGCCTACGCCTCCCGACAGTTGAGACCACATGAGAAGAATTATCCAACGCATGACCTAGAATTGGCCGCAGTTGTTTTTGCTTTGAAAATCTGGCGGCATTATCTATATGGAGTAAAGTGTGAAGTCTACACGAATCATAAGAGCCTGAAATACTTCTTCACGCAGAAAGAGTTGAATATGCGTCAGAGAAGATGGCTAGAACTGATAAAAGACTATGATCTAGAGATTCAGTATCACCCCAGGAAGGCTAATACAGTGGCTGATGCTTTGAGCAGAAAATCAACAGGGAGTATGGCTTGCTTGCTTCCTGAGCAGAGGGAGATTTTGCGGGACTTTGAGAAGTCTGAAATTGAAGTGGTGGTGTGTGAACAGGGCGGATTGATAGCCGCCATTACAGCCGAGCCGGCGATCATTGATGAAATCAAGCAGAAACAGCAAGAGGATGAGTTCCTTAGAAAGATAATTGATGAATTTGAGACAGTCCAAAAGCAGAATTCAGCATTGAGAATGAACTGTTGAAATTCCGAAACAGAATGTGTGTCCCTGATATCCCGGAACTAAAGAAGAGGGTTTTAGATGAAGCCCACAGATCTGTATTTGCTATGCACCCCGGCAACAATAAAATGTATCGGGATTTGAAACAAACCTATTGGTGGCCTAAAATGAAGAAAGAGATTGCAGAATATGTATTCAAGTGCCTTCAGTGTCAGTAAGTTAAGGCTGAACACCAGAAACCGGGTGGTCTACTTCAACCTCTCCCTATTCCTGAATGGAAGTGGGAACATGTGACTATGGACTTTGTTGTTGGCCTACCTCGGACTTCGCGAGGTATGGACTCTGTTTGGGTTGTAGTTGATAGACTAACTAAATCCGCACATTTTCTGCCTGTCAAAACTACATTTACTGCTTATAGATTGGCAACCATTTATGTTGATGAGATTGTCCGTTTACACGGAGTTCCAGTGTCAATTGTATCGGATAGAGATCCGAAATTTGTCTCTAGATTGTGGAAGAGTTTGCAGGAAGCCATGGGAACAGAACTAAGGTTCAGTACTGCATTTCACCCACAGACAGATGGACAGTCAGAAAGAACGATACAAACTTTGGAAGATATGCTTCGCATGTATGCTTTGGATTTTCAGGGGAGTTGGGAAGATTATTTGCCGCTTGCAGAATTTGCCTATAATAACAGCTTCCACTCCAGCATCGGTATGGCACCATACGAGGCTTTGTATGGTAGGAGGTGTAGATCACCTATTTGTTGGACAGAGGTCGGGGATAGAACTTTGCTTGGGCCAGAAATTGTGCAAGACACTTCTGAGAAAATCAAGACTATTCGCCAAAGGCTCAAAACAGCTCAGGACCGACAAAAGAATTATGCAGACGTTCGGAGAAGACCTCTTGAGTATGAGATTGGTGACCATGTATTCATCCGTGTTTCTCCGATGAAAGGCCAAGTCAGATTTGGGAAAAAGGGCAAGTTGTCGCCCTGTTACATCGAGCCGTTCCAGATTCTGGAGAGACTTGGCCCAGTTGCTTATAGAGTTGCCTTGCCACCGGGATTCGAGCAAATCCATAATGTGTTTCATGTGTCGATGTTGAGGGTTACCTCCGAGACCCGTTTCATGTGATTGATTATCACCGGGTTGCTATTGATGAAAATATGGAATATGCTGAATGGCCGGAACGGATTGTAGACAGGCAAGTGAAACAGTTGAGAAGTAAGTCCATCCCCATGGTGAAAGTAGAGTGGAAAGAACACTATGGGACGGATGCTACATGGGAAAAAGAGGAGGAAATGCGACTGAGCTACCCACATTTGTTTCCCGACGAAGGTAAATTAAGTTTGGAGGACCAAACTTCCTAAAGGGGGGAAGACTGTGATACTCCTGTTCCGTAATATGCTAAATTGGTCCTTAGTTTGTTTATGGTTATGTGTTTAGCATGATTTTGTGTGCCATTATGTGATAATATGTGATTTTGAATTCGTATCTGTTCACCGTAGGAATATCTGTTTGAATAATCTGCTTTGGAAATTAATTGAGGGCCTTATCGGCCGCAGAACCCGGAATTGACTACGCCATTGTGATTGGCATAATTTTTAGAGCCTACGGTAAAATTTAATTAGAAATTGATTCGGGTCAGATTAAATTGATTAAATTGATAATTTAGTGCCCAATTGTTTATTATTGTTATTTTGGAATAGTGGGGTTTGATGTAAAAGGGCACTACACCCTCAATTCATTCCCTTATGTGGCTTTGGCTGATTTAAACTCTCTAGAGAGAGTGAGAGACTCGAAATTGAGAGAGAAAGGGGGAAATCATCTAAGTTTGCTCTTGAAGCTTTGGAGTCTTGAAGGCTAGCTCAAGAATTAACCATAGTTATGAAGATTAAAGCTCTTTGGTGAGTAATCTTGTAAACTTAGAGTTGATTGGTGATCAAGAACAAGAATTATGCTATAGATGATGGTATTGTGTTGTATTTGATGAATTTGAAGTCCATATGTGCATGCATGTAGTGAACTCTTGTGAAATTACAGAAAATAGCATGTATCATGTCAATTAAGCAAAAATTTAAGTTTGATCATGCATGCAAGCTTGGTTTTGTTGAGTTTTGGCACCATTTGCATCTTTGAAATGGAAATGAAGTCAAGATGGCCTTGCATGTTTGAATAATTAAAGATATGAGCTTGAATGCATGAATTTGCTATATTGGTGATGAGTTTGTCATGTTTTGGGACATGCATGTAGGTAAATCAAGAAATTGAACTTCATAGTGCTATAATCTTGCAAGGGAACCATGTTAGTATGATTATATTTGAGATTTGAGCCTTTGCATGCAAGAATGGTAGCTGGGAAATTGAATTGAAGCTCAAGAACACAACCTGGAATTTCCAGAATTTTGACTTCCGCTCGAGCGGGGGAAGTGCCGCTCGAGCGGAGAAATCGAGCTCCCAGCATTTTCTGCAGACCTGGTTCCCGCTCGAGCGGGGAGCTATGTAGGCAGGAAAGTCCGCTCGAGCGGCCGAGTTCGCGCTCGAGCGGGAATTGAAGGCAACCAGTACTTTTGCAGACCTAAGGGTCCGCTCGAGCGGGGAAGTCCACGCTCGAGCGGGGACCCTATTTGCTGAAATCCTGTTTTTGCATTTTGTGTTCTGTTTTCCGTTCTCTTTCACTTGCAAGCACTCTTAGGCATATGTTAAGCATTGTAAATGAGTTAATGAGATAATAAGAAAGCCTAAAGAGGAATACGTGAATTAAAGAACGGATTGAACGGTTAATGACCCTTTTGTGTTCATGAAATGTGTAGGGTCAAGCTCCAGGGCCAATCCACAAGCCGATCACTGTGAGTAATATCAATATTTGAATGCTTAAGAATGTCCAATTGTTTACTCCCTTTAAAGCTTTATGAATTGCTAATTGGGATTGTGGACGTAAGTCTGATATGAAAGCATAAATGGACCCAAGGTCGTTTTGTTAAACATGAATGGACCAAAGGTCGTTTTGATGAACATGAATGGACCCAAGGTCGTTTTGGATAAGCATAAATGGACCCAAGGTCGTTTTGTTAAACATGAATGGACCAAAGGTCGTTTTGTTAAACATGAATGGACCAAAGGTCGTTTTGATACGAATGTATGGGCCGAAGGCCGTTCTGACATGAATGAGTGGGCCAAAGGCCGTTTTGAAATGAATGAGTGGGCCAAAGGCCGTTTTGAAATGAATGAGTGGGCCAAAGGCCGTTTTGAAATAATGATTGGGCCAAAGGCCGTTTTGACATAATCGAGTGGGCCGAAGGCCGTTCGTCATGAATGTAAATCTGAATGGGCCAAAGGCCAGTATGTACGGAACTATGGTTACTTGATTTAAATTACCCTTATATGTGTTAACTACAGATATGAATTGGGCCCAAGGCCGTTTGGAAAATGTTGTTCTACGTCTTGTTGCATAAATTCTGTAATTGATATTATTCACTGGGCTATTGCTCACGCTCATTCATGTCTTGTAGGTGAGCCAAGAGAAGTCCAGACCCAGCCTCAGTGAAGCCTGTGTAGAACAACCCGAGTTTTGGGAGAGTCAGCCCTTGTGTCTCACGCATGAGACCCGTCTTCGCCTTTTTGTTATCTATTTTATATTGTCAAGATGGCGAAGACTTTGTGTAATTCTGTATATAGTTTTGATGGGTTGACTTGGACTTATATGATCCTGTTTATACAAAACTCATGCTACTATTTTACTGATGTGAGTTATTAATGTCTATGTATATAATCGTTTTGATGTGCCATGTAAGCACAGCTCTATGGACAAAGTTTTGATTTGCTTCCGTTTGGCCCCCATTAACTCTGTTAAAATACGTTTGGATCCGTTTGAGGCCGTAGGTAATCTCATGATTACTGGCCGGTTACGTTCTTAACCCACGGGGGCGGGTTAGGGTCGTGACATCAACAATTTGAGCATCCTTTGATTCCTCAGATTCTTGAGGCTGATGCATTATTGAGCCACAAATACTATCATGATATTGGTCCATCGGCTCATTATGTTCTTCTTCATCACTTTCCTCATTGTTTTCTTCTTGCTCTTTAGATTGAGTGCCTTCATCTTCTTCTTCATTGTCTTCTTCTTTCTGTTCATTTTCTTCTTTGTCTTCTACTTTTACTTCTTCACTTTCTTTTCTGACTTCCGCTTCTGCACTGCTTGGTTGATCTTCTTTTCCATTGCTGGCTTCTTGTTCTTCTATGTTGCCTTCTCCTTCTTCATTCCCTCATTCTTCTTCAAATGAATCTTCTAATGGCCCTGTTTGGTACAGCTTAATTTCAGCTTATTTCAGCTTTCAGCTTAATTTAAGCTATTTTGGCCAAGTTTGGGAAGACTAAATAAGTGCACTTTTTGTCTTTTTGGACTAAAAAATTGAGGTTGAAAATATAGATGTTTGGGTTAACTTTTTGACTTTTTATGGAAAAATGTGTAATAAAAAATTGTAAAAATTGGTTTGTAGAGGAAAATTTGAATTGGGAGTTGTGCAGCCGTAATTGTTGACTTTTGGTGAATAGTGTTAACTTTTTAACTTTTTGAGTAACCTTTTGACTTTTTGGCTTATTTGGGACTTCCCAAACTTAGCCTTTGATGTGTTTGGTTTAGCTTAACAATACAGCTTATAGCTTTTTGTAAGTCAGAAATCAACTTATTCTTTGAGTGGGGCAGGAGAAGCTTAATTTATAAGTCAGAAATCAGCTTATGTTCATAGTTATAAGCTATAAGCTGTTAAGTTATAAGCTATAAGCACTTTCCCACAGCTCTACCAAACAGGGCCAATGTCTTCTTGAATTTGACAATTGCCTTTTTTTATTCTTTCTTCTTCTGTTTACCAAGACAAAACTCCTCTGATGGATTTTTAACTAGCTCCTTGTTATCTATCTGTAACAAGAGACTCTTTTATTAGAGAAATGTTACAGAATTCACTGTGAGAAAAAATTCAAATAAGGCAGATAAAATTAATCTAAATCATACTAATGAGAAACAAACTTCAGAGAAAATAGTTATGGTCAGAGAAATTTGAATTCCAGAGAAAATTCATTACAAGGGCAGAAATAAACAATGTTAATCAAAGAAGCAACATAAATTGAAATTTCAAAGAAAATTGATCTAAATCAGTCAAGGAACATAAATTATGGGCCAGAGAAAATTACATACAAGGAGAAATAATTTTATGGGTTAGAGAAAATTATAAAGCAACCAATATAATTCAGATATCAGAGAAAATCAATCAGGGCATATAAGTTAATGTGTTACAATTGTGGTTAGAGAAATTTGGATTGCAGAGAAAATTCATTACAAGAGCAGAAATAAACCAGTGGTAATCAAAAAAGAAACACAAATTGAAAGTTCAGAGAAAACTGATCTCAATCAATCAAGGCACAAAGAGGGAAACAAACCAGTGGTCAGAGAAATTTTGGAATTTCACTGAGATTTCAGTGGCGATAGAAATCTAACTTGTCGAGGTGCAAGAGAGTGGACTGGTGTCTTCTGCAACTGTTTGGTCAAGCTTTGCAGGTTCCACTTGGCACATCTTGGGAAGTCAGTTGTGTTACTGTCTTCCGAGTTAATGATATTTGCATGTTTACATAGCCAATACTATGATGAAATTAAAGTAATTAAATTTTTCTAAACACACAAATTTGTAAGTATCATAACTGTAAATTTGAATGGAAATTATACTTACCAGCAATGCAATGACACACTCTGTAACTTTTTTTGGAGTTTTGTGCAATGCAGTGATAGAATCGATCAATGTTGATGTGATTGCTTTTGGCTAATCATACTGCTTCATTGATTCAAGAGGATTCACATACTTTATAAAAACCTACCCTATTGAATTCCCAATTGTTGCAAAAAATAAGGTAAGACACAAGTACAAGGTAAAAATGATTGCTACATCTTTGAAGTTAGTTGGTTGCTTGCCTTTCCTTGTTTTGACTAAGGCATTTTTAAGAACAGGACTAGTGAGCCTTGTGTCCTTTAGAAATCTTCTCCTTAGAAATGCAGATTTTGATTTTTCAGAGTATTTTAATGACATGGCTCATTTACCTCCTTACAAACCAAAAATCAAAATCATGCCATTGGTTATAAAGGTCAAGTTCTTTTTATCAACTGTGAATGCTTTTGTTTTTTCATTGTAAAGTTGGATTATTGTAACTACATCATCATCAGATTTCCTAGATTTCCTTGGATCCATCCTTCCAGTGGTTAGAGCTTGGATCAAATACCAGAATGGGGTCTTTTAAAGTTGGGGTATTCATCTTGATGCTAGTTACTTCATCACCTTGGACTTTTGTGTTTTGGCAAGGAGTTTGTGGTGTTTTGCTGCTTTTTGCTCTTAGATTATAAGAAGACTGAGAGGGTTTCTGTTTCTTGCTTGGTGTTTCCGGTGTTTTGTTGCTTTTACGTTTTGCCATTTCTAGACAATGATGAAAACATAAAGATGTCAACATTGAATCCCAAAGAAAATTAAACATGCTAGAGAAAATTACACATAAGGGAGAAAACTAAGGTGGCCAAGGAAAATTATAAATGTCAGAGAAAATTAGACATTGAAAATTAAATGTCAGAGTACTAATTGTTTTCCTGTGGAATACATTTAGCCACAGAAAATTTCCATTCCCAGAGAAAATAACCAAAGCAACATAAACATACTAGAGAAATTTTCAAAAATTGCTACAAATTACATATAGATGTAAAATATAGGCAGAGAAAATTCAAGAAAGAAATATAAACCTATCAAGGACAGAAAATGAAAATGTTAGAGAAAATTACACATTCCAAAGAAAATTACACATTCTAGATAAAATTTACAGTCCATAATATTAGAATGCTAGAGAAATTTTGTAAGGCCCCAGTGTCTCACATCGGGAATGGAGGGGGAGTTCCTAGGCTATAAAAGTAAAAACCTGGACCCTTATATAGCATCGAGGCCTTTTCCCTAGTGGTGAAATCCCTATTAGAACTCCCCAGTTAAGCGTGCTTAGGCTGGAGTAGTTCTGGGATGGGTGACCCACTGGGAAGAACAAATCCGTGCAGGCGTGGCCCAAAGCGGACAATATCGATGACGTGTGAAGGATTGGGGCGTTACAAATTTACATACACAACTAGAGAAAATTAAACATGATAGAAACACACAAGGGAGAAAAGTGATGTGGCTAGAGAAAATTATGAATGCCAGAAAAACTTAGACACAGATAAGAGAGTAATATTACATATAGATGTAAAATATAACTAGAGAAAATTCAAAAAAGAAACATAAATTTAGCAGGTACAGAAAATGAAAATGCCTGAGAACATTCTAGAGAAAAACAGACATTCCACAAAAATTTACAGAGTAGAGAAATTTACAAACAAAATCACACAAACATATTCAAGAATAAGATCAAAACACAGAAAAATAACTTTTTTCAAAATAAACATGTCAGAGAAAATTCAAAGAAGAAACATACATCAAGCAAATGTCAGAGAAATTCAAATGCCAGAGAAATTTACAGATAAAATCACACAAACATGTTCAAGAATAAGTTCAAAACACAGAGAAATAACTTTTTTCAAATTCATGTAGCTTTTTATTACGAAATTGAAACCCTAATTAATGGAAAGTTAAGAGAAAATGCAATTAACTGTGTTTTTAGAGAAAAACTAGTTGGATTGTAGAAAAACTTACCAGAGTTAGGATGAAACGCCAATTACGAACTGATATGCCCTGAGATAAAGATGCAATGTGATGAAGATGAACTGAGATGACGATGAACAGTGAAAACGGCGTCAAGGAAATTTGTGAGGAAGGAATGAGAATGATTTTTGCAGAAGATAATGAAACTCTAATGTCGATGGTAAAGATGATATTAAAACCCTAATTCTGCTATTCTCTTAGTCGTGAAGATGGTTAGATGTTTTGTTTAGAACGGAACTCAGTCGTCGGAATGCAATTCGTTTGTGTTGATTTATGAAGGGTATTTTGATCCATGAAATAATTAAAAATATGCGCCATATAATTCAGGGACATGATGCATCACCTCTTTTTTTAGTATCTTTTATCTTCTAAATTATTATTATTAGGCATTTTTAAAAAAAATCTCCTTATTTATTTATTTATTTATTTTTGTTGTTTCAATTGATTCACAATTTTTCATTTTTCAAACACATGTTGGACTGTTTGTTGAATCGGGCCCATAGAACTTTCTTGCCCATTGGTTGTGGGCCCCACTGACTAAAACTTTGATGAGCAGCCTTAGGCAATCAAGACAAAAACGAGGAAATTACACAGAACCAGCAGTTCAATGGTCAGGATTTGTTCTTGATGTGCCTCTTGAAGAAGCCTATTTTATCTTTTTATCATTTTTGAGTCACATCAATTAATATCTCTTTTTTTTATACAGATCTTTTATAAAAATTTAAAAAATACATTTATTTAGAACATCTAAAACCATTCCTAAGTATAAAAATATAATATGGACTAATGAGATAAAATGTCATGTTTAAATTATAATAATTTTATTTTTTTCTTACAACTATTACATTCAAATAAAATAAAATCAAATTTTTTTCTCAAATAAACTAATTTAATCAAGTTAAATTAATTTTAAAAAATTAAAAAATCAAGCTAAATTAACTCTTCTCAAAGGAAGGCTAGCAAACCTAAACAACACATTTTTCTTGGTTTTTTGTTCCGGTTCAGTAGACTTTTTTAGCTTATAGGTGGGCAATAAAGACAAATTCAGATTTGAGAACTCAAATTTTATTTTTAAAAAATAATAATAATTTAAATTTATTTTATTTATATACTCCATATTTTTGTTAATTTAATTTTTACCATATAAATATATTTAGAATAAATTATAAATTGACAAAGATGATTTGTAGCATTTTTTTACATGTGGGTGATATCACCGTATCAATGATTACCTGTATCACCATCTACTTGTAAAATATCATATAGGGAAATGAATCTTAACATGTAAATGTAACCACGTTATGATGTCTCGTTTGAAAATATCATTTTTTAATTTAAAAATTAAAAAGTTATTAAAAAATTAAAATTTTAATAAATTATATAAAAAAAGTTAAAGATTTTATTTTTTTTTATTTTTTGTAAAAAATTTAAAAATCATTCCAAACATACTATTTTTTTCATCTCATATTTTAGTCAAAAAATAAAAAAGTAACTAAAATATCCTGTTCCCAAACATGGCCTTAGTGGATATTTATTTATTTTTTTTAAGGAAAAATTTGGTTAAAGCACCCTCATAATAAAATATAATGCATTTACAAGTACACACAAAAAAAAAAAAAAAATTCTGAAAAGGCCAACACATACTATTATTATAAAAGTATTAAACTTCAAAATAATATAATTTTTGATGTAGATGTTGGTTTTTAATAAAATAAATATTTTTAGAATCATATCATCAAAATCTATTAAATAAGATCTATATTGATTATGAAATTCTTAAAAAAAATAAAAAAATTATAGTCAAAATTAATATAAATAATAACATATTATTCTGATTTATAGTAATATATTACTCTGACAATATTATTCAAGAAAAAAAAAGATATTTTAATTTGTTATTACTCAATTATGTGGTTCCTCCTTAGGGATTTATGAAATAAATTATGTTATTATTTTTACTAAATAAAGGTCCCATAGAAGAGTTTTGACTAAATTTCTCATTTTTTAATGATATTTTTGTTAGCTTATTTTATTTATAATGAATTCTTTTTAAAAAAATTCAAAAAGTTTTAGATTTCTATATTCTATTTGATGAGACAATTGAGAAAATTAAAAAATTAAGAAAAAAAAGTCTAAAAAAGACAAAAATAATAAACTTATTTTGGCTTTTTAAGTTTTTTTTTTAAATTTAAATTTTATTTTTTATTAACTTTTTAGATTTATTTACACAAAATGAACTGAATAAATAAATAAATTTTTAACATAATTTAAAAAAAAAATCATTACATTTTTTTATAAAAAATATGACTTACCAGTTACATCTATACACATACATGGAAAATAGAATACACATACACGGCGGGTTGACTGGTTTCACATGGTATAACAGTTTCACTCAATTTTTTCTCCCACCCCACCTCATCATATCCATATAAAATCAAACACACATTGATATGAAGAATTCTTGATACAAGGCTTACTCTTCTCTACAGATCAGTGAAGCAAAAGATGAGCCAAGCCGGAAATCCTCATGCCTCTTCTTCTTGCTCCTCCTCCGTATTAAGCCAAGCTGGTGATCAGACGGCGGAGGCGGTGGCGGCGGCCCGGCGGATGGAGGCTCCGAGTCTACCCCCCAAAAGAGGAGAGGTGATGAGGAGAATTCTTGCTGATTTCCGAGGTGGTGGTGGTGGTCAGACTGGGACAGCAGCTGCGGTGGCGGCGGCGGTCCGGCCGATGGGGGCTCCTAGGTTGTTGCCCCCAAAAAGAGGCGGCGTGATGAGAGGAATTGTTGGTTCTCTCACTTATCCTCGCTTTGTCTAGTCTTCTGTGTTTTAGGTTGATGCATTTCTATCATATATTTGCTAGTATTGTTTGAAAAATTTTAAGTGCAGTAAATAAAATTGAATTGGACATAATTATCTCATATGATCAGGTGAGTCTCACCTTATATGAGAGAATTATGTCCGATTCTTTGCACGAAGGAACTGTGTAAATTGGGGGGTATTTGTTTTCTGGGTGCTGTCTGTTTGGTTGGATCCTTTCCAACTTTTAAGTCTTTTTTGGTCATGGTTGGAGTCAGATCTCAGCTTCACTGAGATTTGTTGTTTAGTTTTGATCTTTGTCTTGGTTGTTGTTGCTGTTGTTTTTTATTTTGTGATGTATTCTTGTTGTATCTAGTACTCCTTGAATTACATCAATTAATTTCTTTTATTTGAAAAAAACAAAAAACAAAAAAGAGTAGAATCTTTGCTGTTTTGGGTTTATTTATCGGTCGCCGTAATCTCTGAAGGGAAGAGTTTCCCACATAATAGGGCTTGAATTGAAACTTTTGAGATGTTTACAAAATTATTTTTTCTGAATATAAAATTGAGGGACGTTTTAAAAATTTTTAATTGATAATAAATAAATTTGTGACTTTTTAACTTATTTGAGAATTTGATAACGAATAAAGATTTAGTGATATGATAAGGAGTGAGGCTCACGTGTTATGTGATATGCGTGTCTATGTTTTTTTTTTTTTTTCTCTTGCCACATCACTATAGTTCTCTTTAGAGCTTCAAAATTAGAGCTTTTTATCATTATTGTTTGACAACATACACTACAATATATAAGACTTTTGGCGACTAATTATTTTGGTCCCTAAAACCATTATTTTTCTCTCTAAATGGATTTTGTGACAAAATTAAATTGACACTATAAGTGCATTCAGAAAAGTCTTTAGCGACAATTTTTGAAAGTGTCGCTGAAAATGACAATCAGCAACCAATTTTATATTGTCACAAAATGTTTAATTTTACAAGACTAAACATTTGCTTGCTAATACTTTGTCATAAAATGTCCCAATTTGGTCGCGAAAAACAAAATAATGACATTTTTAACGACAATGTTATTTGGTCACTAAAAGATAAATAACTTTCTCTTCAAAACATTTTTGTCACTAAAAATCAAAGTTGGGATAGTTAAAAATACACAAAAATTAAATACCATCCAATCATAAAAAAAAGAAAGAAAAACGAAAAAAAAATGGCATCCACACATTAAAGACACTCTATTACCAAATCATAATGAGTATATAGCTCTGAGTATATTCAAAGTTTTCAAACTCAAAGTTTCCAAAAATTGACATATCAAGTAATTCTCAATCAATCGATAATCATTGCTTTCATGAGGAAGCAGAACAATGTCACAGCGAAGCTTCTTATACTTTTCATCAAGGAACTCCTCGTTGTCGGCATCAAAACCTACTAGTTTGGAAGCTATTTCAATCTCTTGGAGAGCTTCTAACATTTTCACCTACCACAAAAATGTAATTAGGTTACTGTATTGCATATTAACAAGTTGCATGAGAAAATAAACAAGGATACCAACAAGGACTTTAGCAGCTGGGTTATCAATATGAAGGGACTTTAAGATTGTAGCACAATCATTTGTGATAGTAACATTGTGTCCTTGCTGGTTGATTGTAAAATTTTATCCTGTAAAGAAATTGCATGTATGAGTAGCTGATTAAGTTGAAGAACAAGATTGAGACCAAATGCTAGAAAAGAAGTAACTTGTGATTTGGCTACAAACTGAGGCAAGAATAAAGTTACCATTCCCTTAGGCCCTAAGGTCATTTCACCAAGTCAGCAATTGCCATTGCACCAACAAAAGATGTCTAAAACAAAACAAGACTAATACTAATTCATTGGTACAAAAAAGAAAATTAGAATTTGATTTAAAGTTCCATAAGAAATGTAACTCTCACAGACAGAAAATGTCGCTCCTAAAACTACCAAAATAGACAGGAAAAAATGTAATCCAACAACTGCAACACTGCTACTGAACTGGCTTAGCAAAATATCTAACAAACATCACTCCTAAAACTATCAAAATATGAGAGTCAAAATATAGGCCCAACAATACTATTAACTAAACTAGCTTAGCTGTATGCTATAGTCTATCCACATAATGATTCGTAAGAGTATCCAAAATTCATATAGAAGCAAAGATGAATATCATATAAAATATATAACAGAACCGATTGGGAGCTCGAATTTGAGCTCCCCCGAATGCCCCGAATTCCTTTTTTTTTTTTTTTTTTCCTTTAAAGAGAAGAAGGAAGAAAGAAGAAGGAGGAGGAAAGGGAGAAGGGAGGAGGGAGGAGGAGGAGGAGGAGGAGGAGGAGGAGGGAGAATGAGTGGACTGGAGGGGGCCATACCAGTGGGAGGAAGCGGAGGCGGGGTCGGAGGCGACGGCGGTGGTGCTGCGACGATCGGGGCTGGGCAGCGACGGCCGGGGCTGGGCCGACGACGACGTGGGCAGACGACCGGCGAACCACCTCTCTGCTCTCTCTCTCTCTCTCTTTCTCTCTTTCTCTCTTCTCTTTCTCTCCCTCTCCCTCTCTGGTTCAGACCGAAAATGGAAGAAGAAGAAGAAGAAGAAGAAGAAAAAAAAAAAACTAATGCCCAAAACGACATCGTTTTGGGCATTAGGGGCATTCGGGGGAAGGAAATTCGAGGCACAAATCATTAATCAATACATAAATCATTTGAAGAACACAAATATTCATCACTAAGCCATGCAAACTCACCATTCTGGCTCGCTCACCCTTTTCTTCAGTAACTTCATCTTTAAAAAGCTTTTTAATCTGAAAGAAATGAGCAGATTCTCATCATTCCATTCGATGTGTCATTGTCTAACATACCTGTTAGATTTATTTATTTTGATGATTTATTTAATTATGTTTTAATTTATTTGAAAGAGAAAAATAGAATTTAAAATTTATTTTGATGATTTATTTAATTATATTTTAATTTATTTGAAAAAGAAAAATAGAATCAAAATTTATTTTGATGATTTATTTGAAAAAGAAAAATAGAATCAAAATTTATTTTGTCCCATTATTTCTCACCTAAACCTTTATTCTAAATGTTGTTAGAATGTATTTAATATTGATTAAATCATGAGTTCAAATAGCCTAAAACAAATGTTCAAACAAACCAGCAGCAGGCCAAAACGTTCAAAAGGTTCAAGTGGAAGATATTCAAATTTGTAATGATGGAATGGAAGATATTCAAATTAGTAATGATGGAGTACAACGGCTATAAACAGCTATAAATTCAAATGAATACAATAGCTATAAACGGCTATAAATTCAAATGAATACAACGGCTATAAACGGCTATAAGTTTCATTATATATACCAAAGCCTCTAATATAAACAAGTGACAAAAAAAAAAAAACTAGAAAATATTCTTTGATCTATGATCACTCACATCTATTCTTTGAAAAATTATCCGAGAAGTGTTCTTCAATTTTTGTTTACATCCTCTCTCAGAAATTATACACTAAGCCTTATAGCATTAAGCTCATCTTTCCTGTGTGAGGTTTACAGAAAAACCAGAGCTTCATTTTTATATCTATCTTTGAGAGATAATTATTATAGCTTTCTGTGAAAGCAAAAACACCTTCTTTTCAACCTTGTAAGAGTGTAGTACACTCAGTGTTCTTGACTTAGAAAGTCTGTGTAAAATCTGTGGAGAATTGGTCCATCTGTGAAAAGCTTGCTAGCACCCTGTGAAACTAGAAGATAGTGGAAAATCTCAAGTGAAGCTTGAGGAGTGGATGTAGGTTTGGTTGAAGTCAAACCACTATAAATCTGTTTGTCTCCTCTTCCCTAATCTCTTTACTTTCCTACTACTGCTATATCTATCTAATATTCATGTGCTAATCATTTATTTACCCGTATGTTAGTTATACTTCATTGTTATTTTGTTTGATCATTTACTGCTAAGTTCATCATTGTGCTTGTTAATAATTTGTGTACTAATAGTTAATTTTATTGGGGTATTATTAACTTTAATTTGTAGAAATCTAATTAACCCCTCTTAGGTTACTTTTTGGGTAACAATACCGACATTAGAAACAAATAAAACAGACATACTTTGAAACCGAAGTGCTACCACAATCAATATCTGAAACAAAGAAAAAGAAACCACTAATCTATGAATTGGTTATATGCCAAAGGTATTTACTTTACAATGATAAATCAGGAGTAAAACCTCCCTAACTAATCTATTGTAGCATCAAATTAATCTTGGCATTGACTCCACGCTATTAGATTCCAAGTTTTGTACTTTTGCATTCAGTTCCTCATTGATTTTCCGTTGCTCTTCAAGCTTCCTTCTAATTTCCTAATTTTCTATCTCAAGAGCAGCACGAGTACGTCGACCAGATATTGTTATACTAGGCTTTGGACCCCGTCCTAAACCAGTTATGTAGCTAGACTTACGCCCAAACACCACAATGGAAAGCTGCTCATCAGATAGTGGGCCAAATCCATCTTTTATAGCTTTATTATCCCGCTCTTTAAGTTTTTTCTTCAATTGTTCATGAAATTAAATAAAACTACTTGTCCATTATATATATATAGCTTTTTGTAGACGTCCCCGAAGGCCCCGGGAGGATGAGTCCCGTTCTGTTCATTTTGGGCTCACTACAGTTCGGACTCAAATTGTCACGGGTCTCTCAATCTGAACCAAAGAGTCCAAATCCGGCAAATCGTTTTGAGAAAATAGATTTTTTGAAAGAAGTGCCAAACATGGACTGCTTTGCCAGATACAGAGTCGCCACCTAAATATTTTATTTTGATAAATTTGGAAACCTTGAAACCTTGACTGTGCCTAAGGCCACGTGTCGTCATCACCAAAGTTGCCTCGGCTCGGGAACTTGGGTACGATTGGGAAGGTCACTTCGTGAGCACCCCCGTTCGCCCGATCAAAGATCGGCCTCTACTAACCATGATATCTAGTTTTGAAAACATTATGTGTTCTTATTCCGGTTATTAGCCTAGATTTACTATGTGATGCGCACAGCATACAAGTATAGACTGGATCGCTGAATTGGAACAAACATTTCATATTTATTTTTGAAAGTGGTTTGCTACTCGCAAGTAGGCTTAAAATGCGGATTTTGCCACCCTCGGGTGAGCTTAGAAAAAGATAGTTTTGCCACTATCTAGTGGGCTTAAAACTCACAGTCGATGCATTGTTCCAATCCAAATAACCCAACTTTCACCCACAGGCATTCAGGCAGTTATATCACATAAGCAAATAGCTTCATGGTAAGCATGCTATCATGGCAATCACTCACACACATGCAAGGATGCTAAAGCGTAAAAACTTACCGAGTACTCCAAGCCAAAACAGAAACTATGTTAGAAATCCATGCATGATCCTAACTATACAGAATGCCTAATGCAACACATGCAGGAATGCAACTAAGATAGGCTCGGCTATCCTAAACATGGCATATGGAATGCTACAGCTAACATGTATTCAACTCAGAATTGAAATACAATGCAGTGAGTACGATGCGCCGAGCCCGGTGCATGCAAAACAGATGAATGAATGCAAACATGCTATCATACTGTATGCTAATTGAAACATGCCCTATTCTAACCATCATAAACTGGTAAATAAAAGGGAGAAAGACGTGGGGTTGGAAGACATACATCACACGCACGCACACTTATTACAGTTGTGCCCTCTCTCGGAGGGTTTGAATAAATAATTACAGTCCGATAAGTACAAAACCCTAATTAATTAACAAATGAACTAGGAAAACAGTAATTTGGCATGCAAGCCCATGGACCACCTCAGCTCTGTTCCGAATGATGAATGATGCATGCTTGAGTTGCCTCGCGAGGAAATCCATTGCGATGCCCCAATTAGCCTCTGTTTACAATTAAGCCCGGAATATTGCACGAAGTTCCAAAAGACTGCCGGTTTCTGATTTGCTGCAACAGAGAGCAAGAAAGGGGCATGGCAATGTATTTCACATATGTATGCTTGACTACTCTTCAGGGAGTGTAGTCCTCGATCCTCGTGCCACCAATCACGCATCTCGATGCATGATGCCGAGAAGTCGAATTGCATGACTCAATGTAAAATGAATGCACATATGAACAAAACAAGGCCTAGACTCCATCATGGGTAATCCGGAGTATCGGCGACCGGGGAATTGGGGCACGTTCCGTCACTCGGAGTACGAAATGTCCCTCGTTTCCCGTGCTTGGGCTAACTCCTATCCCCAAACACAATGCAAATGAGATGGCATACACAATGTGACTAACATACAACCTAACATGCTGTAACAAGCCCGCAGGGAACCTCGCTACAGCTCGGACTCGATTTGTGTCACGGTTCTTAATCTGAACCAAAGAGTCCAAATCCGGCAAATCGTTTTTGAGAAAACAGATTTTTGAAAGAAGTGCCAACATGTACTGCTTTGCCAGATACAGAGTCGCCACCTAAATATTTTATTTTTGGAAATTTAGGAAACCCTGACTCGTTGCCTAAGGCACGTGTCCGTCATCACCAAAGTTGCCTCGGCTCTGGGAACTTGGGTACGATTCGGGAAGGTCACTTCGTGAGCACCCCCGCTCGCCCGATCAAAGATCGGGCTCTACTAACCATGATATCTAGTTTTAAAACATTGTGTGCTCTTATTCCGGTTATTAGCCTAGATTTACTATGTGATGCGCACAGCATACAAGTATAGACCGGGTCGCCTGAATTGGAACAAAACATTTTATGTTTGTTTTTGAAAATGGTTTGATGGTGCTACTCGCAAGTAGGCCAAGACGTGGATTTGCTACCCTCAGGTGGGCTTAGAAAACATGATTTTGCCACTATCAAGTGGGCTTAGAACACACAGTCAATGATTTGTTCCAATCCAACTAACCCAACCTTCAACCACAGGCATTCAGGCAGTTATATCACATAAGCATATAGCCTTATGGTAAGCATGCTATCATGGCAGTCAACACACACATGCAAGGATGCTAAAGCATAAGACTCACCGAGTACTCCAAGCAAAACAGAAACTGATTAGAAATCATGCTGATCCTAATTATACAGAAATGCCATGCACAACACACGCAATAATTGCAACTATAGCAGGCTCGACTATTCTAAACATGGCATATGGAATGCTACAGCTATCAAGTATTCAAGTTGGAATTGAAATACAGATGTAGTTAATATGATGCGCCGAGCCCGGTGCATGCAAAACAGATGAATGAATGCAAACATGCTATCATACTGTATGCTAATTAAAACATGCCCTAAATCTAACCATCATAAGCAGGTAAATAAAAGAAAAGAAAGACGTGGGGTTGGAAGATATACATCACACTCACGCACACTTATTACAATTATGCCCTCGTACAGAGGGTCCGAATAAAATAATATACAGTCCCAAATGAATAATACAGTCCAAATGAATAACACAGTCCAAATAATACAGTCCAAATATGTACAAATCCCTAATTAATTTACAAATTAACTAAGAAAAATAATAAACTAACATGCAAGCCAGGGACTGTCTTGACTCTTCTCCAGATGATGAATGATGCATGTCTGGGTTGCCTTGTGCAGAAATCCACTGTGATGCCCCAATTAGCCTCTGTTTGCAATCATTTTTGGAATGCGTGCCAAGCTCCAGAAGGCTGCTGATTCTTGATTTGCTGCAAAGAGAGCAAGAAAGGGGCATGGCAATGTATTTTCACATATGTATGCATACCTCGATCCTCGTGCCACCAATCAAGCATCTCGATGCATGATGGCCGAGGAGTCGAATTGCACAACTCAATATGAAATGAATGCACATATGAACACAACAAGACCTAACTCCATCATGAATGATCCGGAGTGTCGGTGACTGGGAAATTGAGACACGTTCCGTCACTTGGAGTACGAAACGTACCTCGTTTCCCTGTGCTCGGCCTAACTCCTATCCCGAACACAATGCAGTATGCATGACATGCATGAAATGCAACTAAGATACAACCTAACATGCAACATGCTATGAAATGGCATACACGATGCACGAGGTAACATGGCATACGCAATGCGCTAACATACAGCCTAGCATACACAATGCTATGAATGAATGGCATACACAATGCATAATGGACTTACACCAACATGAGTGGACCTCAGCCACACTCACATAGAGGCCATTAGATGAAAATGAGACACTCGAGATGCGTGCACACGTGCACGCAAACCGAGGACCGAACTTAAGGCACGGAATGCCACTCTAACAAGACATGACAAGGCATGGGATATGACATACTAGCATGCAAATTTCAGTAGCAAGAAGTGATGCAAAACAGCCCCGAAGCATGGCAAAATGGCACCCGATGCATGAAATGAATCCCGAAACATGAAATTAGGTACATGGAATGACCTATGGCTATGCAATGCATGCATTATTTGAATATGAAGTGTGAAGACAGAATCAAGACAGCCCAAAACAAGCATATTTACAGTTTTAAGCAAGGCCAAACAGTGAACAAAAATGGGGCTAAATCAATATGCAAAAATGCCCCGAAAGAGAGATAATGAAACAAGTAATAGCTGCTGACCTTAAACAGAGAAGGCCCTTCTACAATGTTGAAGAGGGGCCCAAAATATGATGTTTACAGTTTACAGAAAGCCACAAAACAAACACAATATGGCTAAGCTCTCATGCAAGAAATGGGCCAAAAGGGGACAAAGAAGGAAGTGATGGCTGCCGACCCCAAACAGATGAGGGCCTTCAACAATGTTGAAGAGGGGCCCAAAATATGACCTTTTACAGTTGATGATCAAACCCAAAACAGTGTACAAGTATGCTCAAAATACTATGCAAGATAAGGCCAAAAAAGAGAGCTATAACACAAAGTATAAAAAGGATGCTTCAAACAGAAAAAGACCCTTAATTAAACATGAAGAGGGTCAAAATAAGGCCATTTACAGTTCGGACCAAAGTCCAAAAATGCAAGCACAAGGCTAACAAATCATGCAAAAATAGGCCATAAGATGGATATAAAGGCAAGTGACAAATGGAAACCTCAAACAGTGATGAGCCCTTCAACAATGTTGAAGAAGGGCTCAAAATAAGCTACTTTACAGTTTACAACATGCCTCAAAACAGTTCATACATAGGCCAAAACAATATGCAAGAAAATGGCATACAAGAGGTAAGAAGCAAGTGCAACAAGGAGCCTCAAACAGTGAGAGGCCCTTAAAAAACATGAAAAATAGCTCAAAAATAAGCCTATTTCTAGTTGGGTCAGAGCCCAAATATGCAAGCACAAAGAATAAGATATAGATCAAAAAAAATGCAAGAAAAGAGGAGGAGGGACTTACCCTTGTAGACCAAGACTTTAGCAACCTTTGGACCAATTTGAGCTTTAACCTCTGGAAATAGCTCCAAGTGCTGGAATGGAGGTGGAAGTATGGTGCTAGGCTTGTAGAGTAAAGGGTGTAGGACCAAGGGTTTTGATGGTTGAATGAGAGAAAGAGAAAGATTGCAATTGCAAAGCTCAAAGGCAATTTTTTCTAACCCTAAAACCAGAGCTGGGGGGGTTTATATAGGCAAAAGAGTGGGGGAAAAGGGGGGAAATTGAAATTCAAATTCCCCCCAAAAAGGCCAAAAAGTGAGATAAAGAGGCAAGTGGTAGCTGCTGCCTCAACCGAAGAGAGCCTTTAAAAAGTTGAAGAGGGGCTCAAAACAAATATTTTATAGTTTATGACCAAGTCCAAAACAGCTCACAAGTAAGCCTAAAATACCATAAAAAAATACCTAAAGAGAGTAAAGAGGCAAGTGATAGTAGGAGACCTCAAACAGCAAAAGGTCCTTAATCAAACATGAAAAGAAGCTCAAAAATATGACTATTTACAGTTTGGGTGGAGCCCAACAATGCTTGCAAGAAAGCTCGGGGCCAAAACGCGCAGCCCGGGCCCCGAAAACTGACTGTTAGGCACCGAGAGTGGTGTTCGACCACGAAGTCGGTCTCTCGGACCACAGTGTCCCTCAAAAGGGAGGAAATAAGGTATGTGCCAAAAACCGGAGCAAACGGAGGTGGTTAAGCGGTCCCGAACCGAGGCACACGGCCGTCGGCTCCGAAAAATCGAAACCGGGCTCCAAACGGAAAAATGGCCTACGACCACGAAACGTAGCCTACGGCCACTGAGAGATGATCTACGAGACCTCTCCCTCCCTTTGGGAGAGAAACAGAGAAAATGGAGCCTGGTTCGCAAACCGAGGCAAAACACAAAAGAGTCCGGAAGTCCGGAGGCAAGGCTCGCAGCTAGGACTCCGCAACCTCAGAACGAGCACAACATGCAACATCACCAAGCGCTCAATCGGTGACGTCTGAGTCTTAAGGTCGGTCAAAAAATGGGTGTCTACAACATGCGCAATACTATGAAATGGCATACATAATGCTCGATGTAACATGGCATACACGATGCTCTAACATGCAACCTAGCATACACAATGCTATGAATTGAAATGACATACACAATGCACGACGGATTTACACCAACATGAGTGGATCTCAGCCACACTCACATCAGTAGCCATAAGATGAAAATGAGACTATCGAAATGCGTGCACACATACACGCAAACCGATGATCGAACCTAAGGCATAATATGCAACTCTAACAAGGCATGGCAAGGCATGAAACATGGCATTCAAACATGCAAATTCCAGCACTGAATCATGATGCAAAATGATCCCGAATCGCGGATATATGTCATACAATGCATGGAGTGGTCCCGAAACTCAAAACTAGGCACATATATTGACTTATAGCTATACAAAGCATGCATTATTTGACTATGAAGCACAAAGACAGAGCCAAGACAGTCTCAAAACATGAACATTTCTAGTTCAAAGCATGACCAAAAGATGCTAGCATGATGGACTAAAATAGCATGCAACTTTGACTAGCAAACATGGTTTACATGGCATGTATATGAAACATATGAAATCTCACCAAACCAGCCAAAATCAGTGAACAAAACATGTCAAAATATGCCCAAATAATCACTGAAATGCAGCCAATGCATGCAAAAATAAGGGGCTTCTTTAGAGGGCTATACAAGAGATTTTTAAGTATATACAAGATAGACACTTAGCATGGCACATCCAACTCTGGAAATCAAATATGACAGCCCTAAAACTCACAAAATGGGCCCTGAAATCAGTCTCGGAAACATGCAAAGAAAGGCCTCTTTGAAAGGCCAATAATGCTAGTAAAGAGAATGAGGGGTGAGAGGGTCACCCCTCCATGATTTTGGAGCTCAAAGACATATCAAGGCCACTGAAAATCCACTGGATTTCAGTGGCTAAGAGACCAAACCATGGCCAATGCAAGTGCTCTAATGCATAGCCCTAATCATGAAGGAATGAAGCATGCATAGGGGAAGATGACCCCAAACAGAAATGGGACCTAAACCAAACTCAAAGAGGAGGCCAAAACAAGACTTTTTCCAGTTTATATCAAGCCTCGAAAATATTCACAAGTAAGGCTAAAACATGATGCAAAAATAGTCCTAAAAGAGAGATAGATGGCAAGAGGCAGTAGATGGCCTCAAACAGCAAAGAGCCCTTCAACAAAGTTGAATAGAGGCTCAAAATAAGGCACTTTACAGTTTGGATTGAAGCCCAAAAATGCTCACAAGCAAGGCTAATATATCATGCAAGATAAGGGCCAAAAGGAGGGATAAAGCACAAAGGGTGGGTAGAAGACCTCAAAAAGAAAAAAGTTCTTGATCAAACATGAAGATGAGCTCAAAATAGGACTATTTTCAGTTCAGGTCGAAGCCCAAAAATGCAAGCAAAAGGAGCTAAGATATAGAGCAAAGATATGCAAAAATGGGGGAAATAGAAGCTTACCCTTGTAGAACCGAGCTTCAGCAGCTTTTGGACCAAGTTGGTGAGCTTTCAACCTCTGCAAATGACTTCCAAGGGGCTGGAATGGATGATGGAGGTGGTAGGCTATGAGGTGTAGGGTAAAATGGCCAAGAAAATGGGTGTTTGGAGGCTTGAAGTATAGATATAGGGGGTGTATGTATACTAATGCCTCAGCTGATTTTCTAACCCTTAGAAATGAGGTAGGGTGCTGGTTATATAGAGGGAGAGTAGCCAAAGAAAAGGGGAGGAAAAACCAATTCAAATCTCCCCTTAAAAGGACAGACCCTCGGACAGAGGGTTTGGTGCAAAACAGCTGGCACAGTTGGAATGCACCAGGAGGGACAAAAATGGCCGGCCAGGTGCAAAAGGGTCAGGTGGCCGGCCGACCAGGGGTCAAAGAGGTCAAGCAAAATTACTAGCCGGCCACCCCAAAAAGGTGGCCTCCTAGATGAGTGCAACACAGCTGTGTAGAGAAAAACCAGAAAAAGTGGTTCAGGAGAGAGAAAAGCCATCTTTTTAGAAAGGTTCAAAAGGGTCAGGGGGAATTACTGGCCGGCCTACCCATATTGGTGGCCTCTTGGGTGTGTACAACACAATGGTATGGTGGAAAGTCAGAAAAAGTGGCCCGGGAATGGGAAAAACCAGCTTTCTAGTAAGAAAAACGGGCGACGAAGAGCAATGAAGAGAAAAGCTGGTTTTTCAGAAAAATTGCTGGCCTCCCACCCTCCTACAACCTTCCTAACAATGAAAATAAGGTCTCCGCCAAAAATGAACCCAAACCGATGCAAAACGAAGGTTCGGGGGCCAAAACGCGCGGCTAGGGCCCCGAAAACTGACTATTAAGCACCGGAGTGGCATTCGACCACGAAGTTGGTCTCTCGGGCCACAGTGTCCCTCAAAAGGGAGAAAACGAGGTGTATGCCAAAAACCGAAGCAAACGGAGGTGGTTAAGCGGTCCCGAACCGAGGCACATGGCCGACGGCTCCGGAAAACCGGGAATCGGGCTCCAAACGGGAAAAATGGCCTACGACCATGAAACGTAGCCTACGGCCACTGAGTGATGATCTACGAGACCTCTCCCTCCCTTCGGGAAGAGAAAACAAAGAAAGCAGGGCCTGGTTCGCAAACCGAGGCAAAGCACAAAAAAGTCCGGAAGTCCGGAGGCAAGGCTCGCAGCCGTGACTCTGAAACCTCAGAACGAGCACAATATGCAACATCACCGAGCGCTCAGTTGGTGACGTCTGAGTCTTAAGGTCGGTCAAAAATGGGATGTCTACACTTTTGTTTTCTTTATGTTCACTACTAATGCCTTACACAAGAAATCATTAATAGGAAAATACTTATATTTAACATTAGAAAATTCTTACACGTCTAATTTCAGCTTCATTATAGACCCATACTTGCCTTTTCTGACTAAAGTGTGTCGTGTGATACAAATCAACAAGTCCAACCTCCTTTTCATCCTTGTCTCGCTGTCAAAACCTTTATAGTTAGTATCCTATGGAGTACATATATCACGAAATAAAATAAATAAAAAAAAGTGCCATGTAGACCCTATGATTTAAAGGTCAGTTGTTTACCTCATCGTATTGCACCTTTCTAAATGCCTTTGAGCCAGCAGTATGGAGGACTTTAAGCTCAAACCGATTTTCCTTGTTTTTCTGACATTTCTCCTCCATGGCAATCATGGCTTTTCAACCTTTGCAAGATAAAACGGTAATCATGGCTTTCAAGATAACATGGCAACCTTTGAGAGTTGCCATATGAAGCAACCTTTGCAAGATAACATTACAATCGTGGCTTTTCAATCCGTAATTCAATAGTCACTAGTGTTCACACAATGTGATATGTTTAATGCATAGCCATCTCGCCATTTAATTGAACTCGAGAATTCACAAAAGTTCCTCTTTTCAATTGGAGACAACATGAAGCAAGCAGGATGTAGGAATGTTTGACCATGTATTTCCCTTGGATGTAATTCAAGCCTTATACCCATATCCATTAAATTAAGACGAGCCTTGTATGTGTCTTTGGTTTTTTCATCAATGTTCATCAATGTTCCTAGAACACTATTACATACATTTTTTTCAATGTGCATAACATTAAGGTTGTGACGAACTTTTAGGGTTTTCCAATAAAGTAAATCAAAGAAAATGCTCCTCTTTGTCCAATTTAAATATTAAGGAGAACGTTTTCACTTCTTCCTATGTTGATCTATTTTACCAAATAATGATAGGTCTATATGCCCCAATTGTCCCAAAACCTCATCTTCTGACAACAACTTGTGATCTAACCTAAGCTCTGGCTCACCATTGAATGATTTGCTTGTTCGCAAAAAATGATCATACGGCAAAAAATGACGGTGTCCCATGTAACAAGTTTTTCTACAATGATGCAAGTATTGGTGAGATGCATTCTCATTGCATGACGGACAAGCCAATTTTCCTTTGGTGCTCTAATCGGATAAATTACCACACGCAAGGAAGTCATTGATAGTCCATAATAATGCCGCACGCAATTGAAAATTAGAACCACTTGATACATCATAGGTCTTTACCCCTACCTCCCATAACTCATTTAGCTCATCTATTAGCGGTCGTAAAAACACATCAATGTCAAATCTAGAAGCTCTATGCCCAAGAATAAGCAAAGGCATCATAAAAAATGGATCTTTCATTCATTTCCATGGTGGCAAATTGTATGGGGCAATAAAAACTGGCCATATGCTATATGAGGTACTCATATTCCCAAATGGATTAAAGCTGTCACTTACTAATCTGAGCCTAACATTTCGAGGATCTTTAGCGAATGACTCATGCTTTTTGTCAAAGTCTTTCCACGTTTCAGAGTCCGCTGGATGGCGCATTACATTTTTCTCCTCTACGCGTTTATCTTTGTGCCACCTCATATCAGTAGCTATCTTCCTTGATATAAATAATCTTTGTAGCCTTGGTTTTAAAGG
Organism: Camellia japonica; assembly: GCA_030407325.1. Lineage (NCBI taxonomy): Eukaryota > Viridiplantae > Streptophyta > Magnoliopsida > Ericales > Theaceae > Camellia > Camellia japonica. Next base: position 86,691,378 of record JAPPVO010000036.1, read on the forward strand.
AAGTACCACAGAACCTTGTGAGGGATCTTTTTACCTTTACCTTTATGAAATTTGTATCTAGGTTCATTGCAAGTAGGGCATTTATCTTCATTTTCACACTCCTTCCAAAACAGTAGACAATCGTTCTTACATACATATATTTTTTGATGATTAAGGCCCAAATCTCAAATTATTTGTTTAACTTCATTATATGAGCATGGGAGTGTTTCATCGATGAGAAGTGCATCCTTCAACAGTTCTGGCATCATCGTGAGTGATTTGTTGCTCCATTTATTGAGCATCTTTAGATGTAGTAGCTTAACAATGAATGATAATTTGGAATATCATTGGCAATTCGGATACAATTCCTATTTTGCATCCCTCATTAATCTTGCAAATGTATTTGCTTCACTACCATGAGCACCAAACGAGTCAGGATTATGACTACTAGATGCTTCCCTAATATAAGCAAATATGGATGGTCCTCTATATATGTCATGGACAATTTCTCGCACCTTGGTATTGGGAGAGTTTGATTTCTCTGTCACATCATTGAAATATTCGTCATTTTCACTTTCCGAGAGATCACTGTCAGTCAACTCAAAGTCTTCCCCATAATACACCCACTTAGTGTAAATTGTGACAACCCCATATGCAAACAAATGAATTTTAACTTCATCTATGGTTTTTTGGGTACGATTGTTGTATCTATTACATGAACACCAAATCTTTACTCATCCTCGATTTCATATGATCATGAGCAAACATGATAAATTCTTTTATCCGTCAATGTATTGATGTAACCTTCTATTATAAAGTTGCATCCAACCCCTATCCATCCCAAAATCCCTATTACAAAGTAACAAATACATTATCCTTAAATTCCAATATCTTGAATACGTGATTCTTCTAAATGGCTAAGAAAAGGCCAATATTAAGTTCAGAAAGAAAGATTCCTTCCTTAAAAATCACAAATCAATCTCATTATAGAGTTATAAATTTACAAATTATTTTTCAAAAAAAAATCTAGCCCTAACTAAGTTTAGATTTGTCTCTAAAAGATTATTTTTAGGGACTACATCTAATTAGTCCCTAAATATTAGTCTCTAAAAAAAATAGCACCAACATGACGTGGGCTTGTGTAAAAACAACAAAAGAACTAGTTTAGTTTAAATGCATGCTTCCCACTATCATAAAACCCATTCCTATTAACTGCCTTGCAAGACAAATTTGTATTGTTGGGCAAGCACAAGATTAATCAGGGCAATGAAAAGAGACTCCCAGTTTCAAATGCTACTAAAATAAAAAGAAGCATCAAATATTTCTCATAATTTCAACCAGAGCAAAATTAGTCAGCATGAATTCATAACCACAATATACTGAGGGACAAGAAGCATAATCAAAGAAATTCCAAGCATCAAATATTTCTCATAATCTAAACCATAACAAAAATTAGTCAGCATGAATTCATATCAACAGGGTCACTTGTACTGGGGAAGCCTTTGAAGTTGGCCTCTACTGGGAAAATGTTGCTGTGAATTGTGTCTGAAGTGCCTGTTCTTATCGTAGTCACTTATTGAACACTTGGCTAACTAAAAATATATATATATATATATATTATGGTTCACAATATATATAAATTTTATTGCTACATCATTTTAGTTAAAGTTTTGGTATAAATTTTTTTATATATTTAAAATTTTCATTAATATTTTTATGGGGTCATCCGACCAAAAGCATTCTTATTTACTGATATCCTAATTAATTATATTATTGAAGTTGGACACTATCATATTGATATGTATATTATTATTATTATTTTTTTTGATTTTATTTTGTGACATGAGATTTTCAGTCTCAAATTCTTCTATTGTTGTGTCTTAAAACGTTCACAATCTTTCGACTATGCCTTAATTTTTACATAATTCAACGGTGTAAATGTTATGAAACAGGAACACACAAAAATTTAACAAGAGATGATCCTTAATCTAATTTTATATATCTAACTTTACAACAATTGGTTCTAATTTTTAGATTTGAATAGTGATGCCCTAAAAAATAACAACAATGTTAAGAATAAAGAATCAATCATAAAATGTTTACAAAAAATTTATTAAATGACTGATATTAAATTCAATTATAGTAAGATCTACATTCAAAATAAACCTGAACATCTCAATATATTCTCTGTAATCTCAATATGAGATTCAAATTTCAAAGCAACATATGTCCCTATCCTAATCTCACGAATAACTACCATGAAAAACTCAAGCAATAGTAGTAGAGGATTTCGAATTCAAGCAATTTGAAAGAATACAGAGGAGTATATATATAGATATGTACATGTATATATGTTGTGTCTGTGTAGAGAGAGAAAGAGATTGAAAACACACCAAATCACTATTGAATCCAAATTACTACGATCTCTGTTAGAAACCAAATCGATTTACTCAAACTTATATATATCTGCAAAAAAACTCAGATCGATTTACCTTCGGATTGAAGCCAAAGAACTCAGGTCTGTGTTGGAGCCAAATATCGATTATGAAAGATGAAAGCTGAAGATTGATTTTGAAAGATGAACTCAGATATGATTGATCGATTATGAAAGATGAAAGCTGAAGATTGATTCTGATATGAGGCGGCACAAAGATCAATTCGGATTGAAGCTGAAGATCGATTGAGTCCTAGAGCTGAGATTGATTGAGTCCTAGCTGAGTAAATAAGCCAGGCTCGCACTTAGAATATTAGCGTGTATTTGACGACCTTTAGCAACCAAATAAATTGGTCTCCAGCTTTTACCTACTTCACACACACGGGGTCAAGTGCTCAAATAAACATAAGTGTTAACTTTTTTGGTTCCTAAAAGCCTTCAAATAATTTTTTTTGGCCTATCATAAAGGAATATGGTGTATTTGTATAATTTTCTCTTAAAATTTATTTTTGTCCTTAAATGATGGTTTTTAGAGACTAAATTCAATTGGTCTCTAAATATTAGTCTCTAAATTCCTAATTTCTTGTAGTGATAACTCACTAACTCCACTTATAGTTGATAATATTTTCAGTAATAATATACATTCAAATTGAATCTGTGTATAGATCTCGCAAAACACTCATCGCATCTCCACAACACATAACAATTCTAGGCAATTTTTTTAGGAAACCATAGCGTTAGTGTAATATTTTTGCTAAGTATGGGACCAGATTATTGCCGACGATTTTGCTATTAAGTGAAGATTGAATTGATATATTATGAGGTTTTTGTAAAATGAACATATTGATATTTTTTGATAAAGTAAAATTTCTAAATTACTTAAGCTTTGCTTTGTATATTGTTTTTCTTCAGTTTCTTAAACCTTCACTGCAAGAGCTAAGAGGCAAACTTGTACCAAAAGGGGAAGTTTACTGTGAACTCACTGAAAGATCAGTAAAAGCATACTTTTATATTAAAATCTCATTAGGGTCCTGTTTGGATAATGGATATATCGAGAAATTTGTAGAAGGAAAGAAAATGAGAAAGAAAAGTAACAAGAACATAAATTAAAACTTTATTTCATTTTTTTTTTATCTTTATAAATCTCTACTCAAATTTATAATTGAAATACAACTTAAAAAGTTATACTTGCACCGTGATCAGTTGACTTTTCCAAGCACTTTTGAAACCTCAAGATATGTATTTCGAGCGTTTTAGGAAAAAAGAACTGAATTTCTCACCATTTGTACATTCAACTAGAGACGTTAGGTTGAAATTGATGGACCCATTTTGGTAATCCAAAATTTTTAATTTATGAAATTTATTGACTAGATTATTTATACAAATAATTAGATTGATGGGATAGTTCACATTTGTTTGAATTTTTTATTTATTTATTTATTATTATTATTATTATTGTAAATAAGAAGTATAATTTTAAAAATTCCTATTTATTTTTTAAGATAAATATGTGAGATATTTGATCATTTTTATTTTTTGCGTCGTAGTGTAGGAAAAAAAAAATAATTAAAAACAAACAATTTAAATCACTGAAATACACCTCACGATGGGTCCCAATAAAACCATGGGCGATGAGCTAAGAGGAAAACCATGCACAAATGAGCCTTTTTTTGGGTGGGTATAAAATTTTTTGGGTAGGTATGCACAATGAGCATCCAACACAAGCAAGCGACTTACCCAGGTTAAATTAACCCCAAGACATATTTGTTAGACAATTGTAAAAGAATGACATTAATACAAAATAATGTTTATCTATGCATTAAATTGTAAAAATAATCCTATATTTTTATCATTTTATAATTATTTTGTATTTATAATACTTTTTGTAAATATTCAAATATTTTTTAACTATAAATCATGGTCAATTCTTTTAACTAATTTCCCCGCAACCAAATTCGTATTACTTTTTTCATTTTACCCCTAAAACTATTTTGACTAATTGGCTCGATGAGTTATATTTAGCTACCTCCATGATTATAGGTCGGGTGGCCACTAATTTTATATCAAATAAAATCCTCATTATCTTAAAAAAAATAGAAAAAGAAAAATAATTGGGTTTTAATTAGAATATTAAACGTTTTTAAAAGACATAAGTATGTATAATTATATTTACACAAACAAAAACACTTTATTACACCCATTTTCTAATTGTGTCCTAGTTCAAAATTCAAAGTTTTCATTCTATCTAATTGCACCTTCTATAATCCCAAATATATGATCATCCCAACATTTCATCTTCTCTTTACGCTCCTAACTTTTCAAACTTTAATTCTGCACCCACCTCCACCTGTGACCACTATAATTAATTGTCACTTTCTTTACATCTGACCACCACCCTCATCCCCTACCATTTAGAAGGGGAGAGAAGAGGCTGGATGTGGTGGATCTAGGACAAGGGTGGTGGGAGAGGGTGTTGTGGGACTCAGGGAAAAGGGTGGCAAATTTGGGAGGACGAAGGGAGTGGCAGAGGGAGGGTGTTGTTGTGGAGTGGGCGAGGGTGGGGAGGCAAGAAAGGAGCTGGGGGTTAGCGGTGGTGGTTGGGTGGGTAAGGGTGGCAGTGGTTGGAAAGGAGATGGGGTGAACATAAATTTTTTATTTTGAAATTTAGGATTTTTATCTTAAAAACTAATTTTATTAAGAGATAAAAATGTAATAAAATGAATGTGAAAAGGAAAAATCATGGTGTAAATAGATAGAATCAGCACATAACTATAGAAGGTTGAGATTGTCAATGGACCATTCTCTCATTTTTCTTGGTTTTTGGTCTCCCATTGATCAGAATGGAAAAAGCCAAATCATTTCTCCTTTTGGAGACCAGTGACACAGAAAATCCAAAAAGATGGGGAAAAAATGTCATCTTCATGTAAAAATTATCCAGCGGATTGAAAATTACAGTGACTACATTTAAAAGCATGTGATTATATAATTACTTTGCCTCCACCTTTTTTTTTTTTTTTTTTTTTTTTTTTTAAAGTAACACACCCTCTTATTATTTAGTAGTGTTTGAAATATTAATTTGGATAAGAATTTAAAAAAAAAAATTCTAAATTTCTACCTAAAAACATGATCTAAACACTATATTAATGAAAAGCAAGATAAATCAGATGAGGTTACTTACTACAATTGAGATGTTGACATCCAAACGTGACTTGAAAGAAGACTCTGAATGGTCTTATTAGTATCTTCAGTTTGTTGGAATTGTTTGAACGTTGAACGAAAAAAATCTGGTTTGTAACAGTGACTTGTAATGTTTCTTTATCATGACAGCTGTGAAAATGTTGTCACTCTGGAAATCAAGAATTGTTTATTTGGAAATCACAAAATTTGTTGTTGTGTACGTGTACATCTTATCAGTAAGGATGTCTGGATGTTTTTTTTTTTTTTTTTTTTTTTTCGAACGGCCTGAAAAATGAAAATAAGGTGAGTTCAATCAGAATTTTTAACCTAATGGTTATGTAACACCCTTCGTGGTGTGATATTAAGAGTGAATTTGATATATTTTGTGATGGTTATTTCTCTCATATTATGAAAGTTATATGGAGTTGTTTATTTCAAATATGTTAGAGATTAGTTTTTTTCCCTTTTGTCTCCTAAATTAATGAAAACCAACCAATCAAAACAAAACAAAATAATTATAGGTGTGTGCGGTGTGGTTCGGTATAGTTTGAGGATAAAATTATAAATTAAATTGTGAATGAAAGATTGACATATAATCAAACCCCAGCTTAGACAGTTTGTGCGGTTATGATTTGCTACTTGATTGAAGAATAATCTTAAATAATTATGAAGTATTTGTATAATATATAATACTAATTTACATAATATTTTTATATCTATATAACACTAACTAATTTTATATAATAATTTATATATATATAATACTAATTTGTAACAAATTTCACATATTAAATTTCTCTCATACTGATTTTTACTTTCATATTTTATTAGAGGTATATACATCTATATATATATATATTAACTATAACAGAACAAAGCGATTTCGAAGGCAAATTATAAATTTTAAAATGCAAATCAAACTAACTAGCCATTAGCGGATGAATCGGTACAAATTGAACAGTTTTAACAAATTATGTAATATTTTATATGGCCCTATAAATACTAATAATAAAATTAAATAGCCAAAACAATCGACCCTTTTGGCAATAAACCAAGCATAGATTAAAAGAAAGTCAACCGAAGAGCCACACCAAAAGTCAAATAAAATGTTTTATGAAAAATATTAAATATATTTATGTTTTTTTTAAAAATTTATTTGTGAAAATGAAAATAAAAAATATATTTGGTATGCATATATTTCGAAAATAAATGAGAGGAGATGATGGTTAAAAATAGTTGTCGATGAATTAAAATGGTTAATGATCGGCAATGGTCAGAAGTGATTATTGGCTATTGAAGATAGTTCCTCAAAGTAGAGGTCAGAGGTTTTCGGTGGTGGCAACAGTCAGCGGAGTTTGCCATTGGCAATGGGGTGTTCACAAACCCAATTGATATGCCAAAACAGACCAACCTGACTTAATCCATCTGCTTTTAAGCGATTTTGATAGTATGGGTGGATGAATGGGGATGAAGATTTTTCAAATCTACCTATATTTAGACGGATGGCGAATAAGAGACCATTTTATCAAACCTGATCTGCCAATTCTCCTTAAGAAAATGATGGTATGTTTTTATGCTTTTTATGTTAAAAAATAACATTTTATTTAGTAATAATATGAATTACTTATGAAATATGAAAGTTTAGCCTTTATTTTAATTATAAAAAATGAACAATAAAAAAATTTGTACTCAAATAAGGTCCAAAATAGTAAATAAAATACTCTAAAATAGTTCTCCAAAAAAAAAGTATAAAACAATAAAGTTCAAACTGCCAAATCAATTTGTATTCACCTGTCAATTCGTATGGCCCGCTCAATTCGCATTCACTAATTAAGCGAACTAGTGCAAATTGATTTTTTTTTTAATCTGCCAATATAAACGGATGACAGATGAAAAATTACCTGATCAAACCTATCCTTGAACACCCCTGGATAATGGTCCATTGTGGATTAATGCAAGCTTATTCTCAAGCTAGTCAGTGGTGCATTATTTATTTATTTTTTCAATTTCCATCCATTTACCTTATTACCCTAATAATTTGCTCATCCAATTATGGTTTTCTGATAATTTTAAATTGATAGGAACTGCTCATTCATGGTGCCTAGCTATTAACCACAACAAATTGCACCTTCTTGGACTTTGTTAGGTTTTTATTCTTAGCAATTTCGTTTGACAAAACTTCTTTCAGTTGTAATTTTATTCGCTCTTTTATTTCAGTGAGGTTATGAGTATTTAAATGCGAATTTAATCCGAATTGTGCTTTGCAGAGAAGCTTCAGAAGATAATTCTTTCATGTTTGTCACTTGGCTGACTATGTTGGAGATCGAACTGTTTGTAAAAAGTACTGAAAGTTAGGATTTTATGCTCGAGCGAACTTTCCTGCGCTCGAGCGCGGTTCGCTTGAGAGATCATTCCTACGCTCGAGCGGAGATCGTGAAATAGTTTGCTATAAATATGTGTTTCAGTTAGATTTTAGGGTTACGCTTCCAGATTTTCTTCTTGAATATTAGGGTTTATATCTGTAACTATTTTACTAGTTTTTTTTATGTTTGATCGAGTATTCAACTCATAATTTAAGAAGTATACATCAAAGGATTACTTGTTTATTCTATACAGAAGAGAGTGTTGTTCCTCGGTGGATTCCGTGGAATTCAGGCCTGAAACTTTAATGGATTCCAGAGTGGCTCATCGTCGTGATTCGACATCAGCATTGTTGATTCAACGTTGGACAAGACAATTCCGAGGTGAAGACGGGGCTGAAAGAGGCACATAGGGGTCGGTTCGATTCGGGCGTAGATTCGCTAGGTAATTGAGAGTACACTTGTGTAATTCTTTTATGTCTTCTTAATGGATTGTTTGTGGCTTTTGCCCGTGATTTTTCTATCACAATTGGACGAGCGTTTCCACGTAAAATCGTTGTGTCGATTTGTTTTGATTGTTTTATTGGTATTGTTATTTACTGCTTAAAATTGATACATAATCACAAATCAATATCTAGGGGATTTCTAGATTTTTCAAACTTAATTTTGGTTATGTAGTCCTTTGAGAGAGCAATTATTTACCGTTACATTGTAACAATAATGTGATCCTGTCATAAATAAATTTGTATAATTTATTTATGAGGGATTTACGTGAGATCTAATGATGACACCAATTTAAACCGTTCATTTTATAAAGTTTATTGTGATAATAATATATGAAAAATATTAAATTGATCAATAGCATATAATATAAGTAATTCAAATGATTGAGATAGTCAAAGTTGAACGTACATCAACAAAGTTCATCGTTCAGAAGCCTTATTCAAATTGTTCAATTTATTTTTATTTAAAAAAAATTATATTCCATATTGATAATCAGGAGGGCATAATATGACATATTGTAAGAGATATATGCTCATATTTACTTAACGAAAATATATAGATAGTTTAAATTAAAAATAAATCAAAATATTAGAATCTAAATTAATAAAATTAAAATTTTATTTTATTGTAAATGTCAAACTTCTATTTTTTTTTAAAAAAATAATTTTCCTTAATTTTTATTTTATTTTGAATTTTATGTCTATTATAACCACTATTTATAGACCATTAAAATTCTTATTGTATAATTTTTTTTAGATGGTAAAATGAAGAAAGCAAAATCTTATTGTATAATTTATTGTGTAAATTAATAATAACAAATGGGTCGGCCCGCTCAGAATAAAGTTTATTTCCAATAGAATTCTTATTGTATAATTTATTGTGAAAATTAATAATAAGAAATGTGTAGGCCCCTCTTAGAATAAAGTTTATTTCCATTAAAATTCTTATTGTATGATTTATTGTATAAATTAATAATAACAAATGCATCAGCTTAGAATAAAGTTTACTTCCAGTAAAATTCTTATTGTATAATTTATTATGCAAATTAGTAATAACAAATGGGTCGGCCCCACTCAGAATAAAATTTATTTCCACTAAAATTCTTACTGTATAATTTATTGTGTACATTTTTTTATTTTTCTTTGACGGGGATTTAAAATAATAGTAAATGCGTCCACATCTACGATAAATTTTTAATAAAAAATTTAATAAATTATTTCAATCAATAGCACTGGCTTATTTTGGGAAGTGGGTTATAATACACTTCTCAGATTATAACTAACTTTTTCTCTTACAAAAAAACTGTTTATAAATTGCTTATAAATAATTTTTTATCAAAAAACTGATTATAATCATCTTTCCAAAATAGCCTATTGTCTTAAAGTTTATTTTGCGTTGTTTGATAAAATGAGACGTGACATATCGACGTGGCATGACGATGATATTCAATGGAAATATGACGTCAATGTATTCCTGTCAATCACCGAACACTTTGCAGACATGTGCGATCAATTATTTATTTATATAAAAGTGGAATAAAAATAGTAAATTTTTTTTTTAAATTTTCAATAATTAACTTTTATGAATTTCGTTAAATTATTTTTATCTTATAAATTGACACAAATTTTTTAATTTTTTTAAAAAAAATAAGACTATAAAAAACTTGATATACATACTCCCTCCGTCCCATAATATTAGTCCCTTATTCCATTTTTCATTGTCCCAAAATATTAGTCCCCTTTCAAAAATCAAGTACAAAAATAATATAAAGTTCCTATTTTGCCATTCTTTTAAATTCATAAATAATATAAAAAGTACAATTATGACATTGATATTCCCAAAAAAATGTACTATCAAAGGATAATTTTGAAAAATCAACTTTTTTAAAGTACAATAATTGTACTATTAAAAAAAGTTGAATTCCCCAAAAGGGACCAATATTTTGGGACAGAGGGAGTAATATTTTTGTTTGTGAACAATTATAAGAAAAATGATAATCATCCAATGATCGGTGATCACGTGATGTTATATGTAAAATAAAATAAAATATCTAAAAAATTTATAAATATATATCAGATATGTATTAAAATTTTAATTTATAAGAATTATTTGATTCTTAACAAATAGAGAGAATAATCATTAGTTGAATCTTAGGTCTCGTTTGGGAACATGCTATTTTAGTAATTTTTTGATTTTTTGGCTAAAATATGAGGTAAAAAAAACTAGTATGTTTGGGATGACTTTTTAATTTTTTATAAAAAGATGTACAAAAAGTAGAGAGAAAAAAGAATCTTTGACTTTTTGGTATAAATTGTTGACTTTTTAATTTTTTTAATAACTTTTTAATTTTTAAACTAAAACAGTTACTTACCAAACGATGCCTTAGTTGTAATTAGATAATCCCATTATTGCTTTGCGATTGAGAGATAATGCTTATGACAATCTCAATAAATAAAGGATGGTACATATCAAATATTGAGATTTAAAAGGGCCAAAAAAAAAAAAAATTCATTGATGAAAATTGAGAAGGAATAAAAATAATTATAGGAATGATGTGAATCGCCACATCGCGGACTTATGGATTATCATCAAATTCTTATTAAGACCAAGTTTGGGAAGACTAAATAAGTGTACTTTTTATCTTTTTGGACAAAAAAATTGAGGTTGAAAATATGGATGTTTGGGTTAACTTTTTGACTTTTTATGGAAAAATGTGTAATAAAAAATTGTGAAAATTGGTTTTTAGAGGAAAATTTGAATTGGGAGTTGTGCAGCCGTAATTGTTGACTTTTGATGAATAGTGTTAACTTTTTAACTTTTTGAGTAACTTTTTGGCTTTTTAGATTATTTGGGAGTACCCAAACTTGGCCTAAACATGGTATTAGTGTTTTATGTTATATAAAACTTATCAGGATATAAAATCTTATCGATATATGAGTCCTAAATAATTAGAGATTCTTTGGGTAGGATTTTTGGAGTATTCAAACTACTTGCTAGGCAAGTCACTGAATATTATACATAGGTGACACCGCCATAAGTTGAGGTAGGCAATTTCTCTCTATGAATTGGTCTATGAAATATTTTGATAATATTGGAAGACTGATTTGGATATCGAAAGGCTCCCGGCCATTCAACGATTGAAGTGTTTTGTCTTGTAAATTGCGATCGCATGGTGATTGAACGGTTGGGAGTATTTTGTTTTGTAAACGACGATGATATAATGATATTGATTATCTTCTTCATTGAATTTTCCCATCAACAAATACGTAATATTTATTTACCCATACAAAAGCCATAAAGGTTATGAGGTAACCCTTGGAGAACATGGTATGATAGCGCATTTTAACTTTGGCACCCACTAAAAACGAGCTCAAAAAGAACCCAAAGCAGAACACTGGGTGTAGTTTGGTAAGATGGCAAACTATAACGCCGACAAGAAAAAGGAAAAACAAGAAAGATGAAGACAAGAGACATGGACCACGGCAGTGGTGCCATCCACAAGGTTACATCTCCAACCAGATATTCCAACAGGTGCAAGCAAAAAAGGCTTCCCATATGATATTTTTGAGACGCTTAAAATTGAAGTTTAGCCACCAATATGCGAAAAGAGGAGATAGAATCAGGACATACCCACTCAAGACCCCACCAACCAATGATAGAGGACCAAACCATCCAAGATCTGTTGCAATGAAGAAGGATATGGTCAGCCGTTTCGGACTCCAACCCTTAATTGCAAGCCTTAGGGGAGGAATACCCCACGCAAAATTTGAACGGTTGTCGTTGTTACATCTTGAAGATGAATGGAAGTGATAGGGAAAATTCATGATTTTAATTATTAATATTTATAATATTTATCATTTTTTTATAAATATTTTTTTCCTAATGTTACTGTTATGTGATTCCCCCATCTTTTTTTCACTGGATAGAGTCTCTGTGGGGAACCAAATTGACGATCCAAACCGACTGAAATTTCGGAATTTGGTTTTATTTATTTATTTATTTATAATAAACGGTTTGTTCTAATTTTAAAAAATTCTATATCAATGCAAATCGAACTGGCCAAATATTATATTTAACTACTTTTTTTTTTGTTTTTTTTTTTATTCTTTTAGCATTATATGATAAGTGACTAAAATAATACAGTTTTGTAATAAAAACTAGGAAGAGAAACATTTATGGAGTAATTTTCATACATTTTCTTGATTTATTTTTAATATAAAATTCTATAAGCTCTTATAAATCCTTTAAAAATTCAAATAAATCTATCTTTTACATCAAATTGACAAAATCGATAAAACAAACTGTATTATACGGTCTGTATCGATTGCTTAACTATCAAAATCGAAAGAACTGGTTCGATGCAAAACTCACCCTCAATACTGACCAAACCGAACCGTTTATTCCCTTACTAAGTTTGAGCAAACTTATAATTTTGTCTCTAAACTCATGACATATACCATTTATGTATGAATTTCTTATTAGGAAATGCTAATATTTATATGCAAATAGACAAAATTGAGACAAAATTATAAATTCAAGGTCAATGTCACAACCTAACCCCCGTCCCACGGGATTAGGAACGTAACTAGCCAGTAATCCGAGATTACCAAAGGCATGTTTAACAGTAAATAGTATTTGGGGCTGGCGGAAACCAATGATAATAAAGTAAAAGCAGCCAACGAACTGTGTGACATACACGAGATAAAACACCTTCATTTACTATATACACATATGCACATAGTACATCTCATACAAAACATTTACATCAACTAGGGAATTGATCCCCAATAACAAAAGTTCATAAAACAAATCTTAACTCAAAACCATAGCATTGATCATAGTCAAAAGGGTGAATTTGTAATCACCCAGAAGCGTTGGAGTGAGACAAAAAAAAAAAACCTCGAAGTGAGGCACAACGGATGGCTTCACAAAAACAAAAGGTAGGTTGATGCCCTTATGTCTTCTCTTGAGTTTGATCACCTGTATATAAATAAAAAACGGTGAGCTAAAACTAATGAATAACAAATGTATAAAGAGGTTATGAATGATATCCTTCCCGTCATTTAAATTGATCAGTTTCAGGAGTGAATCATTTCACAAAATAGAGCGCACACAGTATTACATTCATAGCAGTCACACGTGGTACTTCCATTAGCTATAAATTCGATTATTCATCAAGACCCACGTGCACATGAAGTGGTCATTAAGACCATAATCGGTATCAACGACCATATTAATTAACATTATATAGCCATGGTATTGTTACCCCCAGGCGAGGGCCACATGAACATATGTGACGATATTGTTACTCTCGGGCGAGGGCTACGTGAACATAGACCATGTATTGTTACTCGAGGCAAGGTCATGTGAACATCGACCACGGTATTATTACTCTCGGGTAAGGGTCACGCGAACGTAGTCCATGAATACATTTCAGTCATTAGTATGACATGAAATAGAACATCTTATCAAGCAGCAAAGAAATATAACTATACATCTTTACAATATTGTTACTCATAGTTGGCTCCGTGTAACACGTGGCTAGGATGCGGCGTCTGACCTACATAAACACATACAAGTACAATGGTTCAACATATAGTCTCAATGGTTCGGTTTACTCGTTACTTCATCTCTAAATCTCTTCTTTTTGTTCCTTAATTCCCATCATAGTTATGAAATGGGAATGCACATGAAAACCACTTGCAAACCATGTAAACGAAAGCCCAAAAATTAAAAACATAGACAGAAAAATAGATTGAACTTGCCTTGTTAGCCGCTCGTGCAGTGGCCTGGCCACACGAACGGTGGTTAAGCAGAATACAATTTTGGACAGAGGAGGCCCAGCTCTCGTGCGGTGGCCTAGGCCACTGGAGCTCGAGCGGTTTGGGTAAAAAACAGTTTGAAAATTCTGCTGAAAAATAGAACTTTCCCCCTTTCAAAACCAAGTTCAATTTTATGTAAATCAAGGCCCAAAATGCATCAAAACAACTTGAATCCATCATATCTAACCTCAAATATAAAACATAAATCCAAACTTAAGTTGTCAAAGGAAAGATCCATTACAAAAATGTAAAATGTAAATCATAGAATATGGGGGTTAAGTTCCAATCCTTCCAATTCATGGAGTTTCCTCCAAATTTCTCATAAATCATGCAAAAAGTAAGTGGTTAAACATGAAGAATGACATGTAGATTCACATCTTGAACTAGTTCCTATATTTTTCCTCTTTAGGGTTCTTACCAACAATTTACACCACTTTTGTTCTTGATTCACCTTAGATTTTATCATTTTATGGAGAAGACAACTTCATATCATGAGATTAAAGAAGATTTGTACCTTAAATTGTTGAGTTGGTGAAGATTGCTCAATCCCTCTTCTTTTCCTTCTTGCCCTAGAGTTCTCCCCCTTTCTCTTCTTGTTGGTCTAGAACTCTCTCCCAAGTCTCTCTACAAATATCTATCTCCATATCTTTCTCTTATTTTATTGTCTAGCACTAAGTTATCTTAAAGTAGCTTAATAAAGCAAATGCACTGAATTAGTATAATTCTCATCTCACACCATCTCATATTATATCAAATCTAACCATACTACAGTGATTCAGGCTCTAATTGTCTATCACACATATTTAAGTTTAATCTTATGGTTTACTGATTCAGACAGATTTCTTTCCCAATTCTCTCTATCTGTTCTCATTAATCCAATGCAATAAATACATGGCACAAAGAACACATGAGATATATAACGCATGACATATAATTTTGCATATAAACACATAATAAAGGCAAAACACATAATTTAACAATTAATTAAGGAGGCAAAGGTGTTACAGTTAAAATCGAGGCAATTGGAATTACTGAGACTAAAATAACACGAGGACCAAATCACAAGTACTATTAGCGTAACTAGCCCATAAATTTATGATTTTATTTCAATTTGGTTCAATTGATTACAATTGTTAGCGTGTTTGATGAAAAATGGACACCTAAACAAACATGTATTATGTTTTTATAGACAAAATTATATACATGTTCAACTTAGTGAGTTAAACTTAACTAACTTAGTAATCATTTCAAAAATCCTAATTGGTGTTATTAATTAGACTAATTGACACACAAATGAGGCATGTATACTTTCGGAGATAAAATTATAAACTTGATCAACTTTGTGAGTTAACCTTAACTAACTTACTGATAATTTTCCTTAAAAAACCCTAATCACGTTATTTGGATTCAGAAAATTGAGCCCATTTTTCAACCAAAAAAAAAGTGTTTTTTATTTTTCGTATTTTTTTAGTCAAAATTTTTAATATTTTAAGAAAATTTTTATATATTTTTTAGATGTATCTAACCTAAATTTACCTTAACAATATAATATTTACAGAAAAAAATCTTTAAAAAATTCATCAAATATAATATATATATATATATATATATAAAGTCAGTACATTTTCGTATCCTTGTATATTAATTGAATTTTTTAAATATTTTTTCACAAATGTTTTAGGTAAATCTAGAAAGTAAAAAGTTTATTTAAAATATTAAAAAAATTCACTAAAAATACAAAAAATAAAAATTCAATTTTCAGAAAATCAATCAAAACCAAATAAGGTGATTCGTATTATCAATTGGATCAAATTGACCCAAAATTTAAAATTAAGGTTAAAATTAAGCTAATTAAAAATGTACGGACTAAAATAACATAAAAAGAAAAATGTAGGGACTCTCAATATAATTTACCGAGAAAAAGGCAAATTACACGAGTAGTCCCTATATTTTGTCATTTGTATCATTTTGGTCTCTACACTTTCAGTTAATTCAATTTAATCCTAAATTTTAGATTTTGTGTCAATTTGGTCAAATTGATAATGTCATTAGTGTTTTTGATGGAAAATAATCATTAAATTAGTTAAGATTAACTCACTAAGTTTAGCAACTTTATAATTTTGTTTTTAAAAATATGACATATATTACTTATATATGTATTTTTTATTAAAAAAATGGGCTAAAAGTTGTAGTCAATTAGACTAAATTGAAACAAAGTTATTAATTCAAAATTAAAATTGAGTCAATTAAAATTACGAGGACAAAAATAACACAATGACCAAAATACTTGAACTACTGTCGTAATTTATCCAAAAAGAAAGAAAAATTTGTTGTTTGCTTTTTTCTCAATTGGTGATAAACTATTGCTAATCTTCATCAGAATAAGAAAAGTAAGAAACTATTCAATGTTTCTGAAGCAAATCTAAGTGGTACTTCAAAGTAGTAGTTATAATGTTGGTCTAATCTATAAGACTCACTACTTTTGTATTAAAATTTTAAGACACGGTATTAATCTGTTAATGAAATAACACATTGAGCATTGAATAATTTCTGAAGAAAAGTTGCATCTCTCCACCATTGAAGATTTTCCAAAGCTTGAACAGAACAACTTCACATGGTGGATTGGGCCACCATAATGCGCATGCGCAACGCTTGTGGGGTCTCGGTCTCTTCAATAACTCTGAATCCTTTTTCTCTTAAGTTTCACCTACTTAATATGAACCACACATTTTTTTCATGAAATAAAAATTTTATTAAAAATATGAAATTAAATATACTAAAAGATGCAATGTATTGAGAGAAATTCATAAAATATAAAATATCTCCATTACTGCTTCCATATTTATATAATCAACCTCTAGATCTCACGAATTTTTTTTTTTTTTAAAAAGCAACCAAAAAGAAAATGAAAAGGAGTGAGAAGAATAACTACAAAGTACCACAAAAAAAAAAAAAAAAATCTTGAATACTAAAAACAGTGCACGCAACCCAAAACTCCCAAAACAAAGCAAGCACTCTTAAATAATTTATAAACAACCACAGCTTTTCTCCCCGACGGGTTGGGGTTGTTACTGTATCTTACGGCACACCAGTCTTGTTGTGGGGATTTATAGAAGTATTTATCGAGTGTATTTTAATGATATGGACCATTATATTATAAAGTTTGTCGATTATATCAGTCACATAAAAAAATTAAACTAATCGGACATGTGTAACCCTATGATTAACTCCTAATTGTTTTTAAAAAATTATTAAAATCATGGTAACCATTTATTTTTTGAAAAACAAATGTGTTATTATTATAAGGCTACAAATGTCCAAATTATTTGATTTTTTGTATAAATGATCTACTCGACAAATTTTACAATATGAACAGTTTGGATTATAAAAAAAACTCGAGATATGCCCTTAACAGGCCTCACAGCAGCTTGCTGTGCCCGGAACCCCAATTCCCTTCGCACACCTGAACCATAACTGACTCATCATATCTTCAATAATTCTTTATATATACAAGCCTTTTTGTTCTCATCAACATACATATCATTGAAGCAAACGATGAACCAAGAGGGCAATCATGGAGCTGGTGGTCAGGCTCAGGCAGCAGCGGGCAGGTTGGGGCAGCCTCCGAGGCCGCCGCCAAATCGAGGAGGCGATGGTGGTGAGGCAGTGGTGGTCCGTCCGAGGGAGGCTCCGAGGCTGCCCCCAAAAAGAGGGGGGGTGTTTAAGGCAATCGTTAATGAAATCTTAGGTTGATGATATATGATAGAATTAAACCTAGGTCTTTTGTCTCTTCCTAGGTTGATGCATTTCTATCATATGTATGCAAGTATTGTTGTGTTAAAAAAAATATTGCTGGTATTAAGTAGTAGGAAAAAAGCTAAAAAAAAAAAGGTAGGAGAAAAAGAGAAGGGTTTTGCATATGATGCATATGATAATGTTTGAACTATCGTTTTGGTGAGGTTTTGAGATTCTGGCTAACTCGACTCGCTAGCCCCACTTGGTTAATGATGTATCTTTGCTTTGTGTAATTTTTTTTTTTCTTTTTCCCCTTCATCCTTTAATCTATATGTGCTAAGAGGCAATATTTATTCTCTGTATATTGTTTTTCTTCTCCTTTAACCTTCAAGCTTATGAATGAGGCAAATTTTTTTTTTTTAATCGAAAACACAATCTTAAGCACGGTCCTTTAGATCCATCAGGTAAATTTAAGGTTGAAAAATCACTTCTAAAGCCAGTGAACCAGCAAACAAGAGAAGATTCAAAAATCTCATCGCTAATGTGGAGAACAAACAAACTCACTTGCCAACTTGGATGAGCTTTCAACTAGTTTATTGTTTTCACACGCAAAAAAAAAAAAAAAAAACAAACAAACAAACAAACACCGTGTTTGACACTATAAAACTTGGGAAAAGTATTTCCGGCATTTTCAAAAAACCCCGTGGAAAATTGGCGTCGAGATAATAATTCCCTGCTTTGATGCACTCTTGGGAAATTTTATCCGTGGCCCTGTTTGAGAAGTGGGTGGAGGGCTTTTTTTTAAGATTAAAATTCACAAGAAGATAAAATAGGTTAAAATAATCAATAAGAAAAAATGTCATATTAAACTCACAATCATTTTATTTTTTGTTTCACAAACATTACATTCATTTGCAAAAAAAATCTAATTATCTTTCTAAATATAAAAATTTTAACCTATTAAAATAACCAAAAACTAAAATGACTTATTAAAATAGTCAATTTTCCAAACGAACCCGTAGTAAACTATTGTGAAAAAAACTGTTATCAAAAAATACAATGCCAGTCTAAAGTTTGATTCATAATACCAAAGTGCAAAATTGACCTTTACCATCTAAATTAACATCGCTTAACACCTACTCGCAAAGAAATTGATTTTTTTTTTGGGTGAATTGCTAATACTTTAAAATGAGACCAAACAACAAAAATGTTTACTGATTTGTTCTCTGTGTTTGCTGATCTGTTGTTGCTTTCTGTGGGGGTGCTTAGCATATGATATGATGAGTTTTTTGGTACTAACTTAATTGGGATGATCTAACTTATTGTGATGCTTGGTGTACTCTCCTCTCTTTATTGATGTTTTGATGATTTTGTGTGTACATCTTGTACCATTCATCGTCATCAATAATTTTTTTTTTTTTTTTGCCGATCAAAAAAATGAGAGAAAAAAAAAAGTAGTCTCTAAAAATGAAAATTTTGTTGCAAAAGATATTTAGGGACTAATTTCTAACGTCGTGAAGATAGTCATTAAAAGGTTGTCTCAAAAAGTCAAAAATAAAGCATTGAGCGGCAAATTTTTGAAAATATCACTAATAAATACACTTTTAAGGACAAAATAATTTAATCTCAAAACAGTTTATTTTTTTAAACAAAATTTGGTCTCAAAAGGATAATAATTTATCACTAATATCCAATTTTTGTTGCTAAAAAATAAAATAACGATAATTTTCAAAATAAAAATATTTGGTCTCTAAAAAATAATTATCACTAAATTTTGATTTCTAAAACTTTAATTTTTTGTAATGGTAAATGCCGTTAAACCATTTTCCTATTCCTTTATCTTCCACAACCTACACCATTTCAGTCCTATTTATATGTGGCTTACGGTACAGTGGGTTGGGAGATTGCAGCAACGGCCAACCGCGGTGGGTGAGGGAGAGAAAGTTGCACAGCTGATGGTGGTATTGGACAGCGATTGTGTGGGATGAGAGAGATTAATAAGAAACATGAGGGTTATTTTTGTCTTTTAATTTTTATGGTATAGCCCTTCATTTTTTACTTTAGTTGGTATTGACTCTACCAAATTAAATTTGAGAGTGTCATGGAATTTTTTGACCTAATCCTAAAGTGGAAAGTGTAATTTATCAAAAAGGTAAAAAACCAACGGGGAAGAGTTTCAAGCGACGGTCATTATCTTCTTCTTCTTTTTTTTTTTTTTTTTTGATCGTTAAAGTAAAAATTTCATTAACAACATGAAATTAAAGGTATAGGAAAATGACATGCATCGAGAGAGATTCAGAAAGTACAAAATACCCCTACTATTGCTACTCGCACCCATATTTCATTATCTTCTTGACATTAATTAAGCACTGAATTTTTTTTTTTTTTTTTAACTGAATCATGGTAAAGTTTTTAACTAACTTCACTCCCTGCTTCTTCCCAAAGAAAAAGTGAAAAATAAAAATAATTCTGTAAAACTATTTAAACTAAGGGCTTTAGCACTAATATTTAGCTACTTTGTGGGTGTTGAACATTTCAAAAGGATATTGATATGGGTAATGTTTTGGTGTACACCTTTCAAAAATTATATATCATATACATCTTATTACATATTTTTGTGATAAATGTGAGTACGTATTTTTCTCTTAGAAATTATGACAATTTATAATTTAGCAATAAAATTACACAATCACAAAATTTGTAACAATATCACAAAATACATAATATTATCAAAAAAAAAATGTAATTTTATTTATGAACAAAAATTTTTTGTAACTCCTACCAGATAAATATGTAACATTTATCACAAAATAGGTAACATACACCATTTTTTTGATTAGCAAAAAAAAAAAAAAAATTTATTGATTAAAAAAAATATAAACATATGATGTTTACATCAATAAAAGAAAGGAGAGTACAAAAAGTATCAAAGCAAAACAACTGCAATTCCAACTAAGTTGGGACTGAGTATATTACCGTATCATATGCTAGCACAAGCGTCACAGGTTGGAGAGAAATCAACCACAACAAGGGATAAAAGAAACAAATAGTAACCAAAAACAAAATAAGTTGCAGCAGTACCACAACCAAACCTACAACCACAGCTGCAAACCAGCAACTGACCAAAGCCTTCAAAACCGGCAACAGCACCTGGGCTCCTTACTTTATGCTTTTCCTACCTTGATGTAGATTTGATACAAACTGATTAATTGAACAATCTCTTCCCACCATATTTGACTTTATCCACATAACATATATCATAAAAATATACTATTTTTTTTTTTTTTTTATCAACAAAAAAGAAGAAGCTTTATTGATGGAAAAAACATATAGGGTATGATAACGTTTATCAATAAAGAGGTGGGTGCAAAAACTATCACAATGAAACATTTAGATCCTAACTAGGTTGGCACCTCGATGCACACCAAATCATCTGCTAGCACAAACTCCAAGCTCTAAGTTGGTGAGTAACCAACATGCGAGCAAAAACAAAAACAAAACAAACAGAAACAACCAAAAAACTACAATCTCAGCAGCCAGCCTATAAAAATACATAATATGCATAGAGATGTGGATCTTAAAATTTTCCTAATATAAAAGGTTGAGATTGTCGTACACCGTCCTCTCCAGTTTTTTTGGATGTTTGTTGCCTATTGGTTTGAATGGATAAGCCAATAATATCATAGTAGACAGCTGGTTAGACAGACAATGAAAGGCATGATGGAAAAGGTGATTTTGATGCAAAACTTATGAAATTTTTAGATTGAAAATTTTAATGTTGTTGTGCGTTCTAAAGTGGAAATTTTATTTCTTTATTCAGAAATTGTTGAAAATTGATTATACCTCTTATTATTAGATGAGCCCTAGCAATGTCTATTATACACCCTCATATTATTTAGCTAATAATTATTTCTTTTTTTTTCTTTTCTTTTTCTTTTTTTTCAAAAGGTAGATTGTTAATTAGCGCATAACCTAAACTAATATATTTCAATAGAAGCAAACATAAAACTTTACACTAGCACCGTCCTCACAAGATTATTTGAGTTACTGCCCGAGTCTTATATGAGTTACGAGTAATATCTTATTTTCTTGAAACACTATCCTTCTAATTAGAAGGACCTATGGTTACATGGTCTAAAAATAAGAAAAGTGATAGATAAATAAAAATAAACTTCTGTTGGATATTGATTTATTCTTTTTTTTTTTCAATAAAATTAAAAATTTAGTTGATAACTTTGACAGTTTGGTCCATGCGGATTAAAAGCGAGCAAGTCACTAACATTCATCTGTATGTTCGTAAGTTTAAGTTACAAACATAAAAAAATATGCACAAAAAATGAAGTGTATGATTCAGATTAAAATTTTTGTGCAGAAATTTTTTTTTTTTTTTGGTATTTGGTTAACCTAAAATAAACTTTATTAGCAAAGTTCATTAAGAGGTCAAAAGTTCAATTCTCCCAACTTACGTGAGAGTTCATTCTTTTGGTTATATTTGAAATTCTCTCTGTTATATTGTAATTTGTGAATGTGTACTATAATTGACCATTCATCCTATTTCATTATAAATGAGATATATTATAATAAAGGACAAATTATACAAATAGTCCATATAGTTTGGGGCTTGTGTCACTTTGGTCCCTGACTTTTCAATTGTGACACATTTGACCCTGAATTTTGAATCTTGTTCCAAATAAGGACAATTGAATATATAATTAGATTTTTCAAGGGTAAAATTGTCAATTTAATAAAATATAAACTAATTTGACAAAAATAAATATCAAACAATTATTTTTGAATTTTTAAAAATTATTTCTACCTACTAAAAATAAAATTATGTAAAATTGATAAATCTTTTAGACATTTATTTATTTTTTTTACCAAATTAATTTTTATTATGTGTTTGGATGATGATCATGTAAAATTAATTTTAAAAAATTAATCATGTAATTTTTATTAATTTTACATAATTTTATCATTGGTAGATAAAAATAATTTTAAAAAAATTAAAAATATTTTTTTGACATTTATTTTGTCAAATTAGTTTATATTTTATCAAATTGACGATTTTACCCTTGAAAAATCTAATAATATTTTCAATTGTCCTTATTTGGAACAAGATTCAAAATTCAGGGTCAAATATGTCACAATTGAAAAGTCAGGGACCAAAGTGACACAAGTCCCAAACTATAGGGACTATTAATGTAATTAACCCTATAATAAATAAATAAAAATTGCTGAATCTGCATTACAAGAATTAATGGCCGTATTTTGCTCCGAAAGTATCTGATTCATGTACCATGGAGCTGGATGATAATAAATAAATAAATTGCTTGGACAACGACATGGAAGTAAAATGGGATAGATTCACAAAATTTCTATCATTGTCAGCTTTTTTCTGCCTATTAATTAAGTTTTTTAGACAATGGTGATTAATTTTATTTATTTATTTATTTATTTGGCTTTTGCTTTTGTAGTAGGTGTGATGTTAACATATTAGTAAATTAATTTTCCAATCATCCCAAAGGGCACTGTTGATTTTTCTTATTGTTAACTTTTTTTTTTTTTTATTCATATTTTCTTATTGTTAACTTCAAGTATTAAAAATAGTTGAAGTATGCACAAGTTAATTCAAACACATGACATTCTATGTTACTTCATAAGCTCATGTACCAAATCTCCCTATATAAATTTAGAAGAACAAAATCGTTTGCTTCATGTGTGATACTAACAATTTATTTGACTAGAGACTAACTTTCATGGTAGCAGAGATATTTAACCCAAAAAAAATATAAGCAAATTACATTATTAACCTCTAATTTTACTATAATTATACTTTAATCCCTTCACTTTTAAATTGTAATAATTAAAATTATAAATTTCAACCAGTCCTCTCACAATCAGGACATTTGACCCAATGGTTGTGTAATATCCTTTATGGTGGGAGGTCTTGGGTTCAATTTTTATGGAGAGAAGTTTGATACCCTGGTTGGACTTTGACTTGGACTTGGGTCTAGACTTGATGTATTGATTGTGTTAAATTTTGTTGACTTTCTTATTATTGTGAGCTAGTAGTCTAAACCTGGCATCTCACTCAAAGTTTAAATTTTTGATGGAAAGTAATCAAATAAAGGTTGAGCGAGCATATTTTTGGATATATGAGAAAATTTAATAGACAAATTGCATATTGCTTTCTAAATTTCATTTTAGTTTCTTATTTTTCAACTCGCACTCAAATTTTAAATGGTGGGTGATAAGTTGACAATATTGAAATATGAGTTAGAGTCTAAAGACTTAATTATTATAACAAAAATATTTGAGAGCATTAAAAGTAGAGCTCTAATGAGAGTTTTACTTATGTGGCAGTAGGCTCCATTCATGAATGATTTGATGTATGTGTCTTGATTTTTTTTTTTTTTTTGTTGCTCCATGTCACATCATTATTGCCGTTGTTAGAGCTTCAAATTTAGGGTTATGAATTACTCTTGTTTATCCAAGAATTTTGCTAATATGTACTCTCAAAACGTGTATATATATATATATATATATATTCAATGAATAATACTAGGAGTCATAAAAAAAATATCATGAAATGTATCATGAAGATTTTTCATCCCTTGATTAGTGTGTGGTGTTTTATTCTAGGTGTAATATAAATGTCAAGAATCTTTCATGATCATCTTCATGATTTTTTTTTCATAATTCGTAGCATTACTCTTATTCAATCACTAAAGAAAACCTCATAATGCTTAAGAACAAATTAATCATATCTTTAGTAAGATTTGACCATACTTGACCTCTCAATTGAAAATGTTCACGAATAACTAATTAAGTTACTTCAGCTGATTCTTAAATTTTTTTTAAAAAATTATACATTCTAGATAAAAATAGGTGTAGCAAAAAAGTATACAATCCAAAAAAAACAAAAATTCCATGATGGTAGAGATTCCAAAACTTATTACTGTTAGAACGCGTTTTCTCTTTAGGGGGCTCCATCCACTCTAAATTCCAAAACTTTTCTGGCTTCCACCCAATTTCACTTCACATATATGCACATCCACATACATATCTTGAATTCCTATCCTGAATATACAAGAATCCTTTCTCTTCTATGCAAAGATCAGTGCGGCGAACGATGAGTGAAACCGGCAATCACCGCAGCGGAGTTGGTGGTCTGGCAGCGACTGTCCGGCCGAGGGTGGCTCCAAGGATTCTTCCAAAAAGAGGAGGAGTGATAAGGAAAATTGTTGCTGATTTTAGAGGTGGTGGTGGTGGTCAGGTAGCACCGGCGGTCGGACAGAGGGAGGCTCCAAGGCTGCCCCCAAAAAGAGGAAGGGTGATGAAGGGAATTCTTGCTGATTTCATTTAATCTCACTCTGCTAAGTCTGCTGCCTCTTGGGTTTGATGCATTTCTATGTCATATATATATATATATATATGCAAAGATCTGTACTGATCTGAGTATGCTTTTGCTGGTGTTTGATCTGTTTTGCTGGTTTCGTTGGTTCCTCACCAACTTCCCCTCCTCTTTTACTCTTTATTGGTGTAATTGTTTGGTACTTTGTACTACATTTTCATCAATGAAGTCCTTATCTTTGCTGTTCAAAAAATATATATACATATATGCAAAGAAATTTTATTTTTTTTTTTAAAAACAAAAACAAATTTGCAAGTGATTAAGTAGAATCTTTGTTTTTTAGAGTTCATTAGAGGCCGTAGTCTAGGAAGGAAATAGTTTTACATGGGATATGGTATGTACTTTTGGTTGGTTAATCACATATCCTCATTCTGGTTAATTTGATTCGACTCGATTAGTCTCACTTTTAGTTGATGATTTCTTTTCTTTGTGTTTTTTGTTATTCTTCTCCTTTAACCTTCAATTCATATGTGTTTATGAGCAAAATTATAAACTTGATCAATTCAATGTTTTGTGTATTATTTTCTTCTCCTTAACCCTTCGATCTATGTGTTTTGAGGCTATTTTATTTTTTGTTTTTTAAATAATTGATTACTCATCTTAAGCAAGGTCCTTCAGATCCATTCCAAAAAAGTATACTTCAAGTTCAAATGATCACTTCTAAGCCAGTAAATCGAGCAATCAGGAAGACATTCATATGCAAAGAAATTAAAAAAATAAAAATAAAAAAGTTGCAGGTGATTATGTAGAATCTTTGTTTTTTGGAGTTCATTAGATGCCGTAGTTTAGGAAGGAAATAGTTTTACATGTGATGTGGTTTGTACTTTTGGTTTGTGTTTTTTGTTATTCTTCTCCTTTAACCTTCAATTCATGTGTTTATGAGCAAAATTATAAACTTGATCAATTCAATGTTTTGTGTATTATTTTCTTCTCCTTAACCCTTCGATCTATGTGTTTTGAGGCTATTTTATCTTAAGCAGGGTCCTTCGGATCCATTCCAAAAAAGTAAACTTGAAGTTCAAATGATCACTTCTAAACCAGTAAATCGAGCAATCAGGAAGACATTCATATGCAAAGAAATTAAAAAAATAAAAATAAAAAAGTTGCAGGTGATTATGTAGAATCTTTGTTTTTTGGAGTTCGTTAGAGGCCGTAGTCTAGGAAGGAAATAGTTTCACATGTGATGTGGTTTGTACTTTTGGTTGGTTAATGAGATATTGTCATTTTGGTTAATTCGACTCGACTCATTAATTAGTCTCATTTTTAGTTGATGATTTCTTTGCTTTGTGTTTTTTGTTATTCTTCTCTTTTAACCTTCAATTCATGTGTTTATGAATGAAATTATAAACTTGATCAATTAAATGTTTTGTGTATTATTTTCTTCTCCTTAACCCTTCGATCTATGTGTTTTGAGGCTATTTTATCTTAAGCAGGGTCCTTCGGATCCATTCCAAAAAAGTAAACTTGAAGTTCAAATGATCACTTCTAAGCCAGTAAATCGAGCAATCAGGAAGACATTCATATGCAAAGAAATTAAAAAAATAAAAATAAAAAAGTTGTAGGTGATTATGTAGAATCTTTGTTTTTTGGAGTTCGTTAGAGGCCGTAGTCTAGGAAGGAAATAGTTTCACATGTGATGTGGTTTGTACTTTTGGTTGGTTAATGAGATATTGTCATTCTGGTTAATTCGACTCGACTCATTAATTAGTCTCATTTTTAGTTGATGATTTCTTTGCTTTGTGTTTTTTGTTATTCTTCTCTTTTAACCTTCAATTCATGTTTTTATGAACAAAATTCTAAACTTGATCAATTAAATGTTTTGTGTATTATTTTCTTCTCCTTAACCCTTCGATCTATGTGTTTTGAGGCTATTTTATCTTAAGCAGGGTCCTTCGGATCCATTCCAAAAAAGTAAACTTGAAGTTCAAATGATCACTTCTAAGCCAGTAAATCGAACAATCAGGAAGACATTCATATGCAATGAAATTTTAAAAAATAAAAAATAAAAAGAAGTTGCAGGTGATTAAGTAGAATCTTTGTTTTTTGGAGTTCATTAGAGGCCTTAGTCTAGGAAGGAAATAGTTTTACATGTGATATGGTATGTACTTTTGGTTGGTTAATGAGATATAGTCATTTTGGTTAACTCGACTTGACTCGTTAATTAGTCTCACTTGATGATTTCTTTGCTTTGTGTTTTTTGTTATTCTTCTCCTTTAACCTTCAATGCAAATGTGTTTATGAGCAAAATTATAAACTTAATCATTTCAGTATTTTGTGTATTATTTTCTTCTCCTTAACCCTTTGATCTATGTGTTTTGAGGCTATTTTATTTTAGTTTTTTTAAAAACAATTGATAACTCTTCAAATGATCACTTCTGAGGTAGTAAATTGAGCAAACAGGAAGACATTCAAACCCACATAAGTAATGTGGTAAACGTACCAACTTCTCAACTCGGATGAGCTTTCAATTGACTGTGAATAGGTTGAGTTGTTTAAAATATAATGTATTGTCATGTTGTGCGTCACTGATGCTACAGGACTCCTCCTGTGAAGCCCCTGCAGCAGATCAAATTGCTATTGTTAAGGTAACGATTAATCAAACCATATTGGGCAATATCAAAATGTCACTAAAAGGGTGATCTCACAACAACAAATAAAATAAAAATAAAAATAAACATGTTCTGACACTTTTGAAACATGGCTAAAAGTATTCCGGACTTTTTAAAAAACCCTAGGAAAAATTGGCGGTGACTTTTGCTAACTCTGGGAAATTTAACCTTGATTATTACTATCATTTAGTAAACTCTGGGAAAGAAGAAGAAGAAAAAGAAAAAGAAAAAGAAGAAGAAGTTAAATTACACTTTACTTTCCAAAAGTTACGTAGAATATAATAATGTCACTGGAGTATGATTTGTAACACTCAAGTCACCTGGAGTGAATATGAAAGTGCGAAATTGACTTTTACTATCTAAATTAACAGCGTTTAACAACTACTAGCATAAAATTGTCTTTTGCTTAAAAAAAAATTCAGTCGATTTTACTTACGAAAGTAGACAGGTAATTTAAATTAAAAATAAATTAAAATTTTAAAAAATAAAATGAAAATTTTATTTTGTTATGAAAGTCAATTTGGAGTTTATTTATTTATATTTATTTTTTTTAATTTTCCAAAAAAATAAACATGAATTGCTAATATGTAAAATGGCGTAAATGCCCTTAAGCCATTTTCTTATTTTTTATCTTCCACAAACTATACCATTTCAATCCTATGTATGTGTAGATAGGGCATTTGGCCTAGTGATTATATAGCACTACTTTGTAGGGTAAGGTTGTAGGTTCAACTCCAACGAATAAGAATTCAATACCCTTCGTGACAATTTATTTCTCCCATAGATGTTGGATACTGTTATTTATTTCTCTCTTGGTTTGGGTAAAGTAACAGTTGGATTTTCTAGCTATTATTCTGACTTTAGTCCGAGGGACACTATAACATATAAGAATTTTAGAGATTAAATGTTTTGATTTTTAAAAGTGAAAATTTTGTTATAAAAGATATTTAGGGACCAATTTTGTATCATCGTGAGGATAGTCGCTAAAAGGTCGTCCCAAAAAGTCAAAAATAAGGCTTTCAATGACAAAATTTTGAAAATGTCACTAATAAATGGTGTAGCAATTCTAGCTTGAAAGATGAATTTCCAACTCTTCACAGATTGGTTGTGAACAAGGAAGAATCCTGGAGATCAATATATGACAGGAGGGTACATTCAGGGGTTTGGAATTTTCAATTCAGAAGAAGGCTATATGAGTGGGAAGAGAGGGAGGCTAGTAGGCTCAATTTGCTCCTGGTTTCTGCATCTGCTCCTTGTTCTGTTCTGGAGGACAAATTAGTCTGGTTGGCCGAAGGATCTGGGTCATTTTCTGTCTCCTCTGCATATAATCATGAAATTAACTCCCTTAGTCCCTCTCTCATTTCTTGTAAGTTTGTTTGGAACTCTTTTGCCCCTCTTAAGGTTCAATTCTTCTGTTGGTTAGCATGGAGAAACAGAATCAAGTCCGCAGAATTTCTTAAGAAAATTGGAGTGATACAAGCCAATGCTCCTGCTGCATGTGTCTTTTGCAAATCTGAGCCTGAATCTACCACTCATCTCCTGCTGTATTGCTTCTTTGCATGGAAGGTCTGGGCTGATATGATGGACTGGTGGGAGCTGAAGGGGGCTATTCCAAGTTCAGTAGAAGGTATACTTCACTGGTGGGATGGGGTGTCTTTGAACAAGAAAGAAAAATGGATATGGAAGGTCATTCCCTTAGCTGTCGTATGGTCCCTGTGGAAGCTTAGGAATGAGTGCATCTTCAAGTCTGCTTCGCCTCAAGTAGTGGACCTGTGTGAGTTGATCAAACTAAGAGTTGCACTGTGGCTCAAACATAGATTCAAGGACTGTCATTTCTTTGTCCAAGATTTCTTATCTAACCTGAGGCAAATAAGAATGAGTCTGGGGAGCAGATCTGCTTTGGGAAGCTGATTTTGGGTTGGACTTGAGGCTGCTGTTCTGTTCTTAAACAGAATTGCATTTTGCTGGGGTTTTGACAGTTGGTGTCTTTGGGTATCTGTGCTGGTGGGATGCTTCTGCTTGGTTGATATCTTATCAACCTTTTTGTCCTGTTCGGTTTTTTGTGAGCTTTGCTGGGCTCTTTTTATTGTTGATTGTCATTGTCTGCATAATCGTCATTGTCTGCATAATGGACTGCAAGATTTACTGCTTAATTTGACCATTCAAGATAAGAAGCCATCATTGAAATTATATAATCTGGCTCTGCTCTTGGTTGCTGATCTGGCTTTGTTATGGGACGTTATTGATCTTCATCAATAAAATTTGTTCTGGGCTGCTGCTGGTTTGGAGTTTGGTGCTTACATTTGTTATGGCTGGTTGCATCATGTTATGGGATGGTTTTGTTCTGATATGGAGTCTGCTGCTGATATGGAGTCTGCTGCTGATCATTGCTGGTATGGTGTTCGAGGTTGCTGGTATGGTGTTTGGGGAGTACAACTGTATTATGCTTTCTTTTGGGTTGGTGTCTTACCAACTGTGAGAGTTGTTAGGCTTTGCTCTATGCTTTCTATTGATTATTGTCAATGTTTTTTTGCTGATTTATCAATATTATTCTTCTTTGGCTGTTTCAAAAAAAAAAAAGACTTTTAGGAAAAAAATAATTTGGTCTCAAATGGTTTATTTTTGAGACAAAAAATTTGGTCCCAAATAGATAATAATTCATCACTAATGTCCAATATTCATTACTAAAAATATAATAGCGACATTTTTCGCAATAAAAATACTTAGTCCCTAAAAAATAATTTTGTACCTAAATTTTAATCTCCAAAATCTTAATTTTTTGTAGTGTGATAAAAGTAGAAAATCCTGTGCGGGTTGGGATTTGTTAAATGAAAATAGAACTAAGAATAATTTTTTTCAAATGTTGGCCAGAGGTTAAGGGAAATTTGTCCATGTTATACGGAAAAGTAATTTTGTGCAATGGTAATTGAGGTCAAGGTGGTTTTGGGGGCCATGGTAGTGAGATGCGAGAGATGAAACGAGAAAAAAGATTATAAAAAGATTATTTTTGTTTTTTTTTTTTTTTGTTTTTACTTTTTATGTCCTAGTTTTAATTTTTTTTATTTTGGTATTGATCTCAAGAAAATTTATTGTTATAAATTAAATTTTAGAGCGATATCATGTTTTTTTGACTTAACCTTATTCTTATTTGACAAAGAGTAATTTATCCAAAATTAAATAAATTCACAGAATGAGTTTCGAGCACTCAGCAAACAACTTCCAGGCACGTGGATTAAATTAAGCATCGAGAATTTTTTTTCCCCACTAAATCATGATAAAGTTTTTAATTAACATCCCGGGAATAGCATATACATTCCCCTCTCTTCCCCAAAACAAAAGGTAAAAAATAAAAAAAAAATAACTAAATTATTGTGTAAAACTATCTTACCACTCATAATTAGTTACATTACACTGCCTTTTAGTTAGGGGGGGAATCATTGAACAATGAGACAGATTTTTTTTTTTTTTTTAACAGATTATTGTGTAAAACTATCTTAGCAACTTTATAATTTTGTTTTTAAAAATATGACATATATTACTTATATATGTATTTTTTATTAAAAAAATGGGCTAAAAGTTGTAGTCAATTAGACCAAATTGAAACAAAGTTATTAATTCAAGATTAAAATTGAGTCAATTAAAATTACGAGGACAAAAATAACACAATGACCAAAATACTTGAACTACTGTCGTAATTTATCCAAAAAGAAAGAAAAATTTGTTGTTTGCTTTTTTCTCAATTGGTGATAAACTATTGCTAATCTTCATCAGAATAAGAAAAGTAAGAAACTATTCAATGTTTCTGAAGCAATCTAAGTGGTACTTCAAAGTAGTAGTTATAATGTTGGTCTAATCTATAAGACTCACTACTTTTGTATTAAAATTTTAAGACACGGTATTAATCTGTTAATGAAATAACACATTGAGCATTGAATAATTTCTGAAGAAAAGTTGCATCTCTCCACCATTGAAGATTTTCCAAAGCTTGAACAGAACAACTTCACATGGTGGATATTGGATGTGTATCTTTTCTCTCTCTCTCTCTTCTAAAAAACCTCCTCCCCGAGCCTCTCTCTTGGGCTGGCCGGCCGCCGCCTTTGGCTATGGCGGTCGGCTGGGCTAGCTTCTTCTGTGTTAGTTCGTTGCATTTCCGTTAATAAACTTGAGTCCCCCATTATTTTACCCACCGAGGTGTGTTTTGGTGTGCTGCGGTTCGTGTGTTTTTGTTGGTGTTTCCGGGCTGTGGTAGATGTTTCTTCACTCGAGCGCTCTTCCATGAGTAGAAGTTTGAGGGGTGTTCTTTGGATCAGACTTTTGGTGAAGTTTCGATGCTTGGTTTGGGCGGAAATCTGGATGTTGGAGCTGATTCAGTTCTGTCTGGTGGTTCACTCGTGCGCTTCTCTTCGTGCAGAGTTTGAGGGGTGTTAGATGTAATACTGGAGCTGTGGAGGTGTTGACTTGCAGTGGCAGTGGGTTGTAGCTGGTCCGTGGCAGTGGGTTGCAGCAGCAGCTGGTCCGTGGTCGATGATCTGCAGTGGGTTTTTCCGGTGGTGGCTGTGGAGGTGATGACCCGCAATGGGTGCATTCCGGGGTGGCTGTGCAGTGGGTGTGCTCCGGTGGAGGCTGTGCAGGCCGGATTAGTTGGCAGTGTGATTCAAAAGCGTAGGAAAGGTGTGGCCTTGGCTGTAACAGTTTTGCTTGTGTGTGTTGATCGGTGTGGGCCTTGGAGAGGCAGTGGGAGTGTATGCAGCATGTGGGTCTTGGAGATGTCAGGCATGGGAGTTTTCCGGCCATGGTGATGTTGGCTTTGGAGTTTTCCGGCCAGAGAAGTGCGGTGCAGAGGAGCGTGGTGTAAAGCAGGCGGCCGTTGGGCTTTGGGAGCTGTCAGACGTGGGTGCGCAACAGGTGGGCTGTCAAGCTTTGAAGCAGCATAGATGTTGGGAGTTGAAGAAGTGATTATTTTAGCTTCAATATTAGATAGTGGGCGGTAAAGTTTTAGTTTAAAATTAGCAGGCGTGGGTCTTGTTGTGCAGGCGTTGTAATCAGGTGCAGCAGTGTTGTAGTCTTGTGTAGTTTGTTTTTAGTTTGTTTTTGGGTGTCTTTGTGGGTTATTATGTGGGGATTCATGTATTTTATTTTTCTAGTTAAGTTCTTCTTAACTTTTTATTTTAAAAATCGAGAGGCTTAGGGGTTGGTTGTATAGATGCGAGTAGCAGTAGTAGGGGTATTTTTATACTTCCGAATCTCTCTCAATGTATCTCATCTTCCTGTACTTTTAATTTCATGCTGTTAAATGAAATTTTTCTTTGCCGATCAAAAAAACTTCACATGGTGGATTGGGCCACCATAATGCGCATGCGCAACGCTTGTGGGGTCTCGGTCTCTTCAATAACTCTGAATCCTTTTTCTCTTAAGTTTCACCTACTTAATATGAACCACACATTTTTTTCATGAAATAAAAATTTTATTAAAAATATGAAATTAAATATACTAAAAGATGCAATGTATTGAGAGAAATTCATAAAATATAAAATATCTCCATTACTGCTTCCATATTTATATAATCAACCTCTAGATCTCACGAAATTTTTTTTTTTTTAAAAAGCAACCAAAAAGAAAATGAAAAGGAGTGAGAAGAATAACTACAAAGTACCAAAAAAAAAAAAAAAAAAAAAAAAAAAATCTTGAATACTAAAAACAGTGCACGCAACCCAAAACTCCCAAAACAAAGCAAGCACTCTTAAATAATTTATAAACAACCACAGCTTTTCTCCCCGACGGGTTGGGTTGTTACTGTATCTTACGGCACACCAGTCTTGTTGTGGGGATTTATAGAAGTATTTATCGTGTGTATTTTAATGATATGAACCATTATATTATAAAGTTGTCGATTATCATTCACATAAAAAATTAAACTAATCGGACATGTGTAACCCTATGATTAACTCCGAAATTTTTTTTTTTGATCGGCAAAAGAGAAGCTTTATTGATGAAAGCATAACGAGAATTATAATTTACATCAATAAAGATGAGGGTGTAAAAAACATCACAGTGAAACATTTGGATCCCAACTAGGTTGGCACCTAAACGCATACCAAATCATCTGCTAACACACACTCAAAGCACCAAGAAGGAGAGAAAACAACAAAAAGAGCAGAACAAAACCAAAGAAAAACAAAAAGGCTACAAAGACACCAAAAGCTGAGCTATTGAGGAAAGCCTAGGGTCCTATTGAGGATGCACCAGTAGCTGAGCTTAAATTCTGCCATTCAAACACCAATCACCATTCAATCATAAACTCTGCCAGATCTGAAGCCTCAGCCAACTCAACAGCAAATCAACTACTACCCAGCAGAACAAAACAACCTACCACACTAAGCATGCTAGCAGCCCAAATCCAGTACTCCAGCAGATTGGATTTGATTTGATTTGCAGCCTCACAGCAAGCTCCTATTGGGATGCACCAGTAGCTGAGCATAACAAAATAGGACCTTCACCAATACCCAATAATAATGCATATTTGAATCTTAGCCAACAGACCAAAATCACACACAATCAACCCCAAAGAGATCAAACCAGCAGATGCTCAGACCACCCCCAGCCGCAACCAACTCAGCTACCCTACTGACCTTAACAAATCAGATGGCCAAAAGGATTTCAAAAGGATTTTTAAAAAATTATTAAAATCATGCTAACCATTTATTTTTGAAAACAAATGTGTTATTATTATAAGGCTACAAATGTCCAAATTATTTGATTTTTTGTATAAATGATCTACTCAATAAATTTTACAATATGAACAGTTTGAAATATAAAAAAAGACTCGGGATACGCCCTTAATAGGCCTCACAGCAGCTTGCTGTGCCAGGAACCCCAATTCCCTTCGCACACCTGAACCATAACTGACTCATCATATCTTCAATAATTCTTTATATATACAAGCCTTTTTGTTCTCATCAACATACAAATCAGTGAAGCAAACGATGAACCAAGAGGGCAATCATGGAGCTGGTGGTCAGGCTCAGGCAGCAGCGGGCACGTTAGGGCAGCCTCCGAGGCCGCCGCCAAATCGAGGAGGCGGTGGTGGTGAGGCAGTGGTGGTCCGTCCGAGGGAGGCTCCGAGGCTGCCCCCAAAAAGAGGGGGGGTGTTTAAGGCAATCGTTAATGAAATCTTAGGTTGATGATATATGATAGAATTAAACCTAGGTCTTTTGTCTCTTCCTAGGTTGATGCATTTCTATCATATGTATGCAAGTATTGTTGTGTTAAAAAAAATATTGCTGGTATTAAGTAGTAGGAAAAAAGCTAAAAAAAAAAGGTAGGAGAAAAAGAAAAGAGTTTTGCATATGATGCATATGATAATGTTTGAACTATCGTTTTGGTGAGGTTTTGAGATTCTGGCTAACTCGACTCGCTAGCCCCACTTGGTTAATGATGTATCTTTGCTTTGTGTATTTTTTTTTTTTTTTTCCCTTCATCCTTTAATCTATATGTGCTAAGAGGCAATATTTATTCTCTGTATATTGTTTTTCTTCTCCTTTAACCTTCAAGCTTATGAATGAGGCAAATTTTTTTTTTTTAATCGAAAACACAATCTTAAGCACGGTCCTTTAGATCCATCAGGTAAATTTAAGGTTGAAAAATCACTTCTAAAGCCAGTGAACCAGCAAACAAGAGAAGATTCAAAAATCTCATCGCTAATGTGGAGAACAAACAAACTCACTTGCCAACTTGGATGAGCTTTCAACTAGTTTATTGTTTTCACACGCACAAAAAAAAAAAAAAAACAGCGTGTTTGACACTATAAAACTTGGGAAAAGTATTTCCGGCATTTTCAAAAAACCCCGTGGAAAATTGGCGTCGAGATAATAATTCCCTGGTTTGATGTACTCTTGGGAAATTTTATCCGTGGCCCTGTTTGAGAAGTGGGTGGATGGCTTTTTTTTTTTAGGAAAATTTACCCATAAGTCTTAGTTTCTGAAAAGTTGAACCATTTAGTCCTAAAAGTTTTCTTATGCTCCATTTAGTTCCATTTATACATCATCATGATGTTCATGATGTAAATGAATCTGATGTTTCATTCTATAATTTCAAAATTTATTAGAATCTGATGAACATTAGATGTTTGAAATTTAATGTTTGAAACATTCATCCTATAATGTCAAACATTATTGAAATCTGATGAACATTAGATTTTTGAAATCTAATGTTTGAACATTAATCTGATGTTTGAAACATTATAATGAGACCTTTCAGTCTATAAGAAAACTTTTAGGACTAAACAGTGTATAAGTTATTAATTTGGGATTTATTGGTGCATTCCCCTTTTTTTTAAATTAAAATTCACAAGAAGATAAAACAGGTTAAAATAATTAATAAGAAAAAATGTCACATCAAATTCATAATTATTTTATTTTTTGTTTCACAAACATTGCATTCAATTACAACAAAAATCTAACTATCTTTCCAAATATAAAAATTTTAACTTATTAAAATAGCCAAAAATTAAAATAACCTACTAAAATAACCAAATTTCCAAACATAGTAAGCTATTGTGAAAAAAATTGTTACTATAAAAAAAACAATGCCAGTCAAAAGTTTGATTCATAATACCAAGTGCAAAATTGACCTTTACCATCTAAATTAACATCGCTTAACACCTATTCGCAAACAAATTGATTTTTTTTTTTTTTTTTGGTGTGAATAGCTAATACTTTAAAATGAGACCAAAACAAAAAATGTTTACTGATTTGTTCTCCGTGTTTGCTGATCTGTTGTTGCTTTCTATGTGGGTGCTTAGCATATGATATGATGAGTTTTTTGGTGTCAATTTGGGATGATCTAACTTATTGTGATGCTTGGTGTACCCTTCTTCTTTATTGATGTTTTGATGATTTTGTGTGTACACCTTGTACCATTCATCGTCATCAATCAAGGTTTTTTTTTTTTTTTTGATTTTTTTTCGATCAAAAAAATGAAACCAAAAAAAAAAAAAAAGTGGTCTCTAAAAATGAAATTTTATTACAAAAGATATTTATGGACTAATTTCTAACGTGGTGAAGATAGTCATTAAAAGGTCGTCTCAAGAAGTCAAAAATAAAGCATTGAGCGGCAAATTTTTGAAATATCGCTAATAAATACATTTTAAGGACAAAACAATTTAGTCTCAAAACGGTTTATTTTTTAAAACTAAATTTGGTCTCAAAAGGATAATAATTTATCACTAATATCCGATTTTTGTTGCTAAAAAATAAAATAACGATACTTTTCATAATAAAAATATTTGGTTTCTAAAAAATAATTATTACTAAATTTTGATCTCTAAAACCTTAATTTTTTGTAATGGTAAATGCTGTTAAACCATTTTCCTATTCCTTTATCTT
Source organism: Camellia japonica (assembly GCA_030407325.1). NCBI lineage: Eukaryota > Viridiplantae > Streptophyta > Magnoliopsida > Ericales > Theaceae > Camellia > Camellia japonica. Next base: position 86,728,795 of record JAPPVO010000036.1, read on the forward strand.
CCACAACCTACACCATTTCAGTCCTATTTATATGTGGCTTACGGTACAGTGGGTTGGGAGATTGCAGCAACGGCCAACCGCGGTGGGTGAGGTAGAGAAAGTTGCACAGCTGATGGTGGTATTGGATAGCGATTGTGTGGGATGAGAGAGATTAATGAGAAACATGAGGGTTATTTTTGTCTTTTAATTTTTATGGTATAGCCCTTCATTTTTTACTTCAGTTGGTATTGACTCTACCAAATTAAATTTGAGAGTGTCATGGAATTTTTTGACCTAATCCTAAAGTGGAAAGTGTAATTTATCAAGAAGGTAAAAAACCAACGGGGAAGAGTTTCAAGCGACGGCCATTATCTTCTTGACATTAATTAAGCACTGAATTTTTTTTATTTTTTATTTTTTTTAACTGAATCATGGTAAAGTTTTTAACTAACTTCACTCCCTGCTTCTTCCCAAAGAAAAAGTGAAAAATAAAAATAATTCTGTAAAACTATTTAAACTGAGGGCTTTAGCAGCTACTTGTGGGTATTGAACATTTCAAAAGGATATTGATATGGGTAATGTTTTGGTGTACACCCTTCAAAAATTATATATCATAACATCTTATTACATATTTTTTGTGATAAATGTGAGTATGTATTTTTCTCTTAGAAATTATGACAATTTATAATTTAGAAATAAAATTACACAATCACAATTTGTAACCATATCACAAAATACATTATTATCAAAAAAAATATGTAATTTCATTTTTGAACCAAAATTTTTTGTAACTCCTACCAGATAAATATGTAACATTTATCACAAAATAGGTAACATACACCATTTTTTTGATCAAAAAAAAAAAAAAAAATTATTGATTAAAAAAAATACAAACATATGATGTTTCATCAATAAAGAAAAGGGAGTACAAAAAGTATCAAAGCAAAAACACTACAATTCCAACTAGGTTGGGACCGAGTATATTACCGTATCATATGCTAGCACAACCGCCACAAGTTGGAGAGAAACCAACCACAACAAGGGATGAAAGAAACAAATAGTAACCAAAAACAAAATAAGTTGCAGCAGTACCACAACCAAACCTACAACCACAGCTGCAAACCAGCAACTGACCGAAGCCTTCAAAACCGGCAACCTGGGCTCCTTACTTTATGCTTTTCCTAACTTCATGTAGATTTGATACAAACTGATTAATTGAATAATATCTTCCCATCATATTTGACTTCATCCACATAACATATATCATAAAAATACACTATTTTTTTTTTTTTTTTATCAGCAAAATAGAAGAAGCTTTATTGATGGAAAAAACATATAGGGTATGATAACGTATATCAATAAAGAGGTGGGTGCAAAAAGTATCACAATGAAACATTTAGATCCTAACTAGGTTGGCACTTAGATGCACACCAAATCATCTGCTAGCATAAACTCCAAGCTCCAAGTGGATACGGGGGTGCTGCTGTGCCTCAAGGCACAGCAGTTACTGCTGCTCCCCTTATGGGAGGCTTTTTCGAGTATTTTTTGATAATCTGAACCGTTCATATTGTAGGGTTCGTCAAGATTACTATTCATATAAAAAATCAAGTTAATCGGAGATTCATAACCCCATGATCAGATTCTAATTGTTTTCAAAAATTTATGAAAGTTACATTAACCGTTAATTTTTATAAAACAAATGTGCTTTGGTTATAGGGCTACATGTATCCAATCAACTTGATTTTTTGCATGGATGATCTACTCGACGAGCCTTACAATGTGAACGGTTCAGATTATCGAAAACATTCAAAATAATCTCCCACAAAGGGACAGCAGCAACTGCTGTGCCTTGGGGCACAGCAGTATCCCCCATTCGATATGCATAAGCCAATATCATAGTAGACAGCTGGTTAGACAGAAAATGAAAAGCATGATGGAAAAGGTGATTTTGATGCAAAACTTATGAAATTTTTAGATTGAAAATTTTAATGTTGTTGTGCGTTCTAAAGTGGTAATTTTATTTCTTTGTTCAGAAATTTTTGAAAATTGATTATACCTCTTATTATTAGATGAGCCCTAGCTATGTCTATTATACACCCTCATATTATTTAGCTAATAATTATTTCTTTTATTTTATTTTATTTTATTTTTTTCTCAAAAGGTAGATTGTTAATTAGCTTATAACCTAAACTAATATATTTCAATAGAAGCAAACATAAAACTTCACACTAGCACCGTCCTCACAAGATTATTTGAGTTACTACCCGAGTCTTAAATGAGTTACGAGTAATATCTTATTTTCTTGAAACACTATCCTTCTAATTAGAAGGAACTATGGTTACATGGTCTAAACATAAGAACAGTGATAGATAAATAAAAATAAACTTCTGATGGATATTAATTAATTAATTTATTTTTTTCAATAAAATTAAAAATTTAGTTGATACTTTGACAGTTTGGTCCATGCGGATTAAAAGGAAGCAAGTCACTAACATTCATCCGTATGTTCGTAAGTTTAAGTTACAAACATAAAAAATATGCGCAAAAAATGAAGTGTATGATTCAGATTAAAATTTTTGTGCCGATTTATTTATTTATTTATTTATTTTTTCTGTATTTGGTTAACCTAAAATAAACTTTATTAACGATCAAAAGTTCAACTCTCCCAACTTACGTGAGAGTTCATTCTTTTGGTTATATTTGAAATTCTCTCTGTTATATTGTAATTGTGAATGTGTACTATAATTGACCATTCATCCTATTTCATTATAAATGAGATATTTTTTATTTTTTTTTTGAAACAGCCAAAAGAAAATATATTGATAATAATCAAGGAAAGAGACAAAGACAAACAACAACAAAAAAAGGAGCAAAGATCACAAAATCCAAACAAGGCAACAGGTTGGTAAGATAGCAACCAAGCTGCCCAACAGATAAACCCGAACAAAGGAACTCCACCAGCACAATGGTGTTGAACACACAGAAACAGGATTAGCAACCAAACCGAACAGAGCCATATCGCAGAAGGCAAAAACCAACACAGCAATGCTGCAAAACAACCCAGCAACTACACACAGCGCGTAGATCAGAAGAAGGACAACAAAGACACAGCAGCCCCACCTCAGATGCAAACCCCAACACAGCAGCACCACCACTCACCCGATAATACTACAGCAGCCCCAACCAGACCAAACCCAGAACAGAAATAAGCAAATAGTAGACAAGCACAAGGCATTACACTCTTCTCCCTTGTATGCAACATCTAACTTGCTTGAGATTAAGACACAAATCCTGCACAGAAAGAGGTGCTTAGAGAACCTCGGTTTCAACCATAGGGCAATTCGCACCTTGATGACTTCACACAACTCCCCCAAGTTAGGAACAGCAGCCTTAAACACTATGGCATTCCTATGCTGCCAAATAGACCACAACACAACCAGCGCACTCCTCTCCAGATCATCCTCTCTTTACTCCCTAACACCCTGCCCTTCCCACCATAATAAGACTCCATTAACCGAATCAGGAAGGACCTCCACAACATCCCACCACAGAAGCATAGAAGCCCACACCCTCTAAGCAAACGGCAGGTAATCAACACATGAGACGCAGTTTCTGATTCACTAGAGCAAAAGACACAGAAAGATGACACAGAGTTACTAAGGGCACCAATTCTTTGAAGGTGCCCTGCAGTCTTAACTCTGTTACGCCAAGCTAACCATGTAAAAATTGGACTTTAGGAGGCATATAGGTGATCCACGCTAATTTAGTTGACCTTACCGAAGGCCAGCAGAAGCCATCACACACCAGAATAGGCAGATGAGACAGAAAACAACCCAGAAGATGTTGCATTCCACACTGGGCTATCTACAAAATCTATAGTAGTAGCAGGGGCTGCTGCCAGGAAATTACTGAGTCTGGAAACTTCACTAACCTCCCACTCATACAGCCTCCTTCTAACTGACACACCCAATTACCATCAGCAGCCTTGTGCTCAAGCATTGATCTAAGCGACTCTTCTTTATACACCACCAAACCCATACAGACTAGGGAATTCATCTCTAAGACTTACCCTATTCCACCATTTGTCCACCCAGAATCTAACATTGTTCCCATCCCCATCTTGAGCTGAAAGTTTTCATGTAGAACTCTGAAGGGTGTTACTAAACTCAGCAATGGATACTATACCTCGCCAATACTAGACATTCTACTATTAGTAAAGTGGGAGGAGTCCAATCCCTGGGGTCCATTTTATACTTACTGCAAACTCACTCTTCGCCACAAGGCTTCCTTTTCAAACCCAAATCTCCACCACTATTTAATTAGAAGACAAGAATTAAACACCCTCACTCTTCTCAGCCCCCACCCCTTGCTCCAAGCTTTTAGAAAGCTCTCTCCCATTTGACCATATGCCCTTTCTTCTAACTTCTGTTCCGCCCATAGAAATGAAGCTTGCAATCTCTCCAAAATTCGAGCTACCCCATCCGGCATTTTGAACAAAGACATTTAATACACGGGCAAAGATGCAAGGGCAGATTTAATTAGAGTGAGTCTCCCAGCATGAGATAGAGTCTTCCTCTTCCAACTAGCAAGTCTACTTCTTACTTTTTCCACCACTGGTTTCCAGGTTACTTTACAACTAGGGTTAGCCCCTAAGGGCAGCCCTAAATGCTGCACAGGAAGCTTCTTGGTCTTACAGTTTAGAATACCAGCCAGCCTGCCCAACACATCATCAGCAACTCCCACCCCACAAACCTGACTTTATGGTAGTTAATTCTCAACCCAGACATAACTTCAAAGCACCTTAATATCCTCTTTAAGCTACTAACCTCCTCCACTTCAGCTTCACACAACAATAAGGAATCATCAGCAAATTGCAAATGGGCACAACCCACATCCCCAACCCCAATTTTCACCCCTTTAATGACACCTAACTGGAGTGCCCTAGTTAAAAGCACATTCAAACCCTCAGCCACCAAGTTAAACAAGAATGAAGACTGGGTCTCCTTGTCTAAGTCCCCTCTGCGGACAAAACTCACTGGTAGGAGACCCATTACCAGGACAGAAACATGAGATGTGGTAACACACTCCATAATCCATTCAGACCATCTAACACCAACCCAAAATTCAGATCAGAAGCATTGAGTGCAAAAAACCCCAATTTACTGAGTCATAGGCTTTTTCAAAGTCAAGTTTGATTAACACTCCCTTCTTCTTAGACTTCTTCCACCCATCCACCACTTCATTAGCAAAGCACTCCATCAAGGATATTCCTCCCCCAAGAAAGCTAATTGGGTTTCACTAATAACACTCGGAAGCACAGCTTTGAGCCTTGCAGATAACACCTTGGCTAAGATTTTATACACTGAACCACCAGGCTTATGGGTCTATAGTCAGATAGACCCACCGGGTTCACACTTTTTAGGGACTAAGGTGATAAAAGAGTTATTCAAGCCCTTCACCAATCTACTACCATTTCTATGGAACTCCTTCATGAACTTAATCACATCCCCTTTCAAAACCTTCCAGAATTTTTGAAAGCACAGCATGTTGAAACCATCAGGCCCAGGGGCCTTATTACCATCACAATCCCTCACTGCTGCCTTAATGAGATATATTGTAATAAATAAATAAAAATTGCTAAATCTGCCATTACAAGAACTAATGGTCGTATTTTACTCCAAAAGTATCTGATTCATGTACCATGGAGCTGGATGATAATAAATAAATAAATTGCTGGACAACGACATGGAAGTAAAATGGAATAGATTAATTCACACAAAATTTCTATCATTGTCACCTTTTTTCTGCCTATTAATTAAGTTTTTTAGACAATGGTGATTAATTTTATTTATTTATTTATTTAGCTTTTGCTTTTGTAGTAGGTATGATGTTAACATATTAGTAAATTAATTTTCCAATCATCCCAAAGGGCACTGTTGATTTTTCTTATTGTTAACTTCAAGTATTAAAAATAGTCGAAGTACGCACAAGTTAATTCAAACACAAGACATTCTACATTACTTCATAAGCTCATGTACCAAATCTCCCTATATAAATTTAGAAGTACAAAATCGTTGGCTTCATGTGTGATACTAACAATTTATTTGACTAGAGACTAACTTTCATGGTAGCAGAGATATTTAACCCAAAAAAATATAAGCAAATTACATTATTAACCTCTAATTTTACTATAATTATATTTTAATCATCCCTTCACTTTTAAATTGTAAAATTTAAAATTATAATTCATCAACCAGCAGCCCGCTCACAACCAGGACATTTGACCTAGTGTTGTGTAATATCCTTTATGGGAAGGTCTCGGGTTCAATTTCTTGGAGAGAGGTTTGATACCCTAGTTGGACTTTGAATTGGGTCTGGACCTGATGTATTGATTGTGATAAATTTTGTTGACTTTCTTACTATTGTGAACTAGCAGTCTAAACCTGGCATCTCCTCAAAGTTTAAATTTTTGATGGAAAGTAATCAAATAAAGGTTGAGCGAGCATATTTTCGGATATATGAGAAAATTTAATAGACAAATTACATATTGCTTTCTAAATTTCATTTTAGTTTCTTATTTTTCAACTTGCACTCAAATTTTAAATGGTGGGTGATAAGTGGACAATATTGAAATATGAGTTAGAGTCTAAAGACTTAATTATTATGACAAAAATATTTGAGAGTATTAAAAGTAGAACTTTAATGAGAGCTTTACTTATGTGGCAGTGGGCCTCACTCATGAATGATTTGATGTATTTTTTTTTTTCTCCACACCACATCATTAGTATCATTGTTAGAGCTCCAAATTTAGAGCTATGAATCATTACTCTTGTTTATTCAAGAATTTTGCTTACATGTACCATCACAACATGTATATATATATTATTCAATCATAAAGAAAACCTCATAATGATTAAGAACAAATTAATCATATCTTTAGTAAGATTTGACCTTACTTGACCTATCAATTGAAAATGTACACGGATAACTAATTAAGTTACTTCAGCTGATTATTAAAATTTTTTTTTAAAAATTATACATTCTAGATAAAAATAGGTGTAGCAAAAAAGTATACAATCTAAAAAAAACAAAAATTCCATGATGGAAGAGATTCCAAAACTTATCACTGTTAGAACGCGTTTTCTCTTTAGGGTCTCCATCCACTCTAAATTCCAAAACTTTTCTGGCTTCCACCCAATTTCACTTCACATATATGCACATCCACATACATATCTTGAATTCCTATCCTTAATAGACAAGAATCCTTTCTCTTCTATGCAAAGATCAGTGCGGCGAACGATGAGTGAAACCGGCAATCACCGCAGCAGAGTTGGTGGTCCCGCAGCGGCTGTCCGGCCAAGGGTGGCTCCGAGGATTCTTCCAAAAAGAGGAGGAGTGATGAGGAAAATTGTTGCTGATTTTAGAGGTGGTGGTGGAGGTGGTGGTGGTGGTGGTCAGGTAGCACCGGTGGTCGGACAGAGGGAGGCTCCAAGGCTGCCCCCAAAAAGAGGAAGGGTGATGAAGGGAATTCTTGCTGTTTTCATCATTAATCTCACTCTGCTAAGTCTGCTGCCTCTTGGGTTTGATGCATTTCTATATCATATATATATATACGCAAAGAAATTTTAAAAAAAAAAAAAAAAAAAAAAAACAAAGTTGCAAGTGATTAAGTAGAATCTTTGTTTTTTAGAGTTCATTAGAGGCCGTAGTCTTGGAAGGAAATAGTTTTACATGTGATATGGAATGTACTTTTGGTTGGTTAATCACATATCCTCATTCTAGTTAATTTGATTCGACTCGATTAGTCTCACTTTTAGTTGATGATTTCTTTTCTTTGTTTTTTTTTGTTATTCTTCTCCTTTAACCTTCAATTCATATGTGTTTATTGAGCAAAATTATAAACTTGATCAATTCAATATTTTGTGTATTATTTTCTTCTCCTTACCCTTCAATCTATGTGTTTGAGGCTATTTTATTTTAATTTTTTAAATAATTGATTACTCATCTTAAGCAAGGTCCTTCAGATCCATTCCAAAAAAGTATACTTGAAGTTCAAATGATCACTTCTAAGCCAGTAAATCGAGCATCAGGAAGACATTCATATGCAAAGAAATTAAAAAAATAAAAATAAAAAAGTTGCAGGGATTATGTAGAAAATCTTTGTTTTTTGGAGTTCATTAGAGGGCCGTAGTCTAGGAAGGAAATAGTTTTACATGTGATGTGGTTTGTACTTTTGGTTGGTTAATGAGATATTGTCATTCTGGTTAATTCGACTCGACTCGTTAATCAATCTCATTTTTAGTTGATGATTTCTTTGCTTTGTGTTTTTTGTTATTCTTCTCTTTTAACCTTCAATTCATGTGTTCATGAGCAAAGTTATAAACTTGATCAATTCAATGTTTTGTGTATTATTTTCTTCTCCTTAACCTTCGATCTATGTTTTGAGCTATTTTATCTTAAGCAGGGTCCTTCGATCCATTCCCAAAAAGTAAACTGAAGTTCAAATGATCACTTCTAAGCCAGTAAATCGAACAATCAGGAAGACATTCATATGCAATGAATTTTAAAAAATAAAAAATAAAAAGAAGTTGCAGTGATTAAGTAGAATCTTTGTTTTTTGGAGTTCATTAGAGGCCTTAGTCTAGGAAGAAATAGTTTTTACATGTGATATGGTATACTTTTGGTTGGTTAATGAGATATAGCATTTTTGGTTAACTCGACTTGACTCGTTAATTAGTCTCACTTGATGATTTCTTTGCTTTGTGTTTTTTGTTATTTCTTCTCCTTTAACCTTCAATGCAAATGTGTTTATGAGCAAAATTATAAACTTAATCATTTCAGTATTTGTGTATTATTTTCTTCTCCTTAACCCTTTGATCTATGTGTTTTGAGGCTATTTTATTTTAGTTTTTTTAAAAACATTGATAACTCTTCAAATGATCACTTCTGAGGTAGTAAATTAGCAAACAAAGACATTCAAACCCATAAGTAATGTGGTAACGTACCAACTTCTCAACTCGGATGAGCTTTCAATTGACTGTGAATAGGTTGAGTTGTTTAAAATATAATGTATTTGTCATGTTGTGCGTCACTGATGCTACAGACTCCTCCTGTGAAGCCCCTGCCGCAGATCAAATTGCTATTGTTAAGGTAACGATTAATAATCAAACCATATTGGGCAATATCAAAATGTCACTAAAAGGGTGATCTCACAACAACAAATAAAATAAAAATAAAATAAACATTTTTCTGACACTTTTGAAACATGGCTAAAAGTATTCCGGACTTTTAAAAAACCCTAGAAAAATTGGCGTGACTTTTGCTAACTCTGGGAAATTTAACATTGATTATTACTAGAAGAAGAAGAAGAAGAAGAGAAAGAAGAAGAAGAAGAAGAAGAAGAAGAAGAAGAAGAAGAAGAGAAGAAGAAGAAGAAGAAGAAGAAGTAGTTAAATTACACTTTACTTTCCAAAAGTTACGTAGAATATAATAATGTCACTGGAGTATGATTTGTAACACTCAAGTCATCTGGAGTGAATATGAAAGTGCGAAATTGACTTTTACTATCTAAGGGATTGTTTGGGGTGTCATAAATAAGTGTATTTTTTGTCTTTTTAGACTAAAAATTGAGGTTGAAAATATGAATGTTTGGGTTAATTTTTGACTTTTATGGAAAAATGTGTATTAAAAAATTGTATAATTAATGTGTAGGGGAAAATTAGTATTTGGAGTTATGCAAGCCGTAATTCTTGACTTTTGATTTAGTGATAACTTTTTAACTTTTTGAGTAACTTTTTAACTTTTTGACTTTTTTGAGACTTCCCAAACTTAACCTAAATTAACAGCGTGTAACAACTACTTGCATAAAATTGTCTTTGCTTAAAAAAAATTCAGTCGATTTTACTTACGAAAGTAGACAGGTAATTTAAATTAAAAATAAATTAAATTTAAAAAAATAAAATGAAAAATTATTTTGTTATGAAAGTCAAATTTGGAGTTTATTTATTTTATTTTTTATTTTTAATTTTCCAAAAAAATAAACATAAATTGCTAATATGGGAATGCCTCTCCATCTATCATGAGAATGCCTCTGCTAGTGTTATAATTCTGCTGTTTTGAATTGACTGATCAATTCTGGCTACTATCTGCTGAACATGGCAGACTCTCGGGTCAATTAATGAAATAAAGATTAGTTGGTGTGTGCTGGGTGATCTTGGTCTGCTTGTTGCTTCTGCTGGTCTGCTTGTTAATTCTGGTCGTGCTGCTGGTCTGCTTGTGTTGATCTGGGAAGGCTGCTTGATTGTTTGTTTATGTGTTCATCTGGAAGCAAATGGTTTATGGCTGAATTAGTTTTGGGAAGGTTAAAATGTTATGGCTCCACTGTTTTCATTTTTAATGTAAGCAAAGCTTTTTCAAAGAGGGGAAAAGTCGGGTGCTTATCAGTTGTACTATCAGTTTGGTTCCTACTAGTTTTTCTATCAGTTTTGGCTTCTTAACTCCAACTTTTAGACTAGTTTATCTATCTGTTTTGTCTTTTCTCTTGCTCTCTTTTGTTGGTTCCTCACACCACTGACGCTTTGGAGCTTTTTTTTTAGCTCCAACCTCTCTTTATTGATGTATTATTTCATACTCTGTATGGTTCATCAATAAAGTTTTATTTTTGCCGATCAAAAAAACAAAAAAAAAAAATATGTAAAATGGCGTAAATGCCCTTAAGCCATTTTTCTTATGTTTTATCTTCCACAAACTATACCATTTCAATCCTATGTATGTGTAGATAGTGCATTTGGCTTAGTGATTATATAGCACTACTTTATAGGGTAAGGTTGTAGGTTCGACTACAACGAATAAGAATTCAATACCCTTAGTGACAATTTATTTCTCCCATAGAGGTTGGATACAGTTATTTATTTCTCTCTTGGTTGGGGTAAAGTAACAGTTGGATTTTCTAGCTATTATTCTGACTTTAGTCCGAGGGACACTATAACATATAAGAGTTTTAGAGATTAAATGTTTTGATTTTTAAAAGTGAAATTTTTGTTGTAAAAGATATTTAGGGACCAATTTTTATCATCGTGAGGATAGTCGCTAAAAGGTCATCCCAAAAAGTCAAAAATAAGGCTTTCAGCAACAAAATTTTGAAAATGTCACTAATGAATAGACTTTTAAGGACAAAATAATTTGTTCTCAAAATAGTTTATTTTTGAGACAAAAAGTTTGGTCCCAAATAGATAATAGTTCATCACTAATGTCCAATATTCGTTGCTAAAAATATAATAATGACATTTTTCGCAACAAAAATACTTGGTCCCTAAAAAATAATTTTATCCTTAAATTTTGATCTTTAAAATCTTAATTTTTTGTAGTGTAGCAAAAGTAGAAAATCCTGTGTGGGTAGGGATTTGTTAAATGAAAATACAACTAAGAATAATTTTTTTCAAATCTTGGCAAGAGGTTAAGGGAAATTTGTCCATGTTATACGGAAAAGTAATTTTGTGCAATGATAATTGAGGTCAAGGTGGTTTTGGGGGCATGGTAGTGAGAAATAAGATTATAAAAAGATTATTTTTGTTTTTTTGTTTTTTTTTTTTACTTTTTATGTCCTAGTTTTAATTTTTTTTATTTTGGTATTGACCTCAAGAAAATTTATTGTTACAAATTAAATTTTAGAGCGATATCATGTTTTTTTGACTTAACCTTATTCTTATTTGACAAAGAGTAATTTATCCAAAATTAAATAAATTCACAGAATGAGTTTCGAGCACTCAGCAAACAACTTCCAGGCACGTGGATTAAATTAAGCATCAATTTTTTTTTTTCCCCACTAAATCATGATAAAGTTTTTAATTAACATCCCGGGAATAGCATATACATTCCCCTCTCGTCCCCAAAACAAAAGGTAAAAAATAAAAAAAAAATAACTAAATTATTGTGTAAAACTATCTTAGCACTCATATTTAGTTACATTACACTGCCTTTTAGTTACGGGGGGAATCATTGAACAATGAGACAGATTTTTTATTTTTTATTTTTTATTTTTTAACAGAGAATGAAGGGTTGCAATTTGCAACCCCACAATGTTTGAATTACATCTCATCACAAAATGAAGTACATTTTTTATGTTTGTGTATTTTTTTTTTTCTTTCTATCTCACTGTTCAATAATTCCTGCTTTTAATTAAGGCCTATATGGGTATTAAACATTCTTAAAAGATGTTAGGATGGCAGTGTGAGGTTATCGATGGGCCATCATTTCCATTTTTTTTTGGGTTGTTGGTTGCTTTATGGGGAGAAGTTATTTAGTGATTTTAGGCACGATCCGGTAATATTTTAAGTGTGCTTTGATTCATAAAAAAAAAAGATATTTATAATTTTGTGTTAAGTTATTAAAATTAATAAAGAACATAAAATCTGATAATTAGTGAAAAATACAAACATGTGACGTCTTAAGAGTACCAAATAATTTTTTCCTTATCGGTTACATTAATAACATAATAGACCGGTGAAAAAAAAAAAACGAGCATGATAGAAAAGGCCATTTTGTCGCAAAACTTTGATTGAGAATTTCAACGTAGTTGTCGGTTCATACGATGATAAAGCTTTAATGTAATGAATGATTAGTAAGGCTTTTTGTCAACATGTATCTAAAGTTATAATTAATAAAATATTTAATGAGTACACTTATTTTTATCGGTGGTGTTATATATATCAATTAATGTATATACTAGTACATCATAAAGAGAATAAAGATATTATATAACAATTTATGTTACAAGTAAGTTTAGTTGAGTTAGTAGGTAATTATATTAGAGTTAATTAATCATGTTAGTTAGTGATGTGGTTAGTGATAGTTCTATAATATATAAACATTTGTATTACTCCATTCTCAAATCAATAAAGAAAATTTAGTTCATTTTATATGGTATCAAAGCATTGAATGCTCACACGAGATTCGATCCTCTCTCATGGCTAAATTATCTTCAAGCCTACCTTTCATTATTAACTTATCATTACCTTCAAATCTGAATCTCTTGATTTCTATTCTTAGTTCGTTTGTAATTGTCAAACTTGATTCCACAAATTTTCTCATTTGGAAAAATCAATTCACAACATTCTTACGAATTTGCTAGGGTTTGTTGATGGATCTTCGTTGTGTCCAGAAATTAGGGCTGAAGATGCAACTGGAAAGGAGGTGTTCAATCCTGAGTATCTTCGTTGGCAATCAATCGATGCTCACCTTCTCAGTTGTATCACTGCTACGTTATCTCCCTCAATCTTTTCATCGGTTATTCATTTTCATTCTTGCTCCGAAATCTAGAAAGCTCTTGATAGACGTTTTACTTCTCTTTCAAGATTACACATCCACCAATTGAAGAACAAACTGAACTCCATTAGCAAGAAATCAAATTCAATGGAGCAATACTTGAATCGCATCAAGGAGATTGTTGATCAATTGCATCTAGCAACTACTTTGATTGATGATGAGGACATTGTTTTGATTGCCCTAAATGCTAAGCGGCTTGCCCTCTAAATATGATTCCTTCAAAACTGTAATCCGAGCTCATTCTGAGAGTATATCCATGGAGGAATTATCTTCCTTGCTCTGTTCAGAGGCAATACATGTTAAGAGTAAGGTAATTTCCTCTGATCTTACTATTGCTTATGCTGCCTTCAAAGGTCCTTCTCCAAGTTCATCTTCACAATCGAATCGAGGGTGTTTTGCTTCCCCTCAAAGGGGTAGAGGTTCTTCTTATTGTAGTGAATTGCGCTTCTATAAGCCTGGTCGTGGTTCGTTCCGTGGCCGATCTACCAATCGCGATCGAGCCTCCTATGGTTCTTCTTGCCAAATTTGTGGCAAATCTAGCTTTCAACCTCAAGATTTCTCCTCATGTGCTTCACAATCACAGGGGCCAGGTACTAGGGCTTCTGTTTCTATTTCTGAGCATGGCCATGGTTCTTCCTCACAGTCTCCTATCTCTCCTTGGTTTCTTGATTCTGTGGTTACAGACAATATTATTAATGATCTCAACAATCTGAGTGTCTATCATCCTTACTCTGGACTTGAGCGTGTCACTGTGAGTAATGGCTCATCTATTTCCATTCATAATACTGGTAAAGGGATCCTTCCTACACCTCAGTTTTTATTTAAATTGAATTCTCTCTTACATGTTCCCTCTATATCCTCTAACCTTGTGTCTGTTCATCATTTCACTAAGGACAATCACTGCACTATTACATTTGATCGTGATGTTTTTCTTGTCCTGGACAAACACACGAAAGCTATCCTTGATAGAGGATCCCATGTCAATGGTCTGTACCAGTTTGTCTTTACTCCATCTTTGTTTTCTCCTCATGGTCTTTTTAGCACCACTTCACCGGCCTCAGCCTCTATTTGGCATCACAGATTGGGGCATCCATCTTCTCTCAAATTTCACCATTTGCATCCTCATTTGCATGTTACTAATTCTCTTAAACATTATATTTCTTGTTCTGTTTTTAAAGGTCATAGGCTTCCATTTCAGCTTTCTTCTTCTACTGTTAACAAACCACTGTTCTTAATACACAGTGATGTCTGGGGCCCTTTTACCCCATTTGTATCTGGTTTTCGATTCTATGTTTTGTTCATTGATGAATTTAACAAATTTACATGACTTTTTCCCTTACATTACAAAAGTCAGGTATTCTCAAAATTTCTTGCTTTTAAAGCTTTTGTGGAAAAACAATTTGGCTTCCCTCTAACTGTGCTTCGGACAGATGGTGGTGATGAATATTTTAGTAATAAGATGGCTGATTTTCTTCTTACACATGGCATTCTTCATCAGTTTACTTGTCTTCACACTCCATTCCAAAATGGAGTCATTGAAAGAAAACATAGGCATTTAACCAAGACTGCTACTGCTTTTTTACATCATTCTTCACTTCCTCTTGAGTTTTGGTTGGATGCTTTAGCTATTGCTACCTATCTCATTAATCACTTACCTAGCACTCCTCTTACTCACTCCACTCCTTTTGCCGTGCTTTATCACTATCCTCTTGACTATAACATCTTAAAAGTGTTTGGGTGTTTGTGTTTTCCCTAGCTTAAACCATATTTTTCCATCTAAACTTATCCCTAAATCGATTCCATGTGTGTTCCTTGGTTATCATCCTTCTATTAAGGGGTATTGCTGTTTAGATCCCTCTACAGGTCATATTTACATATCTAGACATGTTGTATTTCATGAAACTGTGTTTCCTTTTCATAAATCCTCATATTCTTCTCCCTCTTTATCTATTTGTAGTCTTTCTCCTCCTCCTTCTTTTTCTTGGTCCTTCCCTTCTACTGTTTCTCTATCTCCTGGTAATGCTTTAATTTCAGCCCCAATTACAGCCACAACTCCTGCCCCAACTTCTGTTGCTCCTGTTATTGGCAGTCCCCCAGCAAGGCCCAGGGCTACCCCTTCCAGGTCTTTTGTTTTACCTTCACTTGTAGCTTCTGTTACTGCTTCTCCTGTAGCTTCTTATCTTGGTATCCCTGTTAACAGCATTTCTATTCATTTGCCTCCCTTATCTTCTCTTCCATCTTTGCCTAATATTCATCCTATGCAAACATGGTTCAAAACTCTTGCCTCCACTTGTCTCTTATCTACTTCTTCCCTTTCTTCTCATTCTTCTTCCTCAGATATTGAACCTGTTTCTCACAATGTTGCCCTTACTAGTCCTATCTGGACACAAGCCATGCTAGATGAGTTCTTTGCCTTACAAAAACAAGGAACTTGGTCATTGGTTCCTTTTCCACCTAACAAGAATGTCATTGGCTGCAAATGGGTCTTTCACATCAAACGCAATTCTAATGGTTCCATTGCTCGACACAATGCTCGTTTGGTTGCTAAGGGTTATTTACAAGAAGAGGGTATTGATTTCCATGATACCTTTAGTCTCGTTGCCAAGCAACCAACCATTCGTATTTTTCTTTGTTTGGCTCTTCATCATCAATGGCCTTTGAAACAGTTGGACATATCTAATGCCTTTTTACATGGACGATTAGATGAAGAAGTGTTTATACTTCAACCTCCTGGCTTTGAAGATGCTTCTTTTCCTTCTCATGTTTGTTGACTTCATAAGGCTCTCTATGGCTTAAAACAGGCCTCGCGCGCTTGGTATTCTACTTTTAGCTCTTTTTTGTTGTCTTAAGGCTTTGTCAATAGCCAATGTGATACATCTCTGCTTGTGCATCGATCTGGTATTTCTGTTACTTATCTCTTGATCTATGTTGATGACATTTTGCTCACCGGTAACAATTTCACCTAGATTCAGTTTCTTATTACTCAAATGCATATTGCTTTCTCTACGAAGGAGCTTAGTGATCTTTCTTACTTTATTGGTATTGCTGTCTACTCCTCTTCTCAGGGCTATTTTCCTTCCCAACACAAATATGCTTATGAGATTTTGGTTAAGGCTGGTATGCAATCTTGTAAGCCCTTTTCCACTCCTATTGCTGTCAAGTCTACTGTGTCTCCTAGTGATTCTTTGCCCTTCTCTTAGCCTTCTCTTTATCATAGCCTTCTTGGTGCTTTACAATACGTGACTATCACAAGACCCGATTTATCCTATGCCGTCAATCATGCTTGTTAGTACATGCATGCTCCTTCTCTTAGCCATTTTGCTACTCTTAAACACCTTTTTCGATTTGTGAAAGGCACTCTCTCTCATGGTCTCTCTTTGTCTCCTTGTTATTTCTCTTTACAGGCTTATTCTGATTCCAATTGGGCTGGTGACCTTCAGGATGGCAAATCCACCTCCGGTTATTGTGTCTTTCTTGGTTCTAATCTCATTTCTTGGTCTTCCAAGAAGTAGCCCACTGTGTCCCGTAGTTCTACTGAGGCCGAGTATCGTTCTCTTGCTTATACTACTGCTAACCTTACTTGGTTGACTATGTTGCTTGCGGAGTTTGGTTTTCCTCAGCCCTCAACTCCTCTTATTTACTGTGATAATCTCTCTGCACTTTATCTTGCTGCCAATCCTGTGTTTCACTCTCGATCTAAACACATTGAAATTGATTGTCACTTCATTTGCGACAAGGTTGCTGCAAAGCTTATTCAACTCAAATATGTTCCTACTGAAGCCTAAGTTGCTGATATCTTCACTAAACCCTTGGCTGCTTCTCGTTTTCACAATCTTTCTGCCAAACTCATGGTCTTTCCTTCACCCATTTGTTTGCGGGGAAATGCAGAGAATAAAGATATTATATAACAGTTTTTGTTACAACTGAGTTTAGTTGAGTTAGTAGATAGTTTATATTATCGTTAGTTAATCATGTTGGTTAGTGATATGGTTAGTGATAGTTCTGTAATATATAAACAGTTGTATTACTCCATTCTCAAATCAATAAAGAAAATATAGTTCATTCTACAAAGTGTTATGTTATTATTACTGACCACACCTATTATACAAATTATAAATATCTAAAATTTTTAAAATTATACCACATCATCTGTTAGTATACTAGTTAGTACATTAATTAGTACATATAGAGACCAATTATCCCTTTACATTTTTTTTTCATTTTATCTTTTAATTTTATTTTTTACCTTCCAATACATTTGATGTTTTATCCTATTTTTTTTTTCTTTTTTCTTTTTTTTTTTTTTTGGGGGGGGGGGAGGTAATACGAACATAATATGAGAAATTGAAGTAATGTGATAAGATTTTATTTATTTTTTGTGACAAGGGGAAATAGGTTTTCATGTTCATTTTTTTGTTGTAATATTATAGTATCAAAGGATTATTTATCAATGCATTTTAAGGAATTGTTTTGACTTAATTGAACTTTCAAATGAAGAAAGTATCATACTTATTTTATTTGATTTACAGTTTAATTTTTATTTTATGATGTAATAGTAATTTTTTTTATCTAAAAAATAACTACTATTTTATTTTATTATAATTGTTTATTTAATTTTATTATGAAATATGGCCTTCCGAATTAAGGAATTATTATTTTTTTATTTCTAGCAAAATGGCTTGCAATCTTCAATTTGTATATGCACAACTATGTTTTATTATAGAAAAATGTTTCGTAACTCGAATTTGTGTGGTCTGAATGGGTCGAATATATCAAAATGATATCATTTTACCTCCAAAATGACATCATTTTGAGACTTTCAAACCATTCGGATCATTAAAATTCGGATTACTAATCATTGTTGTTTACTATAATATAATCCAATTTGTTGTAAAAAAATTTTAAAAAAAAAGTACACTGTGAGGGTATGCCAGCGGACAATTTCATTATCCAAAGGGTACTCTTCTCATGTACAAAAAAAAAAAAAAAAAAAAAAAAAAAAAAAAAAAAAAAAACTCAATATAGATGTATAGAAAATACCTAAAATGCATTTTTTTTATTAAATTTAATGACTAAAATATTTACTCACCTTAATAAATAAATAGTTTCAAATCAAAATATTAAAATTTAAATTGATAAAATTAAAAATTTAGAATTTATTTTGTTATAAGTTTGTAATTTACCCCCTTTTTTTAATTTTTCTATAAAAAAAAAAAAACATTGAACCTCTACTTATGGTTAGTGGCTCCCCTGGTGACCTCACTAGATTCAAAACAAGTGAATGGCATGCCCCTCATCTTTGATTTCCACCCTATTTGTCTCTCTAAAGTTGAAGAAACATGATGAAAAATAAATTAAAAAATGAAAAGCAGCCCGCCATCACACTTTTCTCTACATAACCGTTATAGAACGGATTTATACCCGGCAACAAAATTCAAAAATCTGAAAAAAAGCGAACAACAAAAAGTAAAAACCACTCAACCTTTGAACCTTTCCCTTTGCCTTTTACTATCTATATATATATATATATATAAATTCCAAGACTTCGCAGTACCTACCCTTCAACAATTTTAACAGTGTCAATCAATGGGGTGTTGCATTAGCAAATGCAAACGCAAGAGAAAGCACAAGAAAGAAGAGTCCAACAATCATGTAGAGGACAAACTGGTAATTTCACAAGCTCCAATCTCTCCTATTTCTCTTCCTCTATCCTCATCAACTAAACAACAACAACAACAACAACAACAACCTCTCTCTCCTCATTCTCCCACTTCTTCTTCTTCAATTTCTTCATTTTCTTGCAACACAAGCAACATTAGCAACTCATGTTCATTGTCATCGTTGTCGTCATCATCCTCAATCATAAGCTCGAAGGAGAGATTGTTCTCCAACGAGTTCTTGTGGTCTTGTGTCAAGGAAAACCCACATGTGATCAACATTGATCCAAGCAAGGGAAGTCTTGAAAAGCTTCAAAAATTAGAGAAACCAACAACACAAAATGCAGTGCCAATGAAGCATGTTGGCTCAACTCCACAAAAGAGGGCTCGTGCAAATTCGCCTACTCTTTCACGACAAAAGAGCTTTAGGAGGGAACCAGAAAGGACCAATTCAACCTACTCTGTTTCGAGTAGGACTTTGATGTCCCCATCTCCAAGTCGAAGATTTAGTAGTAGTGATAACTACATGGGAGGATCGAGAAATGCGCCTAAGGAAAGTTGTTGCAAGCGCTCGGTTATGTCAAAGAGAAAGGAAAATTTTAGGCCATCAAGTCCTAACAACAATTTGAGTAGAAATCAACCATGTTTGATGAATAAAGAGGCACATACTTACCGGATTGGTTCTAAGATCGATGAAATTGCAGTTGGAGAAGTGTTGGATAAGCAAGATACCGGTGATATCCACATGGAGGACATTGATAATCCTCTCATTGCCTTGGACTGTTTCATCTTTCTGTGATTTTGGGTGTGAATGAGTTAATATATATTGTAATGTTCATAAGTTTTTTTGATTTTTTTTTTTTTTTTTGAATTTTTTGCATATCTACATTGTTGAACAGGTTTGACAGTGATCACCTAGATCAAATTCTTGCATTTTTTTAATTGTTATTGTGGATTGAGATTTTATGAGTAATTCCATTTTGTAGCTTCATTTTCAGTGTATGCCATCCATTTATATTAACCATAAATTAATTAAAAGAAACATATGTTCTAAATTTAATAAGCTCTCAAATTGTGAGAATAAAACATTCACAAGAAGTCACACAGAGACTCGGGTAAAGGAAAAAGCACAGTTTTATTGCCGCACCTAGTAAATCATCTTACTGGGCCACAAACCGTATTACAATATTATTGAACTTGAAAATAAATTTTGAAACAAATATAAAATATAAAAATGCCTCTTTCGCGGGATTGCAGTTGTATTTAACACATGCAACGAATCTTTAAACCCCTAAGGTTCCGTTTGATTAAAAAAAAATTTAATAGAAAATGAAAGTAAAAGAAAATGACTGAGTTTCTCCCGACTTGTATGCTCCAGTAAACTCAGCTAAAATTTTGACCTGTCCATCTGCAATGAATGGATTGTCGGTTTCTATGGTGGTTTTGATGCCCAATGTCAATGAAATGCTGGTGTTCCAAGTATTGCACTTAGCCTATCATGACCCGTGCCTAAGGGTTAAGCTTTGTGATAGCCAAAAACCATAGTTATCCAAAGCCAATTACAAAACAATTAAATGAATAAGCGCACACGAAAATAATTAATAAAATAGGATATCAAAATATATATCGGAGTTTCTATTTATTTGTAACAAAAAGGTCATTAATCAAATGGGTCGATCCTCACAAATATTACAAAAGTGCATTGTACATATACTTTATGGTTCCATTTCTGAAACAAATCATACACCTCCCTCTTTAATTGTTATCTCCTAAAAATCGATAAACAACTTATAAGCGCACATTGCAGAGTAAGTAATATTATAACTGTTATAAAATCATTATGGATAACTATTTAAGCTAAAACTAATAAGATGATAAACATTTCAAACAAACCATATACACAGGGATGAAACTAGAATTTCAATTACGGAGGGGCCAAGATATGAAAAAAAAATTCTTTTATATATCAATTGTTATCTACTGTCATATTTCAATTCAAAATAAAAATAATTAAGATTTGATATTAAAATAAGGGAATCGTTATTCCCATTCCACTTTATTCCAAATATACTCCCTTCTTTATTTTTATTATTCATAGAAAGGAGTATATTTGGAATAAAGGGGAGTGAGAATAGTAACTATGTATAATAAAGAAAAACAATGGAGTATATTTGGAGTAAAGTGGAGTAGGAATAACGACTCCCTTAAATAATATATGAAATTTATTATCTATTTAGTCTTCACATTATCAAAAAAGAAGTCATATCTACTCAACTTTAATATATAAATAAAAGAGAAATCATAAATTAGTTGATTCTTTGTATATGCTAACCCAATTATCTATTAAAGTGAAAGTAATTTTTTCTTTTCTTTTCAAATTTCAAAAGTTTTATTAGGTCTCATGTGAATCTCATTAATATGATATCAGCATTATAAGTATGCTTCATGTGTGGTGATAAACAAATTGTGATAAAAAAAATATAATTAATGTATTATTACTATTAAATTGTGCTTTTATTAAATAAATTAAAAAAAAAGGATAATAATTCTATTTTTTTGGTGTTCTAATTCTTTCATACAGATAAACTTGTTTTATTAAGACACAAAGTTTTCAATATTCCTAAGGTAGCAGCAGGGGCCATTTGTAATAACAAGAAAGTTTTGGGCAACATAGCATATCATCCCAATAGCATTGTTTCCTTTGAACAGGGGGGCCATGGCCCCTTACTGTCTACAAATAGATCTGTCCCTGCATATACATACAATACCATACCAATCATATAACCATATCTATGAATAGTACATATCAGAGGGTCAACAGATCCATGACAATACAGATGTATAGACTCAAGAGGTAACTCGTACAAATTTTAGAATTGGCTTTGACAATAGTGTAGCATGTAACTCTACACAGCACTTTGCTCCATACCAGAGGGTCACCAAAGTGACAATTAGAGGGTTACGATAATGACAAACAGAGGGCCAATGGTTATTAAAGTCCCCCAATACGTGAGACCTCTGTGGTGGTAGTTACATAAATATTTACTTAGAAGACCCACTACTGGAAATATGGTATTTAGTGACATTTGTAAAACGTCGCTAAATCTCTGAAAAATACTGCTAAAACCTTTGGTGATGTTTTAATTATACACCGTAGATACAGCTGTTGCTATATGTTGGCGACATTTAAAAAATGTCGTTGTAGACCTTATTGCGACGTTTTAGCAACGTCATGCTACAGTTGCTAGCGACAATCCTTCCGACGAGATGACGTCATACAGACCTCTAGAGCGGCATTTTTTTTTCCAAAATCACCACTAAAAACACTTTTATATTTAATGAATTTTTCACTATTCAGCAATAATATTTTATAAATTTATATTTGTAACAAGTTAGAATTCTCAAAAATATATTCAACCAAACACATCAACACTGAAATTACAAAAAATCACAACCAAATACATACACTCCATCATCATCTCAAAATTTAAAATACCAAGAAAAGAATTAATGTAACAAAAAAAATACAAATATGGTTGATACACAACACTTCACAGCATCAATTTCGAACTTCTTCAACTTTGGAGAAAAGTTTCTCAGTTTTTCTAGAGTTCATATAAGTTGCCTTCCTGCAAAAAAACAAAAAGAAGAAGACATTTCACACAACTGATAATGTGCAATCAAATGATATAATTAACAAATAGAGTTATAAATAATAAAACAATAAAAAAAATTTTTGGTTATATTGATTAATCTCATTAGGCTTGTTTTGGGAAGTAAGTGAAAAGTTGATTTCTTGCCTTTTTTTTTTTTCTTGAAAAAAATGTGTAAAAAAATAGAGAAGTGATATGATCCAAAAAAGTAAAAAAAAAAGGGGGGGGAGGGGGCTTTTAGCCGAGCACTAATATAATCATATGAATTTAAATTAAATTAAATTATTACCCCACTCACTTCCATGAACCCCACTCACTATCAACTCTGAAAGAAAGACATGACATATCATAATTAAATATTTCTTACTAACCTACGATAAATAAGAGAAATTTTAACAACATTAATTGTAGCTATGGTGATTATTTTTTTTTAAAATAAGTAAATGGAACTATTTGTGAAATGAAAATCCCAATGAATACATTAATGTGAAAATTTATAAATAACCCACTTCACAAAGAGATGAGTCACAATCAAGTCACGTTTTTTTTTTTTTTTTTGATCAGCAAAGAAAAATTTTATTGATGAAGAAAACATACATTACATATGAGAATACATCAATAAGGATGAAAAAGAAAAAAGGGAACAAAGCATAATATTGGTGAGAAACCAACACTAGCTTAAACCAACACTTGTTGTCACCCAAAGACTAGCTCTACAAAAGCTTATAACCTACACTTACAACACTAAAGCCAACAGAAGAGCATACACAATCTTGCTTCCAACTCTTGAAACTTTAAGCCAAAAAAAAACATTCCTACAATCCTACCAATGACCCATAGACATAAAAGCTTCAAGATTCTACCTTTCTTCATAGGCCTACCCTTCTTTGTTGGTTCTCTCTTTATCCTGTAGCTCTAGCTCAATAATCTCGTTCAGAACAACATCTTCTTTCCCATTGAAATTGATTCCAAGAGATTTCCCCAATTGTAGAGTGGCTTTAGCTTCTTCGAGACAGATCTGAAAGTGCTATAGCAGCTACTGCTGGTCGATAGATGACAGATTTGGAGTTGTTCTTGCTAACTGTAGCAGCTTTATGCCCATAAAGTCTAGCAAAACTAGTGAATCCCTCTAATTGAACCTTCTTTTTCCTTTTTTTCTTTTCAATCCGCAGGAGTTTTTGGACAAAAGCAGTTTGCCTACCTAGGTCTGAATGATTTAGGTTCAATATGCCCTTCCCATTTAAGTTCTTACTAAGTGCTTGGCCTAAATCTACTTCAAGATTGATGCCATGCCTAAGACCAACTCTAGATCCACTAAGGCTTTTGATAAATCCAGGTGTAAAGACTTGCACCTGACTTTTTGGGCTATGCACTGACTCCTCCATCAAAGTTTCCTCTGCTTCCTCTCCCATGTGATAGTCAATAGGCCCTTCTCTTTGTTCTACCTGCTTGGTACATGCTCCATTTACTTTACTGAATCATTCATCCCACTTTGTCTCCTCAACAACTATGTTTACCACCATTCCACTGTTTGGGTTGCATATTTTGACTCCTGCCACCTCAACATCTTCTTCCTTCTCCTTGCAACAATCCTCTGGAACTTTTCCTTTCACTTCACTGCCACAGATATCGTTGGAGTTGCTTTCTTCCATGCCATTGTGCTTTATATTACTAGAGTCTGATAGAAGATCTTCACACACAAGAATGGGATGAAGTTTTCCTTTATATTACAATACTATAGTTTTGTTTATAAACTCCATACAATATGTAACCACTATGATTCTGGTATGGGAGAATACCTTTGGTTGACAAATATCTCCATCCAAATTGAGAACTGAACCCCAAAGACTTCCAATGTTGTTGAATGTGCTCCTATTCTAGAGATTTAAGGGTATGCCATAACACCTCAACCACACACATCTCTCTTGTTCGATATGAACTCCTGGCTTCCATTCCACCATAAATTGAATCCAATCCTTAAGCCATTCTTTGATATTACATATATTTGATTTCAACTCCTCTTGAGATTTGAAGGTTAAAACTATATCTCGTCCTCCCCCTTTTCTGACCAATACCTGATCCACCCATTTCTCCTTCAGGGCATTTTCAATGTAATGAGTGGGGTATTCAGTATTAAGTCTGACTATTGCACTATCATTGAGCCAGCCATGGCCATCATCATTGAATTTTAAGCTCAAATTTTCTTTCCCAACCACAGTAGGTGAGACCCCTTTTAGTACCTCAGCAAAGGATCTTTAGCTTGCAAAAGAAACTTCAACCCTGTTTCTGCTTATTTCAAAATGTTTCCTGATGATCTGGGGCCTACTCTTGCTTTGTTCATCTCTGATGTTCTTGACATAAGTAGCTTTTTTGACCTTCAAGCACCATGTCATCCACCCAAAGACCATTCCCTTTCTAGATGGCAATGTTTGCTGCTACATGGCAATCAAACCTCACAAACCCAAATCTTGAGTTTGTCACTATCCTTCTTTTGGCAAGTATAAAGACATCCTTCACTATCCTAAACTTTGTGAAAAGATCGAACAGAGATTTAGCATCCATTGCTAAAGGTAACTTATCCACGAAGATAGTAAACAATCCATGTTTAGCCTCCTTGCCTTGTGCTTCTCCACCTTTCCGCTGCCTCCTAACTGGAATCCAACCTCCATTTCTTCCTTGCTCCATAACATGTTCACTGAGGCATTTTGTCGAACAAGTGGAGGGCGAAACCTTTAACTAAGCAAAACAAGACCAATAACCAGCGCTCTGCTTCCCCAAAACAAAAACAAAAAAACAGATCAAAACCAAGCCCAAATCACAAATCCCGGATCACTTACCCTTGCACAGGACAACTTTGAATCTTTGCTGGAGCTTCCCTACTTAGATCAACACTCCTAGCCTCCAGAGCAACCTCAGATCGCGGGCGTTGATCAGCTGATCATCATCACAAATTATGAGCTTCCGAATCGTTTACATATCGAAATCAATGTCGCTTTCCAGATCGAAATTAGATTGACCCCATTTCGATTTAATTTATCTACCTTGTTGCCCAGTTCAATGTAGCGTCACAATCAAATCACATTGTCTAGACAAACTGCAACGTATGATTTAAACCATAAGTTACTTGGAGATGTTTTGCTGCAGAAATTTCCCAAAAATACAAAACAAAGTATAAGAATTCATTACATTAAATTATAGAAAATATTAGAAAACTAAACCCTAAATAGATCACATGATTTGACTAAATGTCCAAACTAGAGCATTAAAATGGGTTAAAATTTTGAAAACACAGAACTTTAAAAGAAATTACACAAATAGATTAAAAGCTACTTTTTATTTATGAGTCATGAGTTCTATACATTTTTCTGCACTTTTTACCCTATGTAGCTAAACCCTATGTGAATTTTTGAACTTGATTATATATAGATGCCAACATACAGATTTCAACTAATCAACTTCATAAATTAAGGCCAGATCAAATGGAAAGTGTAGCCATGGACATCTCAGGATCTAGAGTGAACTTAAGAGCAGATCAAAAAAGCCATTTAGAGCGATCCAAAGCCATAACCTGATGTAGAACAAAACCCTACATAGAAGAGGATCAAAGAAGATCGAAAAATTACGAAGAAAAATTACAAAACAAGTACGCAAAATAAGATTACCAAAGTCAAAATCAAATGAGAAGTACTCGAGATTAAAGGAGACCTATCAAAGAGCTAAAATCTAGTCTTCATTTAAGCAAATTGAATGTGAACAGATACAATATTATCTCTTAGTTGTTTAGGCAGGGCTTTAGATCAACATATAAATAAATAAAGAAGCCAGTTATATTACACAAATACATACATATATATACATGTGTGTGTGCGCGCGCGCGCGTGCGTGTGTGTGATATTTTATTAATTTCTAGCAACATAATAGCACCAACAGTCCCATTAGTTTATGATACAAATAGCAAAATATTCATGGATTCCTCTCTAATTGGTCTCAGGTATCTCTTCAAAGAGAAAAGACAAGTATAGACAGATAGCCAACCATTGCTTTAGCAATTAAAACCTTACAACAATGTTTTGAAGTGAAAGGTTCTTAAGAAACTTCACTTTTTCCTGAAGCTCTTTAATGGGTCTATTGAGTACATTTAAACAAAAACATGAAGATGAAAAAACATTCCAAAACAGGGGCCACATTTTAATGCTTTAACAACATTTGAAAATATATTGACAGGGTTTCCACAATCTAGCTAGAAAACAACCTAAAATAACCTGTAATTTAAATCCAATCAGTTCAAATGCACATAAATATACAAAACAATCTAGGAGTGCACTCATGTAATCTTATCCTTAGCAAGACCAAATTGCACCAAAAAAAGAAAAAAGACAAAAAAGAAGAAGAAACATAACTAGATCTTTATAACCTCAAAAAGTTTGCTCTAGGAACAAATATAAAAAAACATAATAGCATGAATGGGTTGGGAATTCAATTTGGAAAGTATGTTAAAAGCTAACTTTTTAGCTTTTTTTTTTCCTTTAAAAATGTGCAAAAAAATAGAGAGGCAATGTTACCCAAAAAAATTTAAAAGCTAAAAAGATGACTTTTAACCGTATTGCCAAAATAAGTTATGCAATAATTTGTAGCCAGTTAAAAAATTATGCATTGTCAAACCATAACAAAAAAAAAAAAAAAAAATGTAAGCAGAATGGTGATCAAATAGAGACATAAAGTAAAAGACTAGTGTATTTTTATGAGAGTGTTGTTTGTGAGATTGGTATCTCTGATTATTCACTTAAGGATTTTGTTACATTGCTCAATTGTAAAACTCAGAAGTTACCACTAAAATATCTTGGTGCTTCACCAAGCAGAAAGAAGACATGGAAACCAGCCATGGATAAGATAAAACTTAGGCTAGTTGGGTAGAAAAGGAGGTTCCTCTCTTTTGCTAATAGATTGACTCTGATCAAGGCTGTGCTGTCCAATTTACTTATGCATTATCTATCACTTTTCAAGATGCCAGAAGGAGTTGCTAAGGAAATTGAAAGACTACAGGCTTTCTTTCTATAGGGAGGATCATAGTTGAAGAGAAAAATACATCTAGTAAAAAGAAATGAGGTGACAAAGAGTATTAATCAAGGAGGGCTAGAGATTAGGAGAATTAGAGAGGTAAATGCTTGTTTGTTGATGAAGTGGTGGTAGAGATTTGCTAATGAAGAGAGAGCATTAATGTGGAAAAAGGTGGTATGTGCCAAATACAAAATTGATGAAGGTGAATGGATACCAAATTTGAGTATAGCGTTAAGATATTCTAAGATATGGACTGATATTTGCGCAGTGGCAGAGTAGAAAAGCAATCTTTTGCAATTTTTTGTCAATAATTTACAGATTATAGTGGGTAATGGGAATAGAGTGAGATTTTAGCATGATAAATGGTGTGGTGATATTTGTCTCAAAAAGAAGTTTCCTAGCTCTTTTCACTTTCTACAGTCAAGAATCGATCATTTAGGTTTTTTATTGATAGAAATGGCTTCTCTGAGTTGTGGGATCTCAATTTTAGAAGGCATTTGCTGCAATGGGAGGTTGAGGAGCTATCCAAGATCTCAGATGTTTTAAGAGCAGCCCCTGCATTATGTTTGGATGTCAAGGATAAACCAAGGTGGTTAGCAGCCTATCCAGGTCAGTCTTTTGTTGTATCACTTTATAGGCAGTGTGAATTAGAGTTTGGTGAGTATGTTAGTTCTAGTAGATTGGTGTGAATCAATTATCTCCCACCCAAAGTTCAATTCTTTAGGTGGCTAGCTTGGAAACATAAGGCCAAAACTTCTGTTTTTCTCCAAAGGATTGGAGTTCTTGATAAGAATGCATCTACTGTCTGTGTTTTCTGTAAATCAGAGGAAAAGACTATTGAACATGTGCTTATTTTTTTCCCTTTGGTTTGGAAGTTTTGGTATGGTTTATTGCAGTGGTGGGGAGTGATATGGGTGGTGCCTGGTTTAGTACTTAAGTCTTTGCTGCAATGGTGGGCTGGAAATTGCTTTAAGAAAGCTGAGAAAAGGATTTGGAATGCAATTCCTTTGATTGCTCTTTGGCCCATTTGGAAGCATAGGAATGATTGTCTGTCTAATGGTATTCATCCAGATATGGAGAAGCTTCAGGGGGCAATCATCATCAGATTAGCCATATGGCTGAAAGCTACATCAAAGGATTACCAGTTTTCTATAGATGATTTTATGTTCAATATCTTGCAAATTAGATATTGTTTAGGTGGAAAGGTGTAATCTTTTTTTGTTCTTAAGGTTATAATGAAGTGTATTGAGTTGAAACCTCTCTAACTCTTGGTGGTGGCGTTGAGGATGCACATAATAGTCTTGCTTTGGGTGTCAATTTAGTTGTTATGCTTAGTTTTGGCAATAATGTGAATGCTCCCTAAGCTAGTTTTGTATCTTTTCACTTTTAATAAATTTTCTTTGTTTGCCATTCAAAAAAAGAAAAAAAGTAAAAGACTAGTGCATATGTGTGCAGTGGCGGAGGTATGAAGGGACTAAGGGGGCACGTACCCCTTCATTTTTTTGTATATATATATTTTTTTGGCATATAAGAAAAATAATTAACAGATAAAAATTTATAGAAATAACATTTAGAATGATTTATTAATGATAGTTTTCAAATTATGAAAATAATGATGATTGTTTTGATTGAAAATAAAAAAAACTACAAGAAGTCACATTAATATGTATGAAAAATTTATAAAAGAATTCAGTACAACAGTGATATTTAATCATCCCTCAAACCTTCACTCAATCATTTATCCGATCTCCACTTTTCCACTCTTAACTTCTTTATTTCTTTCCTCTCATTCTTTGAGTGTTTCTCTTTTTTCCTTGTTTTTCCTTTCTTTTCTCTGTTTCCTAGCACAATGATCTCTTTTTATGACTTTTTGAGATAATCTTTTGGTGACTATACTTATGATGACAAGAATTGAAATGTTTTTAGCAACAAAATTCATTTTTAGAGACAAAAAAATTTAATTTCTAAAACTCTTATTTGTTATAGTGAAAGGAATCAAAATAAACAAATGAATGCACTCATGACTATCGGGAATTTGTGTTTAGGGTCATCGATTTCTTCAAGTAATAATCCAAATTGCAATTGTTTGATTTTGAAAAAGGCTAAGGAAACCATGAAAATTGAAGAACTGTTAGGCTGTGTTTGGATCATATATTTTGATAAACAAAAAGGAAAAAAAACGTGGGTGAAATATGAAAAAAATATAGTTACATTTTACTTACCCTTGTTCTTTTTTTAATCCAAATTCATGATCCAAACACAATTTTAGAAATTAAATTTAACTCAATTTGAAAAACAAGCCATACAAAATTACTTAAAGTGTTCTCAGACTCCCAATAAAGTAGTAGTCATTTTAGCCCCGTTTGGTAGAGCTGTGGGAAAGTGATTATAGATTAATAACTTACAGCTGTGAACATAAGCTGGTAACCTATTTGGAGCAATTGTGGGAATAT
This sequence comes from Camellia japonica, assembly GCA_030407325.1. Lineage (NCBI taxonomy): Eukaryota > Viridiplantae > Streptophyta > Magnoliopsida > Ericales > Theaceae > Camellia > Camellia japonica. The sequence continues at coordinate 86,758,918 of JAPPVO010000036.1, forward strand.
GGATTTAAGCAGCAGAGTAGTGTTTGGTAAATAAGCTGTAAAATAACTTTTTGCTATGTAATTGTCATTTTTGCCCTTATGAACATAAAAATTGTAATTTTATCATTTTCTTCACTTTAAATTTTGAAAAAGTTATTTCATTGATGGAAGTTGATATAATTAGTACCAAATTTGGTACATTTTTCCATTATCTAATTTTTTTATTTTTAAATATTGAGTGCACAAGGGAACAAGAAAATGTTATTGCAATAAAAATACAATAAATTACTATTAAGACAATAAAAATAAAACTTTCTAGATATTTAAAGAACTATAATTTCGTCTGCAAATTGACATACAAATATTATGTCTCCTTACTTCCATCTCGTTGTCACCACCTGCAACATCATTTCCATAGCGTGCTTATTGAGACGAAGATCCTTCCTCTTCATTAGGTACATAATCCGTGAATCTATCAGAAGAGTCAAATGCAATATCGCAGAACTGACTTCGTCGGATGAAATTATGAATTGCCATTGTTGCACAAATAAGTTTGACTTGGGTAGGCCACTTGTAGTTTGATGGGATATCCTTTATCATCAGCCATCTTGCTTCCCAAACCCCAAATGTTTTTTCTATTACACTTCTAAGTGATGAATGTACTTGGTTGAATTTTTCTTTTGCATTTTGGTGGGGTTGATCATGTTCAAATTGAGCTAGATTGTATCTCTCTTCTTTGTAAGGTGCAAGATATCCTTTAATGTTTGGATACCCAGCATCCACCAAGTAAAACTCATCTATTTCAAAATTTCAAAATGAAATTAAAGTAAGCAATTAGAAATGTAAAAATAATTATGAAGATATGAGTGCGGTGCATATACTGTAGCAATCAAATATAAAACAGTTACCTCTTTTTGGTTTTGGAAAATTATAACTAGGATTCATAATTATATCTAAAAAGATCCGAGTATCGTGTGCACTTCCTTCCTATCCTGGCAAGAAAAATGTGAAACACATATCAAAATCACATGTGACCATTATGTTTTGAGTCACATACCCCTTTCTACCTATTAAATGAGGTTGCTTATCGGGAGATATATATGCTTTGATGTGTATTCTGTCAATTGCTCCAATACAATCTTATTACAAAATTGAGAATATAGGGTACTTACGTACAAGTCCTAATATGTAGACTTATTATCTAATAGGTCTTATGGGAAAAATATTTCATAAAAAAAATTACTAATTGTCAATTTTTAGCGACGTATGTAAAAAATTGTCACAAAAAAATTATTTTTAGCGACAAATTTACCAAGACTTATTTTTAATAGGATTTGATGGGAATTAATTCTAATATTAGGACTTATTGGTAGTTTACCCATATATTTATTCATTATTAGAAATATCCTAACAACATTAATTATATGTAACACCCAAGTTCCACTTGTAGTTAATTATTACCTTGAAATGAGGATAGTATCTGCAATTGCTTCTAATATATGGATGCACACCATTTTTCGGTTGAGGCCTTATCCAATCAATAGACATCATTGTAACAGCTTTTAACACCAGCTTAAAGTATTTTGAAATTGTTTCTTCGGAATGTTGAAATCTTTCTTGGACATTTTTGTTTCAAATGTCACCACCAACAATATGCAAAAAAATTGCAACCTGCTCATGAACTGAGACTTTTCATCCAGTTTGAAGGCCATAGTTATTCTGTAACAAATCACACAATTGATAAAATACCTCTCTTTCCATTCGAAAATTTTCAAATATTCTTGTTCGATTCCCTTCTTATAATTCGACCATCCACTTCCATCCTGTTAGAGAAGATGTCCTACATAGTTCTTTTATCAAATAATTTGTTGCATATGTAACTGCAACTGTTGCCGCCGTTGCTAAGAACATACACTACTAAAAAAAACACTTTTTGCGACCGCCACAAGCCGTCGCAAATAATAAAAATACAGTCGCAAAAGACTTTTTGCGACAGCCTATGCGACGGCAAATGGGGGACGCAAATGTGGGGGTGGCAAATACTTTTTGCGACGGCAAAACAACGGTCGCAAATTATTTGCGACCACCTAAACTACTTTTTGCGACAGCTATTTTGCCGTCGCAAAAAAAAAAAATAAAAAAAATAAAAAACACTTTTAGCGACCATTGTTTTACTGTTGCAAATAATTATTTCTTAAAAAAAATCATATGTTGGTTTGCTACAACAAAAAAATCAATTACAAGTACCAAACAATTTTTTGTTAATGAAAAATAACAAAATTAACAAATTAATTAAATTTATAATAGACATTATCCATTAACCATCCTTAAATACACTGTACTAAATTGCACCCAAAGACAAACAAAATTTAATAGGTTTGAAACTAAACTGCCGAGCAGCATCATTGTGCATTAAGAACATCTCATATTTGACTCAAATTCAAAGCCCCCAAAGGCAAAGGTACTACTACATTCATTCGTAATCTTCAACATCCACCTCCTCCTCAGCTCCTGCTGCTGCATTGAGGGCATTCAATCGTTCAATCAAGCTAGCCTTCCTTTCATCATATGTCAGCTTCTTCAAGTTGTACCTGGTATACAATACAAGGAGGTATAGAGAACTTACTAAACTATCCAAAAACTTGAATCACACTTTCAAAATCCACGCAATAAAGATGCCGTTGCAATACTGCACTCAACCAGTGAATGAATGATGGAATACCCAAACCAAATTTCAAAGGTTTTGGGCTTTTGTTTGCAAAATTTAAATTTTGAAAACACAATAACAACTCATTCAGCACACGCTTTTGCTTTCAGTTTTTTGAAAACTATTTTATAGACTATGCTCCAAAATGTAACACAAGCAGTGTATTCACTTGTTGCCAAAACAAGTGCAATCACACCAATGAACATTAAACAAAAGCTCATTCCCACTTTAAATTCTCTTGAGAAAAAACAAAAACTTGTTTCCTGTTCTCTACAAACAAAAACACATGCAACCAAATGACCACTAAATCTCTTGCAACTTAGAAGTTGAGTTAAATATCCAAACTTATCTGGCTGTTAACATAAAAAAAAAATGCATTTATCAACAACGCACAGCCAGAACTAATATAATGATCTTGGGTAAAATGGATTAAAACCAAAGTAGAAGTATTGGCACCTTCTTAAGGCAAATAATAATGATAGGAATGGAAAGTAAAGCTTACACCAGACTTCCCTTAAAAACAAAAAAAAATGATAACATAATTCAAGTTATTTTTGGTGCTTACCTCTTGTGCTGCTTAGGTGGCTCCTTCTCAGACTTCTTTTGAGTGGGGTCTGCGCGGATGGCAGCATGAACTTTCTTGTACAGCTCCTCAATGCCATCAGGCTCAATTCCTCTCTTGATATACTCAACAAAATGAGACTGATACTTCTCTGGTTCATCTTCCATCAAAATCTACATAACAACCAATACAATCATCAAATCTACATAACTCGAGGGTGTAATGAACTTCAAAATAATTTTTCTAGTTGAATAGGGTAAACTGTTAAAAGATTTAAAATTGAACAAAAATATAAAACAATTAAAAACTATAAACCATATAGTTTAAAAATGTCTGAGGGGACTACTATATAGTTTAAAAAGTCATTTTTAATCTAGGAGTTTATCTTCCTATAAAGTATAAAATATTAACTGCATAGTGACATCATTTTGCATGATAGCAGAAGGCTGTTGGCCACATCATATTTAGAACTATATTTGGTCAGAAAATACCTAAAGATGATATAGCAAGTTAAAAAAGAGGAAGTTTATAAACAGAGAAAAACTACATGAATCTAGTTTATCACAAATGGTAAGTGCCAAGCGGTGATATAGTGACTAACAAATCAGTCAAAAATTGATGGAAGAATAAAATCACGTATTTTCTGAATCAAACATGACTGGGTTTTGGATTAAATGTCAGTAAAAAGATTCTAAAATAAAATTTTTTTGTGACATTAGAAGAAAGGACCAATAGTACTTGCAGAATGAGCTGCATGTTTTTTTGCTTGTACAGAAAAAAGTTGTAGGAGAGATTTTCAGATCACTATGAATCAAAATACATTATTAATAATACTTCAAGTAACTGGGAACAAAAGAATTGCATGAATATGTACACACTTCATAACAAAGCTCATAAACATCCATTTGGGATAGATGTTGATAAGTTAATGTTTAATATCAATGGTAATTCACATCTTCAAATGCAAAACCTAATAAATCAGACTCAATGTTCCCTGCAACTAAATCCACAAATTATAGTCATGAATCTGCTAGATTTGAGAGGATGAAAGGACGAGTTGTTAAAACTTCATACGCATGATGAAGATTTCTTCCCAAGAACAGGTTTCCTTGAGGATAAAAGAAAAAAATTAAAGCAGTTTCTCCTAAGCTAACTCCATGAGATAAATTTTCAAGCTTTATGCCTAAAACAACTAATTTAGATAAAAGTATGCTTCAGACAACAAAAAGGAGATAACAAATGATAATGTTGCATATGAAATGCATAAAAATCGGTTGTCTAATAAATATACCTGGGATATCATTAGTGCCAAATGGAAGTTTTTCATTTGCCGGAAGCGTAGAGCTTTAATATTGGTATCGGTAGTTTTGCCTGTCCAATAAATACATACAGAAGAAATGACTCACCTTGCTGATAAGTATAACAGAAACTAAACAGATCAGAGACCAATGCTACATCACCAAATAGACTCTCCACAACAAGTAATCCAAATTAGAGAGACTTCAGTTGCAAATTCAGGATGTAAGTTTGACATCACTTAATAGGCCTCAGAAACTATTCTTACCAACTTTGAACCATAAACTCACTCTCTTCAACACACACACAGACACACACAAAGAGATTTTCATATGATCATTGCTTCCATCAATTTTCATATGATCCAAAAGTGTGACACCATGTGATTTGTGCACTCTATCTTCAATAGCTGAAATCAACAACTGAATCGAAGTCCATTGAAGAAGGGGCTTGGTAGTAAACCTAATCTAGCAGTTCACCTACCTTTCCAACTATATAGTTTATGTGGGCAGATGAAGTGACATGGGACCTACAGAATTTTCTAGATATAGATCAATGAAATTTTTTTCCTGACGCATAGCATTAATGTAAGGATCAATATTCTCTGCACTGCTACATGATTCATGTCAAATGTACTCTAAAAAAAGGGAAACTATTAAACAGGAGTTACCGATCCCAATTTGGAAATCTTCCAACAAGATAAAGGCCTCCACAGTCCCAAGGTTCTGCAATAATTTTACACCTTGATAGAATGGGATCCTTGGCAATTGCCTGCTCCACAAAGCAATAATAATCCACATATTAAAGATACTTCAACAAGAATTCATTCTCTCACAAATTTCACAAGAAAAAGCAAAACCATCTTACATACAGACACACCAAGATGCATAAATATCTAAGGTGTGACAATTCCTCTATTTCATTTACCAAAGTCTAATTTGTTATAGGAGGATATTTCTTTGATTTAATTTGATCAACCTGGGGTTACAACACCCACCTCCGTTAGATTGAATCACTTTCAAAAGGATGCTGTGTGCATTAATCCCTGTAGAACATATATAGATAAATGTATGCAAAAATGACTCACCCGAATAATTGGGGGAGCACTAAGTGGAGAACCATCTGTTCCTCGACAAAGAACACTGGCAAGGTCAAAGCGGAAACCATCCACATGATAGTCGACAACCCTTCAGTAGGTTAAAAGAAGATAATAACATATCTAGGGGAAAAATACAGGTAATCAATGATAACAAAAATAAACAGAAAGAAACAATACGTGCAATGATTTCAAAATGAACTGTATCCATTTATGACATGGTTAAAGCAATGGCACCGTCAATTGGATATTACCTATTGCAAAAAAAATATATATGAATAGTATATATATGTGTGTATAAAACACACACACACACAAACAACTCCAGCATAGTGTACAGATATTCATATAAAAGAACTGGTAAACAACAATTATGCAGCCACATTTGGCAAGGCTTTTGTTGGATCACATTTATGCAATAATAAATCTCTCAAGGTTGATGTCTGAATCATAAAACAAGAATATGCAAACTAAAATATTGTCCAAAGAATTCAAGGAATTGTACCCATACCAATGCCTTAAGCTGTCAAGTATAAGCTCCATGACCACAGGATGGTTACAGTTCAATGTGTTTCCTGCATATCAACAGAAAACTTCATCTGAAATCAGTTTCAAGGCTCAACATAATTACTCATGACACTAATTACATTCAAAAGGTAGGCTTATGATAATTGCTAGTTCTGATTTGTTGCTCTGCTGTGCTCATGCAGGCGCAGAATTTGGATATTCAATTTTCGGATGAGGTATCAATGAAATTTCATGTAGAAGAGTGACGTTCTGTACTCCGCAAATCAAGTATGTACACAAGCCAAACCAAGCTATGGCAAGTAAAGGTTGTTATCTAGGCACTCCTTAACATAATTTAAGGATTCTTCAAGCTTGACAGAACCTCAGGCCTTGACAGGATATCTACAACTATCATTAACTGTAGGGTGCATTCATGTTTCATAGGCATATGGCTCATCTGAATTTCAAACCTTATACAATGCATAAGCCATAAGATAGGAAATTATGTCTAAGAATAACCAAACATAATTAATAACCAATATATATTTGAACTGAATAACCAATAGTTTGTTTGAGCTAGCCTTATAGAACATACAAAACAAAAAAACAGGTCCAACTTGCTGTAGCACAGGACAAAGAATACAATTGTTAAAAATTAAACAGAAAAGCAAATCGTCTCCAACTTGCTGTCCGTTGAATTGGAAGAATTTAGACACCCCAACTCTTAAAGGACCGACTCCAACTCGAAAATTAGAAATGGAAGAATTTGAATTTTAAAAGACATCCAGGAAAGTATAGACCCTATATGAAGACCCAATAACAAGAATAAACTCAAACTACAACCATGAGGAATCACTACAATCCATGTCCATCAAAAATTTTAAAAATGCCAAAATAGCCTTACAAATAAATCATAGGAGAACATACATAAAACTGATCAAAAGCTTAGGTAACTACAAATATAGGACTTTACTAACATTAGAACTTGGCTATGTGAAGTTCAATAGGCCCCACCTTAAGATCACGCCAATTTTTGAAGTTTCTCCCATTTAATTTTAGCTAATCTCAAGCCTTAGAGGACCATAAGAAGGTGATTCATTAAGTTAAGAAGTGCATCCAGATTAGTAAATGTAAAAGGAGAAGGAAATAATGTTGTTCTGTACTGAATTTTAACATAAGAAGGTGATATGAAAAATAAGGTGTGTTTAGCTTCTTAAATACATGTCAAAGATATTTCACCAAGAATACCAACATAAAAAGGTATATAAGAAGATATTTACTTGTGAACTTATGATTTTGCAGACTCAACCACATTTAAAAGCCGAAGAAAATTGAGATTTAATAATTAAAAAAATAAAATGAATCTTCAAATCAAAAACCTATTTCCAAATCAGAGTTTGCACCGCATGGATTGAATTGGAAAAAAATCATGTTGATTTCGAAATCCACTTCCTCTGAACTGATGTTGATCTTCGCGAAAAGCCGAAGAGAATTTGGGAGCTGAGAAAAAGATATAGGGATTACAGAGACAGAGTTAGATTCATACATAAAAATTAGACTTACCGATCATGAATCAATCGAAATCTTCATCAACAGCAGATTGAAATCTTCAAATATTCATCAACGATCGATCAAAATATTCAAATATTCATCAACAATTGATCGACATCTTCAAATGAACAATAAAATTGAGAGTGGTGAGTTGAAGAGAGAGTAGAGCGAGAGAGAGTGAAGAGTGAGATTTTGAGAGAGAGAGTTCATACCGATTTGAGAGAGAGAGAGAGAGTTCATACTGATTTGGGGATAGGGCAAGTTATACCGATATGGATGATTTTTTTTTTTTTTAAAGAAACGACTGTGTGTTAATTAGAACGGGATTCGGATATAAAAAGTACTTTTTTGCGACGGTCAAACAATCGGTCGTAAAAAAATAGACGCAAAAGATCATATTTCTAGTAGTGATATTATTATTTTGTTGGGTTTGTGATGTGTTGCCTTCATCTTCATCTTCAGCATCTTCATCATCATGATCATCATTCCATTCACCGCCACCACTGTTACTCATCTCCAAAATATCTACTCATTTAAATGCTTCTTATTTACTATTACAATAATGAAATGAACACACAATAGTACAATAATGAGAAGAAACAAAAGCTTAGGAAAGCCACCCAGAGTTAAAGGAATTGGTGGCAAAGGTAGATGTGGCTTGGGCGAGCCTACATTTTTGTAGTGGGGTACCAAAATATTTTTTTTTAAAATTCTCCTCTAGCTTGTGATGTAATTTGTTAGCAAGTGTCTTAAAAAACACTTGTTAATAACATTGAAATGATTGTACATTTTTGGGAAAATTATGCAAATAGTCCATGTACTTTACATGATGTGTCAATTTGGTCCCTGTAGTTTCAATTTGCTCGATTTTGCCCCCTAATTTAACGGATTGTGTCATTTTAGTCCAATAAATAACGGCTGTTAAGTTAATTTAACAAAAAGTCAAACAATGTGTCAATTTGGTTTTTGTATTTTCCACAATGTGTCAATTTAGTCCCTGTCAAAATCGAGAAAATTGAAACTACAGGGACCAAATTGACACATCGTGTAAAGTATAGTGACCAAATTGACACATTATTTGACCTTCCGTTAAATTAATTTAACAACAGTTATTTATTGAACTAAAATGACATAATCCGTTAAATTGCAAAATTGAGCAAATTGAAATTACAGGGACCGAATTGACACATTGTGTAAAGTACATGGACTATTTGCATAATTTACCTTACATTCTTTGTAAAAATAAATGCTATAAAAAATATATAATCCTTTTAAACTTTGTCAACCAAAATTTTAAGGGCAACCGGTGACAAGACTTCCTATATTATTTTCTTTTGCACGTATTTTAAGTTCAAAAAGAAAAATATAATAGGATGCAAGATTAAATTTCTCCATAAAAAATAAAACCAGCTTCTATCAATCTTAGTAAAATATGAAAAAAAAAAAAAGAAGAAGAAGATAAAATTATTCTATATCAGCTCAACTTGCCTTCAAGAAAAAATTATGCATATGTTGTATCGTATTATAGATAAGGAAATGGACTTTTTTTTCTTTTTAATTTTTTTTGTGGGACTAGTGATGTTGGTCCTATTAATTTATTGTGTTTGATGGGTAAGGCCGACTTGTTGGATGTACACCAGAAGTCCAATTCAACAAGATTGTATTAAGTTATTAAAAACTCACATGTATGATAGTAATCTCCTTCCTTACTTTAATTCCATTATAAGCTGTTGATGTCTTCCTAAATCTAACTTATAAAATTTGATAATCATGGAAACAAAAATGCCTACAAGAACTGTGTAATATAAATTCCTAAATATAAATTAATATAAACAAGAATTCGGTGCTTAAAAATCTAAGAAAAAATTACCAGTAAATCCTATATGGTAGAAAGTTAAACCATTTAGTCCTACAAGTTTTCTTATGCACCATTTAGTCCCACTATCTACATCAGCAACATCAACAACATTATTAACATCATCAAAAATGAATGCAGAATTGAAGCCTATTGAAGTAAAATTCAGCGATGAACTTAGCAAATATTCATTTATTATATTCCAAGCACTTTTCATAAAAACGGCAGGCAAACCAATTAGGGTTTTGAGCGACAGTATTGGGGATAATAATAAAAAAATTAAAAAAAAAAAACCCTTGTGAATCATTCTACGCGATCATTCTACTTTACCAATATAGTTGAAGAAGCTGGGAATTATTAACAAATTAAAAATAAATAAATAAATAAATCAGACTTAATGGGTTGTTGCGAATCATTGATTACCATAGTTTGAGGAACGCCTGAACAAAAGCGTACACAAGGAGAACAGCAGCAGCAGCCTTCTATGGCTCTTCCACACCACCGCGGCTCTATACTTGTGAAGATTTCGAGAAGCCCAATCGAAGGCGATGATGAGGTCCATGACCCAATCACGAGTTAGGATTCCCTCGGAGGGATAAGAGATGGGGATTTGGGGAGGAGTTGGGGATGATGGTGGAATATGGGTTTGGTTGTTGTCATCGGAAGAAGATGAAGATGCGAAAGAGGCCGAGGAGATGTGGGTTTTTGAGATGTGTTCCGAATCAGATCTGGGTTTCGATCTGAGATGTGTTTCGAATCAGATCTGGGTTTCGATCTGAGATGTTTTTAATGTTATGATGATGTTTGTTCAAAAAAATTGTTAGGATGATGTTTGATCAAAAAAAATTGTTATGATGATGATGTTTGATCAGAAAAAATTGTTTAATCGTTATTTTTTATGTTTGATGTTATTTTAATTGTTATTTTGATGTTTAATCGTTATTTAAAAAATTATTTAATCGTTATTTTTGATGTTGTTTTGATGATGTTGTATGATGTTTTGATGTTTGATGTTTGATATTGTTTTGATGATGATGTTTGATGTTGTTTCGATGTTTTGATGTTTGATGAATAATGTTTGATGTCGATGATGTTCAATGGTCATTAACATTGGGATAGGACCTAACGGTTCATAAGAAAATTCATAGGACCAAATGGGTTACAAGATATAAATTTGGGATTTATTGGTACATGCCCCTAAATCTAAACTACATAAATCAATATATTTGCTGACACCAAACTTCCCCAAAATATGTGAAAACTAGAATAGTAATTCCCATAATTACTTTAAGCCTTAAGACATTATTTGACTAATTACAAATCAACCAAAGCATTTACTGGGTAAGAAACAATCAGCCCAATAATGAGAAATAAATAAAAAATACAAAAAAATTCATAGGCACCATGTAGTTCAACACATAAGGAAGTTTATAGATAAATGATGAGCCATCTTTAGAAATCACTTTTGATCTTTTGGTACCATGGAATACATAGTAATTCCCATAAAAATGTAAAGGAAAAAAATTTGGTACCTTTAACTTCAAAATTTAAACTATAAAATTTGAACTAACTTGTGAAGCCAATGCTCCACAACAAGCAGATGCAGTACAGCAGCAGCAAATAAGATCAGGCTATATGAGAGGAAAGGCAAACAAATCAAGGAACATGGGACCTTAATAAAAATTTCAGCCTTCACTTGTTTACAGACAACAACCTAAATCTCACAAGAGATTCAACCTTTCTTACAATACAACAACTGGAGAATATCTACATATATATATATATAAAAGTCTTAACCATTCTCCTACCATTCATATTCAATATTGAAATCAATGCCACCTATCATTCAAATGGCATCCACCTAATAAAAATTGCATATGAGAATAAATGCCATCTACCCACTAACCATTCAATCATTGAACTAACAAAGTCCAACATAATAAAAGTCCAACAGAATATTAATAAAAGTCCAAATAATGAGTCTAACATAAAAGTCCAACATACTCAATATTAATAAAAGAAAAAAAAAATAATGAGTCCAACACAACAGCCCACAATTAATAATAAAAGTCTTAATAAAGGTCTTAAATATGAAATAATTAGGAAATTCAGCAACATCCAACTTCAGAAACAATTAGCCGCGATAACCTGTGGTGGTCTTCTCCATCTCAATCTCCAACTTCAGAAACCTCAGCCGAACTTCATCTGTAGGAAGACTCATGAAGCACTCATGGCGCTTGTCTCTTAAGAACAATTTGGCAGCCCATACAAACAGCTCATCATCCGGGAACACACCAGGGATGCTTTCCAACTTCGCCAAACATTCTGCAATTGAAGGATATCTTGATGAGGTTTGTGTTGAAGTTGCTGAATGTGACGACCGGGTCCTTGTTTTATTTGTTTTTCTTTCTTCTTCACTCCATTCTCTTTTGCTCTTGTTGGGTTTGAAACATTCGGAAGTTATTTTCAATTAAAGTTCTTGTTCTGGTTTTCGTCGGTGTTGGTTTTCACTTGTTTCGGAGAGTGTGAGGTCAGGTCCGGAGTGCCCGGGGGTTGAACCAAAACTTTTTCTGGACTGATTGGCTAGCCGTACGTTCAGAGGGCCTAGGGCTGCATGTGCGAGAGAGGGCCGCACGTGCGGGGAGTGAGGCCGCACGTGCGGATTTTAGGGGGAGGCTGGGGCAGCTGTAGACGCGCTCCCGGGAACTCTCTGATATCTGCGCGCCTGTGAAGGGGTGCAAATTCTCGTTTTGTTCTGAGCTTACTACTACAATTCGGACTCAATGTCACGGTTCTGAATATGATATCGCAAAGTGCAATGCAAGACCGATAAATCACCAAAGAGTCCAAATCCGCCAAATCTGGCAAATCGTTTTGAAAAATTGATTTTTGTAAAGAAGTGCCAAATATGGACTGCTTTGTCAGATACAGAGTCACCACCTAAATATTTTATTTTGAAAAATTTAGGCAACCCTGATTCGTGCCTAAGGCCACGTGTCCGTCATCACCAAAGTTGCCTCGGCTCTGGAACTTGGGTACGATTAGGGAAGGTCATGCAATGAGCAACCCCGCTCGCTCGATCAAAGATTGGCCTGTACTAAGCACGATATCTTGTTTTTGAAAACACACGTGTTCTTATTCCGGTTATTAACCTAGAATTACTATGTGATGCGCACAACATACAAGTATAGACTAGATCGCCTAAGTTGGAACAAAACATTGCATGTTTGTTTGTTTGAAAACGGTTTGCAGTTTGCTTCTCGCAAGTAGGCTAAATCAAAGATTTCAATGAATTGTTCCAATTCAAGTGATCTAACCTCCACCCACAGGCATTCAGGCAGTTAATCAAATAAGCAATTAGCCTCATGGCAAGCATGCTTTCATGATAATCAATAACACTCATGCAGTATGCTAAAGCGTAAACACTTACAGTGTACTTCGAGCCAAAACAAGGAACTAGTTAGTAATCAATGCATGATCCTAGTTCATGTTAAGATGGCTAATGCAACACATGGAAAATGCAACTAGAAATAGGCTCGGCTATTCTAAGATGTCATATGAGATGCGATTAGATAACATGTATTCAATTTGGTATTGAAATACAATGCAGTTAGTATGATGCGCCGAGCCCGGTGCATGCAATACAGATGAATGGATGCACGTATGCAAACATAAGGATGCTAATTGGAACATGCCCTAAGACTAACCATCAAAAGCAGGTAAGTAAAAAGGAGAAAGAAATGGGGGTTGGAAGACATGCACACACGCACGCACACTTATTACAAAATTCACCCTCTCGATGGAGGGTCCGAATAAATAATACAAACCAACTAATTAACTAACTAACAAGCTAATTAATTATTACATAACCGAATGAATAACTAGCTACAACTAATTATTACAAAACTTAATTAATTGAAAAATTAACTAATTAAATTACAAAACCCAAATGCTAATTGGCAGGTAAGGAAAACAGTAAACAATGCTGTTCCAGCTCTGGTTGAGGGAGAAGAGGATGCATGCTCGGTTGCCGTCCCGAAAAACTCTCCGGTTGCTCTCAAGAGGCTTTGTCTGCAGGGTGTCCTCAAGGAATTCCTGTTGAACCTTGCCAAAACCAGTCTGTGGAATACACTAGTGGCCTGCCGGCCATGGGGAGCTTCTGCCGACCCCCTTGCCGACCAAGAGTGGGCACTGTCGGCCAAGAATGAAGGACTGCCGGCCACTGATGTGCTGTGACACCAAGCTGCAGTAGAGCACAAAATAGAGAAAATGAAGGGTCTCCCAAGGGTATGTACGCACTATGTCACCCCATATCACCTCAAAACGTCAAGGGAGAGGCATAGTTGGATCCAAGACCATCAATCACGCATCTCGATGCATGATGGCCAAAGATCCAACTTGTGCACATCAATGTGAAATGAATGCACAAATAAACAAATAAGTTCCTAGAACTCTATCATGGGTAATCAAGAGCGTCGGCGACCGAGAATTGAGACACATTTCATCACTTGAAGTATGAAACGTCCCTCGTTTCTCGTGCTCGGATTAAAACTTAATCCAAACAACAATGCAATACAAGCATGGCATACACAATGCGACTCAAGTATGCGAACATGCAATATGACTTAAGCATGCAAACGTGTAATGCAATATGAACAACCTAACAAGGCTAATGGCATGCACAATGCTAATGCATGCAACAACTAAGTGTACACAATGCAAATAATGGCATGCTCAATGCAATGTTACCTAAGCATACACAATGCAAAGTATAAGGCATGGACAATGCGATGTAATGCAAGCATGCAAACAACATGTAATCAACCATGCTCAATGGACTTAAACCGAAATGGACAGACCTCAGCTATGCCCAAATCAATGGCCAAAAGTGTTGAAATGAGGGCACAAAAGCAAGGTATGCATGCACAATGCATTAGCCCAAGAATTAAAGCATAAGGACACAACTCTCAAACATGAGCAAAGAGTGATAATCATGATAAGATGGCAATGAGGTAAACTTTGAAATCTCATGTAAATGGATGCCAAACCCACTAAACAATATAAGCATAGCATGCTAGGATGTTCAAAACGCGAAACTAGCAAAAGGACTTAAACCAAGGCCACATGAATCGAATCCCAAAGGGCCAAGGACAACCAAAACAGTCCTAGATCATGCCAAAATGAATCTAAAACGTACATGGACCAAGGCCAAAACAAGTCAAAATGGAAAGCATAAAGCATGGTGTAAATAAGGCCAACAAGGGGGATTGCACTACACCTATTACAACCAAACATGGCATGACTTAATCCACAGAAAACAGAGTTATGGCATGATAAAGTAAGCTCAAAAACCCACTGAGATGCCATCCTAAGGGCTTAAACATAGGGGCATGCACAATGATCCATTCATGAGGTGTAAAACACAAACTCTCCAAGGCATTGAAAGCATGTCAAATGCAAGTGTATGACCACATTACATGGACTGAAATAACATAACAAGTGATGCCAAATTGGTGAAATAGGTTAAGTAACACATGCTAGTGGACTCAATACACAAAGCCAACAAGTTAGATTGAACCAAGGCTATACAAAGCAAGTCATGTATGACCAAAACAACACAAATCAGACCTTAAACATGCTAAAATATGAACAAAGTCTCCTTAGAGGTAAGCCAAAAGCATGCTAGAATGACATGTCAAAGCATGATGCATTTTAAGGCTAATTCATGGAAATGCTCTACAAGTGCATGGAGCATGCAAGGGTCCACCAAACCAAACAAAAAAAGAAACATGACATGGTAAAACATCGCCAAAAACATGCTGAAATGGACTTGATACGTGCAAGAAAGACATGTTACTTTGGTGAGACATACAAAGCTAGTTTATGAGATTTACACTACACATACAAGAAGAATGCAAGGAGTGACCAAACCAACCATGGACAGAGTCAAGGCAGGTCTTAAAAGTCACAAAAAAAGGGCCTGAACTAAGCCTCAAAAGTATAGAGGTACATGCTCCTTTGATAGGCCAATAATACAAGTAAACACAAACAAAAAGAGAGGGGGTCACCCCCTCTGATTTGAGGCCTCAAAACCACATGCCTACCACTAAAAATCCACTGGATTTCAGTGGCTAAGAGGCCAAACAAAGATCAACTCAAAGGCCTTAAGGCATGGCACAAAACAAGGCCAAACAAGGCAAACAAGAAGGTAGAACACCCTTAACACCAAAGAGGCCTCAAACAATCATCAAAAGCACTTAAATACAGAAATTTTTTCAGTTGAAAGAAAGGCCTAAAACAATATGCAAGGATGGCCAAAATGAGGTACAAATAAAAGTTTAAAAAGGGAATATGCTCACCCTTGAAGCTCAACTTCGAAACCAGCAATCTCAGGTGTCCAAAACCCACTTTCAGAGCTCAAACAACACTGCCAAGAACCTCAGCTCAAAGATGGTAGTGTACCTCTATGTGTTGTAGTGCAAAAGTGCAAGAAAAATGGACTTTAGAGCACTATTGTATGCAATATAGAGAGAGAGAATGAGAAATATAGAGAGAGAGAGATATATAAATCTTCTCTAAAAATGGCTGAACCTCTAATAGAGAGGAAGGGCCTGTCCTTATATAGAAGAAAAAAATGTAAAGCTTATTCAAGAAGCTTGGCAAGAGCTTCATCCCTCTATACACGTGTATGGAGGAGGGATGAGTGAAAACCAGCTGGCTCAAAAGATCTGGCGTGAAACCTGCTAAGACAAGGGTTCTGCCGGCCATCAGTGGTGGTCGGCAGTGGCTCACTGATGGCCGGCAGGCGTCACCAATGGCCGGCAGGGCAGAGTGGATGGCCGGCAGTGCCAAACCATGGCCAGCAAGGCATCACTAGAACCAACATGGAAGGACCAAGTCATGGTCCAAAAAAGGGACAGAAAGGATGCAGGGTTTAGAAAGCTCAAACTTGTGACGTTCCGCCGCGAAAGTCGAGTACTGGACAAGCAATCGAACTAATGGCTGGATGTACCTGCAAGCACAACCAAGTCTTGAGGACAGTAAAAAATGAGGTGTCTACAGCAGCACACTGCAATATATGCAGGTCGGAGCAAGGTGCGTGCGGGGTTGGGAGCCATACGTATGGGGCACGTGCCGTACGTGCGGGACATCTGGCAGTTCGAAATCTCTGTTCTTTTTTATCATTTTGGCCGAAGTTGTATCATATTTTGGGCATTTCTTTCTCACTCTAAACCTCATTTCTATCCTCCTTCTCTCTAGAAAACCCTCATAAAACACTAAAACACTTTGATTCTTGCTATCTTTGGGTCTAGATTATCATCATCTCTCTCTAATCTTGAAGATCTAAGCTAGAGCTCCTCTTGGTGTAGTGGAAGGTTGAAGGATCTTCTATCAAAGCTAGGGTTTCCATCTATTTCATCATCAAACATTGAGGTAGCGATTTCTTGAGTTATATATACAAGTTTTTCTATTTTGATGTTGATTTAAGAGTTTTCTTCTAGTTCTTATGTTGATTTCAACATTGTGTTTCAAAGTGTAGAGAGTTTTCAAAGTGGGTTTGTATCTTAATCCTTTTACTAATTTTAGAGGGTTTCCTTCTACAAAACTTAAGAAAAATGGTTTTGATAAGGTTTCACTAAGGAAATGAGAAAATGTTTTGTTTTGATGAAAAAACCTAGAAATTGGGGATTTTTGGAAGATATGGAAATGTCCATGGAATTCTTTTTTTTCTTTTGATAAAAAAATAAATGAGTATAGATTCCATAATGTGGTTTGCAAAAAATGGAAAGCTTTTGACATATTGAAATGGAGAAATTGTTTTAAAAACTATTGTTAAATAAATGATGATATATAGTTGTGAGATAACAATTATTGTGCACCATGGATTGTGAGAATTGTAGAAAAATTGGAGACTTGTGTTTGAAAACATCACATGTAGTTTTGAAGAAACTAAATTACTAAGATTTGTGAAATGAGAAATTGTAGCTATGTGTTAATGGCATATGGTTATCTTGTGAAAGAACAATGAAGAAAGGAAATGGGAATTGTGATTGTTGACATTATTGTAGAGACATTTGAAAATGGAGAAATGTTATGAGATATGGAAAGATCATTGCATTGCACACTCATTGAATTATTCATTATGCATTGTGAATTCTAGATTGAAGACATTTACTTATGAAAGAAAATGGTATTGTAATAAGAACTATGGAAATATGTCATGGGGTAAATACGGTGGTAAGTCTGAATAGGGGGTGTAGTTGAGTTTGATAAGTTGGCCTGAGTGTCCAGGGTGAAAGACCGAAAACATGCACGGAGGAGGTACCACTTCCCTTCCGGTCAGCAACCGGTAAAGTGGGTTATTGGTAGTGCTTGTTGAGCTTACTTGCAGCCACCAACCTAGGGATTACCTGAGCATATTGTCACGACCCAAACCCGCCCCTATGGGTTTAGTACCGTAACCGGCTAGTAATCCGAGATTACTGAAGGCCTGCTTAACAGTAATACAGTAAAACAGAGTACAGGGGCATGGCGGAAGCCAATACAGTAAATAAACAATGTCCAATGAGCTGTGACAGTCTGTATGCAAAAAGATTTTTCATACATATATGCAGTCATAGACAAACAGTATGTACAATAATTACAACCACTCAGAACAGGGACCAAATCCCTATTTAACAGTACAGTAACAGTCTATACAGTCGTACAAAACAGACATAGAAACAGATAGGGGAAATAAAAAAACACCCCGAAGCCATAGCTTGGCAGGCTCGGAACCTCGCAGTGAGGCACAGTGGTTGGCTTGACAAAACTGGGAGTCTACCCCGACGCTCCTAGCTCCAGTCTGGTGCCTGTACACCTACATATATATATGAACAGTGAGCTAAAGCCCAGTGAATAACATAATGCGTAAAGGGGTTTAGAATGAATGTCCTTACAGTAATGAAAACAGTTCATTTCAATCAGTATATCAGTTGTTCAGTACAGTAAATAGTCATATGTGGTACATCCATTAGCATAACAGTAAACAGTAGGTCTTAAAAGACCGAACAGTCAATGATGGCCATCAATCAGTAAACAGTAGTGGTTCCAACAAGGGAACCGACAGAGATCTCTGTAACAGTAGCAGTAACAGTAAACAGTAGTTGCTAAGGATGCCACAATACAGTTCAGAATATAGGGCATACATTCATTCAGTTAACAGTATCAGCTCAGAAAATAGTTCAGTTAAACGGTCAGAAAATATTCACAATTGAACACATCTTTACACAATTGTTACTCATAGAGTTCTGGGCTATAGTAGGCTAGAGCGTCTCCTCGAAATGCCAACCCTAAACAGTACAGAATGAACACACTCTAAGCTACACAGTTGGGAAGGATAATAATAGTTTAATCCCTAATTGCCTCGGTGTGTTCTACATCTATATCCTCATTAAGATGTCTTAAACTAGGCCTAAGAATGCCTAGGATGAAATGAGGATGCAAAGATGTATTCAGAAAATATTTTCAGAATTTTCAGTGAAACAGGTCCCCGCTCGAGCGCAGGTTAACCCGCTCGAGCGTATAGGCAAACAAAGGTACCCACTCGAGCGTCAACTTACCCGCTCGAGCGGACCAAAAAGTACTGGATAGGTGAAAATTCACGCTCGATTGGGCGCTCGACACCCGCTCGAGCGTAAGACACACTATCCCGCTCGAGCGTAAATCCTCCGCTCGAGCGTACTGTCAAACAGTGCAAGATGCTGGGAGCTCGAATTCCCCGCTCGAGCGCCACTAAACCTGCTCGAGCGGACGACCAAAATCTGGAAAATCCAGATTCGAACTCCAAGCTTAAAACTCATGTTTAAATGCACTAAAATCGATCCTCTTGGGCTAAATTTCTGGAAAACATTTGTAAACACATAGAATGACATGATTTGAAGCTCAATTTATAAAATCAAAGCCCAAGGGTGTTTCAAACAAACTCAATTTCAAACCCATTTTTCATGAGCAATCTTCAAACATGACGTGCATGCATTCAAACCAATTTAAAGCTTCAATGCTTGCTCAATTGAGCTCATTTCTTCAAGAACTTGGTGAAATCATGGATTATGATCAAAAGATAGACATGCATGCAAGATTTCCATGAAACCAAACTCAAAACTCTTCAATATACACATGCATGCAAGATTCAAGCTACAAATCAACATTTTTAGACTAAATCATGCCTTAGCTCTACAATTTGACATGAACCTTGTAAGAATCAACCTTAAAGACAACAATGAGAGGTTGAAGTTCATACCTAAGTCTTGAATGCAAGATGAACAAGCTCAACTATGCAATCTATACTTCAAATCCTTCAATTTCCAAGCAAATCTACAAGTGAACTCAAGTCTCTCACTCTCTCTCTCTCTCTCTTGGTCGGCAATAATAAGAGACTGTGGCTGATGAAATGTTTAGTTCAAGTGTAATAAGGCTCCTATAGATGTTAGATAGTGGCCCACTCAAAATGGAAAAGTTGTAATTAAAACCAACTTACAATTTATCAATATTTAATCTATTTTAATCATACTAAATCAGTTTTCAGATAAATATGCCACAAAATTACATAAATTATGATGATCATAAAGCACTAATCAATTTCTGGTTCGGCCACCGATAAGGCCTTCAATTTACAGTTTAACACATAAACATGAACAGATAATCACACAATCGAACAGATAGAATGCAATTCAAACAAATATACTCAGCCATTCAGTTTCAGTTTCCAGTCAGTCAGTTCAGTAACTCAATCAGTTCAATTATCAATCATAATCAGTCTCAGTTTAGCAGTAATCAGTATTAATCAGTGATCAGTGATGAGGGTTGTTACACATATTTACCGCCCCTGTTGATAAAAAAGTTGGAAGTTTTGAAAGGTATTAAGATTGGAAACTTTTATTGAAAAATGGTGATCTTCAAGAAGAGCATGAAATGAAATTTCTTTAAAAAGAGCATGGCATGGCATTGACATTTTCATTCTTTTGAGAGTTTGCATAACTGTATATACTTTGTAAGAATTTTTTACTGGGCTTTATGTTCACCCCTATGGGATTTTGGTGCAGGAAAGGACGTGGTGATCCCGCCAAGTTGAGGGCGTGGATAATTTGTCAAAAGTATATAGCTCTATGTAGACACCCCATTTTTAACCGACCTTAAGACTCAGACGTCATCGATTGAGCGCTCGGTGATAGTGTATGTTGTGCTCGTTTCGAGCTTCAGAGTTTTGGCTGAGAGCCTTGCCTCCGGGTCTCCGAACTTTTTTTGTGCTTCGGCTCGGTTTGCGAACCAAGCCTTGTTTCCCTTCCCAGAGGGAGGGAGAGGTCTTGTAGACCATCTCTCTGTGGTCGTAGACTACTTTTCGTGGTCGTAGACCACTTTTCCCGTTTGGAGACTAGTTTCCGGTTTTTAGAGCCGTCGGCCGTGTGCCTCAGCTCAGGATCGCTTAACATTCTCCGTTTGGCACGGTTTTTGGAACACACCTTGTTTCCCCTGTCTAGAGGGACACTGTGGTCCGAGAGACCACTTTTGTGGTCGTACGCCACTTTTGATGCTCGGCAGCTGGTTTTCGGGGCTCATGGCCGCGCGTCTTGCCTCCCGAACCCTCGTCTTGCATCCGTTTTGGTTTTTCTTGGGTACAAACCTTACTTTCCTTGTTTGGGAAATGATACAAGGGTGGGAGACCAGATTTTATCCTTGGAAACCACTTTTCTCCCCGCCAGTCGGTTTTCTGGTCGGGAAACTGGTTTTCTTGGTCTGAGGGCCACATTTTCTGGTTTCCCACCCCACCATTGGCTTGCTTTTGCTGTGGAGACCACCAATTACCCTGGCCGACCACTTTTTTTTTGGGAAACCACTTTGGGTGGTCGGCTGACCACTAAAAGTAGCAGGCTGACCACATTTTCTTGTCGGTAGGTTTCCTCCTGTTTTGTCTGACTGAATGGATGCCAGCTGTGCCAATCTGGAGGGCGCAGACTGTATCCTCCATACACATGTATGGAGAGATTGCATCCAAGTTTAGCTTCTCCAAGAAGCTTGAACCCTTTGTTTCTTCTATAAGAGAGGCTCTCCCTCTCCTTGCACCAGGTTCAGAAAAATTTCCTAAGGCACAAACACATATCTCTCTCTATATCTCTATATTTTGAGCCAAAAGTGTGCATGGTTCTTGACCTTTAACACCCCAACTCTTAGCCATACATCCTTACCATTGAACTGAGGTTCCTAGAGGTTATTTCTGGAGGTTAAAAGGGTGGTTTTTGGCTGAGGAACTTGCTGGTTTTGCTGAGCTTCAAGGGTAATCTCTTTTCTCTCTTTTTAAGCTTTGTCTTGATCACTCTCTTAACCATACTTGCATGCTTATTTGAGCTTTGTTGTCAACTGAAAAAATCTCCATATTTAAGTGTTTTTCATGTTTGTTTAAGGCCCTTTTGGTGCTGAGGGTCATCTTCCCTCTTGCATGCCCTATTTGGCCTTGTTTTGTGCCATGCCATAAGGCCTTTGAGTTAACCCTTGCATGGCCTTTTAGCCACTGAAATCCAGTGGATTTTTAGTGGTTGGCATGTGGTTTTGAGGCCCTAAATCAGAGAGGGGTGACCCTCTCTCTTTTGGTCTTGTTTGCTTGCATTTTTGGCCTATCAAAGGAGCATATGTTTTCATACTTTCAAGGCTTGGTTCAGGCACTTTTTGGTGACTTTTAGGGCCTTCCTAGACTCTATCTATGGCTGGTTTGGTCACCTTGGGTTTGCCTCTTGCATGTGTAGAGTAATCCCTTTTGTGGCTTATCAAAGTAGCATGTCATTCTTGCATGTATTGGTCATATTTCAGTGGGTTTTTGGTCATCATTTGGCATGCCATGACTTTTTTTTTGGCTGGTTTGGTAGCCTCTCACATGCTTCATATGCTTATAGTGTAAATCATGTTTACTAGTTTAGAATGCATGATGTTTTGGCCCTCTATTCTAGCATATTTGGCCATGCTCCAACCTGGTTTTGTTTATATTTTGGGTTGCCTTAGCTCTGTTTTGAGGCCTCTTGGTCGAAAGATGCTTGCCATGCATGCTTGTAGTGTAATAGCCTTGACTAGCTTCGAGTTTTGAAGTCCCTTGCATGCTTAACTTGAGGTATTTTCATGTTTTGGCATCATTGAGCATGATATTTCAGAGCATATAGGGCTGTCATACTTCCATGTTTTCCACTCTTTAAGTGCCCTTGAGAGTTGTGCTTTTATACCCTATTTTGTGAGCCATTGCATGAGCTTCATTTTTGTGCCTTTCAAGCCATCATCCCAACTCATTTTGCTACTGTTTTGGGCCTGCATAGGGTCTGTTTGGAGTTGGTTTGGCCATTTGAGCATTGCCTTGCATGCCTATAGTGTAATACACTTCACTAGTTTCGATGCTTGAGCCATTCAACATGCATTACATGAGTTGTTTGCATAATTCGAAGTCATTTTGTATGCCATTTCAGAGCTGAAACATGTGTCATTGCACTCCATATTTCATCCTTTCAATGCGTTTGGAAAGTTGTGTTTTGTGCCTTAGACTTGGGGCCGTTGCATTGTGCATGATCGTATGTGTTTTGATGCCTTATTTCCATCATCTATTGGCCACTGATTTGGGTGTGGCTGAGGCCCATCCATTTTGGTTTAAGTCCATTTTGCATTGAGTATGCCATTGTAGTTCATAGCATTGAGTATGCCATGTTGTCGCATGATTGATCATTGCATTGTGCATGCCTTGTTCATCTCATTGTGTATGTTAGTTTCTATGTGCATTGTGTATGCTAAGTGTCATGTGCATTGAGTATGCCATTGTTAGTTCATAGCATTGTGTATGCTAGTTGCATGTTTGCATGTTATCCCTTGCATGTTTGCATGACTTAGTTGCATTGCATTAAGATTGCATGCTAGAGTTGCATTGGTGCATGCCTTGTTTGTTGCATTGTGTTTGGAATAGGGGTTAGTCCAAACACGGGGAACGAGGGACGTTTCATGCTTGAAATGATGAAACGTGCCTCGATTCCCGGTCGCCGACACTCTTGACTACCCATGACGGAGTTGTTGGCTTTAGGTGCTTGTATGTGCATTCATTTCACATTGAGTCGTGCAATTCGACTCCTCGGCCATCATGCATCGAGATGCGTGATTGGTGGCCCGAGGGTCAAGGACTACACTCCCTTGAGCTTATGCAATGATGGGGAGAGTGGTCGTGCACACATGTGTTGCGAATACTTTGCCATCTCTCTCTCTTGCCTTCTGTTGCAGAAAACCAGAAACCAGGGGCAGAAACTGGTCGGCCGACCAGATTTAGTGGCTGGCCGACCACTTTTTCTGGTTTTTCACCACAAAAGTGGTCGGCAGGTGGTCTCCAAGGCCAATAGTTGGTCGGCATCCTTCCCACAGATTCCCAGGGTGGAGTTTCAGCCTTCTGGAGCTTTGTGTAGTGTTTTGAGATCAATTGCAAACAAAGGCAAGTCGGGGCGTCGCGAGGGATTTCCGAACAAGGCAATTTATTCATGCATACATCCTTTGTCATTCAAAGCAGAGCTGGGGCAGCCCACATTCATTTAGTTTGCATGCTCATTTAGATTGCTTACTTAGTTAATTTTGTGTAATAAGTAGTTATAACTTGTTATTCATTTCGTCGTGTAATAACTAGTTTAATTAGATTAGCTTAGATTAGCTAGCTGGTTCTGTATTATTTATTCGGACCCTCCGTCGAGAGGGCAAATTTTGTAATAAGTGTGTGTGTGTGTGTGATGCATGTCTTCCAACCCCCACTTCTTTCTCCTTTTTTATTTACCAGCTTACGATGGTTAGTTTTAGGGCATGTTTCAATTAGCATCCTTATGTTCGCATGTTTGCATCCATTCATCTGTCTTGCATGCACCGGGCTCGGCGCATCATACTAACTGCATCGTATTTCAATTCCAAGTTGAATGCGTGTTATCTGTAGCATCTCATATGCCATCTTAGAATAGCCGAGCCTATCTTAGTTGCATTTTGCATGTGTTGCATTAGCCATCTTAAACATGAACTAGGATCATGCATTGATTTCTAACATAGCTTTTGTTTTGGCTCGGAGTACTCGGTAAGTGTTTATGCTTTAGCATCCTTGCATGTATGTGAGTGACTGCCATGATAGCATGCTTGCCATGAGGCTAACTGCTTATGTGATATAACTGCCTGAATGCATGTGGGTGAAGGTTGGATTACTTGAATTGGAACAATTCATTGATTGCGAGTTTTAAGCCCGCTTGAGAGCGGCAAATCACCATGTTTTCTAAGCCCACTTGAGGGTGGCAAAATTCGCATTTTAGCCTACTTGCGAGTAGCAAACTGTTTTAAAAAAAAAAACATGGGATGTTTTGTTCCAACTTAGGCGATCCAGTCTATACTTGTTTGCCGTGCGCATCACATAGTAATTCTAGGTTAATAACCGGAGTGAGAGCACATGTGTTTTCAAAAACAAGATATCATGTTAGTAAAGGCCGATCTTTGATCGGGCGAGCGGGGGTGCTCATTGCATGACCTTTCCTTTTCGTACCCAAGTTCCTGAGCCGAGATAACTTTGGTGATGACGGACACGTGGCCTTAGGCACGAGTCAGGGTTTCCTAAATTTTCCAAAAATAAAATATTTAGGTGGCGACTTTGTATCTGGCAAAGCAGTCCATGTTTGGCACTTCTTTCTAAAAATCAATTTTTCAAAAAGATTTACTGGATTTGGACTCTTTGGTGATTTATCAATCTCGCATTGCACTTTACAAGATCAAATTAAAAACCGTGACATTGAGTCCGAACTGTGGTGAGCCTAATGAACAAAATGGGATTTTCCCGGGACGTTCGGGCACGTCTACACTCTATTTTGTTGTAAATTAATTGCTAGCCAAGGGTTATTTGTGTATGGGTCCGAGAGGCCACTTTTGTGTAACCGGGCTTAAGCCTTGGAAGTTGTAGCCCATAGGGGCATTTTATTTATTTCAAGACTATGTGCTTCACATGCTATAGATTCATGCGTTTGCTTACCAATGAATGTATAATTTGCATGTGAACCTTTTGTATAAGCTTGTTTATTAATCATGTAAAGATGGGAGGATTATTGTCATTATTTAGTGAATGTTAGTTGATGTGGTTGGTTTATGTTGGATTATTTCAGGACGTGACAACTTGGTATCAGAGCTACCGAGTTTGAATACTTGGGGCTCGCGGGAAGTGGTCGTTGTACCACAATGGGTTCATTTCGCATGATTAAGAAATGTTTAGCTTTTTGTGATTATGTGATAGCATGCTTATGTGACTATATGGGTATGGGATTAGACTTTTGGGATGTTATTTGTGCCCATTAGATTCCTTGAGGTCTTATTAAAAGGGTACTTAATCAATACTCATTCTACTAAGAATTCTTGATTTTTCATGGGACGAATCTCATCACTAAAGGATAATTCGTATGTGTTTACGTGACTAAGTACTTATGTGGATTGAATTAAATTATTTGCGTGATAGAACATATATGATTGGTATAGTTTAACGTGTGAGGCAAGTTGCGAGCACATTTGGAATTATATGCTAAATTATCTATCTTGTTCCTTAATTAGGATGTTAGGAAGGGTTCGAACTCGTGGTGGTAGAGGTGGAAGGCGTGGTAGGGGTTGCCGGGGTGTGTATGAGGTACCGGTCCAAGAGGTTCCAGTACAAGAAGAGGGGTTGGGCCAAGCTAACATGGCCGAGCAAGTGGGGCAAACAGAAGTACCGGACCAAGCAAGTCAAGCCGCAATGGGGGCCCTAGCCAGGGAAATGGCGAGGGCATTGAGGGAGTCCATGAACATACTTAAGGCAGAGACCCAAGCTAGGGAGAACATTGTAGAGACAAGGGCGAGCTTTCTTACGAGGGAGTTTTTGCGGGCAAAACAGGATGAATTCCATGGTGGCCCTGAGCCAAAGAAAGAGGATGAATGGCTCGAACAAACCGTGAAGACTTTCGAGATGCTTCACATCGAAGATAGCGAGCTTAGAGTGACTCTTGCGAGTTACTATCTCAAGGGGGATGCGGGCCAATGGTGGAAGTATGCCAAAGGCCGAATAGAACCGACATGGAAGGCGTTTGTGGTGGCCTTCCAAGACAAGTACCTACCTCCCACGGCTAGGGAGAGGTTGAGACAGGAGTTCCAAGACCTCAAGCAACTTAACATGTCCATGGCTGAATTTGAAGCGGCCTTTTCTAGTTTGTCCCAGTTTGCACCGGAGTTGGTAGCGACGGAAGAGCACCGTTGCATTGAGTTTGATAAGAAGCTTAGAACGAAGATCTTGTTCAAGGCACCGGGAACATGATTCGAAATTATGACCGTCTTGTGGAGGCGGCCGCACATGTAGAGATTACCGTGGAGGCCGAGGAAGAGAGACTTCGGAATTCGAGGTCTAGGGGCCAAGGGTCACAGGGAGACTATAGGCCCAACAAGAAGAGCAGAAACACCTTTTCATCCCAGTCCTAGCCGCAACAGTCTAGATCTACTTTCCCCTTACCTAGTGTGGGTCCGGGAAAAAGTGAGCCGAGTGGGTTTTCTTGCTTCAAGTGTGGCTAACTAGGTCACAAGGCCTTTGCATGTCCACAAAAGGGAGGAGGACAGCAGATGTTGCCACCACCACCACCTAACCGATCTCAGAGTCAATCTCAGAGTAGGGGTTAGGGGCCTACTTGCTACCAGTGCAGTCAGTCAAGGTGTAGACACCCCATTTTTGACCGACCTTAAGACTCAGACGTCACCAATTGAGCACTCGGTGATGTTGCATATTGTGCTCGTTCAGAGGTTTCAGAGTCTCGGCTGCGAGCCTTGCCTCCGGACTTTCGGACTCTTTCGTGCCTTGCCTCGGTTTGCGAATCGGGCCCTGTTTTCTCTGTTTTCTCTTCCCAAAGGGAGGGAGAGGTCTCATAGACCATCTCTCAGTGGCCGTAGGCTACATTTCGTGGTCGTAGGCCATTTTTCCCGTTTGGAGCCCGGTTCCCGGTTTTCGGAGCCGTCGGCCGTATGCCTCGGTTCAGGACCGCTTAACCACCTCCATTTGCTCCGGTTTTTGGCATACACCTTGTTTCCTCCCTTTTGAGGGACACTGTGGCTCGAGAGACCAACTTTGTGGTCAAATGCCACCTCCGGTGCTTAATAGTCAGTTTTCGGGGCCCCGGGCCCCGCGTTTTGGCCCCCGAACCTTCGTTTTGCATCGGTTTGGGTTCATTTTTGGCGGAGACCTTATTTTCATTGTTAGGAAGGTTGTAGAAGGGTGGGAGGCCAGCAATTGTTCTGAAAAACCAGCTTTATTCCTTCATCGCTCTTCATCGCCCGTTTTCTTCACTAGAAAGCTGATTTTTCCCATTCCCGGGCCACTTTTTCTGACTTTCCACCACACCATTGTGTTGTACACACCTGGGAGGCCACCAATATAGGTAGGCCGGCCAGCAATTGTCCTTGACCCTTTTCAACCCCTCTAAAAAGTTGGTTTTTCTCTCTCCTGGGTTACATTTTCTGGTTCTTCTCCACATAGCTGTGTTGCACTCACCTGGGAGGCCACCTTTTTGGGGTGGCCGGCCAGTAATTTTGCTTGAACCTTTTGCACCTGGTCGGCCGGCCAGGGGAGGTGGTCGCCGGCCACCTGAACCTTTTGCACCTGGCCGACCATCTTGTCTCTCCTGGTGCATTCCAGCTGTGCCAGCTGTTTGTTTGTACCAGATCCTCTGCCCGAGGGTCAGTTTTGGGGGAAATTTGAATTGTTTTCCCCCCTTTTCTTGGCTCCTCTCCCTCTATATAACCAGCACCCTACTCATTCTACTATTGGGTTTAGCAAAACCACGACCGCTGGGGCTTGATAAGCATATCACCATAATATCTACATCACTCGAGCCGCCACCTACACAACACCTTGGTTTTGGCTGGAGATCCAACCGACAATCAGGACCAACTATTCACATCCACGACTCCAGCCAACGCATCCCATACATCTTGAGGCTGATTTCCGAGGTAACTACAAGCCGAAGAGCTGCCTTTTTCATTGGAGCACAAAGCTGCTGAAAAGTCTGTGCCTACCGGTGAGTCCCTATTTCTCTTCTTGTTATCTTGCATATATTTTAGCTCCTTTTTCTTACATTTTTGGGCTTCGACCTAAACTGAAAATAGTCTTATTTTGAGCTCATCTTCATGTTTGATCAAGAACTTTTTTCTGTTTGAGGTCGTCTTCTACTCACCCTTGGGTTTATCCCCCCTTTTGGCCCTTATCTTGCATGATATTAGCCTTTCTTGTGAGCATTTATGGGCTTCGAGCCAAACTATAAGTGTCTTATTTTGAGCCCCTCTTCAACTTTGTTGAAGGGATATTTACATTTTGAGGCCACCTACTGCCCCTTTCCCTTTATCTCTCTTTTAGGGCTATTTTTGCATCATGTTTTAGCCTTACTTGTGAGCATATTAGAGGTTTTCCATAAACTGAAAATAGTCTTATTTTGAGCTCCTCTTCAACTTTGTTGAAGGGCTCTTTGCTGTTTGAGGCCTTTTACTGCCCTGTTTGTTCAATCCCTCTTTTAGGGCCGTTTTGCATGATATATTAGCCTTATTTGTGAGCCCTTTTGGACCTCAACCTAAACTGAAAAAAGTCTTTTTTGACATATCTTCATGTTAATTAAGGTTATTTTCTGTTTGGGGTCATCTTCCCCCTATGCATGCTTCATCTCTCCATGATTAGGGCTATGCATTAGAGCTCTTGCATTGGCCATGGCTTGGCCTCTTAGCCACTGAAATCCAGCGGATTTTCAGTGGCTTAGGTGTTTTCTTGAAGGCAAAAATCAGAGGGGGTAACCCCCTCTCTCCTTGTCTTGTTGGTGGTCTTTGGGCCTTCCAAAGAGGCCCTATCTTGCATGCTTTGTTGACTGATTTCAGGGCCAATTTGATGAGTTTTAGGGCTATCATATTTGATTTCCAGAGTTAATTTTTCCATGCTAAGTGTCCTTGATGAATGTGCTTAATAACCCCTTGCATGGCCCTCTAAAAGAACCCGTCATTTGTGCATGTGTTGGCTGCATTTCAGAGGTTATTTGGCATGTTTTATTCACTATTTTTGCTAGTTTGATGAGTTCTCACCTGCTTCATGTACATGGCATGTAACCCATGTTTGCTAGTTAATTTTGCATGTTATTTTAGTCCATCATGCTAGCATCTTTGGTCATGCTTTGAACTAGAAATGTTCATGTTTTGGGGACTGCCTTGGCTCTGTCTTTGTGCTTCATAGTCAAATAATGCATGCTTTGTATAGCTACAAGTCAATATATGTGCCTAGTTTTGAGTTTCGGGGCTCATCTCATGCATCGGGTTGCCATGTTTCCATGTTTCGGATCATTTTGCATCACATTTCAGTGCTGGAACTTGCATGTTTGTATGCCATATTCATGCCTGCCAGCCTTATTAGAGAGTGACATTTGTGCCTTAGGTTCAGTCCTCGGTTTGCGTGCATGTGTGCACGCATTTCGGTTGCCTCATTTTCATCTCATGGCTATTGATGTGAGTGTGGCTGAGGTCCACTCATGTTGGTGTAAGTCCATCATGCATTGTGTATGTCATCTTAGTCCTTTGCATTGCGTATGCTAGGTTGTATGTTGAGAGCATCGTGCATTGTGTATGCCATTCATAGCATTGCGTATGCTAGGTTGTATGTTAGAATCGCATTCATGCATGTCATGCACATTGCATCGTGTTCGGGATAGGAGTTAGCCCGAACACGGGAAACGAGGGACGTTTCGTACTCCGAGTGACGGAACGTGTCTCAATTTCCGGTCTCATCGACACTCCCGATTAACCATGATGGAGGCTCGGTCTTGTTGTGTTTATACGTGCATTCATTTCACATTGAGTCGTGCAATTCGACTCCTCGGCCATCATCATCGAGATGCGTGATTGGTGGCACGAGGATCGAAGTATGCATACATGTGTGAAAATACTTTGCCATGCCCCTTTCTTGCTCTCTGTGCAGCAAATCAGAAACCGGCAGTCTTTGGAGCTCCGTGCAATATTCCAGGCTTAATTGTAAACAGAGGCTAATTGGGGCATCGCAATGGATTTCCGCGCAAGGCAACCTGAACATGCATCATTCATCATCCGGAGCAGAGTTGAGGTAGTCCCTAGCTTGCATGCTAAATTACTGCTTTCCTAGATTAATTTGTTAATTATTAGGATTTGTATTTATTCGGATTGTAGTTATTTATTCGGGACTGTATATTATTTATTTGGACCCTCTGCGCGAGGGCAATGTTGTAATAAGTGTGCGTGCGTGTGATGTATGTCTTCCAACCCCACATCTTTCTCCCTTTTATTTACCAGCTTATGATGGTTAGATTAGGGCATGTTTCAATTAGCAACAATATGATAGCATGTTTGCATTCATTCATCTGTCTGCTTGCATGCACCGGCACATCAGCACTAACTGCATTGTATTTCAATTCCGAGTTGAATAATTGTTAGTTGTAGCATTTCACATGCCATCTTTAGAATAGCCGAGCCTGCTATAGTTGCATTTTGCATGTGTTGCATTAGGCATTCTGTATAGTTAGGATCATGATCATGCATGGATTTCTAACATAGCTTTTGTTTTGGCTTGGAGTACTCGGTAAGTTTATGCTTTAGCATCCTTGCATGTGTGTGAGTGACTGCCATGATAGCATGCTTACCATGAGGCTAACTGCTTATGTGATATAACTGCTTGGATGCCTGTGGGTGGAGGTTGGGTTATTTAGATTGGAACAATTCATCAACTGTGAGTTTTAAGCCCACTAGATAGTGGCAAAACCATCTTTTCTAAGCCCACATGAGGGTGGCAAAATCTGCATTTTAAGCCTACTTACGAGTAGCAAACCATCTTTCAAAAACAAACATGAAATGTTTTGTTCCAATTCAGGCGATCCAGTCTATACTTGTATGCTGTGCGCATCACATAGTAAATCTAGGTTAATAACCGGAATAAGAACGCACAATGTCTTCAAAACTAGATATCATGATTAGTAGAGGCCGATCTTTGATCGGGCGAGCGGGGGTGCTCATGAAGTGACCTTCCCCAATCGTACCCAAGTTCCCGAGCCGAGGCAACTTTGGTGATGACGGACACGTGGCCTTAGGCAAACGAGTCAGGGTTTCCTAAATTTCGTAAAAATAAAATATGTAGCTGGCGACTCTGTATCTGGCAAAGCAGTCCATGTTGGCACTTCTTTTCAAAAAATCTGTTTTCAAAAAACGATTTGCCGGATTTGGACTCTTTGATGATTTCATCGTCTTGCATTGCACTCTGCGAGATTTGATACAGGACCGTGACATTGAGTCCTGAACTGTTGTGAGCCCAAATGAACAGAACGGGATTTCCCTCCCGGGGCGTTCGGGGACGTCTACAGTTTCTGGCGACTCCGCTGGGGATTTAGAGAGCTTGACTCGAACTCATGATATCTGTTTTGATTACACTTGTTGCTCTTTGCATTGCATGTGCATTGGTGCGCCTAGGACACCGTGTTTGCCATCTGCTATTCCTGAGCGGTTTGCCAGAGGCTGCTGCGTGCCATAAGGCTTACCGGTTACGGGCTCTGCCAGTATGGAAACACAAACCCGGTTTTACCGGGCACCCTTTTGACCATTCGACCTAGTGCATATCGAATCCATAGTGACCATTCCAAGCCAGGACAGGTTGCTTACCCGATTTTAGGTTGTTTGACGCCGCTACGTGCGTAGTGAAACCCTAGCTCCTGACAAAATAGGACAGGGAAACCCTACCCCAACATAGGGGTGTTTTGGCTCTCACTACAGGAATGCATGTATCAGTTTGCAAGTCTGGGCATCAGTCCTGTGGGCATCAGCATCAGTGTTTTGGGAATCAGTTTACCCGAGGGTATCAGATTTGAGGCAGAATTTTGGGGCAGAAATCAGTAACGAGTGCAGTCATTCAGCTATGCCCATATCTCTTCTAGTGAAATCAGGCTGAGATGCTCTATGTTTTCTCTTTTACTAGGTAGTCTTGGAACCGTAGCTTCAAAAGGCTTCGATATCCCCCAGATTCATTGGACTTGTGTTGATAGACTTTGTCAGGTCAGAGATTCAGTTCAAGGGTAACCAGTTTTCCTTCGCCAGTGGTAAGGCAAAGAAGGGCCAGACAGGGTTCATTGGTTCATCTGATCCGACAGTCACCAGTCACATCATTAGTAGACCCGTGATGGTACAGGGTTCGGAAGAATTAGTGGCCGTGATAGCAGCGTTAAATCAGGGAATTGCCGTGCAGGATGAGACTAATGCTGAAACGCAACGCCCATCTGGGGCATCTGCCTCACATCTAGCTTCGGGGCCCCAGCTGAACTTTGACCCACTTCCGCCAGCTGAAAATTTGCAGGGTCCGGATGCCCAAGAAGAGTTGACTCAAGCTCAGGTGCTCAGACCCCTGGTGCAGCCTAATCAGAGGCTTTATTCCCTTGATATTAATGAGCTCGATCCGACCGCGTGTGAATGAAAATTGCGAATTTGAGAAGCAATTCAAGAAGGCACAGGGCCTTAACTCCATTCCCGACATTGAGGATGGGCATACTGAGTCTGCCGTACGGCTCCCAGACAGATTTTAAAATGCCATATATTGACCGTTTCGACGGGTCTGGAGACCCTATGGTACATATCCGACTTTTCTTGGATGTCCTGAAGCCGATGGGTCTGACCAAGCCACAGAAACTCTCTCTGTATGGAAGAACCCTGTTGGGTGTAGCAGCCACTTGGTACGCTAAGTTGGTGGACAAAGTGAAGCAAGACTGGGAAGAATTGGCTGAGGCCTTTGTCGATCAGTATTCCTACAATACCCGAGTCGAAATGACCATCCAAGAGCTTGAAGCAACCCGCCATAACCCAACAGAGCCTTTTGTGGAATTTGTTGCGAGATGGAGAGCAAAGGCAGCACAGATGACAGATCGTCGCCCTTCCGAGAGGGATCAAGTGCAGATGATGGTGCGAAACCTCGACCATGATATGTTGCAAAAGTTGATAGTCGCTCCACTATTCACTTTCAAAAGTTTGCATGAACTGGGGGTTCAGGTCGAGAACGCGTTCAACAAGGGGATCATTCCCAGAACAAGTGAACCGACAAGGAGGGCGATTGCAGGAGCACCAATGTTGGTAGTAGCACTATTCCCGAAACCACCGAAATCAATACAATCGCCACGCCAACCCTTTTGCTAAACCAAGCCTACAACCAGCCGGCCCAGCTCGCGCTCAGGGCAGAACTTTCACCCCCCTCTACATGAGCCTGACTAGCGCACTAAAATCTTGATGGAAAGAGGGCATCAAACCCCTCGATCCTCAACCTCTTCCTGACCCACTCCCAGCCAGACATAACCCCTCCAAATACTGTGTGTACCATCAGCAGCGCGGTCATGGCACCGACCGTTGCTACGCCTTCGTCATGAGGTCCAAAATCTCATCGACAACCAAACGATAGCTCCACCTTCGGACCCCAATGACCAAACATCTCCTGCCCACCTCAATCTCATCCATATATTACCATCCATCTTCGGCCCCAGCATATACATCACCCCGGCCCATCTACCCAAGCCTGAGGTGTTCATTCTAGAAAGCATGAACTTATGCATGATGGGCACACCTGAACCCCAATCATCTCAAACCCGTGAACCCACTACTTCTGAGTTGATGGGAATGATTAAAGATCTTCAAAGAACTGTGACAGATCTGGCCTCCGGGACATTGGCTCCATCATCGACCACACCACATACTGGGAATTTCATGTCAAAAGGCTCCCTAGTCTTGGGACGGGCTGCGTTTGAGGAATGCCAATTCCTTGGCAAAGTGGAGGCGAGTGGGAAGAACAAGGTAGGGGCGGGCATGGATCCCCATGAACATCTTCTATTCGCTATTGAGGCTTTGAAAGCCGACGGACTAAACAAAGAGCAAGTCCTCGCAGTTGTTGCAAAAACTGTGGATGATACTTTTGCCACTCAAGTTGGGGGTAGTCTGAGTCAAGGGGCAAGCCGAGACAAGAGGTGTTGTACCAGAAAACACTCCTTTCAGCTCCAATCCTACACTCGGAAGAGATCATCAAAAGTCAGCACCTACCGACCCTTTCGCCGGTACATCCAACACAACCAGCTCACAACCTGCCAAATACCCACCTCGGGGCCAGAGGGTGCTCACCCCACTGGACATGTCTTTGTCAACAGCCCTGAGGGTCCTGATCGAAAAGGGGCATCTGAAGCCCCTGGAGCCGCGGCCATTACTGAATAAACTTCCTCTCTCCCACGACCGGCAAAGTACTGTGTCTTTCATCAACAAGCTGGCCATGACACTGACATGTGTTTCGTCTTCACCATGAAATACAAGATCTGATCGACAACGGGGTCATCGTCGCACCAAGTCCTGCAAAGTCTATCGGCACTTGATTAGTGAACTTACGGGGGATAAGGTGACTATGTGATCGGGGGATGAACCACCTGCGGATGGCACTCGATTTACTCTAGATATGGCGTATGGCACGCACCGTTTTGAGCATTTGGCGAATGCTACATTCTGACTTGGGTATTGAGTCAGTCTGTTGTTTTGTTTTGAGTCTGTCCTTTTGTTTTGAGTCAGTCTTTTCATACTGAGTCAGTTGAGGTCTGTCTTGTCGTACCGAGTCAGTCCTATTTTGTAGGAGTCGGGTGACCCCAGGGGTGTTACCTCGGACATCACTGTTTTGTTTCGTGTTTGTCTTTTTTCTTTCTTTGAGTCTGTTTCTACCGAGGAGCCAGTTGTGCCAACAGATCTCAATGAAACAGCAGTGATTTTCACACTTGTATTTGCTTCGGCCTTGTGCGCCAGTTGTGCCAGAAAATTTGAATCGAACGGCAGTACTTTTCGCCTACTTTTCTGCGCCTTGAATTATTGCATTGACCTAAGTTTTTCAAAACTTTTTGAACACTGCGTGATGAAAACAAAGAGGAAGAATTCCTCGGGATTTGAAAATATTTGATCAATTGAGAGAAAAGAGAGGCACGCTAAGCCCTTAATGAATGAAATCATGCTTGTTAATGTGAGTACTGAGAAGGATCCTGACTTTGATCCAGATTGGTTCTACATTGTCTTCAGCAGCGAGCGATTAGTCGCTTTCTTAAAAAGTTTCAAAAAAATGTTTTGCGCCGTCCTGCGAAGACCTGTGTGGAATCGCTCTTGAGATTGTGCAGCCTAGGATCGCTCTCAGCCTCGAGACTTGACCCTTGCTTTTGAACCTTGAACTCGAATTCGGAACGTTCAACGGTCAACTACAATGTGAGGCCTGTGTGGCCAGATTTGAAGCAGCCCTCGAACTAGGGCAGGGAAGTCAGATCAAGAAGATCAGGATGTCATCAAAAGAAGCTTGCAAAGCTAGATCAGAAGCACCCTCGAACTAGAGGCAAAAGATGCCAGATTGTGCTCGAAGAGCCGAAGATGGATCATTCCACAAATCAATGAAGATCGGCAAGAATGCCAAATCCCGAAGGGAGGAAAGAAGAAAATATTGCTGAAGGACAATGAGTTCCTATCCACAACACTGGGGCAATTCACCCCCATTTATGGATGGACTCCTACATCATCAGCGAACAACAGCCACTTTCCTGGATTCAGATGACTTCAGGATCTCAAAATCATTTGACATGGACAAAGCTACACTTTTACCCTTGAGAGGCTCGCTGGGCCGAAAACCCGGAAGGGCGGCCTAGGCAAAAGTTAGAGCAAGAAAAGAACAAAAAAAAAAAAAAAAGAAAAGAACAAAAAAAAAAGAAAAAAAAAAAAAAAATGCAAAAAGAGAACAACAAAAAAAAAAAGAAAAATCAAAAAAAAGAAAAGAATGAAAAGAATTGAAAAGAAAAGAAAAACAAAGCTCGCAAGGTTGAAAACCCGGAAGGGCGGCCTTGGCAAAAGTTAGAGCGCAAAAGGAGAGGTTAATACCCGAGTGTACCTTAACCCCCCCGAACTACGTAAGGCTTGATTCCCATCTTTGGGATACGTAGGCAACTTCATTCTGAAGTCCAGCCATAAAACAATTCAAATTCGATTGTGTCCATGCGATGGTTCTGGTAATCTTTGTCTTCTCTGTATCTGAGGATTTGGTTGTGTTCATCACTCTGAGGACTGACTACAATGCGCTGCGGCGCCATTCAAACAAGGGGCAACTTTCCGTTGCTATTCAATGCGCTGCGGTGCCATTCAAGGGCAACTTTCCGGTGCGTGTTTTTCAATGGGGCAATTTTCCTTCGGATCTGAGGTGTGCATCTCAAGAGTAGGTTTTGTGCTCGTTCAGCAGTGGCCGTTTGCGAAAATGGTTTTTGAGAATTTTTACTGAGGTTGACTAATTCTCTCGAAAATTATTCCACTTTTCCAAAACTGGACCATTTCTTGGACCCAAAAAAGGAAAATTTTCAGTGCTCATAATCTAACTCGCATGATTTCAAATCAGAAAATCGAACAAGCGCGTTAATCTAACTCTCATTTTGGTCAAAATTGTTTTAAGCAGAAGCAAAAACAAAAATGGTCAAAATAATGAACTAGGACACAGTTGAGTCAGGCTTCTGTCTTTCTCCCGTTGTCAATGCATTTGCCAGAAAGGCACTCTACCTGGAAAGGGCACTGTATTCGCCAGAAAGGGCACAGCGGAAGCTGACTGCAAAAGGGCAGAAAAGCTCTCACATCCTCCAAGCAACGAGGTATCAAGCCAAGTGCGAAGCACGAACTGGAATGGGGCAAGATATTCCACTCCCCCATCTGGACAGATCTAATCACGTCCAAACTCCTCAGTAGAGCATCGTCAACCGGATGTCAGCCGCAGATTTGCTACACACCCAGTTGTAGTACAATCCCTTTGTGGGAGAAACTCACTGTGTGAACAAGAAGAAAAATCTAGCGGAATGCTAGGGGCAAGAGCCCACAACTTCCTGTTTATCCATCAACCACTCAGGGGAGGGATGAAAAATGAGAGATTAAAGAATAGAGAGGTGTAAGTCAAGAGAAAAGTGAGCAAAAGGGTTTTGAGAGAAAAACCGAGCTTGAGGGCCGAGTGATGTGAGAATCACAAATTAGAAATGGTGGGAAACATACCCGGAGAAACTGGCTCCTCGTGATCTGAGGTCTCTCGTCTTTGTAACATGTCTGTGTGTCGTGTCTTTTGTTTTGTTTTGTTTACCTCAACTCTTGTTTTGAGTCGGTTCCGAGCGTGTCTCGATGTGTTTAGATTGTTTACCTTTTGTTTTCCGTTTTTGAGTCTTTTTCACTGTGTTCAGTCATAGGCTCAATACCCGGTTAAGAACTCATTTCTCAATTTCAAAATGAATCGTTTTGTGCTTAGGAGTGCCGTGCCGTTCTCCAAATTTGTGCAAAACATGATTTGTTCTTTCATAAAACCGCAGGGTTCACCCAGGTCATGTGAAAACAGTAAAACCAGGGCCTATCTGAAGCTATATGGGTTCCAGACTGCAAAGCAAAAGAAAAGAGGGAAAATTTGGAGCATCTTAGCATGTTTCAACTTTAGCAAAATTCGAGACTGCATTCCAGGTGCACTTTCTCAGGCCTCGCCGTTTCTCTGGAGTATGAGTGTATCTCGACCCTAAGTGTAAGCCTGCTTCAAGTCAGAGTGGTAATCCAAGCAGCACCTGAGGGTTTCACATGCAGATGTTATCTCTCGCCAATATGAACGGGGTGTGCCCTTTTTGAGCTGAGTGTGTTGCAAAGTCCTCTAAGAGGTAAATCAGAGGCACCAGGGTACATATTTGATGCTCCTCTATTGCATAGAATATGAACTTTCATATACACTGTTGTTGCATGCGTACCGCGCATCGTTATGATTCATGCATAGAATATGCTTGTTTTCGATTCCGCATAGAATATGCTTTGCTTGTCTCATACATAGAATATGCTTTCAATATTGCATAGAATGTGCTTCCATACTTGCATAGAAGATGCATTTTTATCGCACTTTCTTGTGCATTTTATCTCATTCGCACTGTCTTGTGCACTTACACTTGGTATCTCACTCGCACTGTTTAGTGCATTTCAAATCAATCGCGCTGTTTAGCGTATCGCACTGTTTTGTGCATTTCAAATCAATCGCGCTGTTTAGCGTATCGCACTGTTTTTGTGCATTTCAAATCACTCGCGCTGTTTAGCGTATCGCATTTTTAGTGCATTTCAAATCGTTCGCGCTATTTTGCGCATCGCACTTTTTTGGTGCAGTTTATCATTCGCGCTATTTTGCGCACCTCCATCGCACTATTTTGTGCAGATTATCTTTCGCGTTGTTTTGCGCATCGCACTGTTTTGTCCAGGTTATCATTCGCGCTATTTTGCGCATCGCATTGTCTTGTGCACTTTCGCATTTCTAATCACTCGCGCTTTCTTGCGCATTGCACTGTTTTGTGCAGTTTACACTCGCGCAGTTTAGCGTATCGCACTATTTTGTGCAGTTTACACTCACGCTGTTTAGCGTATTGCACTGTTTTGTGCAATTTACTTTCGCGCTTTCTTGCGCATCGCGCTGTTTTGTGCATTACATTGTATCATTCGCGCTATCTTGCGCATCCCACCTGCACTTGTTAGTGCATTGCATTTCATTTCGCGATATTTTGCGCATCGCACTGTTTTGTGCGCCTTACTTACATTGTGTATGCATTTTATCGCGCTATCTTGCGCACCTTATTTGTATCGCACTGTTTTGTGCATTCACTCTGCTCGTACTGTTTTGTACACCTTTAGCATCGCACTATTTTGTGCATTCACTCTGCATCGCACTATCTTGTGCACTCTCTGGTCTAGGAGACCCTAAATCCTCTAAAGGTGTAATTCCTTTGGTGTTTGTCGTGCCCGAACGACTTCCAGTGGTCTGGTATAGCCACCTGCCTGTGCTTGCGGTGAGTTCCTAGTAGACAAACTGAGACGGTGGAAACTAGAGTTCGAATGGCTCATGCCTAGAACGCAAAGGTTCGGGATTTCCGAGTCTAAAGTCTGGTTTGAATACCAAGAGGTATATCCTCGGCTTGAAATCTGTATGGCAGCCCCATAGATTGAGATAGCATGTGTGTGCGCCTCAATTCTGGATATTGAACCAACCTAGTCTGTCACCCTGTTGGAGAATAGGGAAAGCTGCGACCATAGTCAGGGAGAAAAGTAGTACCTGTGGTTCGACTGAGAAGAAGCGAAAGACCCCCGGCAGCATGAGGCACGATATTGTATGTATGGTTCATTTGAAGCTAGCGCGACCAGACGAGCCGGACGGTATTGTCTTCTCCATATGAGACGTAATGAGAATTGAACAATTCTCCGCATTCTTAACTGCATGAAATGTAGTTGTTGCTTTGCATTCTTGCTTAAAACTGTTGTATCTATTTGTGAATACTTGCTTCATTACAGCTTGTTGCATTTGCATGATCACGAGGTATCTTCGGCTTCTTGCATTGTCAGTTTCATTTTGCCGCCTGCCTGCGGGCACGCCTGCGGGTACATCTTTGTTTATCTCGCTTGTTTGTCTAAGTCTTCGGCTTTGTCAAAAATGGGTCGTCTCTGGGCTTTGACATTCACTCCCGTCACTTATGACTTTCGAGTTCTGTCAAAGAGGGGCAACTGTAGACACCCCATTTTTGACCGACCTTAAGACTCAGACGTCACCAATTAAGCGCTCGGTGATGTTGCATATTGTGCTTGTTCAGAGGTTTCAAAGTCTCGGCTGCGAGCCTTGCCTCCGGACTTCCGGACTCTTTCGTGTCTTGCCTCAGTTTGCGAACCGGGCCCTGTTTTCTCTTCCTGAAGGGAGGGAGAGGTCTCGTAGACCATCTCTCAGGGGCCGTAGGCTACATTTCGTGGTCGTAGGCCATTTTTTCCGTTTGGAGCCCGGTTCCTGGTTTTCGGAGCCGTCGGCCGTGTGCCTCGGTTCGGGACCGCTTAACCACCTCCGTTTGCTCCGGTTTTTGGCATACACCTTGTTTCCTCCATTTTGAGGGACACTGTGGCTCGAGAGACCAACTTCATGGTCAAATGCCACCTCCGGTGCTTAATAGTCAGTTTTCGAGGCCCCAGGCCGTGCGTTTTGGCCCCCGAACCTTCGTTTTGCATCGGTTTGGGTTCATTTTTGGCGGAGACCTTATTTTCATTGTTAGGAAGGTTGTAGAAGGGTGGGAGGCCAGCAATTGTTCTGAAAAACCAGCTTTATTCCTTCATCGCTCTTCATCGCCCGTTTTCTTCACAAGAAAGCTGAATTTTCCCATTCCCGGGCCACTTTTTCTGACTTTCTACCACACCATTGTGTTGTACACACCTGGGAGGCCACCAATATGGGTAGGCCGGCCAAAAATTGTCCTTGACCCTTTTGAACCCCTCTAAAAAGTTGGTTTTTCTCTCTCCTGGGTTATATTTTCTGGTTCTTCTCCACATAGCTGTGTTGCACTCACCTGGGAGGCCACCTTTTTTGGGGTGGCCGGCCAATAATTTTGCTTGAACCTTTTGCACCTGGTCGCCGCGCCAGGGGAGGTGGCCGGCCGGCCACCTGAACCTTTTGCACCTGGCCGGCCATTCTTGTCTCTCCTGGTGCATTCCAGCTGTGCCAGCTGTTTTGCACCAGATCCTCTGCCCGAGGGTCAGTCTTTTGGGGGGGAAATTTGAATTGTTTTTCCCCCCTTTTCTTTGGCTCCTCTCCCTCTATATAACCAGCACCCTACCTCATTTCTAAGGGTTAGAAAAACCAGCTGGGGCATTGATACATACAACCATATATCTATCTACTCCAAGCCTCCAAACACCTTGGTTCTTGGTCATTTACACACCAACTCATAGCCTATCACCTCCACACTCCATTCCAACATCTTGAGGCTGATTTTCAGAGATTAGGAGCTCCTTTTCTTGGATCAAAAGCTGCTGGAAATCTGTGCTACAAGGGTGAGTCCCTATTTCCTCTTTTCTTGCTTTATCTTGCATGATATTTTAGCTCCTTTTGCTTACAGTTTTTGGCTTTGACCTGAACTGAAAATAGTCTTATTTTGAGCTCATCTTCATGTTTGATCAAGAACTTTTTTCTGTTTGAGGTCTTCTACTCACCCTTTGTGTTTTATCCCTCCTTTTGGCCCTTATCTTGCATGATATATTAGCCTTGCTTGTGAGCATTTCTGGGCTTCGAGCCAAACTGTAAAGTGTCTTATTTTGAGCCCCTCTTCAACTTTGTTGAAGGGCTCTTTACTGTTTGAGGCCATCTACTACCCCTTTCCCTTTATCTCTCTTTTAGGGCTATTTTTGCATCATGTTTTAGCCTTACTTGTGAGCATATTCGAGATTTGAAATAAACTGAAAATAGTCTTATTTTGAGCCCTTCTTCAACTTTTTTGAAGGGCTCTTTGCTGTTTGAGGCCTTTTACTGCCCTGTTTGTTCAATCCCTCTTTTAGGGCTGTTTTTGCATGATATATTAGCCTTATTTGTGAGCCCTTTTGGACCTCGACCTAAACGGAAAAAAGTCTTGTTTTGACATCATCTTCATGTTTGATTCAGGTCTATTTTCTTTTTGGGGTCATCTTCCCCCTATGCATGCTTCATCTCTCCATGATTAGGGCTATGCATTAGAGCTCTTGCATTGGCCATGGCTTGGCCTCTTAGCCACTGAAATCCAGTGGATTTTAAGTGGCTTAGGTGTTTTCTTGAAGGCCAAAATCAGAGGGGGGTAACCCCCTCTCTCCTTGTCTTGTTTGGTGGTCTTTTGGGCCTTCCAAAGAGGCCCTATCTTGCATGCTTTGTTGACTGATTTCAGGGCCAATTTGATGAGTTTTAGGGCTATCATATTTGATTTCCAGAGTTAATTTTTCCATGCTAAGTGTCCTTGATGAATGTGCTTAATAACCCCTTGCATGGCCCTCTAAAAGAACCCATCATTTGTGCATGTGTTGGCTGCATTTCAGAGGTTATTTGGCATGTTTTATTCACTGATTTTTGCTGGTTTGATGAGTTCTCACCTGCTTCATGTACATGCCATGTAACCCATGTTTGCTAGTTAATTTGCATGTTATTTTAGTCCATCATGCTAGCATCTTTTGGTCATGCTTTGAACTAGAAATGTTCATGTTTTGGGACTGCCTTGGCTCTGTCTTTGTGCTTCATAGTCAAATAATGCATGCTTTGTATAGCTAAGTCAATATATGTGCCTAGTTTTGAGTTTCGGGGCTCATCTCATGCATCGGGTGCCATGTTTCCATGTTTCGGGATCATTTTGCATCACATTTCAGTGCTGGAACTTGCATGTTTGTATGCCATATTTCATGCCTTGCCATGCCTTGTTAGAGTGGCATTTGTGCCTTAGGTTCGGTCCTCGGTTTGCGTGCATGTGTGCACGCATTTCGGTTGTCTCATTTTCATCTTATGGCTACTGATGTGAGTGTGGCTGAGGTCCACTCATGTTGGTGTAAGTCCATCATGCATTGTGTATGTCATCTTAGTCCTTTGCATTGCGTATGCTAGGTTGTATGTTAGAGCATCGTGTATGCCATGTTACATCGTGCATTGTGTATGCCATTTCATAGCATTGCGTATGCTAGGTTGTATGTTAGGATTGCATTCATGCATGTCATGCATATTGCATTGTGTTGGGATAGGAGTTAGCCCGAACACGGGAAACGAGGGACGTTTCGTACTCCGAGTGACGGAACGTGTCTCAATTCCCGGTCATCGACACTCCGGATTAACCATGATGGAGTCTCGGTCTTTTGTGTTTATATGTGCATTCATTTCACATTGAGTCGTGCAATTCGACTCCTCGGCCATCATGCATCGAGATGCGTGATTGGTGGCACGAGGATCGAGGTATGCATACATGTGTGAAAATACTTTGCCATGCCCCTTTCTTGCTCTCTGTTGCAGCAAATCAGAAACCGGCAGTCTTTTGGAGCTCCGTGCAATATTCCGGGCTTAATTGTAAACAGAGGCTAATTGGGGCATCGCAATGGATTTCCGCGCAAGGCAACCTGAACATGCATCATTCATCATCCGGAGCAGAGTTGAGGCAGTCCCTAGCTTGCATGCTAATTTACTGCTTTCCTAGATTAATTTGTTAATTAATTAGGATTTTGTATTTATTCGGACTGTAGTTATTTATTCGGGACTGTATATTATTTATTGGACCCTCTGCGAGGGCAATGTTGTAATAAGTGTGCGTGTGTGTGATGTATGTCTTCCAACCCCACGTCTTTCTCCCTTTTATTTACCAGCTTATGATGGTTAGATTAGGGCATGTTTCAATTAGCATACAGTATGATAGCATGTTTGCATTCATTCATCTGTTTTGCATGCACCGGGCTCGGCGCATCATACTAACTGCATTGTATTTCAATTCCGAGTTGAATACTTGTTAGTTGTAGCATTTCATATGCCATGTTTAGAATAGCCGAGCCTGCTATAGTTGCATTTCTGCATGTGTTGCATTAGGCATTTCTGTATAGTTAGGATCATGCATGGATTTCTAACATAGCTTTTGTTTTGGCTTGGAGTACTCGGTAAGTTTTATGCTTTAGCATCCTTGCATGTGTGTGAGTGACTGCCATGATAGCATGCTTACCATGAGGCTATTTGCTTATGTGATATAACTGCCTGAATGCCTGTGGGTGAAGGTTGGGTTATTTGGATTGGAACAATGCATTGACTGTGAGTTTTAAGCCCACTAGATAGTGGCAAAACCATCTTTTCTAAGCCCACCTGAGGGTGGCAAAATCTGCATTTTAAGCCTACTTGCGAGTAGCAAACCATTTTCAAAACAAACATGAAATGTTTTGTTCCAATTCAGGCGACCCAGTCTATACTTGTATGCTGTGCGCATCACATAGTAAATCTAGGCTAATAACCGGAATAAGAATGCATAAGGTTTTCAAAACTCGATATCATGGTTAGTAGAGGCCGATCTTTGATCGGGCGAGCGGGGGTGCTCACGAAGTGACCTTCCCCAATCGTACCCAAGTTCCCGAGCCGAGGCAACTTTGGTGATGACGGACACGTGGCCTTAGGCAAACGAGTCAGGGTTTCCTAAATTTTCCCAAAAATAAAATATTTAGGTGGCGACTCTGTATCTGGCAAAGCAGTCCATGTTTGGCACTTCTTTCAAAAAAATCTGTTTTCAAAAAACGATTTGCCGGATTTGGACTCTTTGAT
The DNA here is from genome assembly GCA_030407325.1 of Camellia japonica. NCBI lineage: Eukaryota > Viridiplantae > Streptophyta > Magnoliopsida > Ericales > Theaceae > Camellia > Camellia japonica. The sequence continues at coordinate 86,803,665 of JAPPVO010000036.1, forward strand.
GATTTCATCGGTCTTGCATTGCACTCTGCGAGATTTGATACAGGACCGTGACATTGAGTCCTGAACTGCAGTGAGCCCAAATGAACAGAACGGGATTTCCCTCCCGGGGGGTTCGGGGACGTCTACAGTTTCTAGCGACTCCGCTGGGAATTTAGAGAGCTTGACTCGAACTCATGATATCTTGTTTTGATTACACTTGTGTGCTTCTTTGCATTGCATGTGCATTGGTGCGCCTAGGACACCGTGTTGCCATCTGCTATTCCTGCGGTTTGCCAGAGGCTGCGTGCCATAAGGCTTACGGTTACGGGCTCTGCCAGTATGGGAACACACAAACCCCGGTTTTACCGGGGCACCCTTTTGACCATTCGACCTAGTGCATATCGAATCCATAGTGACCATTCCAAGCCAGGACAGGTTGCTTACCCGATTAGGTTGTTTGACGCTGCGCGTGCGTAGTGAAACCCTAGCTCCTGACAAAATAGGACAGACCCCAACATAGGGGTGTTTTGGCTCTCACTTATCTGATATGTGCTTTTAGAGTGCGTCTCTACAGGAATACATGTGTCAGTTTGCAAGTCTGGGCATCAGGCCTGCAGGCATCAGCATCAGTGTTTTGGGAATCAGTTTACCCGAGGGTATCAAATTTGAGGCAGAATTTTGGGGCAGAAATCAGTAACGAGTGCAGTCATTCAGCTATGCCCATATCTGTTCTAGTGAAATCAGGCTGAGATGTTCTATGTTTTCTCTTTTGCTAGGTAGTCTTGGAACCGTAGCTTCAAAAGGCTTCGATATTCCCCAGATTCATTGGACTTGTGTTGATAGACTTTGTCAGGTCAGAGATTCAGTTCAAAGGTAACCAGTTTTCCTTCGCCAGTGGTAAGGCAAAGAAGGGCCAGACAGGGTTCATTGGTTCATCTGATCCGACAGTCACCAGTCACATCATCAGTAGACCCGTGATGGCACAGGGTTCGGAAGAATTAGTGGCCGTGATAGCAGCGTTAAATCAGGGAACTGCCGTGTAGGATGAGACTAATGCTGAAACGCAACGCCCATCTGGGGCATCTGCCTCACATCTAGCTTCGGGGCCCCAGCCGAACTTTGACCCACTTCCACCAGCTGAAAATTTGCAGGGTCCGGATCCCCAAGAAGGGTTGACTCAAGCTTAGGTGCTCAGACCCCTGGTGCAGCCTAATCAGAGGCTTTATTCCCTTGATGTTAATGAGCTCGATCCGACCGCGGTGAAAATTGCGAATCTTGAGAAGCAATTCAAGAAGGCACAGGGCCTTAACTCCATTCCCGACATTGAAGATGAGCATACTGAGTCTACCGTACGGCTCCCAGACAGATTTAAAATGCCATATATTGACCGTTTCGACGGGTCTGGAGACCCAATGGTACATATCCGACTTTTCTTGGATGTCCTGAAGCCGATGGGTCTGACCAAGCCACAGAAACTCTCTCTGTATGGAAGAACCCTGTCGGGTGTAGCAGCCACTTGGTACGCTAAGTTGGAGGACAAAGTGAAGCAAGACTGGAAAGAATTGGCTGAGGCCTTTATCGATCAGTATTCCTACAATACCCGAGTCGAAATGACCATCCAAGAGCTTGAAGCAACCCGCCAGAACCCAACAGAGCCTTTTGTGGAATTTGTTGCAAGGTGGAGAGCAAAGGCAGCACAGATGACAGATCGTCGCCCTTCCGAGAGGGATCAAGTGCAGATGATGGTGCGAAACCTCGACCATGATATGTTGCAAAAGTTGATAGTCGCTCCACTATTCACTTTCAAAAGTTTGCATGAACTGGGGGTTCAGGTCGAGAACGCGTTCAACAACGGGATCATTCCCAGAACAAGTGAACCGACAAGGAGGGCGATTGCAGGAAGCACCAATGTTGGTAGTAGCACTATTCCCGAACCCACCGAAATCAATACAATCGCCACCACCAACCCTTTTGCCAAACCAAGCCTACAACCAGCCGGCCCAGCCTGCGCTCAGGGCAGAACTTTCACCCCCCTCTACATGAGCCTGACTAGTGCACTAAAAATCTTGATGGAAAGAGGGCATCTAAAACCCCTCGATCCTCAACCTCTTCCTGACCCACTCCCAGCCAGACATAACCCCTCTAAATACTGTGTGTACCATCAGCAGCGCGGTCATGGCACCGACTGTTGCTACCGCCTTCGTCATGAGGTCCAAAATCTCATCAACAACCGGACGATAGCTCCACCTTCGGACCCCAATGACCAAACATCTCCTGCCCACCTCAATCTCATCCATATATTACCATCCACCTTCGGCCCCAGCATATACATCACCCCGGCCCATCTACCCAAGCCTGAGGTGTTCATTCCAGAAAGCATGGACTTATGCATGATGGGCACACCTGAACCCCAATCATCTCAAACCCGTGAACCCACTGCTTCTGAGTTGATGGGAATGGTTAAAGATCTTTAAAGAACTGTGACAGATCTGGCCTCCGGGACATTGGCTCTATCATCGACCACACCACATACTGGGAATTTCATGTCAAAAGGCTCCCCAATCTTGGGACGGGCTGCGTTTGAGGAATGCCAATCCCTTGGCAAAGTAGAGGCGAGTGGGAAGAACAAGGTAGGGGCGGGCATGGATTCCCATGAACATCTTCTGTTCGCTATTGAGGCTTTGAAAGCCGAGGGACTAAACAAAGAGCAAGTCCTCGCAGTTGTTGCAAAAAACTGTGGATGATACTTTTGCCACTCAAGTTGGGGGTAGTCTGAGTCAAGGGGCAAGCCGAGACAAGAGGTGTTGTACCAGAAACACTCCTTTCAGCTCCAATCCTACACTTGGAAGAGATCATCAAAAGTCAGCACCTACCGACCCTTTCGCCGGTACATCCAACACAACCAGCTCACAACCTGCCAAATACCCACCTCGGGGCCAGAGGGTGTTCACCCCACTGGACATGTCTTTGTCAACGGCCCTGAGGGTCCTGATCGAAAAGGGGCATCTGAAGCCCCTGGAGCCGCGGCCATTACTGAATAAACTTCCCCTCTCCCACGACCCGGCAAAGTACTGTGTCTTTCATCAACAAGCTGGCCATGACACTGACATGTGTCTTCGTCTTCACCATGAAATACAAGATCTGATCGACAACGGGGTCATCGTCGCACCAAGTCCTGCAAAGTCTATCGGCACTTGATTAGTGAACTTACGGGGGATAAGGTGACTATGTGATCGGGGGATGAACCACCTGCGGATGGCACTCGATTTACTCTAGATATGGCGTATGGCACGCACCGTTTTGAGCATTTGGCGAATGCTACATTCTGACTTGGGTATTGAGTCAGTCTTGTTGTTTTGTTTTGAGTCTGTCCTTTTGTTTTGAGTCAGTATTTTCATACTGAGTCAGTTGAGGTCTGTCTTGTCGTACCGAGTCAATCCTATTTTGTAGGAGTCGGGTGACCCCGGGGGTGTTACCTCGAACATCACTGTTTTGTTTCGTGTTTGTCTTTTTTTCTTTCTTTGAGTCTGTTTCTACCGAGGAGCCAGTTGTGCCAACAGATCTCAATGAAACAGCAGTGATTTTCACACTCTTGTATTTGCTTCGGCCGTGCGCCAGTTGTGCCAGAAAATTTGAATCGAACGGCAGTACTTTTTGCCTACTTTTCTGCGCCTTGAATTCATTGCATTGACCTAAGTTTTTCAAAACTTTTTGAACACTGCGGTGAAAATAAAGAGGAAGGAATTCCTCGGGATTTGAAAATATTTGATCAATTGAGAGAAAGAGAGGCACGCTAAGCCCTTAATGAATGAAATCATGCTTGTTAATGTGAGTACTGAGAAGGATCCTGACTTGATCCAGATTGGTTCTACATTGTCTTCAGCGCGAGCGATTAGTCGCTTTCTTAAAAGGTTTCAAAAAATGTTTTGCGCCGTCCTGCGAAGACCTGTGTAGAGTCGCTCTTGAGATTGTGCAGCCTAGGATCGCTCTCAGCCTCGAAACTTGACCCCTTGCTTTTGAACCTTGAACTCGAATTCGGAACGTTCAACGGTCAACGACAATGTGAGGCCTGTGTGGCCAGATTTGAAGCAGCCCTCGAACTAGGGCAGGGAAGTCAGATCAAGAAGATCAGATGTCATCAAAAGAAGCTTGCAAAGCTAGATCAGAAGCACCCCTCGAACTAGAGGCAAAAGATGCCAGATTGTGCTCGAAGAGCCGAAGATGGATCATTTCACAAATCAATGAAGATCGGCAAGAATGCCAAATCCCAGAAGGGAGGAAAGAAGAAAATATTGCTGAAGGACAATTGAGTTCCTATCCACAACACTGGGGGCAATTCAGCCCCCCATTTGGATGGACTCCTACATCATCAGCGAACAACAGCCACTTTCTTGGATTCAGATGACTTCAGGATCTCAAAATCATTTGACATGGACAAAGCTACACTTTTACCCTTGAGAGGCTCGCTGGGCCGAAAACCCGAAAGGGCGGCCTAGGCAAAAGTTAGAGCAAGAAAAGACAAAAAAAAAAAAAAAAAAAAAAAAACAAAGAAAAAAAAGAAAAAAATGCAAAAAGAGAACAACAAAAAAAAAAAAAATCAAAAAAAGAAAAGAATGAAAAGAATTGAAAAGAAAAGAAAATAAAGCTCGCAAGGTTGAAAACTCGGAAGGGCGGCCTTGGCAAAAGTTAGAGCGCAAAAGGAGAGGTTAATACCCGAGTGTACCTTAACCCCCCCGAACTACGTAAGGCTTGATTCCCATCTTTGGGATACATAGGCAACTTCATTCTGAAGTCCAGTCGTAAAACAATTCAAATTCGATTATGTCCATGCGATGGTTCTGGTCATCTTTGTCTTCTCTGTATCTGAGGATTTGGTTGTGTTCGTCACTCTGAGGACTGATACAATGCGCTGCGGTGCCATTCAAACAAGGGGCAACTTTCCGTTGCTATTCAATGCGCTACGGTGCCATTCAAACAAGGGGCAATTTTCCTTCGGATCTGAGGTTGTGCATCTCAAGAGTAGGTTCTGTGCTCGTTCAGCAGTGGCCGTTCGCGAAATAGTTTTTGAGAATTTTTACTGAGGTTAACTAATTCTCTCGAAAATTATTCCACTTTTCCAAAACTGGACCATTTCTTGGACCCAAAAAAGGAAAATTTTCAGTGCTCATAATCTAACTCGCATGATTTCAAATCAGAAAATCGAACAAACGTGTTAATCTAACTCTCATTTTGGTTAAAATTGTTTTAAGCAGAAGCTAAAAACAAAAATGGTCAAAATAATGAACTAGGGACACAGTTAAGTCAGGCTTCCTGTCTTTCCCCCGTTGTCAATGCATTTGCCAGAAAAGGCACTCTACTTGCTGGAAAGGGCACTGTATTCGCTAGAATGGGCACAGCGGAAGCTGACTGCAAAAGGGCAGAAAGCTCTCACATCCTCCAAGCAACGAGGTATCAAGCCAAGTGCGAAGCACGAACTGGAATGGGGCGAGATATTCCACTCCCCCATCTGGACACATCTGATTACGTCCAAACTCCTCAGTAGAGCATCGTCAACCGGTGTCTGCCGCAGATTTGCTACACACCCAGTTGTAGTACAATCCCTCTGTGGGAGAAACTCACTGTTGTGAACAAGAAGAAAAATCTAGCGGAATGCTAGGGGCAAGAGCCCACAACTTCCTGTTTATCCATCAACCACTCAGGGGAGGGATGAAAAATGAGAGATTAAAGAATAGAGAGGTGTAAGCCAAGAGAAAAGTGAGCAAAAGGGTTTTGAGAGAAAAACCGAGCTTGAGGGCCGAGTGATGTGAGAATCACAAATTAGAAAGGGTGGGAAACATACCCGGAGAAACTGGCTCCTCGTGATCTGAGGTCTCTCGTCTTTGTAACACGTCTGTGTGTCGTGTCTTTTGTTTTGTTTTGTTTACCTCAACTCTTGTTTTGAGTCGGTTCCGAGCGTGTCTCGATGTGTTTAGATTGTTTACCTTTTGTTTTCCGTTGTTGAGTCTTTTTCACTGTGTTCAGTCATAGGCTCAATACCCGGTTAAGAACTTATTTCTCAATTTCAAAATGAATCGTTTTGTGCACAGGAGTGCCGTGCCGTTCTCCAAATTTGTGCAAAACAGGATTTGTTCTTTCATAAAACCGCAGGGTTCACCCAGGTCATGTGAAAACAGTAAAACCAGGGCCTATCTGAAGCTATATGGGTTCCAAACTTCAAAGCAAAAGAAAAGAGGGAAAATTTGGAGCATCTTAGCATGTTTCAACTTTAGCAAAATCCGAGACTGCATTCCAGGTGCACTTTCTCAGGCCTCGCCGTTTCTCTAGAGTATGAGTGTATCTCGACCCTAAGTGTAAGCCTGCTTCAAGTCAGAGTGGTAATCCAAGCAGCACCTGAGGGTTTCACATGCAGATGTTATCTCTCGCCAATATGAACGGGTGTGCCCTTTTTGAGCTGAGTGTGTTGCAAAGTCCTCTAAGAGGTAAATCAGAGGCACCAGGGTACATATTTGATGCTCCTCTATTGCATAGAATATGAACTTTCATATACACTGTTGTTGCATGCGTGCCGCGCATGGTTATGATTCATGCATAGAATATGCTTGTTTTCGATTCCGCATAGAATATGCTTTGCTTGTCTCATACATAGAATATGCTTTCAATATTGCATAGAATGTGCTTCCATACTTGCATAGAAGATGCATTTTTATCGCACTTTCTTGTGCATTTTATCTCATTCGCACTGCCTTGTGCACTTACACTTGGTATCTCACTCGCACTGTTTAGTGCATTTCAAATCAATCGCGCTGTTTAGCATATCGCACTGTTTTGTGCATTTCAAATCAATCGCGCTGTTTAGCGTATCGCACTGTTTTTGTGCATTTCAAATCACTCGCGCTGTTTAGCGTATTGCATTTTTAGTGCATTTCAAATCGTTCGCGCTATTTTGCGCATCGCACTTTTTTTGTGCAGTTTATCATTCGCGCTATTTTGTGCACCTCCATCGCACTATTTTGTGCAGATTATCTTTCGCGTTGTTTTGCGCATCGCACTGTTTTGTGCAGGTTATCATCCGCGCTATTTTGCGCATCGTACTGTCTTGTGCACTTTCGCATTTCTAATCACTCGCGCTTTCTTGCGCATTGCACTGTTTTGTGCAGTTTACACTCGCGCTGTTTAGCGTATTGCACTATTTTGTGCAGTTTACACTCGCGCTGTTTAGCGTATCGCACTGTTTTGTGCAATTTACTTTCGCGCTTTCTTACGCATCGCGCTGTTTTGTGCATTACATTGTATCATTCGCGCTATCTTGCGCATCCCACCTGCACTTGTTAGTGCATTGCATTTAATTTCACGCTATTTTGCGCATCGTTCTGTTTTGTGCGCCTTACTTGCATTGTGTATGCATTTTATCGCGCTATTTTGCGTACCTTATTTGTATCACACTGTTTTGTGCATTCACCCTGCTCGTACTGTTTTGTACACCTTTAGCATCGCACTGTTTTGTGCATTCACTCTGCATCGCACTGTCTTGTGCACTCTTTGGTCTAGGAGACCCTAAATCCTCTAAAGGTGTAATTCCTTTGGTGTTTGTCGTGCCCGAACGACTTCCAGTGGTCTGGTATAGCCACCTGCCTATGCTTGCAGTGAGTTCCTAGGAGACCAACTGAGACGGTGGAAACTAGAGTTTGAATGGCTCATGCCTAGAACGCAAAGGTTCTGGATTTCCGAGACTAAAGTCTGGTTTGAATACCCAGAGGTATATCCTTGGCTTGAAATCTGTATGGCAGCCCCATAGATTGAGATAGCATGTGTGTGCGCCTCAATTCTGGATACTGAACCAACCTAGTCTGTCACCCTGTTGGAGAATAGGGAAAGCTGCGACCATAGTCAGGGAGAAAAGTAATACATGTGGTTCGACTAAGAAGAAGCGAAAGACCCCTGGCAGCATGAGGCACGATATTGTATGTATGGTTCATTTGAAGCTGGCGCGACCAGACGAGCCGGACGGTATTGTCTTCTCCGTGTGAGACGTAACGAGAATTGAACAATTCTCCGCATTCTTAACTGCATGAAATGTAGTTGTTGCTTTGCATTCTTGCTTAAAACTGTTGCATCTATTTGTGAATACTTGCTTCATTACAGCTTGCTGCATTTGCATGATCACGAGGTATCTTCGGCTTCTTGCATTGTCAGTTGCATTTTGCCCCCTGCCTGCGGGCACGCCTGCGGGCACATCTTTGTTTATCTCGCCTGTTTGTCTAAGTCTTCGGCCTTGTCAAAAATGGGTCGTCTCTGGGCTTTGACATTCACTCCCGTCACTTATGACTTTCGAGTTCTGTCAAAGAGGGGCAACTGTAGACACCCCATTTTTGACTGACCTTAAGACTCAGACGTCACCAATTAAGCGCTCGGTGATGTTGCATATTGTGCTCGTTCAGAGGTTTCAGAGTCTCGGCTGCGAGCCTTGCCTCCGGACTTCCGAACTCTTTCGTGCCTTGCCTCAGTTTGCGAACCGGGCCCTATTTTCTCTATTTTCTCTTCCCGAAGGGAGGGAGAGGTCTCGTAGACCATCTCTCAGTGGCCGTAGGCTACATTTCGTGGTCGTAGGTCATTTTTCCCATTTGGAGCCCGGTTCCCGGTTTTCGGAGCCGTCGGCCGTGTGCCTTGGTTCGGGATCGCTTAACCACCTCCGTTTGCTCCGGTTTTTGGCATACACCTTGTTTCCTCCCTTTTGAGGGACATTGTGGCTCGAGAGACCAACTTCGTGGTCAAACGCTACCTCCGGTGCTTAATAGTCAGTTTTCGGGGCCCCGGGCCGCGCGTTTTGGCCCCCGAACATTCGTTTTGCATCGGTTTGGGTTCATTTTTGGCGGAGACCTTATTTTCATTGTTAGGAAGGTTGTAGAAGGGTGGGAGGCCAGCAATTGTTCTGAAAAACCAGCTTTATTCCTTCATCGCTCTTCATCGCCCGTTTTCTTCACTAGAAAGCTGATTTTTCCCATTCCCGAGCCACTTTTTCTAACTTTCCACCACACCATTGTGTTGTACACACCTGGGAGGCCACCAATATGCGTAGGCCGGCCAGAAATTGTCCTTGACCCTTTTGAACCCCTCTAAAAAGTTGGTTTTTCTCTCTCCTGGGTTACATTTTCTGGTTCTTCTCCACATAGCTGTGTTGCACTCACCTGGGAGGCCACCTTTTTGGGGTGGCCGGCCAGTAATTTTGCTTGAACCTTTTGCACCTGGTCGGCCGGCCAGGGGAGGTGGCCGGCCGGCCACCTGAACCTTTTGCACCTGGCCGACCATTCTTGTCTCTCCTGGTGCATTCCAACTGTGCCAGCTGTTTTGCACCAGATCCTCTGCCCGAGGGTCTGTCTTTTGGGGTGGAAATTTAAATTTTTTTTCCCCCCTTTTCTTTGGCTCCTCTCCCTCTATATAACCAGCACCCTACCTCATTTCTAAGGGTTAGAAAAACCAGCTGGGGCATTGATACATACAACCATATATCTATCTACTACAAGCCTCCAAACACCTTGGTTCTTGGCCATTTACACACCAACTCATAGCCTATCACCTCCACACTCCATTCCAACATCTTGAGGCTGATTTTCAGAGGTTAGGAGCTCCTTTTCTTGGATCAAAAGCTGCTGAAAATCTGTGCTACAAGGGTGAGTCCCTATTTCCTCTTTTCTTGTTTTATCTTGCATGATATTTTAGCTCATTTTGCTTACATTTTTGGGCTTCGACCTAAACTGAAAATAGTCTTATTTTCAGCTCATCTTCATGTTTTATCAAGAACTTTTTTCTTTTTGAGGTCTTCTACTCACCCTTTGTGTTTTATCCCTCCTTTTGGCCCTTATCTTGCATGATATATTAGCCTTGCTTGCGGGCATTTATGGGCTTCGAGCCAAACTTTAAAGTGTCTTATTTTGAGCCCCTCTTCAACTTTGTTGAAGGGATCTTTACTTTTTGAGGCCATCTACTGCCCCTTTCCCTTTATCTCTCTTTTAGGGCTATTTTTGCATCATGTTTTAGCCTTACTTGTGAGCATATTTGACATTTTTCATAAACTGAAAATAGTCTTATTTTGAGCCCCTCTTCAACTTTGTTGAAGGGCTCTTTACTGTTTGAGGCCTTTTACTACCCTGTTTGTTCAATCCCTCTTTTAGGGCTGTTTTTGCATGATATATTAGCCTTATTTGTGAGCCCTTTTGCACCTCGACCTAAACTAAAAAAAGTCTTTTTTTGACATCATCTTCATGTTTGATTAAGGTCTATTTTCTGTTTGGGGTCATCTTCCCCCTATGCATGCTTCATCTCTCCATGATTAGGGCTATGCATTAGAGCTCTTGCATTGGCCATGGCTTGGCCTCTTAGCCACTGAAATTCAGCAGATTTTTAGTGGCTTAGGTGTTTTCTTGAAGGCCAAAATCAGAGGGGGGTGACCCCCTCTCTCCTTGTCTTGTTTGGTGGTCTTTTGGGCCTTCCAAAGAGGCCCTATCTTGCATGTTTTGTTGACTAATTTCAGGGCCAATTTGATGAGTTTTAGGGCTATCATATTTGATTTCCAGAGTTAATTTTTCCATGCTAAGTGTCCTTGATGAATGTGCTTAATAACCCCTTGCATGACCCTCTAAAAGAATCCATCATTTGTGCATGTGTTAGCTGCATTTTAGAGGTTATTTGGGTATGTTTTGGCATGTTTTATTCACTGATTTTTTTTGGTTTGATGAGTTCTCACCTGCTTCATGTACATGCCATGTAACCCATGTTTGCTAGTTAATTTTGCATGTTATTTTAGTCCGTCATGCTAGCATCTTTTGGTCTTGCTTTGAACTAGAAATGTTCATGTTTTGGGACTTCCTTAGCTCTGTCTTTGTGCTTCATAGTCAAATAATGCATGCTTTGTATAGCTACAAGTCAATATATGTGCCTAGTTTTGAGTTTCGGGGCTCATCTCATGCATCGGGTGCCATGTTTCCATGTTTCAGGATCATTTTGCATCACATTTCAGTGCTGGAACTTGCATGTTTGTATGCCATATTTCATGCCTTGCCATGCCTTGTTAGAGTGGCATTTGGTGCCTTAGGTTCGGTCCTCGGTTTGCGTGCATGTGTGCACACATTTCGGTTGCCTCATTTTCATCTCATGGCTACTGATGTGAGTGTGGCTGAGGTCCACTCATGTTGGTGTAAGTCCATCATGTATTGTGTATGTCATCTTAGTCCTTTGCATTGCGTATACTAGGTTGTATGTTAGAGCATCGTGTATGCCATGTTACATCGTGTATTGTGTATGCCATTTCATAGCATTGCGTATGCTAGGTTGTATGTTAGGATCGCATTCATGCATGTCATGCACATTGCATCGTGTTCGGGATAGGAGTTAGCCCGAGCACGGGAAACGAGGGACGTTTCGTACTCCGAGTGACAGAACGTGTCTCAATTCCCGGTCATCGACACTCCGGATTAACCATGATGGAGTCTCGGTCTTGTTGTGTTTATACATGTATTCATTTCACATTGAGTCGTGCAATTCGACTCCTCGGCCATCATGCATCGAGATGCGTGATTGGTGGCACGAGGATCGAGGTATGCATACATGTGTGAAAATACTTTGCCATGCCCCTTTCTTGCTCTCTGTTGCAGCAAATCAGAAACCGGCAGTCTTTTGGAGCTCTGTGCAATATTCTGGGCTTAATTGTAAACAGAGGCTAATTGGGGCATCGCAATGGATTTCCGCGCAAGGCAACCTGAACATGCATCATTCATCATCCGGAGCAGAGTTGAGGCAGTCCCTAGCTTGCATGCTAAATTACTGCTTTCCTAGATTAATTTGTTAACTAATTAGGATTTTGTATTTATTCGGACTGTAGTTATTTATTCGGGACTGTATATTATTTATTTGGACCCTCTATACGAGGGCAATGTTGTAATAAGTGTGCGTGCGTGTGATGTATGTCTTCTAACCCCACGTCTTTCTCCATTTTATTTACCAGCTTATGATGGTTAGATTAGGGCATGTTTCAATTAGCATACAGTATGATAGCATGTTTGCATTCATTCATCTGTCTTGCATGCACCGGGCTCAGCGCATCATACTAACTGCATTGTATTTCAATTCCGAGTTGAATACTTGTTAGTTGTAGCATTTCACATGCCATCTTTAGAATAGCCGAGCCTGCTATAATTGCATTTTTGCATGTGTTGCATTAGGCATCTCTGTATAGTTAGGATCATGCATGGATTTCTAACATAGCTTTTGTTTTGGCTTGGAGTACTCGGTAAGTTTTATGCTTTAGCATCCTTGCATGTGTGTGAGTGACTGCCATGATAGCATGCTTACCATGAGGCTATTTGCTTATGTGATATAACTGCCTGAATGCTTGTGGGTGAAGGTTGGGTTATTTGGATTGGAACAATGCACTGACTGTGAGTTTTAAGCCCACTAGATAGTGGCAAAACCATCTTTTCTAAGCCCACCCGAGGGTGGCAAAATCTGTATTTTAATCCTACTTGCGAGTAGCAAACCATTTTCAAAACAAACATGAGATGTTCCGTTCCAATTCAGGCGACCCAGTCTATACTTGTATGCTGTGTGCATCACATAGTAAATCTAGGCTAATAACCGGAATAAGAATGCATAAGGTTTTCAAAACTCGATATCATGGTTAGTAGAGGCCGATCTTTGATCGGGCGAGCGGGGGTGCTCACGAAGTGACCTTCCCCAATCGTACCCAAGTTCCCGAGCCGAGGCAACTTTGGTGATGACGGACACGTGGCCTTAGGCAAACGAGTCAGGGTTTCCTAAATTTCCCCAAAAATGAAATATTTAGGTGGCGACTCTGTATCTGGCAAAGCAGTCCATGTTTGGCACTTCTTTCAAAAAAATCTGTTTTCAAAAAACGATTTGCCAGATTTGGACTCTTTGATGATTTCATCGGTCTTGCATTGCACTCTACGAGATTTGATACAGAACCGTGACATTGAGTCCTAAACTGTAGTGAGCCCAAATGAACAGAACGGGATTTCCCTCTCGGGGCGTTCGGGGACGTCTACACAAGGCACATGAAGAGAGCTTGCCCGCAGTTGGGAGGCGCATCTGGCATATCGGGGTCGAGGCAGACTCAAAGCCACTAGCAGGCTCATTCTGCTCAGACTTCACGAGTTCATCAGGGAGCCGCTTCAGCTCAATCAGTACAGCAGGCCTATGCTTCGAGAGATGAGCAGGTTGATCAGAGGCCATAGGGGCGCGTGTACGCTGTTACTGTGCCAGAGCAGTTGCCAGGATCCTCAGTTGTGAGAGGTATTTTTATTGTGTGTAATTCTTTGGCCAGTGTGTTGATGGACATGGGTGTGTCTCATTCATTCATATCTGCTACATTCGCATCTGCATTGGGGTTAGAGGTGGCATAGTTAGCATCTCCACTCAGGGTTGAGTCACCAGTTGGGGGTACAGTTGACTTGGATCGGGGATGTCGTGGTTATGAGATAGAGGTTGCTGGGCGTAGACTCCCGTTTGCTTTTGTGTTGCTAGACATGTCAAGTTTTGATGTCATTCTAGACATGGATTGGTTGTCTTCATATCGGGCACTGATTGATTGTTTTCGTCAGAGGGTCACCGTGTGCACCTTGAGTGGTGATTGTTTTTACTTTCTGGGAGACCGGGTTGATAGGGCCTTGTCGCTAGTATTTGATCCTCATAGTAGGAACGAGCTTAGTGGTCTTATTGCTACTCTCTTGGATAGTGAGAGTGACAGGACTCAAGTTGAGTTACTAAGGGTAGTGTGTGAATACCCGGACGTGTTTCTCGAGGACCTTACTAGTTTGCCACCCCATCGGGAGATTGAATTCACCATCATCTTAGTGCCTGGAACGGCACCAATTTTTATGGCACCGTATAGGTTTGCACTCGCGGAGTTGCATGAGTTGAAGATTCAACTCCAAGAGCTTTTAGATAAGGGCTTCATTCGCCCTAGTACGTCACCTTGGGGTGCACCGGCTCTCTTTGCGAAGAAGAAGGACGGGTCATTGTGGTTGTGCATCGATTACCGCAAGTTGAACCGAATTATCATCAAAACAAATACCCATTACCCAAAATAGATGACTTGTTTGATCAACTTAGAGGGTCTTGTTGCTTCTCCAAAATAGACTTGAGGTTGGGGTACCATCAATTGAGAGTCCGCGAGGAGGACATCCAGAAAACGACCTTTCGTACGCGTTATGGCCACTATGAGTTCCTTGTAATGCCATTTGGGTTGACTAATGCACCGGCTTCTTCTATGGATTTGATGAACCGAATTTTTAGGGAGTACTTGGACCAGTTTGCAGTCGTCTTTGTGGACGACATCCTAATTTATTCGACTTCCAAAGAGGAACACGAGGCTCACTTGAGAGTAGTGCTTGATTTGCTTAGAAAACATCAACTGTTTGACAAATTTGAGAAGTGTGAGTTTTGGCTCACCGAAGTGAAGTTTTTGGGTCATGTAGTGTCAAGTGAGGAAGTAACTGTAGATTCTTCAAAGATAGACTCTATACAAGATTGGGAGCAACCTAAGAATGTCTTTGAGATCCGGAGTTTCTTGGGATTGGCGGGGTATTATCGGCGTTTTGTGAGGGATTTCTCTAGACTAGCCGCGCCTTTGACTAGGTTGACTAGAAAGGGGATTAAGTTTGTGTGGAATGAAGCTTGTGAAAAGTCTTTCCAAGAGCTCAAAACTAGATTGACTACGACACCAGTGTTGATCATTCCGGAGAGAGGTTTGGGTTATACCGTCTTTTGTGATGCATCTTAAAATGGGCTTGGTTGTGTTTTGATGCAAGGGGGAAAGGTTGTAGCTTACGGTTCACGACAATTAAAAACTCGTGAGAAAAATTACCCTACCCACGACTTAGAATTAGCCGCAGTAGTGTTCGCCTTAAAAATTTAGAGGCATTATTTGTACGGCGAGAAGTTTGAAGTTTTCTCCAATCATAAGAGCTTGAAGTATTTGTTTTTCCAAAAAGATTTAAATTTACGTCAACAGAGGTGGATGGAGTTTTTAGAAGATTACGATTTTGAGTTACACTATCACCCGGGGAAGGCCAATGTAGTAGCCGATGCCCTAAGCCGAAAAACCGGGAGTACTTTGGCGAGTGTGGCTATTCGGGAGTAGGTTATGTTGGGTGAAGTCGGCAAGTTTGAATTGCAATTGGGTGGGTCCGAAGAGGGTGCAACATTGTTTACTTTGAGTGCTCAACCTGTCTTGATTAGCAAAGTGGTAGAGGCACAACAAGGGAACCGTGAAGTAGAGTTAATTCATGATAGAATCTCCAACGAGAAGGAAGAGAAGGGTTTGAACATTCACTCGGATCAGAGTGTACGTTACCTAGATCGTCTATTTGTACCTGAATCTTGTAGGGAGGAAGTGCTTCAGGAGTTCCATCACTCACGCCTTGCAGTACATCCGGGAGGCACCAAAATGTATCGTGACCTTAGCCGTCAGTTTTGGTGGAGGGGTATGAAGCGGGATGTCGCATCCTTTATGTCCAAGTGCCTTACCTCTCAACAAGTGAAAGCCGAACATCAAAGACCAGTGAGTTTGTCACAACCCTTACCAATAGCCAAGTGGAAGTGGGAGCACGTTACCATGGAATTCGTAGTTGGGCTTCCTAGAACACAGCGGGGTAATGATGCCATTTGGGTGATTGTTGATAGGTTGACTAAGTCCACACATTTTATTCCAATGCACACTAGTGGCTCAGTTGAGCACTTGGCAGAGTTCTACGTTAGAGAGATAGTTCGGCTTCATGGGGTTTCGATAACCATCGTATCGGATAGGAATCCTCATTTTACCTTCCGGTTGTGGCAAAGCCTTTAAGAGGCGTTGGGAACCAAATTGACTTTTAGCACCGCTTATCACCCTCAAACCGATGGGTGGTCGGAACACACCATTCAAATTTTAGAGGACATGCTTAGAGCTTGCGTCCTAGATTTCAAGGGGTCTTGGGAAAGGCACTTACCGTTGATTGAGTTCCCCTACAACAACAGTTATCAAGCTAGCATCAAGATGGCACCGTTTGAGGCCTTGTATGGCCGACCATGTAGATCACCGATTTGTTGGGCTGAGGTAGGGGATGCACCATTATTGGGTACGAAAATTGTTAGGGAGACAACAGAGAAAGTTGCTGTCATTTGAAAGAGGTTAGCTACGGCCCAAAGCCGGCAGAAAAGTTATGCCGATAAGAGGAGGCGACCCTTATCTTTTGAAGTGGGTGATCATGTGTTCCTTAAGATCTCACCTAGGCGGGGTTTAATGAGGTTCGGTAAGAGTGGTAAGTTGTCTCCGAGGTTCATCGGGCCTTTCGAGATATTGGAGAGGATTGGAGAAGTAGCATACCGGTTAGCTTTGCCGCCACAACTTTCAGGAGTTCACAATATGTTTCACGTGTCCATGCTTAGGAAGTACGAACCTGACCCTTCTCATGTGTTATATTGGGTTAATTTGGAGATAGATGAGGATGCCTCTTACGAGGAGCGACCGGCTCAAATCCTAGATACCTAAGAGCAAGTGTTGCGGGGTAAGACCATACCGTTAGTGAAGGTGTTGTGGAGACACCACAGGGTTAAGGAAGCGACTTGGAAAAGGGAGGCGGAAGTTCGCTCCAAGTATCCAGATTTATTTGAGCGTGCTTAATTGATTTATTTAATTGTAATGTTCCCTTGTGTTAAAAGGAAAATGGTGTTAAATTGTTGATCACATATTGTTGTATGTATTGTTAATTTGAGTATGAGGTTATGGAAGGATGATATTTTGTTATAGATGTTTCATTTCATATATCTAGTTTGAGCGATTGTGTTTTAATGAAATGATGAGTAAGAAAATGATGAATGTTGGTTGGATTTTGATGTTGCTATTTGATGATGTTGCAAGAGCACTTTTGTTTGATGGTTTGTTTAAATTTCGGGGACGAAATTTCCTAAGGTGGAGAGGTTGTGATGACCAGGTCCTCGTTTTATTTCTTTTTTTTTCTTCTTCACTCCGTTCTCTTTTGCTCTCGTTGGGTTTGAAACATTCGGAAGTTATTTTCAATTAAAGTTCTTGTTCTGGTTTTCATCGGTGTAAGTTTTCACTTGTTCCGGAGAGCGTGAGGTCAGGTCCGGAGTGCCCGGGGGTTGAACCAAAACTTTTTCTGGACTGATTGGCTAGCCGCACATGCGAGGGGGCCTAGGGCCGCACGTGAGTGAGGGAGAAGGCCGCACGTGCAGGGAGTAAGGCCACACATGCGGATTTCAGGGGGAGGCTGGGGCAGCACACTGCAATATATGCAGGTGCGGAGCAAGGTGCGTGCGGAGAAGGCCGCACGTGCGGGGTTGGGGGCCGCACGTACAGGTGTAGACGTCCCCGAACGCATCTGGGAGGGTTAAGTCCCGTTCCGTTCATATTGGGGTCACTACAGTTCAAGGACTCAAATGTCACGGTTCTTAATCTTGAACCAAAGAGTCCAAATCCGGCAAATCGTTTTTGAAAACAGATTTTTTTGAAAGAAGTGCCAAACATGGACTGCTTTGCCAGATACAGAGTCGCCACCTAAATATTTTATTTTTGGGAAATTTAGGAAACCCTGACTCGGTGCCAAAGGCCACGTGTCCGTCATCACCAAAGTTGCCTCGGCTCGGGAACTTGGGTACGATTGGGGAAGGTCACTTCGTGAGCACCCCCGCTCGCCGGGTCAAAGACCGGCCTCTACTAACCATGATATCTATTTTTGAAAACATTGTGCGTTCTTATTCCGGTTATTAGCCTAGGTTACTATGTGATGCGCACAGCATACAAGTATAGACTGAGTCGCCTGAATTGGAACAAAACACTTCATGTTTGTTTGTTTGAAAAATGGTTTGATGGTGCTACCCGCAAGTAGGCTAAGACGTGGATTTGCCACCCTCGGGTGGCTTAGAAAACGTGATTTTGCCACTATCTAGTGGGCTTAAAACAAACATTTGATGAATTATCCCAATTCAAGTAACACAACCTCCACCCACAGGCATTCAAGGCAGTTATATCACATAAGCAGTTAGCCTCATGGTAAGCATGCTATTCATGGCAACACTCACACGCATGCAAGGATGCTAAAGCATAAAACTCACCGAGTACTCCGAGCCAAAGAAAGAAGCTAATTAGAAATCAATGCATGATCCTAGATACACAGAAATGCCTAATGCAACACATGCAAAAATGCAACTATAGCAGGCATCGGCTATTCTAAACATGGCATATGGAATGCTACAGCTAACATGTATTCAACTCGGAATTGAAATACAGATGCAGTTAGTATGATGCGCCGAGCCCGGTGCGTGCAAAACAGATGAATGATGCAAACATGCTGTCATACTGTATGCTAATTGAAATATGCCCTAATCTAACCATCATAAGCAGGTAAATAAAAGGGAAGAAAGATGTGGGGTTGGAAGACATACATCACACTCACGCACACTTATTACAATTATGCCCTCGCGCAGAGGGTCCGAATAAATAGTACAGTCCCGAATGAAAGAATAATACAGTCCGAATAATATACAAATTCCTAATTAATTAACAAATTAAAGAAAAAAAAAAGCGGTGAACTGGCATGCAAGCCAGGGACTGCCTTGACTCCACTCCAGATAATGAAGTGATGCATGTTTTGGGCTGTTTTGCGCAGAAATCCATTGGGATGCCCAATTTAGCCTCTGTTTGCAATGTTTCTCGAAATACGTGCCAGACTCCGAAAAGTTGCTGATTCTTCATTTTGCTGCAACAGAGAGCAGGAAAGGGGCATAGCAATATATTTCACAGATATATGCATGCCTCGATCCTCGTGCCACCAATCACGCATCTCGATGCGTGATGGCGAGGAGCCGAATTGCATAACTCAATATAGGATGAATGCATATGAACACTACAACAAAACCTAACTCCATCATGGATGATCCGGAGTGTCGGTGACTAGGGAATTGAGACTCGTTCCGTCGCTCGGAGTACGAAACGTGCCTCGTTTCCCGTGCCCGGGCTAACTCCTATCCCGAACACGATGCAATATGCATGATATGCATGAAATGTAGCTAATATGCAATCCTAACATACACAATGTCATGGAATGGCATACACGCTATACGAGGTAATACACAACCGGGCATACACAATGCCACGGATGAAATGGCATACGCAATGCAGTAATGGGCTTACACTAACATGAGAGAGCCTCAGCCACACTCACATAGGAGGCCATCAGACGAAAACAAGATACCTCGAAGTGCGTGCCCGCGGACACGCAAACCGAGAACGGACCCTCAGGCACCGAAATGCCACTCTAATGAGACATAGCAAAGACATGGAATATGATATGAAAACATGTAAAAATCAGTGGCAAAACGAGGGGCAAAACAGTCCCGAAACAAAGCGAAGTGATACCCGATGCACGAAATGATCCCGAAACATGGGTTTCAATGCATAAAATGGCCTACAACTATACCATACATGCATAATTGATACATGAAATGAAAAGGCAGAAGCAAGGCAGCCCCAAAACTCACATTTTTACAGTACAAAACAAGGCCAAACAGCAATCACAAGTAGAGCTAAGATGGCATACAAAAATGGCTCCGCAAGGGAGGCTATGAAGCAAGTGGTAGATGAAAAGCCCAAATGGAAAAATAACCTTCTACAAAACTGAAGAGGGAGTAAAAATATGAACATTTACAGTAGATGACAAGCCTCAAATCAGTGTTCAAGCATGCTCAAAATGCAATGCAAGAAATAGGCCACAAGAGGGTATAACATGAAGTAGACCAAATATACATCAAATGACCAAAGACCCTCAATGAAACATTCCAATAAGGTCAAAATATAACCACTTTCAGTTCTGATCATGGCCGAAAAAAGAAGCTAGATAAGCCTAAAAAAGCACGCAAAAATGGGGGCCAAAGAGGGGTATAATGGTAAGTACAACATGGAGGCCCCCAAAAGTGGTGATCCCTTCTACAATGTTGTAGAGGGACTCAAAATAATCCTACTCACAGTTTATATCATGCTCAAAAACAATTTACATATAGGCCAAACAAATCATGCAAATTTACGGTAAATAGGAGGGATTATGAAGTAAGTGCAAGATAGGGGGCCCAAAAAGGGTTAATCCCTTCTTCAATGTTGAATAGGGGATCAAAATAGTCCCACTTACAGTTTACATTATGCTCGAAAACAGATCACACATGGGCTAGAAATTTCATGCAAAAATGTGACATACCAAGGGGTATTGAAGCAAGTACCAAATGGAGGGCTCAAACAGGGTTGAGCCCTTGATCAAACATGAAGAATGGCTCAAAAAAGGCCTAGTTTCAGTTAGGGTCGGAGCCCAAAACAGTAAGCAAATAGGCTAGAAAAATGGTGCAAAAATGAGCTAAAAGAGGGGAAATGTGAACTTACCCTTGAAGACTATTCTTTGCTGCCTTTAGGACCAAGGGATGTTGCTTCTAAGCCTCTGAAAAACCTCTCCTTGCTGCTGGAATGAAGTGGTGGTGGTGGTGCTTGGTAGTGATGAAGAAAAGGGGTAGAAACTTAGGGATTTTGAGAGAAAATGAGAGAGAAATGGAGGGAGATGTATGCAAGGCCCTTAGGGAAATTTTTTGTAACCCTAAAACCAGTCTTGGAGGCTGGTTATAAAGGCAAGAAAGGAGGGCCAAAGTGGAGGGAAAATGACACCAAGTTTCCCTCCTCAAGTCTTTCCCCGGATACAGATATTTTTTGGGAAAAAACAGCTATACAGCTGTAAAACACACATCCCAAGGAACATGGCCGGCCACCTATTTTTGTTGCAGGTGGCCGGCCGGCCACCCCCTATGGCCGGCCGGCCAAGGGGTAAAATGGTCAAAAGAATTAGTGGCCGGCCATAGCATATTAGGATCCTCCAAGGTGTGTACAACACAAATATGTGGTTGAAAGTTGGCAACTGTGAACCAGGAGAGAGAACAACCCACTTTTCAAAGGCGTTCAAAAGGGTCAAACGGAGTTAATGGCCGGCCATATGATATTAGGGTCCTCCCATGTGTGCACAACACAAATATGTGGTTTGGGCTTGAAGAAAATGCTCCTAGGGTGGTCAACATTAGCTCGGAAGTGAGAAAAACGGGCGTCGGAGGGCGCCGGAGGAGCATAACTGATTGCTGAGACAATTGCTGGCCTCCCACCCTTCAGTGACCTTCCTGGTGATAAAACAGAGGTACCTACCAAAAATGAACGAAAACTGATGCAAAACGAATGCTCGGGGGCCAAAACACGCAGTTCGGGGTCCCGAAAATAGGCTGTTAAGCACCGAAAGTGGCATCTGGCCACGAAGTGGGTCTCTCGGACCCCAGTGTCCCTCAAAAGGGAGTAAATAAGATGTATGCCAAAAACCGGAGGAATCGGAGATGGTTAGACGGTCCCGAACCGAGGCACACGGCCTGACGGCTCCGAAAACCGGGAACCGGGCTCCGAAATGGGCAAAATGGCCTACGGCCACAAAATGTAGCCCACGGCCACTGAGAGATGGTCTACGGGACCTCTCCCTCCCCTCAAGAAAAGAAATAGAGAAAACCGAGTCTGGTTCGCAAACCGAGGCAAGGTACAGAAGAGGGTTCGGAAGTCCGGAGGCAGGGCTCACGGCCGCGACTCTGAGACTTCTGAACGAGTACAATATGCAACATCACCGAGCACTCAATCGGTGACGTCTGAGTCTTAAGGTCGGTCAAAAATGGGGTGTCTACAACAGGGCACGTGCCGCACGTGCGAGACGTCTGGCAGTCCGAAATCTCTGTTTTTTTTTATCCTTTTGGCTGAAGTTGTATCACATTTTGGGCATTTCTCTCTCACTCTAAACCTCATTTCTCTCCTCATTCTCTCTAGAAAACCCTCATAAAACACTAAAACACTTTGATTCTTGCTATCCTTGGGTCTAGATTATCATCCTCTCTCTCTCTAATCTTGAAGATCTAAGCTAGAGCTCCTCTTGGTGTAGTGGAAGGTTGAAGGATCTTCTATCAAAGCTAGGGTTTCCATCTCTTTCATCATCAAACATTGAGGTAGGGATTTCTTGAGTTATATATACAAGTTTTGCTATTTTGATGTTGATTTAAGAGTTTTCTTCTAGTTCTTATGTTGATTTTAACATTGTGTTTCAAAGTGTAGAGAGTTTTCAAAGTGGGTTTGTATCTTAATCCTTTTACTAATTTTAGAGGGTTTCCTTCTACCAAACTTAAGAAAAATGGTTTTGATAGGGTTTCACTAAGGAAATGAGAAAATGTTTGGTTTTGATGAAAAACCCTAGAAATTGGGGATTTTTGGAAGATATGGAAATGTTCATGGAATTCTTTCTTTTCTTTTGATAAAAGGATGAATGAGTAAAGATTCCATAATGTGGTTTGCAAAAAATGGAAAGCTTTTGACATATTGAAATGGAGAAATTGTTTTAAAAACTATTGTTAAATAAATGATGATATATAGTTGTGAGATGACAATTATTGTGCACCATGGATTGTGAGAATTGTAGAAAAATTGGAGACTTGTGTTTGAAAACATCACATGTAGTTTTGAAGAAACTAAATTACTAAGATTTTTGAAATGAGAAATTGTAGCTATGTGTTAATGGCATATGGTTATCTTGTGAAAGAACAATGAAGAAAGGAAATGGGAATTGTGATTGTTGACATTATTGTAGAGACATTTGAAAATAAAGAAATGTTATGAGATATGGAAAGATCATTGTATTGCACACTCATTCAATTATTCATTATGCATTGTGAATTCTAGATTGAAGACATTTACTTATAAAAGAAAATGGTATTGTAATAAGAACTATGGAAATGTTTCATGGGGTAAATACAGTGGTAAGTCCGTATAGGGGGTGTAGATGAGTTTGATAAGTTGGCCTGAGTGTCTGGAGTGAAGGACTGAAAACACGCGCGGAGGAGGTGCCACTTCCCTTCCGGTCAGCAACCGGTAAAGTGGGGTTGTTGGTAGTGCTTGTTGAGCCTACTTGCAGACACCAACCTAGGGATTACCTGAGTCGTATTTACCGCCCCTGTTGATAAGAAAATTAGAAGTTTTGAAAGGTATTGTGATTGCAAACTTCTATTGAAAAATGGTGATCTTCAAGAAGAGCATGAAATGAAATTTCTTTAAAAAGAACATGGCATGGCATTTACATTTTCATTCTTTTGAGAGTTTGCATAACTGTATATACTTTGTAAGAATTTTCTACTGGGCTTTATGCTCACCCCTATGGGATTTTGGTGCAAGAAAGGACGTGGTGATCCCGCCAAGTTGAGGGCGTGGATAATTTGTGAAGAGTATATAGCTCTATTTTGTTGTGAATTAATTGTTAGCCAAGGGCTATTTGTGTATGGGTCCGAGAGGCCACTTTTGTGTAACCGGGCTTAAGCCTTGGAAGTTGTAGCCCATAGGGGCATTTTATTTATTTCAAGACTATGTGCTTCACATGCTATAGATTTATGCGTTTGCTTACCAATGAATGTATAATTTGCATATGAACCTTTTGTATAAGCTTGTTTATTAATCATGTAAAGATGGGAGGATTATTGTCATTGTTTAGTGAATGTTAGTTGATGTGGTTAGTTTATGTTAGATTATTTCGGGGCGTGACACTGAAGATGACTCAACCACATTGACTATACGATCAAGTGTCTTGTTAAGTAGAGTTGCACCAGTTAATTTCTTCTTTGTCTTGCTCTTAGTTAATGAACCATCAGTGTTTGAAGGACGTTTTTTGTTTAAATCTGAAGGATAAACCAGCTCCAAATCAGCATCATCCTCCAAATCAGCGTCATGTGGGGTATGAAATTCCTCCAAAGTCTCATCAATGTGAGGCATAACCCCTTAGCTAGGAGTGTATGCACATTCTCTTGTAGTAGCTGCATCTGAGAATAGTATGTCTAAGTCTTCAGTGAATTGCAACGACATACGCCGAAATTTAGCAGCATCAGGATATCTCTGTAACAATTACAAAGGAAAATTTAACAATTTCAAGTAACAAAATTTGGTCTGTTGAAACAAAAAACAAATAGAATATGTACATTAAGCAATTCACTTACCTCCAATTTCTTGGTCCACTACTCATCAGATGCAGATATAGCTCTAGTCAATGTATCACGGCCTAAGCCTATCTCACCCCTTAACAGATTATTCCATAAAAGCCAATCTTTTTTCAACACATCCCAATGATTTTTCATTTGTATTCGTTGGTATGCTTTTCCAGTCATACTTTTAAACTTAGTTATCACATTTTCCCACCCGACCCTATCTAAGTGTGTACCAGGTCTGTGTCCAGCCTTCACTTGCTCAACACAAAGCTTAATAAAAATTTCATTTTATTTTGCATCCCATTGAGCTTTAACAGATGGTACTTGACTTGATTTTCCCTTGTTCTTTCTATTTTCATATTGTGTTTCGTCTTGGATACTCATTCTATGAAAGAAAAAAATTCTTTAAAACAAATCCATTCATCATTGCTTGCATTACAACAGCTAGATTAGTACAAAATAACCATACATGGCAACTACGTCAGACATATCAACATTCATTGGGTACAAAGCTTAGTACAATAGTTCATGGTAAACTACATTAGCACAAAAACACCAGATATCTCTAAACGGCACCTATCATCATTTGAAGAGTAATGCAACTGACATAACAATACAAATTGTGAGCAGACCCACAACAAGCTGCTTCATGAAAGCATTGTATTGCTTAAGCATTTGGTTCTTCACTTTTAGTCCTATAGTCTCCATATTTTGATTTTGATCAAGCATTCTCTCATTTCTTAGCCTCTCTACCATCGTCACAGATTTTGGGGTACACCACCTCCAAAATTGACAATTTCTTTTATCACAAATGAAATACAGTCTCCGTTTAAATGGCTTGTCAGACTCGATAACCCTTATGGCAGCTCTTAGCCCGCAATCACATTTCAAAGCCTCATACCTCAAGTCGAAGGTCTCAGCACTAGAATAATAGTTACTAGAGGATGACATGCCTCTGCATTAATTAGGAAGAACTGAATCCAAATCCTCTAAAATTGATTGGGAAGTCAATTGTAAATACATATTGCACACAAGAAGTATTGATTGAATAAAATATTTGTAACATATTGACAATTCGTTTGCCACAATTTCTTTTGACACCATTTCATATATCCCCAATCAAGTCTATGTCCAAATGATGTATTGCAACTAAAGGTGCATAATAATATGAAGCAAATGAATTGTTTCTTTAAAAAAAACATATCGAAAAGAGGGGAGAATCGAAGCAAATGAATTGTTTCTTTAATTGTATAACAGAAACAGGGAATTCACAATCTACTACATTTCCATCAAATCAGGCCATTCAGAGCCAAAAAAAAAATAAATAAGGCTCAAAATAGAAGGGATTACTATATTGTTAGTGGCAACAACTAACCCTTCATAAGAACTCAGCATTTTTTTTTTAATGCTAGCAATGTAGTACTGTACTTGATTTTTAAATGAACTAGGTATAATTACTCATCCATAATATACATTACATCATAACAAACGATCAAAATTTTTAGTTTTATCCATGTTTTGTAGCAGTTCTTTCTTTCCTGGGTCGTTCCGTAATTGAAGGCAGTACAATTTGTATCCGTTAGGATAATCTAAAATAAGTGTCATGATAAAGGGCAAGCAGTTAAATATGAAGACTGATTTTTAGTTTCACAAACACAATTAAGCACTCACATTCAAAATTCACTATAATCTTAAATCGAAAAAGCAATTATTAATATTTAATTTGGTATTGTTCAACAGCACAATTCCATGAGATCCATATTTCAGAGGCTTACTTGACACCTAGACACTAGTCACTTTGCAACCCAACCTAATACCAAGGTAACACTGCTTTACACATGGAAGAAATCACCTAAAATCAGAGAGAGAAGGGAAAGAGAGAGAGAGAGAGAGAGAGAGAGAGACAAATCTTTTTTAAGGATGCAGAAACCCTACAATTTGTTTTTCTTGTAATCGGATGCACATTAACGAAGCTCATGAAATGAATATAACTTTGAACTCAAATTTCACCTACTCCAATACCAAATTTATGCATTTAAAATTGAAAAACATCTAAGGATTAAATAAATAAATAACAGATCACAATAAAAAGGATGTTTTCAACCCTAATCAGAGAGTGAAGAAGAGAGAGAGGTGTTTTCAACCTTAATCGCAGAGTGAAGAAGAGGGACATTTCACCGTAATCAGAAAGAGAAGTGAGAGAGAGAGAGAGAGCGAAAAGAGAAACCTAACACATAACTGGCACACCATTTCACATAACCAAAAACAAAACCCTAATCGATGTCCATACATATATATATATATATATATATATGTGTGTGTATTTGTATATAACTTTACAGTCATGAAATCTTACCTTTTTGGTGCAGATGAACAGAAAACAGGGGGGCGATTGTTCTTGGAGAGGTAGATGACTGTTCTACAAGCATGATCTGCTGCAATTAGAGAGGTCGACGACTATTCTTCTCAGTCACCAGAGAGGAGAGGAGAAGAGTGCGAGAGGCGAGAGTGTTTAGGGCAAGAGAGATCAAAGGGTATATATAGTGGAGGTTTCGTAAATAATGAAGTTTGGGAGGGGCATTTAAGTCATTTAACCCCCCTATACCAACTATGCGCTTAAGTCGAAATGTTTAAGCACTCCCTGACCAGCTTTTCAAAAGAGCTGAAATTTAGCTTCATTTAAGCTATAAACTGGTTAACTTAAGCTGCACCAAACACAAGCTAAAAGTTAAAATAAGCAACTTATAAGCCCTACCAAACACCCACTTTGCCCATTACCTAGATCAAATAGTGTCCAGATTAGTAGGTTGGCACATTTCACCTATCTTTTTATGCCTAATGGAATTGAAGGATTGATCATCATCATCTGATAACTCTTTTCATGGAGGTTAAACAAACCAGGACTACAAGTGTTGTTCAATTGTTTAAATGGTATTAGAAGTCCAGAAAATTGAAGTTACACACTTCAAATAGCAAACTTTGAATTTGCTGATTGAAGATAGTGTGTCTTAATTATCTGAACCATTTCATTTTATATAATTCATTGAGTTTGATGTTTATGTAGTTATTATGTTCAATTAACTTAATTTTTTGTGAATTGTTTGAATAATCAAATTAAGCCCAAGTGAGCCCATATCAAGAAAACAGAATAGTCCAGTCCACTTATATGGATTGGAGGCAAACCTATTACATGAAATTTGCCATTAACAACTAGGCAAACGACTTGGTATTGATTTGGAAAATATTGTAATTAGAAGGATTCAGTTCAATAAGGAAGAGCTGATTTTTTTGTAGCACATTAAACGGACAAAGAGCCAAGAGTACACCATCCGTCTTGGCGAAATCAACACCCCTGCTATGCACTACCAAATATACTACTTTCATCTGGCATTTGAAGTTTCTAGTGCTGAAACTCTGTTCTTGTTACTTGCGAGTTAGTTGGGAATTTCGGTATAATTGTGTGCCCGTTCAATTATTAATGACATTTTGATGTTTTTTTTTTTCTCAAAATTGATTGCATGCCCTTTATTGTTGGTTGGCCCATGACCAAATGGCGTTTCTGGAATAATTACTTGGAGTAACAGTGAAAATTATTGGGTGTTTTTGGAGCATCATATGTTCATACTTCTTTACTAATCATCATACGCTCTGTTCTAATTACCCAATACAAAATTATAAATATTATCTTCTCCACTAATCAACGCACTCCTAGAGCACCACGTGACCGTACTCCGAGAGTACCAAATAATGCAAATAAACAAAAGAAACCTTTTTAAGGAACATCAGTTCTAAATTTTAGCTCTCAAATCATGCAAATAAACATTCTTAAGAAAACCACAATTTTATTAGAACGCCTAGATAGCACTAGGCTACATACTACAACAATATTATTGAACCCAAAAACAAAAAAATTAACATAGAAAAACCATTTTCGCAGGTAACGCGATTGCATTTAGCATATGCAACAAGCCTTTTAGGCCCCGTTTGTTTTGGGTTATAGGGAGGGTATTGGGATTGCTAATACCTTGGGACTAGTATATGGGGTGTTTGTTTTGAGAGGTAGCCTTGGGACTACTAATACCTTGGGACTAACTAATACCTTGGTATTACTAATACCGTGTTTGTTTTGAGAGATAGGGAGGGTACTACTAATACCTTGGTATTACTAATACCCTTGGGGAGGGGATTCATAGTGAGGAGGTAGAGATGGTATTAGAAAAATAGTGAGGGGATTAGAAATTTTTTTATTTTTTTTATTTTTTTATATTGGGATTTTTTTTTAAATATTAATGTTTAATTTTTATATTTTTATATTTGTTTTATTATTTTATATAAAAATAATTTAACAATTCCTCACTATTAATCCCCTCACTATCAATCCCCTCACTATTAATCCCCTCACTAACAATCCCCTCACTATTAATCCCCTCACTATCAATCCCCTCCATTCTATCTCTGAAAACAAACGACCCTCACTAACAATCCCCTCACTATTAATCCCCTTACTATCAATCCCCTCCATTCTATCTCTGGAAACAAACGGGGCCTTAAACCCCTAAGTTACCCTTAGAGGACGAGTGAAGTCTCGTGAGAGTTTCCAGTAATGCTACTCACAAACATCCTGCATTTCACATATCACAGCTTTCCTTGGGTGGCCTCATACTTGAAGTTATAGCAATTGATGCCAGTATAAAGGCCATCGTCCTTCCTGTAGGTAATTTGCTTCCCATTAGAAAAAGTGTCGCGCTGAGTATAAGAGAAGGGAACATCGCACGAACCCCTTGTCGGCATCAGACTCTCCTTCACCCTAGTCATTGGCGGAACAGTAACCTTGTACACAGTCTCCACTAGATTCGTCGACGACTCAGTTTCTCCCCACATGTATGCTCCGGTAAACTCAGCCGAAATCTGGACCTTCCCATCCGCCACGAATGGAATGCCGGTTTCGATTGTGGTTTTCACACCCAATTTCAACGAAACGCTTGCATTCCAAGTACTGCTCTTAGTCTCCGTATACGCGAGCTTCACATCCACAGTATCATGTGTTTCGGTCCTGTTAATGGCTTCTCCAGTGGCCATCGTGACGATGCTCTGATCGTAGATCCTAGCGTCGTTGAGGCGAAACTCCAAGTTGTAGATGTTCCTTGAGATTACAAGCTCCTCCACCTCCAAACGCGGAAACTTGGCAATGGTGCAGACAGCGGCATTGAGACAGTCGGCCTTGTCATCGGCAGAGAGTCTCTTGCAGAAAACATTGTTACCTGTCACACATGTCATTTTATTAAAAACGTCATTTATTCTATTTCATTGTTTATTTAGATATTAGTTAGTGATAGGGGTTAGTTAGTGATAGGGGTCATGAGATAGTAGGCTAGTGGGCAGTGATCCTACTATATAGAATCCTAGGTTTAGATCATGGGCTTTATAAATCATATCTATTAATGAAAAAAAGAATGAAAATTATTATTGGAACTCTTCATTTATGAAGAACAGGAGTCTTTCTCTTCTTCTTCTTCTTCTTTTTTTTTTTTTTTAATTTTTTAATTAATTTTGTTAACAAAAAGGTACCTAACATTACCCGAGTTACGAAGAGCGACAACATTGTTGGCAACTTTGATTGGCCAAAACACCGTGTCAGGGTTATCGCTGGTGGTGTCATCTGAGTCAGCCCAGATCCAATTAGCCCCAGTGCTTTTCCAACTATGTGGCTCATCACTGTACCTCGAATTCGACCCTCGTCTCCAGAATTTTCCAAAGTAATCGGACTTTATACGAATGCTGCCATCTCCGTTGGTGAAAACCTCATTGCCCACCGTTGGATCGCCAATGTCGTCGGATGCAAACTCAAGATATGGTAATTTCTCGAGACTGGTGGCGCTGAGGTAGTAACCATTATCGCCCTTGAAAGCGATGTGTTTGGGCAGTATCAAGAGCGATTCCCAATCGATGATTGTGTAGACGTTGCGGAGATTGTTGTCTTGTGTTGCTGAGCCTGCCAATAAGCAAGAGTCGTGTGGGGGTTGAGCATTCCATAAACAGGCGTGTTGGTTGAGCTGGACGTGGCGAAATCGGACTGTTTTTGAATCGCCATCTTCGTAGACGATGGGCTCGAACAATGTACATGACCAATTGGATTGCTCTTCCTCTGGTTGGTTTGCCTGAGCAACAATCCACCTCTCATCCTCCGATGACCTTACCTAGTTTTTTTTTTTTGGATTGGCAAACGAAAATTTTATTAATTCAAATTCAGGAGCAGTTACAAAGTTAGATCAATAAAGGTTGGGCAAATTACGCCTCTAGACTTCTCATTTTGATTTCTATAATTTTAATATTGAATTTATAACTCTATGTCAATTTGATTAAATTCATTAGAACCTTATTCTAAGTTGGATACAATTATTATCACGATGAAATTGAGTAAAATGATTATTAGTATGGAATATTAAGTTAGAGATGTAAAATAAATTATGTTGAGAAAGATGAAAATGAGTTATATTAAGTGAAAAACAAACAACATTCTGAGTAAAATAAAAACAAGAAGATTTTAAAGGGCCAAACAAACAACCAAATAACAAATGAGAAAAATAAATCCATCAAAAAAATCAACAACGATCCAAGTAAGATAAATTAGGTTGATTTGTACACTAAAGTTGACTTTGTAGCTTTCATAAAAGTGAGGGATAAAATAGTCTTACTATTTCTAATCCCATGAGATTATTTTTAAATAATACCTCCCGTATTGTTAGTTCCCTCTTCAGAGGGGCTTCATTATCCCATAAAACTATAAATCTTATGGTAACTTTTCAAAACAAATATATTTTTTGAGCCCTACCTAACTACTAATAATTCCATCCTTCAACGCTAGAATCCAACACGGCTTATAACTATTAGTATTTTGGGGTATTTACGTATAAGTCCTAATAAGTGGACTTATTGTCTAATAAGTCCTATAAAAAAAATTTGTCATAAAAAAAAAAATTACTAATTATAAATTTTAGCGACAATTTATAAAAATCATGACAAAAAAAGTCACTAATTGTCAATTTTTAGTGACATATATCAAAAATTGTCACAAAAAAATATTTTAGCGACAATTATACCAAGACTTATTTTTAATAAGACTTGATGGGAATTAAGTCTAAATATTAAGACTTATTGATAGTTTACCCTAGTATTTTTTATGAAAAATATGTCATAAGCAATATACGTCACGTTGTTAGGAATAAAATTTTAAATTTGTTCAATTCAACTAGTTAACCTTAATTGATTTAGTGATTATTTTTCGACAAAAATTCTAATGATATTATCAATTTGATTAAATTGATACAAAATTTAAAATTTAAAATTAAAATTGAGTCAATTAAAAGTATAAGAACTAAAATGATACCAAAGACAAAATATAAAGACTATTAATATAATTTATCCATAAAAGTTTAAGATCCACACAACATCAAAAGCAAAACAATTTTAACCTCACAAGATTGTTGGCACAAAAAGATGGTAGATGGTTAGCACCAAAAACAAAACAAAAAATAAATAAAAAATAATGAAAACAAAGGCTTACCCAGTATTTGTTGTTGTAACAACATCTTATGTGCACTAGTCCGTTCCCACATTTTGCCATTTCGACTTGGTACTTCGTGTATTGGCTCACAACCTCCTCTCCTGAGAATTGAAGAAAACCGTGCGCTTTTACATCTTCATGTATGTAGCGCAAGTATTTTTTCTGGAATTCTGATTTGAGTGCAATAAACCTTGGCAAGGCCATTTTCTCTCTTCTCTTTTATTTTATTTATTTATTTATTTTTCCTTTCTACTTGCTCAGTTGATCTAACTTGCTTTCTGTCTTGTGCTTCCATTAACTCCAACCTGCTATCCTATTTATAGGAGAAAATGATGGCCTAACTCATTAAATCTGTTGACCCCACACTTCTTAAAGTTAAAAATAAATAAATAAACAAAACCATGGTGAGAGTGGATAATTGTTTTTGTTCTATTTTTAAAGTCCTATTACACCAAGACCATAATTTAGGTGTGCCCATTTGATGGACAATTTTTTATACTAAATTATTTTGAAAAAAATATATATATGTAATTTAAGTGGGATAATAGCTTAGCAAAAGTAAAAAAAATTAAACCAGTAAATTGAAAAATACATAAATCATATTAAATATATATATATGAACAAAATTTTATAAGTCCTTTTAATGAGACTTATTTCTAATAAATCATATTCATCAATATATATCAAATTTAATATTTTAATATAGGGGATTCGGGTGAAAAATCCAATATTAGATTTTTTTCTTACCCAAAAGGTCCAAGCGCTAATTTATTTTGTCTATAAAGACAAGCAATCATAAAATGACCAAAATACCCTTTCACTACCTCCGCCTCTCTCACAACTTTTATTCTTTCACATCTTTTTTTTCTCATTCCAGTCGCCTCTCTCTCTCTCTCTCTCTCTCTCTCTCTCTATCGCTAGATCTCACACCCTCTTCCATCCTCCTCCTTCATTGTCTGATGCCACAGCCCACACCATCGCGTCACCAGCACTTGCCATCAAAATCTACGATCTTTGAGTCTCACTCATGGAATCGTGCAATCGGAGAAACATTCCGATGGAGAGACGATTTGTTCGTGTTAATCTGAATGTTGTGCTCAAAGACCTAGATATGAGGTAAGTTGTCGAAAAATAAATAATAATGATACTCACAAACAAAGATGTACAAGAATAACAAAACAAATTATAATTTACTCAAACGAATTCAAAATAAATACGAAATCTTACAATCAAATACAAAGGAGAGGTAACCTCTCCTAACTTACAATCTCTCTCTAATTCAGATATTTTCTATATCTAATACAACACATTAGCTTCCTATTGATAGGTTTTTGAGGAGGATGAGAAACAGAAGCAATGACGCCAAAACCACCGTGTTTCGGACGCGTTCGGAACGCTTCATGACGGCTTCCATTGTTGACCAACTAAGAATTTCAATTCAAAACCATCTTCTTTAGTAGCTTCTGGATCATCTAGGAGCCTCAAGAACAATCTAGAGGAGAAGATGAGAAGTTGAATCCAAACTTCTTATGGGAAAAATTGAGGGTAAAATTGAAAATAAAATGTCCACGAAAACAACAAAAAGAATTCTTATCAAATTATTTCACAAAAGGTAGACTTTTCACTAATAAAAAAATATTCACTGGACTTAATGACTTATACTCTCTTTAAATTGGATTTATCACCAATTTTTTCTTTAATATATTGGATTTAGTTGTTTGAAATTTTATTAATATTTTGAAGGTTAGTTACACAAAGACCCCTAAACTTTTGAAAAGTATCACTTTCATTCCCTAAACTATAAAAACATACAAATAGGCACCTAAATTATTGAAAAGTATCACTTTGCTTGGTTCCTCTTTTCCAATAACACTTTTCAGAAAATTCTACTTCCTTGTTTTCCTTTTTTTTTTTGTTTTTACTGAATTTTTTTTAATATTTTAAGCAATTTTTTTTACTTTTTAGACATACCTAACATAAATATACCTCAAAAGTAAAAAATTTGTGAAAAAAAACCTTTTAAAAATTCACTAAATACCAAAAATATTATAAAAAAAAAAGAAAAGAGAATTCTGTTCATTTTTTGTATTGTTATGTATTTATTAATTTTTTTTAAAAAAATTTCACAAATTTTTTATTTTTTAGATACATCTAAGTAAGGTGCATCTAAAAAAGTAAAAAAGAAGTTTAAAATTTTAAAAATATTCACTAAAAATAAAAATAAAAAACACGAAAATTAAAAAACTCAGTTTTCAAAAAACTTAATCCAACAAACTCAAACCAAACACGCTGATTATTTTTTTCACTTAAATTATAAAAGTATATAAATGAACTCCTTAAACTATTGACATGTTAATCCCAAATGATTGGCCTAGTGGGTGGGGGCTTGGAGTGTGCTCCCTGCAAGTCTCAGGTTTAATTCTCACTAGGTGCTATCAACTCTTTGGAGCCACGCCCGCGAGCTCTACCCGAAATCTACCCTATCCACATGGAAGAGGCCCTTTACAGAAGTCTCGGGATTAGTCGGGATGCGTGTAAATTGATCCTAATACCCGATCATCAAAAAAATTATTGGCGTGTTACTTTAATCCCTTCCGTTAGGGAATTCAATTTGTAAGTGATGTTTTTTAATAGCATAAAGAATTTATTTGCACGCTTTTATAATGTAAAATTTCAAAAATAATATTTTTCAATAACTTAAGAGTGTTGGTATAATTAACTCGTATTTTAACATATTTGTGGAGTCAATAGGTGATAAAGAATCGAATGAAGCTAAGCTTTT
The DNA here is from genome assembly GCA_030407325.1 of Camellia japonica. Taxonomy (NCBI): domain Eukaryota; kingdom Viridiplantae; phylum Streptophyta; class Magnoliopsida; order Ericales; family Theaceae; genus Camellia; species Camellia japonica. The sequence goes on from JAPPVO010000036.1 coordinate 86,838,080, forward strand.
ATTCGCTGGGGATGGAAAGAGGATTTCCTCTTTTGGCTTGGCTGTAAAGAAGGAAATGTTTATTTTGCGTAGGATCAAGTCCTAATAATCAATTGTTGCTCTCGTTTTCGAGTAAGGCATCACTTGACAATGACAATATACAACCGTAAAATATATATATATATTTTTTTTTTGACATTTTTTGTTTTTAGTGATTTTTTTAATATTTTAAATATATTTTTTACACTTTAGATGTATAATATATATATTTTTTAAAAAAAATATTTTGTAAATATATTTAGATTAAGTGGATTTAAAAAATTAAAAAAATTATTAAAATATATTTAAAAGATTATCAAAAATTAAAATAATTTTTTAAAACTCAAAACTAAACAGAATGAATAATATATATTTAATAAAAAAAATGATATTATGATAATTAAATTTATGTATCATACTTCATTATTATCACATATACCAACATTGCATTGGTTACAAGTGTTGTAGTCACACATCGCACTGATAAAACAAAATATGATATATAAATATAATTAATGTAACATTATTGATTGAAAAATTAATCATAACAAAGAGAGGAGAACATAGAAAAAAGATGAGAGGGAAAAGACTAAGTAAAATTTAAGTACTTGTGCTACTAACACGTTTAGGATTCATTTGAGATGTGGGTTAGTTTTTGATTTTTTTGACTTTTTTGCTATTTTAACCTGGGACTAAAAAGTCTCGTTTGGGATAGACTTTTTGACTTTTTGACTTTTTGACTTTTGTGAGAGAAAAAATGAAATGATTATGATTTGAATGTGATATTTTGTCTTATTGGGCTAAAAAACTTATTTTATCTTTTTGTGACTATTTTAATCAAAAAGCCATCATTTAACTTATGCCAAACGAGGGCTTATTTAGACATTTATTTACATATATGGGGACTCGTACACCTCTCTCTCTCTCTCTCTCTCTCTCTTTACAAAAAAAAAAAAAGATTTTGATCATCTCCATTACACTATTGGAAGATTTTCATTAAAAATTCAATGGCTATAAAATAAAAATGTGAATTTACCATTAAGAAAAAAATCATTACACTTACTGAGGTGTTTTTTTTATAACCATTGAATGATATAAAGAAAATCGTTCTTTATAACCATACAATAGAGAGGATCACAGTCCGTATTAAAATTATTTATTAAATATATGTTATTTTTTGAAGTCTTACATCGAACACATATCTTTTGAATTTAAAATTATTGTTTTTAAAATAAGATTTCAATGAAGTGATGATTTCAATTAACTTATGTTAGGTATATTTTATTGAAATCATGTTTTCATGACACACATTTCAATCTTTAAGTTGTGTTTTGAAACTCAACTTCACAAAAAAAATTCAAGTTTGAAACACAAGCTCAAAAGTGTTTGTATTCGGATAATGTGTTTTAAAAATATGTAAATTTGGCAAAACAACTAAAAAGTAGTGCCTGACTGTTGAAGTGATTCTGTAATCAATTCAATTCAATTCCAACTTCTAAGACAAAAAAGAGAAAAAGGAGATATAAGAAAAAGGCAAGAGAGGTAAGGAGATAATGATATAATAATCAATCCGATTCAATTGCAACTTCTAATAAAAGGCAGAGAATAGAAGAGAGAGAAAGAAAAGAAAAAATGAAAAGTGGCCAGCTGTTGAACTAGTTCTATAACAAATCCTAATCAATTCCAAGTATTTTTTTGATAGTGGAGAGGACAAAAATAAGAGAGATAAGAGAAACGATAGAGGCAATGAAAAGAATAGTATTTTTTTTTTTTTTTGGTCCTCTCAAACTATCATGCTTATATCATTTTACCTCATGAAATATCAGTTTTAACAATTAACACCTTGAACTATTGAAATTGTTTCACTATGACCCAAGTCATTAGCAATTTTACAATTTTTTTACTTTAGGGAAAAAAGAAAAAAAAACAAAAAAACACTTTGCCCCTTGACCTATCACATTTATATCACTTTGCCCATGAACAATCAACTTTAACAATTAACACCTTAAATTATTAAAATTAATTCACTTTGCTCAAAATCATTGACAACATTACAATTTGTAAGAGGGGTTAACTCGAGCCCATCCAATTGATTAAACTCAATCGAAGCCCAATCAAAAAGCATAAAATTAGTGGGCCAAGAGAGTAGTTTTTGGTTTGTGTTTGTAGAGTAATTTTTTAGATAAAAAGTACGAAAACTTGTTTGGTTTGCCTTTTTTTCAAAAATGATTTTGGAAAATTATTTTGGGGAGAGAGTTTTAAAAAAAAGTGATGGATTTGATGTGTATGAGAGAGAGTGTGATTTTGGAACGTAGGTAACCAAACAAAATTTTGAGATTTTTTTTGAAAAAATTTGTTTGGTTTGATTACTCTTGAAAATTTGTTTGTAGAGAATTTTTCCCAAAAATTTTTCTAAAAAACAAACCAAACAAGGCCATCTCATCAAATGGGCCGGATTGCTCTAATCTCGAAAGGGTTCAAATTCACGAACTTAGAAACCTATTTGAGCTCAGACTTAAAATGATTCAGATCCACGATATCATTATGTTTATTTTTGCCAATTTTGATAATTTTCTAGCTATTTCCTATTCACTGACTTCTCTAGCTATAAATAACAATGTAAGCCTCGTGAAGAAAATGGCTTTAATTAATAATAATGTCTCTCTCTTTAAGAATTTCTTCTCTCTTCTTTGTAATTTGTGAATTCCAGGCTCTTTCTCGTGAATTTGATATCCATCATCTAATAGAACGACATCTAGTCCTAAATGATATTCAGCTGTTATCACTTTCCCACATGGCTTGTGGAAAGAAACCTTTCAAAACTTTTCAGATTCCACAACAGCAAACATTTAACAGCCAAAACCTGTCAGAGAGGTACTGAGCTATTTTTTAGCAAAAGCTGGGCTTCACTATTTATGATACTAGGACATACTAAAGTGTAAGTATGAAGAGCCATTGCAAAGCACTCAAAGTAGTGTCGTAACAAAACACCCAAACAGATGAAAGAGAAAATCATGAAATCCAGAGAAGCTACCTACTCAAAATTTAAACATTCCTTCCAGAGTACAAATTCAATATACTCATCCCGGTCAAATCTACTCAGTTATCTTTACAATGAATTCTCATGTTAGACCTTGTAAACATACCAATCCATAAGTCATAGGCTAACAGAATTCCCTGCAACAATCTGATCCACAATGATCTGCCTCCGTTCATTTCAGTCATTGCAGTTCAACATGTTTGGTGCAGCTTATTAGAGCTAAATGTAGGTTTTTTTTTCTTTTTTTTTAAAATTTGTATAATAGTGTTTAGTGCAACTTCTATTTATAGCTTGTAAGGTAAAAATAGCTATAAAAAAATCGATTATACATAAACTAGGGGGAAGATATTCTTAGTTTCTGCTTTCTAATTATCAACTTTCACCTTGAGAAACGATGCACCAAACAAGCAGTGTTTTCTTCAGTTAAGAGAGAGATGTGAAACCAAGATACCTCAGACTGAAACTAGACCTTCCCTTCGGACAAATAAGGATGGTTTCGCTCAGTTTCGATGGCTGTTGAAGATGAAGATGATGATGTAGCTATAGAATTTGTGCCTTTGGAAGGAGATGAAGAGGGACTGGGGAGCTTCTTGGGCAGCATCTGTTCCCAGTAACCCTTAGGCAATCTGGATGCTTCTGCCACTGAGAGAACAATGAAAGCAAGAATAAGAGTCCTGAGCAAGCATTGGTGCCTCCAACAACCTGACATGTTGGATGATAATAAACCAGGAGTGCATGCCCAGAGACATAGTACACTACTCCTTTATCTTTCAAAAACAGCTTGAGATGATTTGTGGAAGCAGACATGTTGACCATTATACGAAAGCTGCCAACTAAACTTGTCTGTTTGAGGAAAGATGTGCCAGTGGCAGACAATGGGGTATTTAACAATTCATTAGTGGCTCGTGTTGTTGGACTTATTTATCTGATAGAAGTAAAATCCGTTTGTGTGAGGATGAAGGAATTTTATGAATGCTGTCATTCCTACTGGGTCCACCGCTAGTTTTTAGGGTCATCCTACAATACACACCTTTGAGGGTGGCCAAGAATCTTTGGTAGTAGATGATCATATCTTGACATCCTCGTATCCCAAGATTACCTTCACATTAATGCAATTGAGAGTGTATTGAGACAGAATGACATGGAATTTGATAGAGGGTCCGAAGATCTTTTGAGTGCATACCATATGCACCTACTATTTGAGGCATAATCAACACCATCGTAACTAAGGTTGGTTGGCTCACTTCAATCTGACATGAGTAGACCCCTCTACCCCTTAAAGTCATAACTAGCACCGCTTTGTAGCATAACAAACACCACATTAGACCATAACTTGCATATGATACACACCCTGGGGTGCGTACCATAGACTTGGCTCTGTTTTTAAGCCCCTAATTCTGGTAACAAATCTTAGGCCTCGTTTGGGAACCCTCCCTTTTAGTCAAAAAGTCAAAAAGTTACTAAATTAGCCAAAAAGCCAACAACACATACCAAAAAGTCAAAGATTCTCTTTTCTCTCTACTTTTTGCACATTTTTTCGTAAAAAGTCAAAAAGTCATCCCAAACATACTAGTTTTTTTTAACTCATATTTTAGCCAAAAAGTTACTAAATTAGCATGTTCTCAAACGGGGCCTTAATGTCAGACTTTACAAACTGGCATAATCAGCAGCAATGCCACTTAGATGAGATACATGAACATGCCACTAAATAAGGTTAATTAATATGAATGCATATGATCTCTACATGCTATGTGATGACAATTCACATGATATATACCTAACAACCGTTGCCTAAGTTTCATAAGAGATACACAAGTGGAATAACAAGGATAAGGTATGATTCAAGCATAGTTCTAAATACCGGCCGATACGCTATGTATCGGCCAATACGTATCGGAAAAATAAGGTACCGCGACGGATACAAGCCAGTATACCGCTGAGATTGAAAATCGCAAGAGTATCGGCCGAGTCCCGGTACGTATCGGTCTGTAACCGTTACACAAGCCGCGACGGGCCTATATTCACCGGTTTGGACTGGTACGGGAAAGAAAAAGCTGAAAAATCTGTGAAATAATTTTAAAATTTCACCGTCGCGACACCCGATTCCCGATACGTACCAATCGACACTACCGATACCGATACTCCGTGATCAATACCGTTACGTTACCCGATACCATGATTTAGAACCTTGGATTCAAGTCAAGACATCTATGTACATAGATGCCACATGGAACATGTGTTACCAATCAAGATCCACCATTCAAGAAATAGAAATCTCTTTGAAATATATTCAATCAAGTCAGATGATCATATTTTTCTGCTATTTAATGCATTATAACACAAACACATGATATGAACTGTCATTAAACAAAATCCAAGCATGTGTCATTTAAAAAATCCACCTGAAACCCTAACAACCCATCCACCTAAGCACTCAATTTCCATTATCTAATTTTAATCTAAGGACGGACACAAATGACATGACACAATGATGATAGGTGCAGCTCAAGCTCAAGTGCTAGCTCAAGTGCTAATGCCATGCTTCTCAACAGTGATAATGAAGAGGTCTAAGTCTGCTTTGTCTAACCACCAGCAGCAGCACAAGGGTATGTTGTCTACATCTAAGTCTAGGCAGCAGTAGTTGCACCATACCTCTACAGTGTGTGTAGGTTAAGAGTAGTCTAGTGCATATTAGTCAAAGCTTAGTGTATGTTAGAAAACCCTCTTAACAATTAGATTGTTAAGACGGTTATGCTATGGTGTCTATATAACTAGAGATCTGCTGTTGTAAATGTAAGTTGATTCATTTGATGAAATAATATCTTTTCAGTTGCTTCTCTCTTTCTCTTCATGGTATCAGAGCTGTAGACCTCTCAGGAGCAACAACGGTGATTCAAACTGAGAAGCAATCATTGCCTGCAAATGTTCTTCTTGTTGTTTCCAATCTTAACTCTTTGATTACAGTTAAACTCGAAGCTTCAAATTATTCAATTTGGAGAAATCAAATCCAAAATATCTTTGAAGCTATAGAGTTGTTTAGTTTTCTTGATGGAACTACTGTATGTCCATCTGCTGCAACTCTTGATTCTGATAGTAACACAATTTCCAATCCTGAGTTTCTGGAATGGAAGTTGACTAATTCTTGTCTTCTCAGTTGAATAATTGCAACTCTTACTCCTTCTATTTTTTCTTCCATTCTTCATCTGAAGAATTGCTGTGATGTTTGGTCTGCTCTTGAGAAAAGATTCACATCACTTTCTCGCTCTCATATTCATCAGATCAAGAATCCTTTGAGCACTACTTCAAAGAAATCCAAACCTATGGAAACCTATCTTCAAGAAATCAAAAACCTTGAACAACTTGCTTTGGCATCTTCTCCAGTCTGTGATGAAGATCTCATTCTTCTGGTACTCAATGGCTTATACCTGAGGAATACAATGCCTTCAAAATCACCATTCGAGCCAAATCAGAGGTGCTTACAATGGATGAACTCTGTTCTCTCTTGTGTTCTGAAGCTATACATGTTGAAAATAGACACAAGCATGGCACTTCTGATCTCATTATAGCTTTCTCTGCTACTACTAATTCTCATCCAATCACAAACAATGCTTCAGCTGTATCATTTGTTCCATCTCATCATAATCAGTAGTATTTTGGTGTCACGACCCAAACTCACCCCCATAGGTTTAGTATCGTAACCGGCTAGTAATCTGTAGATTACCGAAGGCCTCTTAAATAGAAAATAAATTATTAGGGGCTAAATATACAATGTCCATTGAGCTGTGCAGATTTATATGAGATAGAAAAATTTTAAACCTTTATATATATATGTATATATCACATCATCATATATACTGACTAGACAAAAAGGGGACTTAGCTCTAAATACAGAATAAACGAAACTTAAAATTTAATCACATGGCTTTGACCATTTGACATATCCGGAACCTCCACGGAAGGCACATAGGTTGGTTGACAAGACAGAGTCCAGGCAGAAGTTCTAGGCTTGGTCACGCGCCTGATCACCTACATACATAAATAATACAGTGAACTGGAACCCAGTGAATAATCTCGATGTAAAGAGGTTAAATAAATGAGATCCATAAACAAAACAATATAACGTTCTTGACATAATTAAAGCATAATTTGGAAACATATAATAACTAATATAGATCATCAAATCTTTCCACAATTCGTAGTACCCAATTGCCTTATCAAAACTTGTCGGAATATTACATAGAGCGTTCACAGCGGAACGAAACATTCGGAACGCCCTCATTGGGCGGCTTCATACAAAACGCCCACATAGGACGACTTCATACAAAACGCCCATATAGGACGACATTATACAAAACGTCCTTATGGGACGACTTATGCGAAATGTCCACTTGGGACGACTTGGTACAAAACGTCCATATAGGACACGCTTATGCAAAACACCCACTTCGGCGACTTTATTCAAAACGTCTATAATGGGCAGATGTCATACAGATCGATACAATTGAAATCATGTGAAACGATCAATACAATCGAAATCATACGAAACGATTAATACAATCGAAATCATTCAAAACGATCATAAAAGATCGGCGTCATATATTATATCACGAGTCAATAACTTATACTGAATGTATATGACGAGTTGAATACTATACGGAAGTCATTGGGGATCAAAAGACATTTCCCAAGTTGTTATCATAGTTATCGTTTCAAAAAGAACTCATTCCTTCTTAAACAAATTCCATTTTTGAAAAGCTTATCATATCTTACTCATTCATTCCTAACAAAACATCATTTTCAAAGACATATCCTATTGTACACGTTTTAGAGTTTCAAAGTAAAACTTAACGGTTTCAATTGAATTGTAGACCATTCCACAATTCAATTTGTGGTTAAGATTAATTTAATTAAATAACACTTATTCTTAATAAATCTTGATTAGCACATAATTAAATTAATCATAAATAATCATAAATCTCACATAATTTAATTCGTCTAATTTGACTTCCTTTAGAGCCCAATTAATTATATTAAAATTTATCATTCTAAATTAGATTTTTAATCAAACTCCCAAAAGGCTCCAAATATTAAATTAAACTTATTTCCATCATCAATTTTAGCTTCTCACATTATTAAGGCCTTCAATTTCAAATTAACTCAAGATTTCCGTCAATAAATCACCTGTCCAATTGAATACCTCATAAATAAATTTAATTCGTGATAACCTTAATTCTCAATCCTCATAACTTAATTAACTCCAATTCGGACCCAATTAACCAAATCTCAGTTTTATAAATCTGAATCGAATATTTAATTAAACTCCCATATGATCCAATACTTGAAATTAAAATAATTCAATTCATCAATTATACTCTCTTGAGCCATTTAAGCTTTCAATTTCTAATTCCAAAATAAATCCTCAATAGAGTCATATACGAATCAGTCTCCATAATTTTCATAAATCTCATATTAAATTAGAATAATTGATAATTCAAATTCAAATATCCTCAATTAAATAAGTGCTAATCATTGTACATGGTGGGGTCGTCACATTTGGTCAATCTTCCTATCGTAATTCCTCTTTTCAGAATAGAGGAGGTAATCGATCTCAAGGCCAGTATAGAAGTGGTGGTAGGTACAATAATCAAAGAGACATAAGAGGAGGAAGACCTCAGAGCTATGGCTTGATCTATCAAATCTGCGGAAAAGGAAATCACTCTGCTTTAGAGTGTAAACATCGACTAAATACTTCATTTCAACCTGTGTTTCCCTCTTATACCATGGGACCTTCACAAATGGCTTCTTTTACTCCTAGAGCCTTTTCTGCACATACTCATTTTCCTGCTATGTCCACCACTATGCAGTCCACTTCAGCTCCATGGTATGTTGATTCTGCTGCAACTTCTTACCTCACAAATGATCTGAACAATCTTCATCTTTATCAACCTTACCAAGGACATGATCAAGTAATGATTGGTGATGGAAATACTCTTCCAATTCATAACTCTGGCACTAGTATATTGTCCTCTCCTTCTTTTCAATTTAGGATTAACAATCTTCTTCATGTTCTACAAATATCATCCAATTTGTTATATGTTCATCATCTTACTTCTGATAATAATTGTAGCATTACTTTTGACAGTGAGTCTTTTGTGATTCAGGACAAGCTCACCAACAAGGTGCTATGTAAAGGACATCATCAAAATGGCCTCTACCAGTTTCCTTCTTCTTCATTTTCTCCTAAAGCTTTTTCTGATACTAGTTCTCTTGCTACTATTTGGTATAAGAGACTAGGGCATCATTCTTCTGCTGTGTTTCATAGTATTGCAAATAAAAGTGGTTTGTCTCTTAGTCATCAAGATTGTAATACTTTTTGTCATTCTTGCTGTGTGTCTAAGAGTCATAGACTCCATTTTGTCCTTTCAACTAATAAAACTCATGCTCCTTTCACTCTTATTCACTCTGATGTTTGGGGCCCTTTCACTCAAGTGCATGCTTCTTTTACTTACTATGTTGTTTTATTGATGATTTTAGTCATTTTACCTGGCTTTATCCTCTGTCTTATAAAAGTGAAGTATATTCTAAGTTCTTAGAATTTAAATCCTATGCTGAAAATCAGTTTTCAAACTCTCTTAAAATTTTAAGAACTGATGGGGAAAGAGAATATACTAGTGGTCAATTTGAAGCTCTTCTCAAAACTTCTGGCATTGTTCATCAGTTTAGTTGCCCTCATACTCCATCTCAAAATAGAGTTATTGAGAGAAAGCACAGACATATTATTGAGACAACCATCACACTGCTTGATCAATCATCAGTGCCTCTGAAATTTTGGTTTGAGGCCCTTGCTACTGTTGTCTATCTGATAAATAGAATGCCTTCTCCTACATTAGGTAATCTCAGTCCCTATGAGGTGTTGTTTCAGATGATTCCAGACTATGGTTTTCTCAAAGTTTTTGGCTGCAAATGTTATCCATGGTTGCGACCTTATAATAACAAGCCCGCGGGGGACCTCGCTACAGCTCGGACTCGATTTGTTGTCACGGTTCTTAATCTTGAACCAAAGAGTCCAAATCCGGCAAATCGTTTTGAGAAAATAGATTTTTAGAAAAGAAGTGCCAAACATGGACTGCTTTGCCAGATACAGAGTCGCCACCTAAATATTTTATTTTTGGGAAATTTAGGAAACCCTAACTCGTTTGCCTAAGTCCACGTGTCCGTCATCACCAAAGTTGCCTCGGCTCGGGAACTTGGGTACGATTGGGGAAGGTCACTTCATGAGCACCCCCGCTCGCCCGATTAAAGATCGGTCTCTACTAACCATGATATCTAGTTTTGAAAACATTGTGTGCTCTTATTCCGGTTATTAGCCTAGATTTACTATATGATGCGCACAGCATACAAGTATAGACCGGGTCGCCTGAATTGGAACAAAACATTTCATGTTTGTTTTTGAAAGATGGTTTGCTACCCGCAAGTAGGCTTAAAGTGCAGATTTTGCCACCCTCAGGTGGGCTTAGAAAACATGGTTTTGCCACTATCTAGTGGGCTTAAAACTCACAGTCGATGATTTGTTCCAATCCAAACAACCCAACCTTCACCCACAGGCATTCAGGCAGTTATATCACATAAGCAAATAGCCTCATGGTAAGCATGCTATTCATGGCAGCACTCACACGCATACAAGGATGCTAAAGCATAAAAACTCACCGAGTACTCCAAGCCAAAACAGAAACCGATTAGAAATCCATGCATGATCCTAAATATACAGAAATGCCTAATGCAACACATGCAAAAATGCAACTATAGCAGGCTCGGCTACTCTAAACATGGCATATGAGATGCAACATCTATCAAGTATTCAATTTGGAATTGAAATACAAATGCAGTTAGTATGATGCGCCAAGCCCGGTGCATGCAAAACAGATGAATGAATGCAAACATGCTATCATACTGTATGCTAATTGAAACATGCCCTAATCTAACCATCATAAGCTGGTAAATAAAAGGGAAGAAAGACGTGGGGTTGGAAGACATACATCACACTCACGCACACTTATTACAATTATGCCCTCGCGCAGAGGGTCCGAATAAATATACAGTCCCGAATAAAAGAATATTACAGTCCAAATAATACAGTCCAAAATGTGTACAAATTCCTAATTAATTTACAAATTAACTAAGAAAATAATAAACTGGCATGCAAGCCAGGGACTGCCTTGATTCTGATGAATGATGTATGTTTAGGCTGCCTTGCGCGGAAATCCACTGGGATGCCCCAATTAGCCTCTGTTTTGAAATTGTTCTTGGAAAGCGCGCCAAGCCTCGGAAGACTGCTGGTTCTTGATTTTGCTGCAACAGAGAGCAGGAAAGGGGCATAGCAATGTATTTTCACAAATGTATGCATGCCTCGATCCTCGTGCCACCAATCACGCACCTCGATGCATGATGGCCGAGGAGTCGATTTGCACAATTCAATATGGAATGAATGCACATGAAAACACAACAAAACCTAACTCCATCATGGATGATTCGGAGTGTCGGTGACTAGGGAATTGAAACACGTTCCGTCACTCGGAGTACGGAACGTACCTCGTTTCCCGTGTTCGGGCTAACTCCTATCCCGAACACAATGCAATATGCATGACATGCATGAATGCAACTAAGATACAACCTAACATGCACAATGCTAGGAAATGACATACACGATGCACGAGGTAACATGGCATACACAATGCGCTAACATACAACCTAGCATACACAATGCTATGGAATGAAATGGCATACACAATGCATAATGGACTTACACCAACACAAGTGGACCTCAGCCACACTCACATAAGAGGCCATTAGATGAAAATGAGACAACTCGAGATGCGTGCACGCAAACCGAGGACCGAACCTACGGTACGGAATGCCACTCTAACAAGACATAGCAAAACATGGAATATGGCATACTATCATGCAAATTTCAGAGGCAAAATGAGATGTAAAACAGCCCCGAAACATGGTAAAATGGTACCCGATGCATGGAACGAGTCCCGAAACATGAATTTTGGCGCATGAAATGGCCTATAGCTATGTAATGCATGCAATATTTGAACATGAAGTGTAAAGACAGAAGCAAGGCAGCCCCAAAACAAGCATGTTTACAGTTTTAAGCAAGGCCAAACAGTGAGCACAAATGGGGCTAAGCTAGCATACAAAAATGGCCCCGAAAGCAAGATATTGAAGCAACTCACAGATGCTGGCCCTAAACAAGTGAGGGCCCTTCCACAATGTTGAAGAGGGGCCCGAAATATGATGTTTTACAGTTGACGGCCGAGCCCAAAACAGTGTACAAATATGCTCAACATACAATGCAAGATATGGCCTAAAAGAGAGGCTACAACACAAAGTATACAAAAGATGCTCCAAACAGCAATAGACCCTTAATGAAACATGGAGAGGGGGATCAAAACAAGGCCATTTTCAGTTCGGACCAAGGTCCAAAAATAGAAGCAAAATAGGCTAATAAATCATGCAAAAATGGGACCAAAAGATGGATATCAAAGCAAGTGATACATGGAGGATTCAAACTATGATGATCCCTTCTACAATGTTGAAGAAGGGCTCCAAATAAGCCTATTTACAGTTTACAACATGCTTCAAAACAGATTACACATGAGCCTAAAATACTACACAAGAAATAGGCATACAAGAGGGATAATGAAGCAAGTGCAAAATGGGGGCCTCAAACAGTAAGAGGCCCTTAATGAAAGATGAAATAGAGCTCAAAAAAACACTACTTTCAGTTATGGCTGGAGCTCAAATGTACAAGCAAGAAGGGCTAAGAAATGATACCAAAATGAGCTAGAAAAGAGGGAAATGTTGCTCACCCTTGAAGACCAATCCTTTGCTGCCTCTTGGAACAAGAAATGCTGCCTCCTAGCCTCTGAGAAGACCCTCCTAGCTGCTGGAATGGAGTGGTGGTGTGGTGCTAGGTGGTGGTGAAGAAATGAGTGTAGGACTTGAGAGGTTTGAAGCTTGGAAGTGTAGAGATAGGGGAGATATGCATACAAGGCTTAAAGGCAAAATTTCTAACCCTAAAACCAGACCTGGAGGCTGGCTTATATAGGCAAAAAGAGGGGGGAAAAAAGGGGGGGAAACAACTCAAGTTTCCCCCCAAAATGGCAGCCCCCCGGATACAAAATCTGGGGGGAAAATGAGGGCATTTTTGTAATCTACCCACCCTGAGGATCATGGCCGGCCAGGCATCTAGGTCACAGGTGGCCGGCCGGCTCTCCCCATGGCCGGCCGGCCAGGGGTCAAAAGGGCCAAGTGAAATTAGTGGCCGGCCACCACAGATTGGTGGCCTCCCATGTGCTCTCAACACAACCCTGTGGTCAAAAGTTGGAAACAGTGAACCAGGAGAGAGAACAACCCACTTTTCAAAGAGGTTCAAAAGGTTCAAAGGGAATTACTGGCCGGCCACCAAATATTGGTGGCCTCCCAGATGTGTACATCACAAATATGGGGGTTAGGGTTGAGAAAAGTGGCCCCAGGGTGGTCAACATTGGCTTTGAAGTGAGAGAAAACGGGCGACGGAGGGCGATGAAGGAATATAACTGGTTGCTGAAACAATTTCTGGCCTCCCACCCTTCTACGACCTTCCTAGTGATGAAACAGAGGTCCCTGCCAAAAATGAACGAAAACCGATGCAGAATGAAGGTTCGGGGGCTGAAACGCGCAGTCCGAGGCCCAAAAATCGACTGTTAGGCACCGGGAGTGGTGTTCGACCACGAAGTTGGTCTTTTGGACCACAGTGTCCCTCGAAAGGGAGTAAATAAGATGCATGCCAAAAACCGGAGCGAACGGAGGTGGTTAGGCGGTCCCGAACCGAGGCACTCGGCCTGACGGCTCCGAAAACCGGGAACCGGGCTCCGAAATGGACAAAGTGGCCTACGACCACGAAATGTAGCCCGCGGCCACCGAGAGATGATCTACGAGACCTCTCCCTCCCTTTGGGAAGGGAAACAGAGAAAAATCGAGCCTGGTTCGCAAACCGATGCAAGGCACAGAAAAGCCCGGAAGTCCGGAGGCAAGGCTCACGGCCGAGACTCTAAAACCTCTGGACAAGCGCGATATGCAACATCACCAAGCGCCCAATCGGTGACGTCTGAGTCTTAAGGTCGGTCAAAAATGGCGTGTCTACAGTTGCCCCTCTTTGACAGAACTTGAAAGTCATAAGAATGACGGGAGTGAATGTCAAAGCCCAGAGACGACCCATTTTTGACAAGGCCGAAGACTTAGACAAAGCAGACAAGATAGACAAAGGTGTGCCCGCAGGCGTGCCCGCAGGCAGGGGGTAAAATGCAAAACGGTATGCACAAGGCCAGATGTGACTTGATGATCATGCAAATGCAGCAAGCTGTAATGAAGCAAGTATTCGCAAATAGATGCAACAGATTTAAGCAAGAATGCAAAGCAACAACTACATTTCATGCAGTTAAGAATGCGGAGAATTTATTCAATTCTTGCCACGTCTCACACGGAGAAGATACAATACCTGCGCGGTTTGTCTGGTCGCACCAGCCTCAAATGAACCGTACATACAATATCGTGCCTCATGGTGCTGGGGATCTCTCGCTTCTTCTTGGTCGAACCACAGGTGCTACTTTTCTCCCTGACTATGGTTGCAGCTTTCCCTATTCTCCAACAGGGTGACAGACTAGGTTGGATCAGTATCTAGAATTGAGGCGCATACAGATGCTATCTCAATCTATGGGGCTGCCATACAGATTTCAAGCCGAGGATATACCCCTAGGTATTTAAACCAGACTTTAGTCTCAGAAATCCCGAACCTTTGCGTTCTAGGCATGAGCCATTCGAACTCTAGTTTCCACCGTCTCAGTTGGTCTCCTAGGAACTCACCGCTAACACAGGCAGGTGGCTATACCAGACCACCGGAAGTCGTTCGGGCACGACAAACACCAAAGGAATTGCACCTTTAGAGGATTTAAGGTCTCCTAGACCGGAAAGTGCACAAGACGGTGCGAATAAATGCAAGTGCAATGCAGAGAATAGCGTGATAAAATGCATGCACAAAGCAAGTAGGATACACAAAATAGCGCGATGCATAAAATAGCGTGGTAAAATGTATGCACCATGCAAGACCTGGCATACAGTTTACGACATAGCATTCCATTCATTTGGCATACAGCTCACTTCACAATATTCTGTTCATTTGGCACGCAGCTCGAAACACAACACTCTGTTTAATCTGGGCACACAACTCTTTTGGGCAGACAGTAGATCTTGGGCACACAGCGCATTCTTCAGGCACGCAGCTCATTTTTGGGCACACAACTATTTTCGGGCACACAGCTCGTTTTTCGGGTACACAGCTCCTTCTTCAGGCACACAGCTCACTTTCCGGGCACACAGCTCGTTTTCGGGCACACAGCTTATTTCCGGGCACACAGCTCGTTTTTTCGGGCACACAGCTCGTTTCGGGCACACAACTCGTTTTTTCGAGCACACAGCTCGTTTTCGGGTACACAGCTCACTTTCCGGGCACACAGCTCATTTTTTTTTTCGGTCACACAGCTCGTTTCGGGCACACAGCTCACTTTCTGGGCACACAGCTCGTTTTTTCGGGCACACAGCTCATTTTCGGGCACACAACTCACTTTTCGGGCACACAGCTCATTTTTTTTTCGGGCACACAGCTCGTTTTCGGGCACACAGCTCATTTTCGGGCACACAGCTCGTTTTTTCGGGCACACAGCTCGTTTCGGGCACACAGCTCACTTTCCGGGCACACAGCTCGTTTTTTCGGGCACACAGCTCGTTTTCGGGCACACAGCTCACTTTTCGGGCACACAGCTCGTTTCGGGCACACAGCTCATTTTCCGGGCACACAGCTCGTTTTCGGGCACACAGCTCGTTTTGGGCACACAGCTCACTTTCCGGGCACACAGCTCGTTTTCGGGCACACAACTCATTTTCGAGCACACAGCTCGTTTTTTCGGGCACACAGCTCGTTTCCGGGCACACAGCTCCTTTTTTCGGGCACACAGCTCGCTTCGGGCACACAACTCACTTTCCGGGCACACAGCTCGTTTTTTCGGGCACACAGCTCATTTTCGGGCACACAACTCACTTTCCGGGCACACAGCTCGTTTTTTCGGGCACACAGCTCGTTTTCAGGCACACAGCTCGTTTTCGGGCACACAGCTCGTTTTTTTCGGGCACACAGCTCGCTTCGGGCATACAGCTCACTTTCCGGGCACACAGCTCGTTTTTTCGGGCACACAGCTCACTTTCCGGGCACACAGCTCGTTTTTTCGAGCACACAGCTCGTTTTCGGGCACACAGCTCATTTTTTCGGGCACACAGCTCGTTTCGGGCACACAGCTCACTTTCCGGGCACACAGTTCATTTTTTCGGGCACACAGCTCGTTTTCGGGCACACAGCTCACTTTCCGGGCACACAGCTCATTTTTTTTCAGGCACATAGCTCGTTGTTGAGGTGAACACACAGCACACACTGATTGAGAGTTGAACACGTAGCCCAAACATTTGAGATGAACACACAGCCCACACTTTAATGTCTAACACACAGCTCGTTGTTGAGGTGAACACACAGCACACACTGATTGAGAGTAGAACACGCAGCCCCAAACTCTGATTTTCTGAACACACAGCCCATTGTTGAGGTGAACATGCAGCACACACTGATTGAAAGTAGAACACACAGCCCAAACTCTAATTTTCTGAACACACAGCCCATTGTTGAGGTGAACACGCAGCACACACTTGTTGAGAGTTGAACACGCGGCCCAAACTGTAATTTTCTGAACACACAGCCCAAATTTTGAAGGTGAACACACAGCACACACTAAGATTCTGAACACGCAGATCATTCTTAATTCTGAACACGCAGCACATAAATTTTCATTTCTGAACACACAGCTCATTCACTTCGTTTTGAACACGCAGCTCACACATTTGGATTTGAATACGCAGCTCAGACATTTGAATTTGAACACGCAGCTCACTCATTTGAATTTGAACACGCAGCTCACACATTTGGATCTGAACACGCAGCTCAGACATTTGAATTTGAACACGCAGCTTGCAGATTTGAATTTGAACACGCAGCTCACACATTTGGATCTGAACACGCAGCTCACACATTTGAATTTGAACACGCAGCTTGCAGATTTGAATTTGAACATGCAGCTCGTACATTTGAATTTGAACACGCAGCTCGCAGATTTGAATTCGAACACGTGGCTCATACATTTGAATTTGAACACGCAGCTTGTGGATTTGAATTTGAACACACAGCTCATACATTTGAGCCTAAACACACAGCTCATTCTGAACATACAGGATACGGCGACGGAACTTGTAAAAGTTGAAACAAACTCAGATGCCTGACATTTTTCCTTTTTTCTTTTGCTTCGAAGTCTGGAACCTATATAGCTTTAGATAGGTCCTGGTTTTACTGTTTTCACATGACCCGGGTTGAACCCTGCGGTTTTTTAAAGAACAAAATCTCATTTTTCACAAACATGGAGAATGGCACAGCACTCTGAGCACAAAGCGATTTTTTTTTTTTTTTGAAGTTGAAATTTGAGAATGAGTTCTCAACCAGGGTATTGAGCCTACAACTGACCACAGCCAAAACGACTCAACAATGGAAAACAAAGGTAGAACAACCTAGACACAACTCAACAGAGGAAAAACAAGGTAAAACAACCCAAACACACCGAGTGACACTCGAAACGACTCAAAACAAGAATCGAGAGAAAGCGAAAGACACGACACTCAGACATATTGGAAAGACGAGAGAATTCTCAGATCGCAAGGAGCCAGTTTATTTGTTTCCCACCCTTTCTCATTTGTGATTCTCACATCACTCGGCCCTCAAGCTCTGTTTTTCTGAAAAAGCCCTTTTCCTCACTTTTTCCTCAGCACACATCTCTCTATTCTTCAATCTCTCATTTTTTATCCCTCTCCTGGGTGGTTGATGGATAAACAGGAAGTTGCGGGCTCTTGCCCCTAGCATTCTGCTAGATTCTCTTTCTTCTGCTCATAACAGTGAATTTTCTCCATAGAGGGGTTGTGATGCGGCTGGATGTGCAGCAGATCTGTAATTGACGATGCTCTACTGAGGAGTTTGGACGTGATCAGATCTGTCCAGATGAGGGAATGGACTATCCTGCCCCATTCCAGTTCGTGCTTTGCACTTGGTTTGATACCTCGTTACTTGGAGGATACGAGAGAACCTTCGGCATTTTGCTGTTAGTTTCCGCTGTGCCCTTCTTGGCAAGTATGGTGCCCTTCTTGGCAAGTATGGTGCCCTTTTTGGCAAATGCATTGACAACGGGAAAAAGGCAGGAAGCCTGACTCAACTGTGCCCCTAGTTCATCATTTGACCATTTTTTGTTTTTGCTTTTCTACTAAAACAATTTTGACCAATATGAGAGTTAGATTAACACGCTTGTTCAATTTTTGATTTGAAATCATGCAAGTCAGGCCATGAGCACTGAAAATTTTTCTTTTTTTTGGGTCCAAGAAATGGTTCAGTTTTGGAAAAATTGAAATAATTTTCGAGAGAATTAATCAACCTCAGTAAAAATTCTCAAAAACTATTTTTGCAAACGGCCATTGCTCAACGAGCATGAAACCTACTCCTAAGATGCACAACCTCGGATCCAAAGGAAAACTGCCTCGTGCTTGAAGAGAACTGCATGGCAACGGAAAGTTGCCCCTTGTTTGAATGGCACCGCGGCACATTTGAATGGCAACGGAAAGTTGCCCCTTGTTTGAATGGCACCGCAGCACATTGTAGTCAGTCCTCAAAGTGCTGAACGCAACCAAACTCTCGGATACAGTGAAGACAAACATGACTAGAACCATCGCGTGGACACAATCAAATTTGAAGTGTTTTACGACTGGACTTCAGAATGAAGTTGCCTACGTATCCCAAAGATGGGAATCAAGCCTTACGTAGTTCGGGGTTAAGGTACACTCGGGTATTTAACCTCTCCTTTTATGCTCTAACTTTTGCCAAGGCGCCCGTTGCAGGTTTTCAACCTTGCGAGCTTTGTTCTTCTTTCTTTTTCATTTCTTTTCTTCTCTTTTTTTTTTTCTCTTTTCTTCTTTTTTCTTTTTTTTTCTTTTTTTTCTTTTTTTCTTTTCTTCTTTTTTTTCTTTTTGCTTTTTGTATATATCTTTTCTTGCTCTAACTTTTGCCTGGGTCGCCCTTTCCGGGTTTTCGGCCCAGCGAGCCTCTCAAAGGGTAAAAGTGTAACAAGTCCATGTCAAATGGTTTTAAGATCTCGAAGCCATCCGTATCCAAGAGAGTGGCTGTTGTTTTGCAAGGGGATTCATCTTCGGCTCTTCGAGCACATCTGACATCTTTGCCCCTAGTTCAAAGGGTACTTCTGTTCTAGCTTTGCAAGCTTCTTCTGATCTTCTGATCTTCTTGATCCGACTTTCCTGGCCTCTTGTTCGAGGGCTGCTTCAAATCTGGCCACACAGGCCTCACGTCGTAGTTGACCGTCGAACCTTCTGAATTCAAGTTCAAGGTTTGGAAGCAAAGGGGTTGAGTCTCGAGGCTGAGAGCGATCCTAGGCTGCAGAATCTCAAGAGCGATTCCACACAGGTCTTCGCAGGACCGCGCAAAACATTTTGTTTTTGAAAATTTTTAAGAAAGCGACAAATCACTCGCGCTGAAGATAGTGTGAAACCAGTCTGGATCAAGCCAGGGTCCTTCTCAGTACTCACGCTAACAAGCATGATTTCATTCATTAAGGGCTTAGCACGCCTCTCTTTTTCTCAGTTTGATCAAATTTTTGCAAATCCCGAGGAATTCCTTCCTCTTTGTTTTCACCGCAGCGTTCAAAAAGTTTTGAAAAACTCAGGTCATTACAATGACTTCAAGGCACAGAAAAGACAGGGTTCTTAGTCAAATACTGCCATCTCATTTGGAATTTCTGGTACAACTGGCACACGGCAGAAGCAAACACAAAAGCATGAAAAACCACTGCTGTTCATTCAAATCCGTTGGCGTTACTGGCTCCAAGGCAGAAATAGACTCAAAACAAAACGAAAAGACAAACACAAAACAAAATGGTGACGTCCGAGGTAACACCCCCCGGAATCACCCGACTCCTATACAACAGGACTGACTCGATACAACAAGACAGACCCAAAACAAAAGAGACTGACTCAAAACAAAAAGACAGACTCAAAAACAAAACAACAAGACTGACCCAATACCTAAGTCAGAAAGCACAAAACCAGCATTCACGAATGCTCAAAGCAGTGCGTGCCATACGCCATATCTGAGGTAAACCGAGCGCCGCCCACAGGTGGTTCATCCCCTGATCACATTCTTGTATTATCCTCGAAATTTGCTGACCCAGTGATTGTGGACTTCGCCGAGCTTGGCGGGAGGACAACCCCGTTGTCAAACAGATCCTGTACTTCATGACGAAGACGGAAGCAGTTGTCAGTGGCGTGACCAGTCTGCTGGTGGTACGCGCAGTACTTAGTCTGGTCATGCTTTGGAGGGAGAGGATCGGGTAGAAGCCGTGGTTCAAGGGGTTTAAGGTACCCCATTTTAACAAGGATCTGGAGCGCCTTAGACAACGACATGTAAAGGGCATGGAATACCCTACGACCTCGGGGTAGATACTTCGAGGTTTACTGACTCTTGCCGGACGCATTAGCAAATGGATCGGCAGGTGCTACCTTGGTCTTCTGATCCTTTCCAGGTGCAGAATTGGAATTGGAGGGAACCGTTCTGGCATGACGGGGCCTATCCCGATTTTCTGTCTGGATGGAACTCCCCTCGGTTGGAGCGGGGAAAGCATCATCCACAGTTTTAGCCACCACTGCGAATGTTTGTTGTTTACTCAATCCTCCGGCTTTCAAAGCCTCGACTGCCCACAGCAGTTGTTCGACAGGATCAGCATCTGTTCCCACTTTATCCTTACCTTTGGCCTCAGCTTGATCGAGGGTTTGGGTTGCTGGCTGAGCTCGATCACAATTCGCCCCAATAGCGGGGGCTCCTGCGGTACGAAATTCCCGGCGTAGGATGTGGTTGGTGGCGAAGCCGACATTCCGTAGGCGAGATCTGCCACAGATCGCTGAAGATCGCTGATCATTCCCATCAGTTCAAACGTGGTGGGCTCACGAGTTTGACACAACTGGGGCGCCCAGACCGGGCGCGCGGCAGGCGACCTGGGCGGGTATGGTATTTCAACATTGGTCTCATCCTGCAAGATGTTTCCTTGGTCCAATGCGGCGGCCATGGCCACAATTTCTTCTGAGCTCTGTGCCATCACGGTCTGCTAAGTTTGGACGAAGGTGATGTGACTGGTGACTGACGGATCAGATGAACCAGGAAGCCTTGACTGGCCTTTCTTTAACTTGCCTTAGTGAAGGAAAATACTGGCTGCTCTGAATTGAATCTCTGAACCCTTCCCCCCCTAAAAGAGAAAACAGGCAGCATCTCAGCCCAATTTTACCAAGACAGATACCCGCAGATATAACTGAATTACTGTTCCCCAAATTACTGCCTCAAAACCGAATCTGATACCCGCAGATAACTGATTCCCAAAATACTGAACTGGTGCCCGCAGGCCTGATGCCCAAACTCGTAAACTGATACATGCATTTCCTGTAGAGACGCACTCTAAAGCACATAACAATAAGTAAGAGCCAAAACACCCCTATGTTGGGGTAGGGTTTCCCTGTCCTATTTTGTCAGGAACTAGGGTTTCACTACGCACGCAGCGGTTTCAAACAACCTATATCGGGTAAGCAACCTGTCCTAGTTTGGAATGGTCACTACGGATTTCGATATGCACTAGGTCGAATGGTCAAAAAGGGTGCCCCGGTAAAACCGGGGTTTGTGTTCCCATACTGGCAGAGCCCGTAACCGGTCAGCCTTATGGTCATGTCTTGACAAGACAAGCCTCCGGCAATCCGTTCAGGAATAGCAGATGGCAAATACGGTGTCCTAGGCGCACCAATGCAAATGCAATGCAAAGAAACACACAAGTGTAGTCAAAACCAGATAGCAGATGGCAACACGGTGTCTAGGCGCACAATGCAAATGCAATGCAAAGAAACACACAAGTGTAGTCAAAACCAGATATCATGAGTTCGAGTCAAGTTCTCTAAATCCCCAGCGGAGTCGCCAGAAACTGTAACAAGCCCGCGGGGGACCTCGCTACAGCTCGGACTCGATTTGTTGTCACGGTTCTTAATCTTGAACCAAAGAGTCCAAATCCGGCAAATCGTTTTGAGAAAACAGATTTTTGAAAAGAAGTGCCAAACATGGACTGCTTTGCCAGATACAGAGTCGCCACCTAAATATTTTTTTTTGGGAAATTTAGGAAACCCTGACTCGTTTGCCTAAGGCCACGTGTCCGTCATCACCAAAGTTGCCTCGGCTCGGGAACTTGGGTACGATGGGGAAGGTCACTTCGTGAGCACCCCCGCTCGCCCGATCAAAGATCGGCCTCTACTAACCATGATATCTAGTTTTGAAAACATTGTGTGTTCTTATTCCGGTTATTAGCCTAGATTTACTATGTGATGCGCACAGCATACAAGTATAGACGGGTCGCCTGAATTGGAACAAAACATTTCATGTTTGTTTTTGAAAGATGGTTTGCTACCCGCAAGTAGGCTTAAAATGCAGATTTTGCCACCCTCAGGTGGGCTTAGAAAACATGGTTTTGCCACTATCTAGTGGGCTTAAAACTCACAGTCGATGATTTGTTCCAATCCAAACAACCCAACCTTCACCCACAGGCATTCAGGCAGTTATATCACATAAGCAAATAGCCTCATGGTAAGCATGCTATTCATGGCAGTCACTCACACGCATGCAAGGATGCTAAAGCATAAAACTCACCGAGTACTCCAAGCCAAAACAGAAACCGATTAGAAATCCATGCATGATCCTAAATATACAGAAATGCCTAATGCAACACATGCAAAAATGCAACTATAGCAGGCTCGGCTATTCTAAACATGGCATATGAGATGCAACAGCTATCAAGTATTCAATTTGGAATTGAAATACAAATGCAGTTAGTATGATGCGCCGAGCCCGGTGCATGCAAAACAGATGAATGAATGCAAACATGCTATCATACTGTATGCTAATTGAAACATGCCCTAATCTAACCATCATAAGCTGGTAAATAAAAGGGAAGAAAGACGTGGGGTTGGAAGACATACATCACACTCACGCACACTTATTACAATTATGCCCTCGCGCAGAGGGTCCGAATAAATATACAGTCCGAATAAAAGAATATTACAGTCCAAATAATACAGTCCAAAATGTGTACAAATTCCTAATTAATTTACAAATTAACTAAGAAAATAATAAACTGGCATGCAAGCCAGGGACTGCCTTGATTCTGATGAATGATGTATGTTTAGGTTGCCTTGCGCGGAAATCCACTGGGATGCCCCAATTAGCCTCTGTTTTGAAATGTTTCTTGGAAAGCGCGCCAAGCCTCGGAAGACTGCTGATTCTTGATTTGCTGCAACAGAGAGCAGGAAAGGGGCATAGCAATGTATTTTCACAAATGTATGCATGCCTCGATCCTCGTGCCACCAATCACGCATCTCGATGCATGATGGCCGAGGAGTCGAATTGCACAACTCAATATGGAATGAATGCACATGAAAACACAGCAAAACCTAACTCCATCATGGATGATCCGGAGTGTCGGTGACTAGGGAATTGAGACACGTTCCGTCACTCGGAGTACGGAAACGTACCTCGTTTCCCGTGCTCGGGCTAACTCCTATCCCGAACACAATGCAATATGCATGACATGCATGAATGCAACTAAGATACAACCTAACATGCAAAATGCTATGAAATGGCATACACGATGCACGAGGTAACATGGCATACACAATGCGCTAACATACAACCTAGCATACACAATGCTATAGAATGAAATGGCATACACAATGCATAATGGACTTACACCAACACAAGTGGGCCTCGGCCACACTCACATAGGAGGCCATAAGATGAAAATGAGACAACTCGAGATGCGTGCACGCAAACCGAGGACCGAACCTACGGTACGGAATGCCACTCTAACAAGACATAGCAAAACATGGAATATGGCATACTATCATGCAAATTTCAGAGGCAAAATGAGATGTAAAACAGCCCCGAAACATGGTAAAATGGTACCCGATGCATGGAACGAGTCCCGAAACATGAATTTTGTCGCATGAAATGGCCTATAGCTATGCAATGCATGCAATATTTGAACATGAAGTGTAAAGACAGAAGCAAGGAAGCCCCAAAACAAGCATGTTTACAGTTTTAAGCAAGGCCAAACAGTGAGCACAAATGGGGCTAAGCTAGCATACAAAAATGGCCCCGAAAGCAAGATATTGAAGCAACTCACAGATGCTGGCCCTGAACAAGTGAGGGACCTTCTACAATGTTGAAGAGGGGCCCAAAATATGATGTTTTACAGTTGACAGCCAAGCCCAAAATAGTGTACAAATATGCTCAACATACAATGCAAGATATGGCCTAAAAGAGAGGCTACAACACAAAGTATACAAAAGATGCTCCAAACAGCAATAGACCCTTAATGAAACATGGAGAGGGGGGTCAAAACAAGGCCATTTTCAGTTCGGACCAAGGTCCAAAAACATAAGCAAAATAGGCTAATAAATCATGCAAAAATGGGACCAAAAGATGCATATCAAAGCAAGTGATACATGGAGGATTCAAACAGTGATGAGCCCTTCTATAATGTTGAAGAAGGGCTCCAAATAAGCCTATTTACAGTTTACAACATGCTTCAAAATAGATTACACATGAGCCTAAAATACTACACAAGAAATAGGCATACAAAAGGGATAATGAAGCAAGTGCAAAATGGGGGCCTCAAACAGTGAGAGGCCCTTAATGAAAGATGAAATAGAGCTCAAAAAAACACTACTTTAAGTTATGGCTGGAGCTCAAATGTACAAGCAAGAAGGGCTAAGAAATGATACCAAAATGAGCTAGAAAAGAGGGAAATGTTGCTCACCCTTGAAGACCAATCCTTTGCTGCCTCTTGGAACAAGAAATGCTGCCTCCTAGCCTCTGAGAAGACCCTCCTAGCTGCTGGAATGGAGTGGTGGTGTGGTGCTAGGTGGTGGTGAAGAAATGAGTGTAGGACTTGAGAGGTTTGAAGCTTGGAAGTGTAGAGATAGGGGAGATATTTATACAAGGCTTAAAGGCAAAATTTCTAACCCTAAAACCAGACCTGGAGGCTGGCTTATATAGGCAAAAAGAGGGGGGAAAAAAGGGGGGGAAACAACTCAAGTTTCCCCCCAAAATGGCAGCCCCCCGGATACAAAATCTGGGGGGAAAATGAGGGCATTTTTTGTAATCTACCCACCCTGAGGATCATGGCCGGCCAGGCATCTAGGTCACAGGTGGCCGGCCGGCTCTCCCCATGGCCGGCCGGCCAGGGGTCAAAAGGGCCAAGTGAAATTAGTGGCCGGCCACCACAGATTGGTGGCCTCCCATGTGCTCTCAACACAACCCTGTGGTCAAAAGTTGGAAACAGTGAACCAGGAGAGAGAACAACCCACTTTTCAAAGAGGTTCAAAAGGTTCAAAGGGAATTACTGGCCGGCCACCAAATATTGGTGGCCTCCCAGATGTGTACATCACAAATATGGGGGTTAGAGTTGAGGAAAGTGGCCTCAGGGTGGTCAACATTGGCTTTGAAGTGAGAGAAAACGGGCGACGGAGGGCGATGAAGGAATATAACTGGTTGCTGAAACAATTACTGGCCTCCCACCCTTCTACGACCTTCCTGGTGATGAAATAGAGGTCCCTGCCAAAAATGAACGAAAACCGATGCAGAATGAAGGTTTGGGGGCCGAAACGCGCAGTCCGAGGCCCGAAAATCGACTGTTAGGCACCGGGAGTGGTGTTCGACCACGAAGTTGGTCTTTCGGACCACAGTGTCCCTCGAAAGGGAGTAAATAAGATGCATGCCAAAAACTGGAGCGAACGGAGGTGGTTAGGCGGTCCCGAACCGAGGCACTCGGCCTGACGGCTCCGAAAATCGGGAACCGGGCTCCGAAATGGGCAAAATGGCCTACGACCACGAAATGTAGCCCGCGGCCACCGAGAGATGATCTACGAGACCTCTCCCTCCCTTTGGGAAGGGAAACAGAGAAAAACCAAGCTTGGTTCGCAAACCGAGGCAAGGCACAAAAAAGCCCGGAAGTCCGGAGGCAAGGCTCACGGCCGAGACTCTAAAACCTCTGGACAAGCGCGATATGCAACATTACCAAGCGCCCAATCGGTGACGTCTGAGTCTTAAGGTCGGTCAGAAATGGGGTGTCTACACTTATACTTCTCACAAACTACAACCAAGATCCAAGGCTTGTGTCATTATTGGTTACTATCCAAGCTACAAGGGATATAGATGTTTGGATCCTCTTTCTGGTAGAATCTACATCTCTCGGCATGTTGTGTTTGATGAATGTTCTTTTCCTTTTGCTTGCGTTGATTCTTCTTCATCTCCTCTTCTTTCTTCCAAATCTGCCATTAAGACATTCTTTTGGGGTACTACTCCTTCTTTGTCTCCTTCTCAGGTTCCTATCCAGCCTTCTTCTGTTTCACCTTCTTCTCCTAATTCCTTCTCATCTTCTCATCCAACAAATATTTCTGGTTCTCCTTTAGTTCCTATTTCTACTTCTTTACCTTCTGCTTCTCCTCTTGTCTCAAATAATCCTAGTTTTATCTCTTCTCCTTTATCTTCTTCTCCACCTGGTATTAATCTTACTATTCCTATTATTCCTCGTCCTTCTTCTCACTCTCTCAATTCTCATCCTATGCTCACTCGAAGTAAGACAACATGCTCTTCCCAAGTTGGTTTGCTTGCTACTTTTCTTGACACTGAGCCTCGAAACTATAAAGATGCCCTGCAATGTCCTCATTGGCATCAATCTATGCTTAAAGAATTTCAAGCTCTTCAAACTCAAAAGACTTGGTCTCTTGTTCCTTCTTCTGCACATCAAAATGTTATTGGATGTAAATGGGTCTTTAGAATCAAAAAGAATTCAGATGACTCTTTCAAGAAGCTGATGTTGATTTCTTAGATACCTTTAGCCCTGTAGCCAAGCAACCGACCATCAGAGTTTTCCTTTGTGTTGCTCTTCATTTCAATTGGTCTATTAAACAGTTGGATGTCTCTAATGCCTTTATTCATGGCAAGCTTGAAGAAGAGGTCTTTATGGCTCAACCACCTAGTTTTGAGAATCCTCAGTTTCTTACTCATGTGTGTAGATTGAACAAGGCTTTTTATGGTCTTAAACAAGCTCCTAGAGCTTGGTTTTCCACTTTTTCCTCTTTTCTGGTTAAACTTGGTTTTGTTACTTGTTATTGCGATAATTCCTTGTTTGTTCAATCTACTATTACCACTCTTACTTATCTCTTGGTCTATGTTGATGACATTCTTGTTACTGGTAACTCTTCTTCTCATGTTCAGTCCTTAATCTCTCAGCTTCATTCTATTTTTCCTCTTAAAGATCTGGGTTCTCTTTCTTTCTTTTTGGGTATTTCTGTTACTACTTCTTCTTCTGGTTCTTTCTTATCTCAGTCTCACTATGCTTTTAAGTTGCTTTAGCAAGCTGGCATGTCTGATTGTAAGCCTACTGCTTCACCTCTTAGTCCTTCTTCTTCCCAGCTTTTTCCAATCCTTCTCTCTACAAAAACCTTGTTGGTGGTTTGCAATATTTGACCATCACTCGTCCAGATTTGGCCTTTGCTATGAATCAAGTCTATCAACATATGCAATCACCTTCTCAAGATGATTTTGCTAAGGTTAAACGTCTGCTCAGATTTGTTCAAGGGACCCTACATCATGGTTTGCATTTTTCTCCCAGTTCCTTTGATATTCATGCCTTTTCTGATGCTGATTGGGCTGGTAATCCTTGTGATAAAAGATCTACATCTGGTTTATGTCTTTATCTGGGTTTAAATCTGGTTTCTTGGACTGCTTAGAAGCAGCCCACTGTGGCTAGGTTTTCTACTAAAGTTGAATACAGGTCCATGGCTCAAGCTACAGCTGAGGTGTCTTGGCTTCAAATGTTGCTGCATGATATGCAACTCACTTCCTCTGTTCATGTCCTTTGGTGTGATAATCTATCTGCCTTATCCTTGGCCTCTAATCTTGTTTTTCATGCCAGGACCAAACATATCGAAATAGATTATCGTTTTGTTAGAGAAAAGGTGTATGCTAAACAACTTCTCATTCGGCATGTTGCTTCTTCAGATCAGATTACTGATGTGTTCACTAAAGTTCTCCCTATTAGCTGCTTCCTTTTTCTCAAATCCAAGCTTCTAGTTGATCTTCCCACTTTCAGCTTGAAGGGGGCTGATGATAGGTGCAGCTCAAGCTCAAGTGCCAGCTCAAGTACTAATGCCATGCTTCTCAACAGTGATAATGAAGAGAGGTCTAAGTCTGCCATGTCTAACCAGCAGCAGCAACATAAGGACATGTTGTCTACGTCTAAGTCTAAACAGTAGCAGTTGCACCATACCTCTACAGTGTGTGTAGGTTAAGAGTAGTCTAGTGCATATTAGTCAAAGCTTAGTGTATGTTAGAAAACCCTCTTAACAATTATTTGTTAGATTGTTAAGACAGTTATGCTATGATGTCTATATAACTAGAGATCTGCTGTTGTAAATGTAAGTTGATTCATTTGATGAAATAATATCTTTTCAGTTGCTTCTCTCTTTCTCTTCAGACAGGATTTGATATGGAATTTCTTTTTTTTTTTAAATGTAAAATGTGGCGCGTGGAGAACATGCACAAAATATATAATTTTATATATTTATTACATGGCATATATAAGGATAAACAATTATTATATGTCATGTATATATATAATTCAAATATATATCAATATCTGATACGACATGCCAACTTCTTTGAAATTTCTAAACCTTTTAAATTCTAACCATGCAAACATGAGAACAACACTCTTTTATCTCGAGGTAGCTGAGAAGCCGAGACAGGCCTTGTTAAGAAAAGGTCAAGAATTTTTTGTGAATTGCAAAAAGCAGCACCTTGACGCTTGTGTATACTTCTAAACCAAACAAAGTTAATTGTTTATTAAGACAAAAGATAGCAATTATCAATAGTGTCAGTGGAATGTCATGATCATTTTTTCATGTTCTGATTTGGGCACACCATTTCTTTCATAATTGGGCACCCTTACCGGTATATTAGTATAAACGTATTCACATGATGAGAGAATACTCAACTGGGATTCACGAGTGTCAAACCCACAAAATCAACTTTACCAACTACATTTCCATTGTCATCACAATTTGCACTTGCATTTTATTCTCCAAAACATTATTTTTCAATTTAAAAAAAAAAAAAATCCTCCTTTCTATTTTCTTTTTCTAAAATACAAATTCAGAATAGATTCCCAACAACCTCTAACTAGGCTTAGTTTTTTTTAGACTTCTGAATGTCAAGAGCCTTCAAAAAGAACACTTGGTAAGAAATGGAATAGGCTTAAGAGTTCAATATACAGAACCAAGGAAGATCAAGCAAAACACAAGTCTCAATTCTGAGGAGCAAACCAGTTAATTAGTAATGTCTTCCCATGCCCTTGTTATATCAAAGGCAACACATATATAAATGAGCGGTGTTATTTGGTTCAAAATTTGTATTTGAATGGTTGGTACTATGTTCAACCCACAGCATGCACCAACAAATCAAAACCGAAGGCGTATGTTGTGTTCGGTCTATTTTTCACATGTATATAAAATAATAAAATGCTCATGAAGATTATAAATTGTAAAAGTTGGAAGAATGTCGGATGAAGGATAACTTATATTATATATTTATATGTAGGTTTTTTTACGACATAAAGAATTGGAAGGAGGTGGAGTTTGAACTTCACTCAAAGTAGTGGGCCAATGTTCCAAACACAAAGTGGTCTGTATTATAATTATTGATTAATTCAATATATCAAAAGTGATATGTGAACTGAAAGAGATTCTAAACGACACTGTCAGAGCACACAACAGAAGAGTTTAATGTGTATTAATAGTAACAGATATACAAAACGACAATTTTATAAGTACAAATTAAACCAAACCAAGTTTTAAGTCTTATCAAATGTGAAAATTTTAGAAATTTCCTAAATGTTGATTTGTGATTATGTATCAATTTTAAGCAATAAATAACAATCTCAATAAACCAATCAAGACAAATCGACATAACGATTTTACGTGAAAAACCCACAATTGGAGCACCTCCAATTGTGATAAAAAAAACCACGGGCAAAAGCCACAAAATAATCCACTAAGAAGACATAAAGGAATTATACAAGTGTACTCTCAATTATGATGTACCTCTTTTTCTTTGACCTTACCAACTCTAGGAAGATTGAGAAGTCTCTCCTCTCGTTGAATCTTTTGGTCCCCCTGCCCTTGAGTTCTTATATCATAAGATGTGGATGCACTCCGCTTTTGCTCTTTATTATCACTAAAGCCAATGCCACTCTTGTCATAACACATTTGTTGAGATCCAATGATATTGTCCAAAGTCTTTGATCCTTTGTTCCAAAGACCAATGGTAGCCATAGTACACTTGAGCTCTTTCTCTTTCTTGATCATTAGTTCTGCCAAAGCAACTGGAGACATCTGGAGATATTCAATCTTTTCTTCATACGTTGCATAGATTTGCTGTAGCTCATTCCTCTCTGTCTCACAAGTCAAGAGTTTTGCACAAAGAGCTTGTCGATCATTAGATATCTTGACGGCATCATTCCTAGCCTCGGAAATCTCCTCATTTAGTTTGACATTCTCACTTTCACATGCTTTGAGTTT
The DNA here is from genome assembly GCA_030407325.1 of Camellia japonica. Classification (NCBI taxonomy): domain Eukaryota; kingdom Viridiplantae; phylum Streptophyta; class Magnoliopsida; order Ericales; family Theaceae; genus Camellia; species Camellia japonica. Next base: position 86,869,053 of record JAPPVO010000036.1, read on the forward strand.
CATAGTGAGTTTGTTATTCAATTTGGATAAGTTAAGAGATTTCTTACACAATTTTTCATAAGCTTGCTGAAGCTCTTTATCATTACTCCCTGAGTATTCATCATCAATGTCATTCTCAACCGGCTTCTTCGGATACTCTGTTCGTCCTTCAATTTCAGAAGCCACCATAAAAGCAAGGAATTGTTCATGCCCCTCTTCGTCTTGTGCTTCATTGTCACTTTCATCTTTATCAGACTCTGATTCATCATCCTAAGTGATAGCGAAGACTTTCTTCTTCCTCAAACGAGTAAGGCATTCTTGAGTAAAGTGGCCAAATCCTTGGCATTCATAGCATTGGACTCTTTCAGAGTTCCCTTGTATTTTTCCTTTCTTCTTCTGGGTTATAAAATTAATTTTGAATTTATCTTTGCCTTTGGATTTATGAGTTGATTCCAAAGGATTAGAATTCTTTTTCAGAAAAGACTTTTTAAATTGTTTTACGAAAGCATCTGTAATCTTAGAATCAATCTTACAATCCTCATCAAAATCCTTTCCAACTGCATGAGCATTACTAAAAACAATATCATATTTCTGTTTCTTTTTGAAATTTCTATATGCCTCATAAGTTTGGAGATTTCCAACCAAATGATATAGTTTGAGGTTGTCAACATCTTGAACCTCCTCAATAGCTGTAACTTTTGGATGGAACCGATTGGGCAAGGATCTCAAAATTTTTCCCACAACCTTGGATTCTAGTATTTTTTTTCACCTAAATTGAAGCTGGAATTTACAATGTCACTCAACTTCGCATAAAACTCATCAAAGGTCTCACTATTTTTCATAAAAAGGTTTTTGAAACTAGACGTGAGCCTTTGAAGTTTTGAGCGTTTAATAGAAGGAGTGTCCTCATGAGTAGTTTGTAAGATATCCCAAGTCTCTTTTGCGACTTCACAATTACAAATTCGACTAAACTCTTCAGATGTGATAGCGCAAAAGAGAGAATTGATAGCTTTACTATTCCAGCTACTATTTTGGTAATCAGTTGGGTCTCACTTATCAATTGGTTTGGGAAAAGTTACTCCATCAACGATAATCATTGGTTCAGTCCACTCATACATGACAGATTACCAAACTTTTTCATCAATAGATTTTAAAAATGATCTCATCTGAGCTTTCCAAAAGGAATAATTAGATCCGTCAAGTAGGGGTAATCGAACCATAAAATTTCCCTCACGAATTGAATCCATTATCACAAATCAAACAAGATCTCGCTCCAAAAGTTTTTAAAAAAAAATAAAGCAACCTGCTCTGATACCAATTAAAAAATCTAAAAATCCCCTAGATGTTGATTTGTGATTATGTATCAATTTTAAGCAATAAATAACAATCCCAATCAACTAATCAAGACAAATCGACACAACGATTTTACGTGGAAAAATTACAATTGGAGCGCCTCCAATTGTGATAAAAAAAATCACGGGAAAAAGCCACAAAACAATCCACTAAGAAGACATAAAGGAATTACACAAGTGTACTCTCAATTACCCAGCGAATCCACGCCCGAATCAAACCGACCCCTATGTGCCTCTTTTAGCCCGTCTTCACCTCGGAATTGTCTTGCCCAATATTGAATCCACAACGCCGATGTCGAATCACGACGATGAGCCACTCCGGAATCCACCAAAGCTTCAGGCCCAAATTCCACAAAATCCACCGAAGAACAACTCTCTCTTTTGTATTGAATAAATAAAACAAACAAATCCTTTCATATAATTCACTCAATTCATGATTAAACTCTTACAAATATCAAAGGAAACAAGCAAAGAAGCTCAAGATGAAAACCCTAATATCCAAGAAGAAGATCTGGAAGCCGTAACCCTAAAAACGGATGAAACCACATATTTATAGAAAATTGATCCGCGATCTCCGCTCAAGCGCAAGATTGACAACTCGAGCGGACCTCGCTCGAGCGCAGGAAAGTTCGCTCAAGCGTAAAATCCTAACTTCTAGTACTTTTGCAGACATGTCAAACTTCTGGAACCAAACATTCTCCGCTCGAGCGCACAAACGGCAACTCGAGAGGACAAGCAACTTCGAATGCATTTTTGCATTTTGGCTTCGAGGGTGTTGCCCCTCGACCCTGCTTGGGCGCTGCCCCTTGGACCCCCCACGAGCTAACCGAGCAGCTCGATCCCTAACATAGTCAGCGAAGTGGCAAACATGAAAAAATAAAGATCATAAACTCCTCTTCATAGGCACAATTCGGGTTTGATTCGCATCTAAATACTCGTAGCCTCACTGAAATAAAAGATCGAATAAAATTACAACTGAAAGGAGTTTTGTCAAACGGGATTGCCAAAAATAAAAACCTAACAAAATGAAATCGGCTACATGAATTTATTCTCTACTCGACTTTATCAAATGAAGATTATAAGTACAAATGAGGATTATAAATTATTAAATTGTCATCTTAGGTAAGCCATACCTGCATTATCTGTATTGAGACTCTACAAATAAGCTGAGCCAATGTAAGTCTCCGTACCCTTTGTAGCTGGAAACCAAAGGCCTCCAAGTCCAAGAGTAAAATAAATGGTATGAACAGTTAAATAAAAATATTCTCGAAATAGAAAATCTTAGAACAAATAGGTGATGCATGCAATCAATTAGGGAAACAAAGTCATCGTGGCTCTCATATACTATATCTAAGTCAAATGTTCTTAGCTAAAAGCTTAGATCTATGTTACATGGACTATATTACGAGTATTGGGTGCATACAAGTGTTCAAGCGTCAGACCTTCTTAAACTTAAATCTTAGGATATTAAGATATATATCAAAAGATTGAGTACAAATACAAAGACATGTCCTGAACAATTGTATATATTTTGTATTATATAATACTCTTAAATAAGATGATGTGTGGAACAATTATTTAGAAATATAATTGAAATTAAATAGGGTTTGAGAAAAATATGAAATTTCTATCTTCCATCCATGTGAAAGGGAATAAATATTTCTTTATAAGCAAATGCCAGCTTCTTCTTCTTCTAACATCACAGAAAATTAGAGAATTTAAGTATCTAAATTGGGTTCAAGCGTCGGACATATCCCACACCCTTACCCTTGTCATATCCGGTAGACAAGGTACTGTGGAGAAAATAGAAGAGTGCATGTAACACAAGTATTTTTCATTCCTTTCACGTTATTTTATTTTCTTTACAACTTGTTTACTATTTTCAACTCATCTTTTACTAAGAGAATCTCCAATGGTGTTTGCTAAAATAGCATTATCATTGCTATAATTGGCAATGAATAGTGCTATTTTGCCAAATTATAGCAATTGTGCTCTAATGGTCACATGCTATTTTGGCAAATCTCAACAAACTTTCCCTCCAAGTTTGTAAATGTTTTTTGGATATAAGATTTTTAGTGATTTTTTTTTTTTTGTTTATTTTTTTGTCTTTTGTGACTTTTTTTTAATTGTTTCTAAAAATAATTATATATTTAGATTATTCCTAACTAGACAAATATAAAAATTGAAACATTTATAGCGGTTGTTTGTACTAATTTTAAACATTTTTTTTTTCAAGCAAAAAGAGCACGACGACTCTTTTGCCTTTCCAAGACAAATCACCACCATCTATCTCAACCATTTCCAACAGTTGAGATGAATGATCCAGAATCATCTTGACTCTCCACTCTGTCTCCAGTATGTCTTCACTCTTCCTCTCTCTCTCTCTCTCTCTCTCTCTCTGATCGGCCACGGTGTCTACCCCTAATCGCCGAAGACCAACCTTTCCTCTCTCTTTCCATCTCCCTCTCACTCTCACTCTCACTCTCTTCTCTCTCTCTCTCTCTTCAATCAGCGACGATGTCTACCTCCAATCGCCGAAGACCAACCTTTCTTCCCTCTTCCTCTCACTCTCACTCTATCTCTCTTTCTCTCCCTCTCCCTCTCACTTCTCTCTCTGCTCTCCAGCACCGCCAATCGCCGTCGTCTACCCCCACCCATCTTTCTCTCACTCTCTCTCTCTCTCTCTCTCTCTCTCTCTCTCTCTCTTCCCTAAAATGGATTGGCAACGTTGGACAAGATCAAAGAGACGATCGCTAATTTCGAACCAAAGACCACCAGATCTGCTCTTACTACGGGCGATATCTTCACCTTTTCCTTCGACGTTGTGACTCACTACCATATCTACTTTGAACTACCAAAACCAAGTATTTATTATTTTCAGTTTTGTTCATATTCTGAGATTCTGAGATTTGAAGTTATGAAATTGCTTGTTGAGCTCCAATGAAAGTGTTGAAATTTTTTCGTTGAATCTGAGATTTGTTGAATTTGTTTGAGATTTTGTTGAGATTTATTGATTGTTGTTGACTGATTTTGTTAAAAAAATAAATAAAAACTTTGCCGATTTCAGGTAAATTTAAAAAAAAAAAAATTTGAAATTTTTTTTTGGTGAATTCTAATAAAAAAATGGTGAAACATTTGCTGGGTGAGAGGGAGGGAGGGAAACAGTTAGTTTTGGCTGAGTTGGCACAAATGGCAACTTTGACACAAGTTTTGACATTTCTCAAATTTGACAGCTGCTATATTCAACCATTGGAGCATCATTTTTCAACATAGCTACTATATTATAGCAATGACAGTTCCAATAGCAAACCATTGGAAATGCTCTAAGTTTGCTAACTGCTAAGCGTTTTTAACTGACTATAAAAAAATACAGACAAGTAAAAACAATATATAAAACCTATAGTTCTCCACTTACCTCGCAAATTCTACAACCAAAATCAAACTATTAGGTCAACATGAAATCAAAGAATAAAAGTGGTGGCAGTGGTGTTACAGGTGAGGTAAACAAATATGAGTGAAACAGAAAAAAGAAAAAAAAGATCCATCTCCAATTTTCAAACTATAACCTAGATATCTAACCAGAGGATGATAATAATAACAATAGCCGTCATAGTAATTGTAACGGAAAGTGGTGATAATGCTGCAAGAAACAGAGCTTCTTTTTTTCTTTTTCTTTTTTTTAATTTATTCAGTATATATGCATATATATATTATATATATATACACACACATGTAGAATTAAAATAATACACTGTATTCTTCCAAATCTAATACTATATTCTTTTTATTGTAATGAAAAATGAATGCAGAATGAACTAGGTAACTTGAGAAATAAAGTTGTTACAGAATGAATCTGTTATGTCTATTTTTGTTTGCTTTCTAGACATATTATGCTTAGTATCAAGCTTCTTCCCATATCTTCTGGTTGTTTGGGCTGAAAATACCACAATTCTGAATGAAAGAAGACATACATTACAGAAAAATGAAGATTTCCCTATCTTCAAATGTTTGATGAGCACCATTAACTTATCTATAGTTACCTTCAAATAGGCTTCACTCATCCAAGAACTCAGCTATTTTACAACATCAGATCACCAAACGTATTGTCTAAAAGCAACAATCTTAAAAGATGTATGCACAAAGGCAAAAATCCTAAAAGATGTTTACATGCAATTCAATTTGTCAACACAAGCTTTTGTATTAACATATAAAGCCACCACTTCAATGGTGCATTCACATTTTTAACTTTTTTTGTATTTTTATTAGCACAGAAACAAATATTTGTTAAAATAGGGAAAAGAAAAGTACAATGAAAGTTCCATGAATAATGGAAGTGAAAAGAAAACCAAAACCGAACTCCAAAATTTCAACTTTCGGTCCAAAAGATCCTAATGAAACTACCAGATAATGCTACTTGAGAGCAACTTCAGTGATGAAAAGCTTCCAAAAGCACACTAGAACAATTTTTTAAATTTCTGCCCACCGATCTTTCTAGTGCTTCATTTTAAGTAACACACATAGCTTAAGACTGTCTAGAATCACTTCAAGGATGGTTTTGGCATCCTTCTTGTGGAAGCCATTAAAACCTTTCGATTTTAAGCCTAGGGTTTTGGTCATTAGCATCCATTTTGTACGTCAGTGGTCCATGTAATTAGCTGCTGGAAGCCTGGAACTACCAATTAATATCAGTTGATTTGTTGTGATACACTTTGAAGGCATGTTTGTTTGACTGACTCATTGAGGGGATTGGATTGCTAGTGAGGCCCCCTTACTTATGGCTTGTTTGGTAAGCCTTATACTCTACTAGACTATTAGTCCAATGGGATTGTCAATGATGTACGGAGGTGGACTTAACTTTCCCTGATAAATCATGGGATTTGAAAAATAGCGAGGGAATTGGAAAAATAAGTGTATTTTTTAAAAAAAAATTTAATCCAAATGCAACCTATTATTTGTATTTTTTTTATATTTGTTTAGAATATTTTTTTAATATAGAAATATATATTTTTTATTTTATATAAAAATAATTTAACAATCCCATTACTAACCATCTCTCCCACTATCATCAAAACAAACACACTTTTACTTAATCTCCTCACTAACAATCCCCACATTAGCAATCTCTTTACTAACCATCCCTTCACTAACAATCTCATCCAATCTAATCCGCCAAACAAATATGGCATGATATCTTTCTGAAAAATCCAAAAAAAAAAAAAAAAAAATTATAATACAAAATTAAGGAAAATTTACCCATAAGTCCTAGTTTCTGAAAAGTTGAACCATTTAGTTCTAAAAATTTTCTTATGCTCCATTTAGTCCCATTTGCACATCAATCTAATGTTCGAAACATTAATCTGATGTTTGAAATCTAATGTTCGAAACATTAATCTGATGTTCGAAATCTAATGTTCGAAACATTAATCTGATGTTTGAAACATTGTAATAGGACCTTTCAGTCTATAAGAAAACTTTTAAGACTAAACAGTGTATAAATTATTAATTTGGGATTTATTGGTGCATTCCCCCAAAATTAATTTGAATAATGAAGGGGACAAATTTGCAGCATATCATGCTTGCCCATTGGTCTGTCATATTACTCTCAAACTTTGGTATCAAATAAAAAAATAACTAGAATTGTCATATGGCAAGTTGACTTCCCAAGTAACATAAAACCTTTTTCTGGCCATTATACTGTCACAAAGAAGACAAGCATTTTTTAAGCACGTGTACATTCAAAAATGAATATAATTTAACTGATTCATATAATAATGTAGCGTAAATTTACATTCTAAAACTCTTCCCTATCCCTCTAATTTAAGGGAGCAAAAAATGTATCTAAGATAGCAAAGCTGAGGTGTAGTAAAAGAATAATCAACTAGGGAAATGAGAAACTATTGCAATTACATCCTCAAAATTAAATGGTGTTGGAGAAAACCAAAGAATAACTAATCCAGCAGCAAAAGGATTTCAGTGGCGGCAATTATAGCATTGTTCTTATGCAATGGCTGAGACAATAGTCTGCACCTCTGTGGGACGCCAGAATGTCTTTTGAATGCACAGCAAACCCTCGCTGTCCTTTGAGTACGTCGATCGAATCTTCCACTGTAGAGATTGAGCCAAGTTCTCCACCTCAACTATGGTTTCAACTTCATCCCGCATGATCAAATATCCTTCTGGCCTTAGGATTCTATCTACTTCTGCAATAATTGTGACTAATTTGCACCTGTGGCCAGAAAACCATTATTAAGTTAACAGCAATGATTGGGAGTGACTTTGCAAAGGAGTAAAACTACAAGGAGAATGTTATTCAAGATAATAAACCTTTTCTTGAGATCGGAGAAGAGATGATCAGCATGAAGAAGATCATAAGATCTGGGGTAAGTACTAAATGATTCACACCAATCATGATACATCCCAAATAAGCCACGCTCATATATTATTGGAAGTGTGTCTGGTGAATTGATTGGAACTACATTCATAACCCATACATTTAGGTCTTTCAGTGCGGCAGCAAACCTAAAATCATAAAGAAAGCATAATCAGGATAAAGTCCATAATGAGATAATAAAATCTCTTATTACAGTAAAGAAAGAAAAATGACAATGAAAGCAATAATAGTAAAAACCAATAACCATAAGGTCAACCAATAGAAACCATATGCTCTCCAGTTAACAATGTCATGGTTTTGTCCTACTACATATTCAATGTGCCACAACAGATAGCAGTTTCATCATTTCACTAAACAAAAACCAATACTCTTTCACATAAAACCTAATGGTAGTATAGTATCATATAGAAAATGAAATATATTTCCCAAGGCCCTACCTTAAACAAATGCAAAGAAGCACAATTTATTATCTGAATTTATCTGGAGCCTGTCAAGGACATGGAATTTCATAAACTTGTACAAAAAACTTCAAATGCATACCCTCCATATACAGCTCTCATGTCCATTACATTCCTCACTGCAGACCAGCTGATTCCCAGACCTTTCAAATATGACATGGACACAACAGTTTTCCAGTGATCAAAGTCCTTGATGAAGTCCTCCGGAGCTGCTTTACCATAAACTCCAACCTCTGAACTTTTTAACCAGTAGGGTGCTTTCTCCACTCTTAGTGGCCATTGCTCTGGCCACCGTGACCCACGCTCTGATGCACCCACTGATACTTTGTGTATGCATGCCTGAAGCAATATGTTCCTGAATACATAGCCAATATAAAATTGAGAACATGTGAATTTTGGGAATTTTCACTCGGTACAACAGTTGATGCAGGGACCAATGATTCTACCATTAAACAGGGTCACCAGTAGCCAAGTTGCAGGCCTTTTGGAGCCATAACATTACTCAGATAGAAACATTAGTTTCTACCAATGTCGTATTCTTTTCTTTTCTTTTCTTTTTTATCTTCTCAAGATCTGGTGATGAACATGCTTTAGTGTCTTCAGTTGTCCTATTTTCTTGTGACACAATTGGCAGATTTGAACATCCAAACATACCCACAATAAAATTTCCCTTAACAAATCAGACTTTGTTACCACAAAAATGTGTATATTAATCTATAGCAATTATGAACACATTGAGAATAGTACCAAACATCAAAGACTAATGTAGTAACATGATGGCCCCATCCAGCAGTTTAAGCGGTGAAGTTCTTTCATATATGCAATAAAAAGAATGAAACGAATTATTTGGCTTACCCATGAATGAGGTAGAGGCCATGCATATATAATAGATTCATGATACAATTTAAAAAACGATATAAATCAGTGATTAACATAATCACAGATTATATACATAACACTAAAAATAAAAAGATTTTATGTACTCTAATTTTTATATTCAACACTCCCTCTCAAGGTGGTGTGAAAATATTCCACAATCACAGCTTGCCAATGGATGACTAGAAGAAGCTGGAAAAAACTGAACGGCTAGTCCAAATAAATGCTACCGAACAAATCTGGTAGTCCACTAAATAAAAAAGGCCAAAAAAAGTGCTTAATACATCAGCACCACACCCTTGAAAGGGGGGAAAAAAATAGGAACTGAACTGCCCTAGAAGAGCTGCCGAAGCATCTATGGCCAGGAAACACCCCGGTCGGCAGCCAACAAGACCCTGGTCGATATCAGAGGCCGGAGCTAATGCCGAGAGATACTTTATGGTTATGCCAGACCGTTGTTGAAACTAACCAAAATCAATGTCAGAACAGTTTAAGGGGTCATGTCGGACCGTTGTAGAGAGTAATCGGAATCAATATCGAGATAGTTTAAAGGGATCATGCCGGACCGATGTAGAGAAATGGATGTTGAACCAGCAAGTGTAGCACACACATATATTAGAAAGTGGTGTTGAACGATGATGGCAACAGATGATTGAGTACGCCAAGAGACGACTTATTAGAAAGTGCGGTAGGTAGGGGACGGCTTTGGTGGTGCGCTAGAGGGGGCAGCTTTCGTTGTGCGCCAGAGGGGTGGCTTAGATGGTTCACATGGTATATCACCATGCTCACCATCCCCCCCCTCTCTCTCTCTCTCTCTCTCTCTCTCTCTCTCCACCTTTCAAACTCCAATAGGTTTGGAACAGAAACACACAAAAATGGATTGCGAGTAAAAAAAATATAATAGAGATATTTAGGATAGATATAAAATAATGGATAAAGGAAGAGATCACCACGAAGTGATACTGAAAGAAAATATGACAATGGAATGAGTTGAGGTCCGGCGGCCAGCCAAGACAAAGCTAACGCCCGCTGGTGAAGCAAAATTACTAGGTACTTAACCTAACTCTGATACCAAAAAGAATGAAAAGAATTATTTGACTTACCCATGAATGAGGTAAATGCCATGTATATATAATAGATTCATGATACAATTTAGGAAACGATATAAATAAGAAAACAATACTAAATCAGTGATTGACACAATCACAGATTATATACATAATACTAAAAATAAAAAGATTCTATGTACTCTAATTTCTATATTAAATAAATACTCACCTATTTCAATGTTTGAACATCTGTAATTAAACAAATTTCTCATGTGTTTCTAAATGTTTGAACATTTGTAATTAAATAATTTTCTCATGTTGTAAATTAAAATAATTCGTACTAATCACAGCTCATAAAGTAATCCAAACTGCCAATTATATCATTAAAACCAACAAAACATGGAATACATAAAACACTACCATGCTGCATCCGGGTCATCAGATTCTTTACACATTGGAGGCTCATTTTTTGGTCTTTGCTCATAGCACTCATTGGAAATCGGCTTTCTGTATATAGCTGCACCAACTCGATTCAATGTATCCTTCTTAATCACCACCAGGTCCCAGCACATTGACTTTGTCAGTTTAGACATAGCTGCCATTAATTTTACAAATAATAATAATAATAAAATACTGTTAAAATCAATCTCACAACTCCATTTCTCACAAGAGAAAAATAACATAGGTTCACAAGAATTCTACCTTTCCAAATTCCAACATCTTCGGACCCCTTTCTGTAGACTGGAGTAGCAGACCAGACAAAGTATCCTCCAGGGCGCAAAAGACGATTCAACTCTAAGAGAAGTTTACCCCCTGCAATGCCCATTAAAATAAATTTATAACCCAAAATTATTCAATACTCAGGCTGTTTTTGGATTATGGATTTGGGTAGAGATTTGAAAAGGAAAAAGGAAAAAGGAAAATGCAAGGGAAATGAAGAAAAATTTAGCTTATATTTCATTCATTCACATTTTCCTCACCTTTTCTTTTCCTTTCCTAAATCCCTACCTAAATCCATTATCAAAACACAGCCTAAAGCATATCTATTAAATGAAAAAAAACAAAAAAAAACAAAAAAGCAAACTCCACCTTCAATGTGCCAAGGGACTCTACATCTAGCACAATGGACAATGTCAAAGACCTTACTGGGAAAAGGCAGTCTCTTGGTACCCATGACCGCTGATACAGCTGGGATCCCTCTTTCAAGTGCAAATTGCACTTGCGCTTCATGCTCATCCTTGGGAGCAACTGACATTGTAAGTGCATCTCTTTGAAAAAGATATCCTCCAAAGCTGGCCACCCCACACCCAACATCCAATATCACACGGCTTTGTTTACCCCAAGCAATCTGAGGAAGAGACTGCATTTTGGACAAAATACCCAATCCATGCAACAAGATTAGGATTCCCACAAGAATATTTGGGATATTAAAACTTCATAGCAATTAGGAAGTTAAGCTGAATAGAGGAACAAATAGGGTACAGAGAAAATTAATCATAGTGTAGAACGTGGTAAGAGAAAGGTCAAAATGGTGAAGAAATGACTAATCAAAGTTGTACAGTATTAAAGAAGACATGTAATCATAAAAACAATTCATTGCATGGACAACCAATATGAAGACGGGAACGGACATGTTGCAAAACAAGAAAAGATAATATTAGAAGAGAGGACGTCAGAGAAAATACAAGAGTAGCGTCCATATTTGAGATGTTCATGGGAAATACAAGGGGTGACAAATAACATTGAGAACTACAGAACTTGTTCAGGCAGCTCAGCAGAAGAAAAGAGGAAAAGATAAAAAGAACAATGGTCACAATAATAATAATAATTCAATACAAGTTACAGAAAATGTGATGAGACGTTACAAATTTTTTGTTTTCTTAATAACATTGACTTTGAAGGACCATATGTCAAAAGCCGATTTCATAGATCTTAAAGACTATTACATATGATCAGAAGGATAAATTCAAATAAATCCCGTCATGTTTCTTTTTTCTCATTTTCATGCATTGAGCTTGTAGTCCAATCAAGTTCAAAGAATAAAATGTATTTGTACAGAATATTTATAATTATACACTCAGAGAAGCAAATTAATACGTGAAGAAATACAGGATATACAAAGTATTCATACAGAATACACAGACTTAGAGATTAGAGATTCATAGAAATAAAAGAAAATATATTCCATAGATGGATGCACCCCGATCTATCTCTACTCAGAGCTTCATCTTGTCAATCACAGATCAGAAACCCAGAGGAAACAGAAGGTTTGTGTTAGGATCACAATCAGTGTGAACTATTAACCTTGGTCAAAATATTGTGCACATGTTAGTACATATAGCGCGCACATACACGTATAACAGTAGGTCTTACAATTGTATGAGCATCTTAAGCAGTTGTGACAAGTTACAGTGTAACTCATGCAACATTTTTATAACGCACCTCATATTATCCCTAAAAATTTGCACATACAACAGCTTGCAATTGTAGCACTGATTATAACAATGAAAAAATACTTTCTCTAATTGTCAAATGATGCACAAAAACATGTGTACAGACAGAAAAAGCTGTATGACAAAGTCAACAATTAGACATTATACCAACAAAATAAGGCAGCATGGCAGAATTAACAATGACAAGGACTAACTTCCTGGATGAAATCAATGTAATGAAGGGCGCCTTTCTTAAATTGAGTCCCACCACCAGGGAAAGTAAGGTAATCTCCAGTAAGCTTAACCCAATTTTGATGCCCCTTAATTTCTGCAAGCTTTGTGTGTGGAACATTGTAGTACCATATCTGCAGAATGCACCAGAAGATCCCATTTAACCCAAACTAAAACTTCAATTGCAATAATTTTTCCGCATAATGAGCATAATTAATATCTACCTGTTCCCTGCTTTTAGGCCACTTAATTGGTCGTTTGTATCCTTCTGGTAGAGCAACAAGGCAAGTTGGAGCTTCATCTGGGCAATGCCTCTCTCGATGTTCATAGTGCATTGTACTTGGAAGTTTTCTGATAGCTTGTATATTGTCCAGGCAGGGAATATAGTCTGGCCCAGCAGTGATATTACAAATTTTCCACTTATGCTCATTTTGATCTTTTGACAAGACATTTTTTTGCAATTCCTTCTCATTCTCAGACTCTGCCACTTGAGTTGACCAAGGCCCATTTTGGATGTTAGTCTCATTCAAAATCTCAGACTGGTCTTTTGCCTGATCTTCCATCTTGTTTCTACCAGTGCTTACGTCTGAATCCTTATCTTGATTCTCTTCAATCTTCTCCTCAGTCTGAACATTGACTTTATCGTCATGCTTTGTTTCCTCTACATTTTTCTCATTATCTGGTTTCTTACCCTCCTCCAAATTCAGTTGATTTTCACTTGGGCTTTCCTCTGATTCTGAATGCTCACTGGCATTCGTTTCGAGACCTTCTGTTCTAGTCTCAGCACGTTCTGGATTGGAGTCTCCATCTGCTAAATTTGAGCGGTCACCACCTGAATTTGATTTCCCATCTGAATTGGATTCCGATTCTTCCTTTTTTAAATCTCCATCACTTTTGGTGCTTTCCTTTACAAATTTTTCTTGCTGTGCTTCCTCAACAGTAGTCGCCAAACTTTTTTCAGGTAAATTTTGACTGTCCTCAACACCTAAATTGCCCTTATCCCGATTATTGTCTAGGCTACTGTCATCTTTCAATGCATTCTCTGGTAAATCACCGGTACTGTCTTCAAATTGATTATGATCAGTCTCTACTTTTTCTTTTAACTCGGTTTTAGTCTCCGGGAAAGAGAACCCTAAATTCTGAACAGGAACAACGGATGATGACATCAGCATCCAAACTCCAACCAAACAAACACCCACAAGCACAACGGCAGTAATACTCGAACAGTAACTCAATGATTTCCTCCCATCCACCCTGGAATATCTTCCTAAAGCCATATTTTGAGGCACACAAGCTCAATATTTTATGCCTGGCCAAAAAAAAAAAATTACAAAGAATGAGAAAAAAATGAAGTGGCAAAACCAAACTTCCTGCAATGCAATGGAGCAGAGCACAACAGATGTATTCATTTTAATACCAAAAATCAGTACATACTGCTATAAGAAATAAAGTTCCTAATATCAGTTTGATTAAGATAGGCAGCCAGCCCAATCAATGGATCAGAACTGTTGAAAATTTTATTTGGGAACACACATTTTGCGAGAAAGTTATCTTTTGACATATTTTTTTCCTACACAAACGCATATGTAAACGCATAGACGTATATGTATATGATCATTAATGGATCTAGATTTCTTTAGCAATTGTATTCCAATGTGACATATACCCCAAAAAACAAAAGATAAATTGATTATCTCATAATAGGATTACCAACTATCCACCATGGAACAATGTTGGTTACCCAGAAAACAAAAAAAAAAACAAAACAAAACAAAAATTAATGATGAATTTGCACATGTTCTGTGTATGTGCACATACTATATAATGTTGGTTTCTCAAAAATTACAAATAATTAGCTATGAAGACATATTCATAGAATACATATACACACATATATATATCTTCAAGAAACCAAACAAAGCCAGATTGATGGAAAATGTTGAGGAAAATATTTATCCAAGCACAGACAACCCGAAATGCCCAGTTTTATACTTATTCAGAAATTTATATTTCCAAACAATTGTTTCAATTTCAGCTATATAAAGATGTAAAGAAAAATTCACGTTGCCCCCTCTCAAACTATCATACTTGTCACTTCACCCTTGAACAATTACCCCCTTAAACAATTGACATTAGTTCATATTATCCCAAACCGTTACATGAAGTTAACATTTTTATGAAATATCCCACTTGTTGGCTCAGCACACACAATCAATTGAGAGTGTTTATTAGCTTCGGCTCATAGTAAGGATACAAATTTCCTGATACCATGCAACGAAACACAACCAATTGTTTTGAAAATATTCAATAAACACAAAATATAACTAATTAAAGAAAATCATCTGTACAAATATTTTTTTGTATTGGTAGGTGTGATATTCCCTCAAAAATATTAACTCTGTTGATGGTTTGGGGTAAAGTGAACTAAGAGTAAAATGAACTAATGTCAATAATTCAAAAAAGTAATTGTTTAATTGATAGTTTAGCACAAAATATAACTAATTATAGCAAATTAAGCAAATCACGGTGTTGGCACCACAAAATATTATTATTTTATATATTCGCAGGACACGTGACACTATCTTGTTCACCTAGAAGTTAATAGAAGTTATAAAACGTAAAGAATTTGAGTGACACATGGCATTGTAGGAATGAAGAGGAGAGATGTAGTGAGTTATTGGTGGTTAACTTAGTGGTAGTTACCTAGGTAGTTTTTTCCTACAATTTGTCTATAAATAGCCATTCATGGCTACATTATAAGAGAGAACAACATCAAAGACATTTTGGATCAAATTATATCTATTTCTTTCCTATCTTAGGAGTAGCTTCTAGATAGTTATGAGTAAATTCAATATTTGTAGTTGTGGTAGCAATTTTGATTCTAGGAGTAGGAGTAGTAGTAAGGTAATTTATTTCCCAAAATCATAATCATCTTGTACTCATCAAGGAATTACGATTATGTTTTTGTAATTGTTTTGTCTTCAATTCAAATACATATTTTTTTCTCTCTCTTTCATTTTTCTATTTATTTTCTTTACACTTGACAAATTTGGGAGTCCTTGAATCTGTCAAGGCATTAAAACCTCACACAATCGCTTGATATTTGTTTAGTAAAATTGTGTTAACGCACTTTCAATCAATGCCTAACAAAAATTTTACTAACACATGTGCACAAATATTTTTTTTTTATCTGTAGGTGTGATATTCCCTAAAAAATTTTACTAACTACAAGTAAAACGCACTAAAGCCAATAATTCAAGGAAGTAATTTTTTAAATTGATAGTTCAGCAGAAAAAGTGACACTAGTGTGATAGTTTGAACAAGAAAAATTAATTTCCCAATATGTTAATATAGCAACTGTAACTAGCATTGCCAACAAGTCTTCCTCCACGTTCCAATTGAATTTCTTAATTTCTGAATTTAATGTCACTCTTCAACCAGAAAAGTTTTTCCCAATTCAATTCTCATGCCTAATGTCTACCCAATTTCTTTGCCAAACCCACATTGATGGAACTATATCAAATTAAATAACTTTGCATACAAAGCTACAGCTCAACTTCTTGCTAGTAGATTTCCAAAATTAGGAGAGAGTTAGTTTGCACAATAGCAAAGAATTTCAAGCTAAACCTGTATTTCAACTAATTAAGCATTCAAACATCAATTTTTCAAATATAACACAGATCATAAAACAACACTGTACTTACACCAAACTGAAATCTATAGATCCTGAACAGCTATTACAACAAATTAATAAATAAAATAAAATAACCCAAAAAATTAATTAAAGTCACACTTCAACTAAAAGGCAAAGAAAAAACACAAAATGAGAGAGAGAGAGAGAGAGAGAGAGAGAGAGAGAGAGAGAGAGCACCTGTGTTTGTGGGTGGAGAGAGTTTTGCTATGGATCTGATCGGAAAGTCAGGGGTTTAAGCTCATTTTCTGTACGTGTGCAATCTATACACATGAGGGAGAGATTGCGATGATACGTACAAAGATAAGTGATTTGTGCTTAGCATCTAACCATTCACAAACTATGAATTTAATTAGGGGCCTTATAATAATTTAATTAGCCGGAGTTATTGTCTTATAATAATTAATTAATGGTATGTTTTATCAAATATTATTAGATGATGTCATTAATTATTAATTTTTAGTCACGATTTAAATTTGATCACAAAAATATCACTAATAATAAGTTTTAGTGATTTAAAAAAATCATCACAAAAAAATTACTAATTTTCAATTTTTAGCGACACTTTGAAAAATTCGTCACAGAAAAACATCACTAATTGTAAGTTTTAACGACAATTTAAAAAAATTGTAACAAAAAAATATTAATTGTTAATTTTTAATGACATGCAAAAATCGTCATAAAAAATTATTTTTAGCTATAATTTTGTATGACTTATTTTTAATAAAATTTGATGAGAATTAAGTTTAATTATTAGACCTATTCATAGTTTACCCTTTAATTAATAAGCTCTTTTTTATTTTCATTTTAGTTAAATTAAAATAGGCTATATCAACACTTATTTGATTGGACGAATTATATAGAATTATTAATTTATAAGATTTAAATTTTATTATTAACAACATAAAATATATATATAACTAAAATTATATATTTTCAAATTTGTTGCAAAACAAATGTGAACAAAAGAGAATTATATATTTCACTAATCTAATTAGATAATCAATTATACAATAATCCCGTGAATTGTTAATCCCCTCAATATTAATCATATTAATCAAATAATCCCTCGATGTATTAATTCATATAATACTTAACTTATTTTTAATTAAAATTTGTTAGGCATATAAATACAAAAGTAATATTATCATTTTTTTTTTTTTTGTGTGTGTGTGTCTTTACATTGTGTTTTATTTACTCTTGCCAAAAAGAAGATAGGACTATTTTACATCAAAATTATGGAATTTGTTATATTTTTTTAAAAATTTCACGCTATTGCATAATTTATCCCTTTTTTTATTATTCTAAATTAATTACAATTTACATTCTTATATTTTATATAAAATCTCACTTTAATCATTTTATTTTGAAAAGTAACTTGCAATGACGTTTATTGAAATTTGTCTTTTATAGGACCATTTTATGTCAAAATTGAAAAACTTGTTATATTTTTTTAAAACTTCACACAATTGCATAATTTATCTTTTTTTACTATTTTAAATTAATTATAATTTGCGGTCTTGCATTTTAAATAAAATTTAACCTTAATCTTTTTATTTTCATAATTTACATTAACATTTATTGAAATTTATCTATTAATGATCACTAGTATCAACATTTTTCTCTTTATTCATTATTACACGTTGCCCCTTCAGCGAGTCAATCATTGGTTGACTTCGTCAACAACAATATGTTATCAAATATCAATTTTAATAGATTGTTTATTTTTTCTCTCTTTATTCGGTTAGCAATCAGATTTAATTCAATTCAAAAGAAGAGATCTCTTATCGAGATAACAATTAGCTTTACACCAACTTCCTGATAAGAATATATAGTAGAGTTTTGCGAGAACACAATACATATCCAAAGACAAAGAGGCATCTTGTGTGGAAGGGACAAAGAAGCACTGAACCACCACCTCCGAGGCTAGAACCTGCGGAAGCTATGATGTCTGACGGAAATTTTTTTTTTTTCCCAATTAAAAAGAAAATTTGAAAAGTTGATTGGCTAGGGAAAGAACTAACAGGTATTGAAAATATAGTTGGCCTGTTTGGCAAGTGAATTTTTGGGGTTTTTTTTTTTTTTTGACTAAAATTTATAAAAAGACAAAATAGAAAAAATAGTACAAAATATTACATCAAATCTATAATTATTTTACTTTTTTTTACAAATATCAAATTTAATTACAAACAAACTGAATAATATTCTTAAATATAAAAATTTTAATCTATTAAAATAGTGAACGAGACCATTCTCCCTGATATTTGCCTCTCTCCTTCTCATGTAATTATCATAACCCATATCCAAGCCAGCTTTTAGCATAAGCCCATAAAGCAATTGCTTTGGGCCCTCAAAATTAGAGTGCCTAAACATTTTCAACTCTTATGGGGGATTCTGTTTGAGGCTAAGTTTGGGAACACACTAAAAAGTCAAAAAGTCAAAAAGTTACTCAAAAAGTTAAAAAGTTATCACTATTCACCAAAAATCAACAATTACGGCTGCAAAACTCTCAATTCTAATTTTTCCCTACAAACCAATTTTTACAATTTTTTATTACACATTTTTTCATAAAAGTCAACAACTTAACCCAAACATTCATATTTTCAACCTCAACTTTTTAGTCTAAAAAGACAAAAAATGCACTTATTTAAGACACCCCAAACAACCCCTGAATTTAGGGTAAATTATACTGACATTCCCTGAGATTTATATTTATTACAGTTTTCTTTCTTACCTTTTAGAAATTATATCTCCCTCTCTGAGGTTTAAAGTTTCATAACAGATTTTCCTCTCAGCAATTTAATTTTTTTAAATACTAATTTTGCCCTCATTGGGTAAATTACATTGACACCCCTCACATTTTGAAAATTACAATCCCCTCTCTAAGGTTTAAAGCAGCATTACCAATTGCCTCCTTGGTTAGTATTAGTTGGAAAAAAAAAATTCATTAAAACAAATTAATTGAAAAAAAAATTTGTTAGTAAATTTTTTAAATTTCTGTTTAAAAAGTCACGTATACTCATTTTTTGAATTTATGTTTTTTCTTCAAATTTACAAACTGAGACAACCATTTATAAATCAAAAAATTATCAAAGAAGTTTTATGACAGTTTTTAAAATTTTTGTAAATATAAATTGAAAACTGAAAATGAAATGGTTATCAAACAAGCTTCAGAAGATAAAAATGTCATAAAATTAACAAATAATTAAATAAGTTACCAACGTAAGAAATGACTTATCAAAAGATTCCTAGGCTATGTATGGTTTGATTTTTAAAAAAAATTTTAAAAAATTAAAAATTAATTTGTTTAAGAAATAAAAAACAAAAATTAATTATCATTTTTATATAATTTTTATCTTTCAAGTGGTTAGAAATAATTTTTTACAAATTAAATTGAAACAGCCATACGTATGTATATAACCTGTCCAAAAGTTAAAATATTAATTATTTTTTACCCTTAAATAATAATTATTTTCTATTTTCTATTTCTTAACCAAATTAATTTTTAATTTTTAAAAAAAAAATTCTAAAAATCAAATCATACATAGCCTAAAAAATTTTTGACAAGTTATTTCTTACGTTAGCAACTTATTTAATTATTTGTTAATTTTACGACATTTTTACCATCTGAGACCTGTTTGATAACTATTTCGTTTTCAGTTTTCAATTTATATTTACAAAAATTTTAAAAACTATCATAAAAACTTGTTTGATAATTTTTTTGGTTTATAAATTGTTGTCTCGGTTTGTAAATTTGAGGGAAAAATGTAAATTCAAAAAATGAGTTTACATTGGTTCTTAAACAGAAATTTAAAAATTTTACTAACAAAATTTTTTTTCAATTAATTTCTTTTTTCAAATAATTTTTTTTCAATGAAATTTTTTTCCAACTAATACTAACTGAGGGGGCAATTGGTAATGCTATTTTAAACCTTAGGGAGAGAATTGTAATTTCTAAAATGTGAAGAGTGTCAATGTAATTTACTTAGTGAGGGTAAAATTGGTATTTAAAAAAATTAAATTGCTGAGGGAGAATCTATAATGAAACTTTAAACCTCAGAGAGGGAGATGTAATTACCAAAAGGTGAGGGGGAAAAACTGTAATAAACATAAACCTTAGGGGGTGTCAGTGTAATTTACTCTTGAATTTAAAATATGTCTGAGTATGTTTAATTTAAATTCATAAATTTTAATTCTTATTATATCCTAATATGAATTTACTAATAAGGACAACACATATTAAATTCTAAAATATATTTTTTTTCTCATAGTACATCCTAATCAGTAATTTTTATTCAAATATATGTATCTTCTTTCCCAATAAATCAAAGTTATTTCTTCTTCTTCTTCTTCTTCTTTTTCTTCTTCCCTTCAAAACTCCAATCCACCCTATCAAAACTCACAATCGTCATCAACATCATTGTTTTTTATTATTTTGAAACCGTAGACCCTAGAAGAAAGTTTGAACAAAATTAAATAATTGATGAGAGTAATAATCAAAATAGTTTTTTAAAGCAACCCATCAAAAAGAAGGTAAGTATTCATATAAAGGAGTTTCACAATTTTTTTAGAGCACTATCAATTATTTTCTATATCGTTTTTTTAACAAAAATTAAAGAGCTCAGTAGTTAGATTAACAATAACATATTACTGGAATTGTTCTTATTTTGTTATTTAAACAGTACATTATTTGAGAACTACTCTTTCTTGTTAGTGCCTGATACT
This sequence comes from Camellia japonica, assembly GCA_030407325.1. Classification (NCBI taxonomy): domain Eukaryota; kingdom Viridiplantae; phylum Streptophyta; class Magnoliopsida; order Ericales; family Theaceae; genus Camellia; species Camellia japonica. The sequence continues at coordinate 86,890,237 of JAPPVO010000036.1, forward strand.
TATGTGTTTATAAGTTTGGTTTTACTTTTCCACGAGTATTCTTGTGAATAATTTGTGATGTAAAAGTTTTTTCTATATTGAAAAGTTTTATAATGCTTATGTAAAAGTTTGATTTTTTTCTGTATTTGAGAATTATTTTCTGTATTGAAAAGTTTTTTGAAATAATTTAGTTTTTTTAGTTTGTTTATTATTTATTATTTGGGTTTACCTTGAGGGTAATTTGAAAAAAATAATAGGGTGTAATGAGAGAAAAATAAAATTTTAAATAATTAAATAGATTGTATTTAAAAATTTGGAGTATTTAGTATTTTTTTTTTTTTTTGGTGTAAATAGAACATATTCTCTAAAATTAAATTATTCATAGATTAACTCAAAGGCCCATACTAAAGATAAAGAGCCCAAAATAAAACAAAAAAATTCTCAGCAGCTAAAGAAAGAAATGAGGGGCCACTATCTATTTGTGCTTTGCCCATAAATAATAGAGAAAACTCTTGTTGGAATTTTTCTGATTACTGTTATTTATGCAAATTTATCCCAACAAAAGTAAAAAATAAATTGCAAACTTGGTTCTTTAAAGATTTTCACTTACGAAAAATAAAATATATTTACTAATTTATAATTTACCCAATCAATATTGTTTGAGTTTTAAGGCCAAGTTTGGGAAGACTAAATAAGTGTACTTTTTGACTTTTTATGAAATATGGGTTGGATTTGGGTTGGATTTGAAGTGATGTGTTAGAGAGGTGATGTGACTTAAATAAGATGATGTGACTTAAATAGGATAGTGACTTTTTGACTTTTTGAATTTTTTTGAAAATGCCAAACTTGGCCTAAATCTTAATGCAGGCAAGGAACATCATTTTTCAATTATTACTTGCTAGGCCGGAGCGTAGATGAGCAAGCAGAGCCCAAGAAACAAGGAAGCCCATCATAGAGAAGTAGATGATTCTTGGCCCAAGAGAAAGCGGCCTCCCTCAGGGAACATGGCCCAATTTCTCTTCTTTCTTTTTGATTTTGGATTTAAATGAGTTATTTATTTATTTATTTATTTTTAAAATGAATTTCACTAAACTACAAGGCAACAAAATTAGATTTTATTCTGGTAGTTCCAACTCTAATACATATAATGCATGTATTTGAGTTAATTGTGGTCTATCAACTAAAAGCCTACAACTAATAATAATATGAATGTGATCTAATAGGATTAATATATGGATTAACCCTTTTTTTAAAAAATTCCAGAATATATCTACAATAATAGTAATTTCTATGCGTATATTTGTGTGTATGGAATGCTGGTTCTGACTATGTAATTCTTGCATATATAAATAAAATAAAATAAAAAAGTAATTAGTTTTTTAGCTATACTATGCATAAGAATTATTTAAAATATTAGGTGATGTACGGGGAGCAAATATTCCGGCAAGCCCGTACTCCTTTCTTCCGAGCTCCGTTTCTGTCCGATCACCTGAAAGCACAACGGCGGTGAGCTACCCGGCGGTGTGTGGCCGGAAAACCCCTCCGACGATCAAATTAGCACACACCTAGGGATAGAGAGAGAGAGAGTGTTTGAATGTAAGGATTTCTTACAAAGTGTTCGTCTGTCCGCGTATGAGGGGCGCAGACATGCCTATATACCCTCTGCGCCCCATATCCACTCCCAATCATCTCCTGACACGTGGCTCTGCTATCCCATCTGTCAGCGTAAACCTTGCTGAACATCACCTAATCTCAACTGCCAGCCTTCTCTGCTGGAGCTCGGCAGCCGAGCTGCTCTATCCATAGCCGGGCTGTGCTACATGCCCAAGCATTTCTCTGGCTAAGCTCAAGAGAACCGGGCTAGGTAGCATCTCGGCAAAGCCATGCTCGGGACATCTCGCGCTCACCTGTGGTCGGCCTTCCTGCCGAGCAAACAAGTATCTCGGCTGACTACGCCTTTCCGGGCGCCGGTCATTTAAATTGACTGTGGTCGGCCTTCCTGCCGAGCAGACAGGCACCTCGGCTGACGACGCCTTTCCGGGCGCCGTTCAGTCAACCCGACTGGCTTTGTCTATGCCATACACGTAGCTTGGTCCAACCGAGCGTTGCCTTAACCGAGCAACTTCTTTCCGGACTGGGTGGCGCATACTTGGCCCAACACCTGCCCGGCCCAAGTCCTAGTAGCCCCAATTCTGGGCGAATCGCAGATCATCTCGGCCCAACGCCACATTTGGCTCCCAACCTGCTCGGTTGTTACCTCGGCCCAATTCCAGATCATAAATCTCCCTCTCAATTGCCCTTTAATTCCGTCCGCTGAAGCGTGACTGGGATTGCCTATTCTGACCGGGGTATCACCTCCACGGTCCTCAGCTTATTTATAGTCAACCGGGCTGGTTGGCATGCCTGCCCTCTGGCTAGCCCGGTTCCTCCTCGGTCAACGCCCCATTCTGATCTCGCTGTCTCTTCGTTTTGCCCGGCTGACGCCTCACCTGCCCCCCGTCCCTTCAACTCTGACGCTGCCATTAATGGTGACAGGTGGCATCCTCTCATTGGTCCTCGAGCAGCCAACCAGCCGTCGTAAGAAATTCAAATTTTTGGCGGCCTCGCGATGCCTATATACATGCCCCCTCACTTTTCCTTTCTTCCTTACTGATCTTCTGCCATTCCAAGCCTTCCAGAGCTCTTACCCATCTCTTGACGTTGCTGATCTCGAGCTCGAAGGAGAAGAACTCATTGCCCCAGCCTGGTAAGTCCTTCAACTCCCTTTTATTGTCATTTTCTTTGATATTTCACACATTAGGGCAGAAAAACATAGCTTTTAGGATTTGGGCACCAAAACGATCCGAAACCTTTAAACGTTCATGGTGTTCTTCATTTTTCCTGAAGAACACCGAAAAACTGGGACGGACCGGGCTCCTGGTCTTCATTTGATCCAAAAAACCTTTACTACCAAGCAAATAACATGTTTGTCACAAACCCAGCAAAAACCGAGATAGCAAAGAGGACCTGGTCGTTCAACCGGGCTAATATCTGGTCTGCTTGGACGACCGAGCTCATTGATAAGCTTAGACAACCGAGGTGGTTTGGCACTCTTTATGACCGAGCTAAAGTCAAGCTCACTTTGCGTGACCAAGCTCACGCTCACACTTGCCATCCTTTTCCTGCGGAGTCCAAGGGGACCTTTGACCACATCTGAGGCTCTCAAGACCGAGCAACATCCAATTAGCACAGTGCCAAACCCCTCAGCCGAGATACACTAGCTCGGCCACATGGGGAAATTCCGATTCCTAGTAGATACTCCGGCCGCGCTGGATGCGTTCAGAGAGGAGTACAGCATCCCGGCCGACGTCCATCTCGAACTGGCAGAAGAGAAGACAACACCCTGGGGCAGACTACACCAATGCCCCTTCACCGTGCTGTCAATCGTAGAAGGAGGCCTCCGCTTCCCGGTCAATCCCCTACTGACCGAGTTTCTGCGCCGGACAAAACTTGTGCCCACTCAAGTGTCCACCAACACTTATAGAATAATAAACGGCGTGCACGAGCTAAACAACCGGCTAGGCATAAGCTTAGGTTTAGCCGAGATCCTGCGCCAATACACCTTAGGGCACACTGGAGATGATCTCGCCTACTATCTTAAGATTAGGCCGGACAGAGAAAAAATCGTGACCGGCACGCCAGACAAGGATCTACACGATGATGACTTCTTCTGGGTGTCTGGCAATTATGAGACAGCCGCGGTACCGGGCTGAATGATAAGCAAAAAATTTGGCAGCACATGTAAGCCGAGCAAATTAGCTCGGTTAACCTACTTTCTTCGTGTTTCTGTACTATGAAAATATTGTAGTCACTTACAATTGTCCCGTACAGGTGATAAATTCAATATGAAAATATTGTATTTTTTAAACAATTTCATATGAATTTTATAATTGACATAAATCATAATTATTGAAGTAGATATAAGGGTGAAGTACCACTAAATTTCAAAATGTAATCTTGTGAATTGTTTAATCATCTCTCATTTTTTTTTTATAAACCAAAAAGGTTCCATTAAAGTGGAAATTAAATAAAAGAGTAGTCACTTACATGTTTGGATTTAATTTTTTAGAAATAAAAGTGGATTTCTCAAAATGTAAAATTACACATTTGGGTAATCCGTACTAAAGTTTTGGATTTTTCCTCATTTTGTAACAAATCTCACACTACGAATAAAAACGTAACACTCTAATGTAACACTTCAATAACATAGCGCTTTAATGTAACAAACTAAAAAACTTCATGGTATACTTTTCCTAAATGTAATAAAGTAATACTAAAAAAAAAACTTTTTAGTGTACTTTTTTCAAACGTAACGCTTCAATGTAACACAAGAAAGAAAAAAAAAAAAACTCTTTAGTGTATTTTTTCCAAACGTAACACTCTAATCAATATAATTCCAAATATAACACTCCAATATAACACACAAAAATATTAAAAAACTCTTTAGTGTATTTTTTTTAAACGTAACACTCACATATTAAAATTATACATTTGCCTAAAACTTACTAAGAAATATTTGTACTCCTTTTGGAATAGTTTGAAGAATCCCACATCTTTTTTTTTTTTAGGGTTACATTGGAGTGTTACATTTGAGAAAAGTACACTAAAGATTTTTTTGTGTGTTACATTAAAATGTTACACTAAGGAGTTTTGTATTTGTAATATTAGAGTGTTACACTAAGGAGTTATTTTGGAGTATTATATTAGAATGTTATGTTTGAAAAAAATACACTAATAAATTTTTTTGTGTGTTACATTAGAGTGTTACACTAAGATTTTTTTTTGTATTACATTAGAATGTTACACTAAGGAGTTTTATGGAGTGTTACGTTTGGAAAAAATACACTAAGGAGTTTTTTTTTTTTTTTTTATATTAGGGTGTTACACTAATTTTTTTTTTTTTTTGAAATGTTACATTAGAGTATTATAGTTTAAAATTATACATTTGACCAAAACTTACTAAATAGTTTTTATACTCCTTAGAAAATGTTTGAAAAATCCCACATCTTTTTGGAATATTTGAAGAATCTTATATTTCAAGTCATTTTTGTACTCATTTTGAAATGTTTTTCAAATAAAAAAAGATTTTCATATAAAAATTAATCCAAATTTGATTCTCATACATTGTGTATTTTACCTTTCTAGCACCAAAACATAAATAAATAAATAAATAGAAGGAAACATAATAGAAATAAGGGCATAACCGTAAATTTAATTTTTAAATAATATATTAAATCTGTCTTTTCAAAATCAATGGGACTAATTGGTTTATAAGAAAATTCTTAGAACTAAATGAATTACCATTCCTCAAGATGGGATTTATATATAAATTTTCCTAGATATAAATCATAATTATTAAAATAGATCTTGGACAATTTTTATGGGTAATGTTATTAATTTATTCAATGGTTGAATATAAAATTCGATCAATTTTAACTAAAAAAAAAATTATTTCTCAAAAGGCAATTCTTACAGGGGGAAATTACTGGGAGGTCCCATGTGAAACATGTGGTGACCATTTAATCCCAAAACTTTTTGAGTGCCCCAAAAAGTCATTTCCTTTATCTCTCTGGTTTTTGCCTCTCTTGTTACATGTTCATCATCAACAATGGGTTCATCAACATCAACAAAAAAAAACCTTCAGATCTGGAAATTTTCTGCAGATTTTTCATCATCATCAACAATGCGTTTTTCATCAACAATGCGTTCTTCAGATCAATTTCGCATCCCAAAATTCGATGCTCTGTTTCTTCTTCTTCATCATCGACACCATCATCGTCAGTGTCGACGAAATTCGATCTTCGAACCTATTGGATGACTCTGATAGAAGAAATCAACCAGAAGCTAGATGAGGCCGTGCCTGTGAAGTACCCACAGCAGATCTACGAAGCTTGCTGTAGCTGTTGTAAGAATCTGCCATGAATATGGTTTTGTCAATTTCTCTCTCTTTCTCTCTCTATTTACAGATTTTTTTTGGGATAGTTGTTGATCTATGGTTGTTGTTGTTGATGATAAAATAGATCTATAATATCATTGAAATAGATCTGTAATGACTTAGATTTGTACAGCTATCACACAGATTTGTAATGAGAAAATTTTCGAATTCTGAACAAGTAATTTTCGAGTTTTAGTTACAGGCGGTGAAAACTGTAAAATTTTGCAGTTTGAATTTTTTTTTGGGTGCTGGAATGAATCATGGTTTAAAACTGTAAAATTTTGCAGTTTTATAACATGCTTTAGAACTGTAAAATTTTACAGTTTCATAACATGTTTTAAACATTCCGACGACTTTCCGGCGATGTTGAACATTCCGACGAGTCTCTGGCGACCATTTGACGGAAGTCCGACGATAGTAAGATGTGAACAGTGTCTGTAAATTAAAAAAAAAAAAAAGGATTTTTTGGTAACAATTAAAAATATGTGTGGACTAATTGGTGCAAATATTTTGTTTTGGGATTAGCTGGATCTTGAACTTGTTGCATGGGACTTATCAGTAAGTTCCCCTTGTTACAGATATACACATTTAGCAAATTACTATCCATTACTATTAAATAATTCGTTACTTCAATTATTAAAAAAAAAATAATGAAACTCATTTTTACTAATACAATAATGTAATATTTAGTTCACTGAAATAAAATTAAATAGAATGATCATTTTTAAGCCTCTTTATAAAATGACTATTCTCTTACAATTATAAATGATAATTCCATTTGTAATAATTTTTTAATAAACCAAACATGAAAATGAGTATTATGATAGAATTATTTATTTCAATTTATTTTAATGAATCAAACCTAACATAAGAATTATAAATCATTCAAAAGCCCTATTTTAAAAAGGAAATAACAATTCAGTGTAAATTTGAAGGAAAAAAAAAAATCAATGGTAAAGTTATATAGTTTAGGATAAATTACACTAACACCTCCTGAGAGGTCTGTTTAATACAGATCTCCTCCTCACGTTTGAAGTTACACTTACCTCCTCTGTCAGATTAAAATGACATATTTGTCTCCTAACCTTTATACATGTAAAATAATAAAATAATATTGATATTTTGTTCATATCATTTCAAGAGAAATAACAATCATCTTTTTTTATTTAACTCACACAAAAAATTAAATTTTTTTATTTTTTTTATTAATTTTTTTTTTATATTTTAAGCAATTTTTTTATTTTTTAGATACACTTAATTTAAATATACCTAAAAAGTATAATATTTTGTGATTTTTTTTTTAAATTCACCAAATACAAAAATACCAAAATTCAATATTATTGTAATAAATATGAATGACGATATTTGGTAATACTGTAATAAATGTGGGTGAATAGACGAGAAAAAAAATGATGGTAGAAATAAAAATGAAAAATTCTATTTATATATAAAAATTTATAAAAAAATATCATAAAAATGTTGTGATAGTGATGTTGTAAATATAAATCATGTGTATAAGTGTTTTATTTTTAAAAGTAAAAGGTCACCATTAAGTTATATCATTGTATTTGAAAATTTTATATAAAATTTATGTTTGTTTTTTTTTTGGTTACAACGGAAATTATAAAATTTATGTTTGTATATCATCATTCAATAAGAATATGTTCAAATAGAATTTAATGATGAAAAGTTATAGAATATAATCATGATGATAAATAAAAAAATGGTAGAAAAAATAACAAAATAGTCATTTATAAAATTTTAGAGTATGACATCAACAATTCAAGGAATAATTTGTAATGAAATTACAAATCTCAAAGAGAAAAATATAATTTTTCAAATGTAAAAAATCTGTATTAAACAAAAATCTCATGAGATATCAATGTAATTTACCCTAAATTGTAATTATTAAAGTGTTAAAGCTTTTTTATCAAACTTGTAATTATATTATTTTTAAAAGATGAAACTGCGGTGTAATTTCTCCATTTTTTAAACATAATTTGGAGGCTATCTTTTCGGCTATGCATACATTTATGATGGTGGAGGGGGGACTATGCAAAACTGATACGGACCCTCACATGGGTTGGCCCCCACCATCTCACATATACGTGGAGTTAATGAGAGGAGAAAAAAAAAGAAAAAATTTGGATCAATCAGTATTTACTGGGGGGATGGGAGTGACCCCTAATGGGGGTCTCACTTATTTTTGGATGATTATGGCCATAGAAGGTTGTTATATAGGAAATGATCCAAACCCCCAGGACCCCACACATTTGTGAGAGAGGGAAGGAGTGGAGAAAAAGAAAAAGAAAAAGAAAAAATATAATGTATAATTACAAATCAATTAGGAGTTGTGGGAGTCAAAAATGATAGAGGTCTCAAATATTCTCCGTTGTTATATGGTGGCAGATATTAGCAGTAGGCGGCGGTGGAAGGTGGATCACAGTGGATGAGATGTTTTGGTAGGTAAAATATGAATAGGAATAGGAAAAGGAAAAATGTAAGAGTAATAATATATTTATTTAAAATTTGTTAACAATCTAATTAAAAATATACATGTTCAAATATTATTAGATGTTTAATTTTTAATTTTTTTTGACTTGTATTTTTAGTAAAATTATCAGTAAAATTGTTAATATATGTAGAATTATTCAAAATGTAATATGGTAAATTTATAGAAAAGTTTGGGCTCCAAAATATTAAGGGGTAAACTAATAGGTCTTAATAATTAGATTTAATTCTCATCAAGTTCTATTGAAAATAAGTCTGACTACAATCATCGCTAAAAATAATTTTTTGGGACTTTTTTCAAATGTCACTAAAAATTGATAATTAGTGAATTTTTTTTATTTTTCTTGTCATGGTTTTTGTCGCTAAAATTTACAATTAGTGCCATTTTTTCGTGATGAATTTTTCAGACTGTCATTGAAAGTTAAAAATTAATAATGTTTTTTATGACGATTTTTTTAAACTATTGCTAAAACTTTGACAATTCTTAACCTGTCGCTGAAAATTAACAATTAGTAATTTTTTTTTAATAGTATATAATAAAAAATACCATTAATTATCATAGGACAATAAATCCACTTAGTATGACCTATACATAAGTCTCCCCAAATTAATAGAGCTTTAGAGGAAAAATTTATCATTACAATTATTAATATTTATAATATTTATTATTTTTTTATAAATATATATTTTTTAAAATCACTGATTTGTAATTCTTCCTAATTTTTGGATATTCCCATAATTTTTAAAATATACATATAATGAGACAAATATACAAACATACGATCCGGCATAAAAATATTCCCAATCTAAGCCTCTATTTGGGAAGTTGAGTTGGGTTGGGTTTGGGGTTATTTTAGTCATAAAAAGACAAAATAAGTTTTTTAGTCTAATAAGACAAAATATCACATTCAACCTGTAATTATTACATTTTTCTCTCACAAAAAATCAAAAAAAATCAAAATGTCTTTCTCAAATTAGACTTTTTAACCCCAAATTAAAATGGCTAAAAAATAAAAAAGTCAACATGACTTCCCAAATAACTGGTTTTTTTTTAAGATCAAATCTAACTCATCTTTCGAATGCGTAAGACTTGGATTTGTTAGACTTGGTACTTGTTTTTTTTTTTCAAAAAAAAAAAAAATAAAAAAAATGGCGATGTAGTTATTAGTTAAAAAAAGATTTTTTCTGATATAACTACAAAAAAAAAAAGATTTTTGTTTTCTCGGTAGTGTGAACTTTGTAATGAGGACTTTTATTGCTAGAATCTCATCAAATATATAAAAATAAATTATGATCAAGAAAGATTTTGAAATATTGTTTTAAGGATAAAGAAATGTCTAAATATTTTGCGTAAATATAAAATTTATTATATAAGATATTTAATTATTTATTTAATAAAAAATTTAAGACGTATAA